>OY776680.1:21960791-23205751 GCA_963675555.1 Leptura quadrifasciata | reverse complement strand
TAACCGTTTAAGCTCTACACGTTGAATGAGTCGATTTCCGCAGTCATTAGTCTTTTTATCGTCAATCACATTGAAACGATTGTGTGCTAATCGTTGTTGATTATATCGGAAACCCATTGTGTTTGCGATTTTAAAACTGTTTCAATTCTAGCTTTACGATAATCTTCTCACCACGAAAATTGATTAAATCTCCATTATCATCCAATATGCGTAGTGTAATGTTGTCGATAAACTGACGTCCTTCAGGTCTAACAGGCAAATATATGATGTTCGCTGGCTCTCTGGTAAGTTTGTAACCTGGTTCAACGTCTATGTCGAACTCGAAAAGGGTATGGGATTTAAGGGTATTCAGATATGCTCCAGAGATAATGTTGCAATCTACACGTATCATCCTTACTTTCATAATATCAACAGGTAATGTTGATTCATGATTAGTGTTTGGATGCAAATAAGTCGATTCAAATCCCAATAAATTACCAATAGAGTTTGCTTGTGTAAAGTCAATTCCATATTTTGACCAAATCTCACACTTTAGCGTATTGTTGTTCGCTCGCAGTCGAAATAGTTTTTCTTTTTCCTCTTTCTTATCACCGGGCATAGCTTTCAGTATTGCACGATATATCTCTTCAATTTCATAGGCTCCGCAAGGTATGTGGATAAGTGTGGGGGCTACTTTTGGTCCAATTCGATAGCAAAAACGATTGTTGGTTTCGTCCACATTGAATATAGAATTGTAAGAATAGAAGCCTGTTAATCCTAACCCATATCGACTATTAGTATCTAATTCAATGGGAGGATAAAACTCAGCACTGAGCACACTAGATCGGTTTGATAGAGTGAACGTATACGACATGACTGATGATATTTAGTGTTCTCTCATGAATTTATTGTGAACTACAGCAATAATCGTGGTGTAATTTTCGTTTTTTGCTGGATGACGGAGACGTTTGTATCTCATTATTTGATGCAACATTGACATCGCGCACTTTACAGTAGCAGCAAAATATTCTTCGAGGCGGCGGCCCATCATTAACATCAACACTGCTACCACCGCCATCATCATCATCATCATGATAATGTTCCTGACAGTATTGATATTTTAAAATATCAATATCATTCTGGAGATGCTGGGGTAGTTTGTCCCATACTAATGCAATTTCATGTGCAGCACATCCAATCATTACTTCTTTAGGCATATTTGCCAGTTGTTGTTTGCTCATCTTCAATAGACTGCGTAAACGGGAGAATGCGATTAGTGATTGACCCATCTGCTTGATGCTTTCCCGATCCATTTCAAGGTCTGCAGATGTTATTTCACAAGCGTTTGTAGTTATTTTGTAGTGAGAAACTTCAAACACAAATGACCACACCACACTGTGTTAAAATTTTGTTGGCGTTCATAGTTATAGTAAATTTTGTCGGTCGACTTTGAACCTCTGCGCAGATATAAAACTAATTCTGTCGGTGGGGGTAAATCACCAAAACTATCGAAATATGTGACTAAACTACCACGTTTTTTAAATGCAACCCAGTGTGTTCCAGGGCCATTTATACTGTCTAGATTTATGATGGCCGACTCATTATGACGTGGTCCAGAATATGGTAGAGTGTCCCGCATAAATATCCCCCGAAAATAGGGCACTTTCATCTTCTCTGCATAATATTTAAGATCGATATTAGTGAGAGGTTTTCGGGGTAGAGCATCTAGAAGTTTTTTGAACTTTGTGGTTTTAGATAAAGTCCTAGTCCTTTGCGATATGGTTTTAAATATAGCCCTTTACCACTTTTTCCTATAGAAATCGCCTCCATCTGCCTATTATGGCGATTTTTTTCAGCTAATTCCTCTCTACTCGTTTTAACATCATTTACAGCTTTAGCTATACCAGCAGCAGTGCCAGCTAAACTACCCAAAGCTGATAATCCAGCAAAAATGGGTATTAATGGTAGAATTCCACCCACTTTCGGTATTGGTATTATCCTAGGTGTACGAATATTACGTTTTCCACCAGCTGCTCTCATGTGTCGTCGTGCTGCTTGAAGCGCAATTTGCGTAACTTTTTTTGTGTCCTTAGCGATTTTTCGTTTACCACCGGCTTTACGTATGTCATCACGTACTTTACGTACTATTCCAGCACCAAAAGCTATATTTCTAGTTTTTTTCTTGTTTTTCTTTTTAATTATACGTTTCTTTGTAGTACGGGGTGTTGTTGACGTACAACCCATACCAAGACGTTGCTTTCCCTTCATTATAGTTGTAACTAACCACGCGGCGGCCTTTTCTTTGAAACTTACGTCTTTTGATTTAACTCGTTTCCAGGCAGCTTGTTCAAGTTGATAGTCTGCTTTGTGTCGGGCTGCTAAATTACTGGTGTTTTGATCGTATGCAATATCGTGCTGCTTGCATGCAGCATCGAGTTTGTTTATGCCTGGATCACCTCGGGCTAATCTTTTTTGTAATTTGGTGCCTGGACCACAATACTGGTAACCTCCCGGTAAGTGTAGTTCAAATGGGAGCTTATTTATTAGAGAATTGACTACCCCCTTACCAATCTTTAAACCACGACGATTTTCACGTGTGTGCTTCTCGGTTGACACCATTTAAATAACAATCACAATACGTACATCTATTTATATAGTATCCATCCGTGCTACGATGCGCATTGTGAAGCAGAAACAGAAACTTGCTGTAGATAATTTAGATGAAAAAGTAGGGTGTGGACTACAAGTCGAATCACGCCATGGCCCGCTACTTCCCTCAACTATTCGCGGACTCTTAATAGGTCCAAGTGGTTGTGGCAAAACAAATTTACTAATAACTTTGCTTACTCATCCACTTGGGCTACGTTTTTCAAACATTTACTTATATTCAAAGTCCTTACATCAACCCAAGTATGAATATTTACGCGATATATTAGCACCGATTACGGGGCTAGGATATTACACCTTCAGTAACAACGCGGAAATAGTGCAACCATCCGACGCTGAGCCTGAGTCTATATTTATATTTGATGATGTTATATGTGAAAAGCAAGATGTTATTCGAGCATACTTCTCAATGGGGCGTCATAAACATGTAGATTGTTTCTATTTGGCACAAACGTATTCCCGCGTCCCTAAACAGTTGGTAAGGGATAATAGTAATTTCATAGCAATTTTTAAGCAGGATGATATGAATTTACACCACATTTTCTCAGACCATGTCTCACCGGATGTGACTTATAAAGAATTTCAAGAAATGTGTGCAGAGTGCTGGAAAGACAAATATGGGTTTCTTGTAATTGACAAGGATAGAGAAGTAAATGAAGGGAGATATCGCAAAGAACTTGATAGTTTCATATATCCATGAAGTATTGTAATTAAAATTTTAATTGGTCTACAGATAGCATCGGGATAACTTCAGCAGTGAGGCTGCATTTGTTAGACATGAATGACAATGGTGAGAATAAACTCAGTAGTGCTATAGGTAGAAACATGAGAGAAGAAATAAGACTGAAACGTGAATTGATTGAGGCCACCGATTCAGTGCGCAAAAAATTCAACTCTGTGAAGAGAAGAAACGTTGAGAATCAGTTAACACTCGAAAAAATTTATGAACCCATAACAAAACCATTAAAGGTTATATCATCTGCTTCACATAACCAATCGCTAACACAACCTCAGAAACCAACACAACCGATAGAAAGTGCAAGAGCTAGTACTAGTACATTTAAAGCAACACCTGAAACTAGTGATGAAGATGGTGACAAAAATGCAAGTCAACAATATTTTTTGGAAACACCACCGGGATCGTCGTTAATGAGCACTCCATGTTCAGAAAGTTCTATTAGTGGCGCAGAAGGAAAATGTGATATAGTGCAAACACATTTAGAAAATCTGAAATTCGACAATGCTAGGTATGATACTATATACGGTGTACGTTTAGACCCCCATACAGAAAAACTACAAATGGGTAATGCTGAAATACGCTTTTCTAATGGAAATATCACATTGTGGCGTGGAACTAAGAAGGTGGGGACGTATTCTGGCAGTCCTAAGTTATATGATATGATATTTATGAAACAACCACAAATTTCGCGTAGTAATGAGGCTATTATTGGCGACAAAGAGTGTCAATTATATGGGGGGATTTTAAAACAGACAAAAGCACCATATAAAAATTATGATATGAAACAGGGTTTGAATAAAGCTAAATGGAAGAAATTCACTAATATTATAGAACCATTGGTATCTTCTACAGTTGTGACGAGATCTAAAACTGGCTTAGGTGTTCCTATTAATAAATTATACAATAATAGAGGTGTTGACTATGTATATTGGAATAAACCGAAAGAACTGGTGGACCGCCTACGCCTGCTCTATAGCTCAAAAATGGTTGGTAACAATGGTGTCAATAACGAAATAGTCAGTTTATTGGAAGAAATGAGGGAAGAAAGGATAATCTATTAGTGAAGTTAAAATTCATTTCACACTTATTTAATTAGTATAAAATATTGTGAAATGCTTAAACGGGGTCAGACGTAAACAGAAATGGCTGTTGTAAACAACACAATTGACAAGTTCGGTAGACGAAGAAGTAATAATAATAAATCGATTATCGTACATGGACCTCCAGGTATTGGTTTTAAACTTACCGCAGATAATCAATTTGATATGCAAAATAAGCGTTTACTGAACATTGGTGAACCAATAAATCAAAAAGATGGTGTAACTCGTAACTATGTAGACGAAAATATCGATAAATGTATGAAAGACATTAAAAAGTCACACATTGCTTTTATGGAGAATCAGTGGACTGAATATAGTAAGTTTGTACACAGCAAAATTACCGAGATGATTAATGACGCTCTGCAACACATTAATAAAGAAATTTCTGGAGTTAAGAAATTAACCGAGGACAATTATACTATTTTATATGATGCAATAAGCAAAGTGCACCACATTCTCGATGAATCCCGTCTGAAAGGTATGACAGTGCGACAGAAATCACTTGGAAATATTGTGGCACAAGCTGGGAGGAACGATCGTAATCAACAAGTGATAGATGAAATAGTGGCTGAAGTCACGGACAACGCTGCTACATTAGGAAAAAAGTGAAAAAACAGACCTAAATTATCTATATAAACGCCTGACTTAAACTTCAATTATGGTGATTAGTAATGAGAAATTACAAGTTGTTAACGAATTGCATAAAGCTTGTAGGAGAAATTTCCGTAGAAGAAGAACAATAATCAAAGGTTATGGTGATTTATGGCAAATGGATTTAGCTGAAATGCAACCATACGCTGATGAAAACAATGGTTATCGATACATTCTCGTAGTGATCGACTGTTACTCAAAATATTTGTGGACTAAACCTCTAAAAAATAAAACTGGTGTTGA
Organism: Leptura quadrifasciata; assembly: GCA_963675555.1. Classification (NCBI taxonomy): domain Eukaryota; kingdom Metazoa; phylum Arthropoda; class Insecta; order Coleoptera; family Cerambycidae; genus Leptura; species Leptura quadrifasciata. The sequence goes on along the minus strand of OY776680.1, from coordinate 23,200,372 downwards.
AATTACTAAGGCTATGAGAAGTATTTTACAAGAATCAAATTATTCTCCTAAAAATCTACAAAGCGATCAGGGTACGGAATTTTACAACAAAAACTTTTCTGCTTTAATGAAACAGTACATCATTAATCATTACTCCACGTATAGTACGAAAAAAGCAGCAATTGCAGAAAGAGTAATACGAACATTAAAAACCTGGTTATATAAAGAATTCTCAGCTAGAGGTAAATACAAATGGGTTGACATTCTATCCGACATTACAAAATTGTACAATAATAAAATACATCGTACGACTGGTATGAAACCTGCTGATGTTAAACCAACTACACGTTTAAATGCTTATAATCACATTAAAATTGCTTTGAAACCTAAATTTCGTATTGGCGATATAGTTCGAATCAGTAAATATAAAGGTATATTTGAAAAGGGGTTCACACCAAATTTTTCAACTGAACTTTTCAAGATCGTTAAAATAAATGTAACAAATCCCACAACATATACACTCCAGGACATTCATGGCCAACCAATAAAGGGGTGCTTTTATGAAATGGAGCTACAAAAAGCTAAATACCCTGATGTCTACTTGGTGGAAAAGGTTTTAAGAAGGAGAGGGAACAAGGTTTTTGTGAAGTGGCTCGGATTCTCTAATGACCACAACTCTTGGATTAACGAAGCAGCTCTTATTTAATATTGTCACATTCTTTATATAAAATGTGTATATTTATAACAACTAATATTTTACTTATGTTTAGAAATTTCATAATAAAATGTGTGTATTCCATTAATATTTGTTTTATTTATTTTCCCCATATAAGACTCCAAAGCCTTAGTAATTATATACACATTAACGAAAAAATATATACAAATGCAAATTTGTTAAAATTTTTGAATTAATTTTTACTCCTAAAAATTATTAGATGAAATCAAGAAAATCATTTTAATAAATTTTATTGAGAAGAAAATATTTACAACGAATTATAGATTAAATATATTTATTTAAAACGTATATAATACAGAAAAAATACAAATACATATTTATGGAATTAATCAGATGAAATCCCCCCGTCTCGACAGTAACGCTTCCTGACAGAAACATTCTCTGTTGTGTTTCATCACACCTCCATAAATATGTCCAACATATTCACAAAGTAAAACACTGTATGTCTTCTCGTCTCTGCATTTGCTGCAAATATTGTTCCAACAATCACCAGTGTACTTGTTGCAAACCAGACACCGCTGCCTCAATGGGTGCTCCACCTTGCATGTCTCACAAACATCTCGGATAATTCCAAAATTTGTACGAGTCGTGGGTTGTAGACACTTGTAGCACTCTTGCTCCAGACGCTCACGTGATGCTGCTTTTCGGACGGTATTCACTGGCACTGGATTTTCTTTTATACAATTTGAACATAGTCCAGTACATGGATTAATTTGCTGCTTTGCCCAGAATTGGGAACAATTATAGCACAGAATTGCACCATCCATACTATATGGATATACGGCGATTGTTGGTTTCGATTGCCACTCTCTTGGACAAGACATTGCTGTTTTAAAAACAAGTGTACGGTATGACAGCTGAATAATAACGGAGTTCCTCCTCATGGCCTTGTTTGTTTAAGTAGTCGCTGGAATTGCCGATATTAGAGCCATGGTATGTCGTTAGAGATGATGTGACGTCACCAGCAACATGTTTAAAAGAGGAGGTGTAACTCCACGTTAGATCAGTTGCTTTGCAAACTTCAACGTTGATCATTCCGTCTACTGTCTTATATATTCGTTTCCAAGTATTAATATGGCTGCTGCACCTGCTGGTTGGGCTAACCTCAGATTCCTGGACTGGTTAGCATCCCTAGATGTCCTCAACAATATATGGTACCTTGAAGAGGTAGAGGACGACTTGGCTGCTCCCGAAGACGACGAGGTAGAAGTTGAAGACGATGAGGAAGGCGATGAGGAAAGCGACGAGGAAGACGATGAGGAATTTTTTGACGCTGAAGAGGGTGCAGACGATTCAAGTGATGATGAGGGTATCGTCGTAGATGTTCCCCACCAAAGAGGGCAGCGGTGGATAACATCAGAATATTTAGCAAGGGTGAACCCGATGGATGGCATCTTCTGCACCACCATGACCTTTGTTGCGGTCCAAGTAGTGGGTGGTATGGAATACAATCTTTGCCACGGATGTTTTCTGGGATACCAGTCTAGGGTGGATCCTGGGAGACATCGTCATGTGGACTACCATGCCACTACAAGGATAATGAGAGGCAGGCGGGGATATTGCAAATCTTGCAGAGATCCACTCTATCAGATTAGGCGAGTGGAAATCTGCAATATTTGCAATATGGACAGATAATTTGTAGTTTTTTTTTGTAAATATGTATATATCTCTTAGTTTATTGTAAATAATTATGTAATTAGTTTTAGTGATAAATAAATGTATATATTTAATTTTTAGTTTATTGTAAATATTATATAACTAGTTTAAGTGTTAAATAAACGTTAAATTGAATCTTATTTTTTGTTTTATTTACTAAATATTTAAATGTAAGTAACACAATGTTACTAGAGAAATCTGTGTTTCACTTCGATTATTGCTTATGTTGACAGTGCTATTGATATTGATGGTGTTAAAAATATGAGTATTAGGACACTTTCTACTCTTATTTGTGTGAGTAGTGAGGTGGGGAGTGATGAGGTGGGGGTGGTGGTAGGGGCTATATATACATAAGAAAGCCCTCACCATCCTCAGTTTACTTTCTACGCTCCAACATGTCTGAAGTACAAGACAATACTGTATCTTCCACTTCAACCATGTTCGTTTTGTGCGAAAGGTATCGTGCCTACCTGCAGCGCGTTAGAGAGGCGACAAGGGGTGGTGTAGCAGATAGCACCACCTCACCAGAAGAATACCAACCATTGGAGAGGTCTCCGTCCACATGGTCGATGGACACTGTGCCCAATGATGATTCCGAAGACGAGATGGATGGAGTAATTCTGGAGGAATCATCGACGGACACAGCGGAATCGTCTGACTCGGAAGATGATGCAGCCATTCTGGTGGAGGAATCTACCGATGAAGATGAGGATGCAGCCATTCTGGTGGAGGAATCTGCCGATGAAGATGAGGATGCAGTCATTCTGGTGGAGCATGATTCGGACGGATAATTCTGTTTTATTTTATGTATATATATTTTTGTTATTTATAAATAAATGTATTAAGAGTTATTCTTTTTTTATTTCATTTCATATACAATAAATAACAGTAGTAAAGTAAAGAATAAAAAATTGCTTTAATATAAGAAATAACGGGGTACTTATTTAAGTAAATTGGTTATTCGTATTTGGACTGTCGGTCAAAAGTGTTGCAAAAGGTGTATCGAGGTCACAGTTGTCCTCCAGTACCGTTTCTACTCACTTCCGACCTTTAGTTTTGCCGCAGCAGACTTTTTCCCGGAACGGCTAGTCGTATCGCTCCGAAAGTGGTTGCAATCGCTTCCCAGTGATCGATTTAGTCGAAAACGATACCTCGCGTGTCCTCGGGCGTCTTCGGGTGGCTTCGGGAAACTTCGGGAGTGTTCGGCTTTTCGCTTAAAATTGCAGCCTTTGCATGTGTGAACTCCCCTGAAACGTGTTTTGATTTTTTTATTCCCCCAATCCTTGACAAAACAGTGAATAACGCGTTCGGTAGTGTTCGGATCGATTCGGAAATTATCGGAATCGATTCCCAGTGGTCAGTTTAGTCGAAAATGACCCCTTACGCGTGTCTGAGTGTACTTTGGAAGTTTTTCAGTTGTTTATATATATATATATATATATATATTTTTTTTTTTGTCCAATATTTGTGTATAAATAAATGTATTAAAATTTATTTTTTATTTCATCTACGATGAATACAACAGTTCTAATCTAATTATATACTTAAATACACAATTTACCAAAAATTGTTGGGGGGGGGGGTTATTACTTTCTACATTTACATTTTTTCTAACCTAACCTAACCTAACCTAATTTTTTTTTCACATTTTTGCATTTAAATTTTTTTTTACATTTTTTCTAACCTAACCTATTTTTTTACATTTCAATTTTTTACATTTTTCTAACCTAATCTAACCTCATTTTTTTTCAGTTTTACATTTTTACTTTTATATTTTTTTACATTTTTTCTCTTAACCCTAACCTAATACTAAATTTATGTACAAACATTTTTAATGCAACATTCTGTAGTGTGTTTACGCACTACCTTATTCCCAGTTTCTTTTTTATAGCATTTAGCTTCCTTGTACATCTCTCAGAGGCTTTGCGACGCTTCGCAATGCCTCTGAGCATTTCATCGGCCCGAGAATTCAACATCTCCGCCTTCCTTTTGAGGGACTGCGCGTGATCCTTTAATTTGCTGTCATCATCAGTTGCACTTTTAAGTTCCCTATCCTCCCGCTGCAACTGTTCATACATGTTCAAGAAATTTTTGAAAGTTTCATTTTGCTCTTCTTGGGAGAATAACTCCGATTGTGAATCAGAATCACTTTCATTCACAACCAGAGCACGGTTACGGGGTTCCTGCGTTGGCAACACCGCATGAGAGCATCCTGGCAACGGCGCGCTCGAACATACCGGTTGCACTTTCGTCGGCTTTTTTGCAGCATCTTTTTTCGGTTTCTTAGCTACCGACTTTTTTGCAGCAGCTTTTTTAACCACCGGTTTCCTTCCCGATAACGGCTTTTTATTTTTAGCTGCTGCTTTCTTAGGCTTTTCAGGTATCTCTACCTGCCCCTCGTCTGAGCCAACATCGGGAATAGGGCTCAGGCGAGCAGGTACAGATGCTTGCGCCGATAAAATTCTTCTAAGAATCGACACGTCATCATCTTTCTCGGTATTCTCTACCTGCGGCTGCTTTGTAGATGTTGAAGGATGCGTCGTCATCTTCTTTTGGCCTTTCTGCGAATAAATCTTTGGTTGGGCAGGTTGAAATTCGTCCTCAGAATTTGTCTCCGTAACCGTAGGGAACCTAGACCACGCGGCGTTCGGGTAGGCCTCTCCATTAGATGTACTAGCTCTGGCTTCATCTGAAGCCAAAGCCTGCGCGTCCAATTCGGAGAAATCGAAATCACCCAGCAAATCATCGTTCAAATCGGTCAAATCCGTCGGGATTTCAATATCCGGTAGTAAACCCATGCCAGGACTCGTCTGGTTGTTCGCCACACCATTACCCGGACAAGCGTCGCCATTGTCACCCACGCCAGGGCTCGTCTGGTTGTTCGCCACACCATTACCCGGACAAGCGTCGCCATTGTTCGCCACACCATTACCCGGACAAGCGTCGCCATTGTCGTCTTGCCCTGGCATATAATTAATTAAGTATGCAGCCACAGCACTCAACAAAGCGCCTCCCTTACCGCTACCACCAGAAACACCAATCTTTTTTTGTCCTACCATTGTCACAACAAACACAAAACGGACACGAGAAACGGGCACGAAACACAAAACACAGAACACAAAGAATGCTAGGAATAGAGCAGACAGCACTATTTTGCACACTTCCTTACAACTCGAGAGCTGGAGACGGAAAGAATCTTTGTAGCATCTCTGAAGCCCATAACGCTGAACTAACCCCTCCACTCCCTACCACTCTTGTTCCTATTGGTTCAAATTATTTCCCTACACACTCTAACTAACCCCCTACTTCCCACCCCACTCTTCCTATCGTCTCTCTCTATCTTATTGCCTACAGTACTCATACAATAAAAATACCATTTAGTAATTTAAATCTTTATTTATAAATTAACATTTTATTTCATACAAATATCTCTTACTTCGACTTACACATAACATGAAATATCACAATGAATTTTTCAATTGAATATTATAATTGTCGACCTTTGCGTTAACAAGTAGAAACATTATTAACAATTAATCACTCAACTCATTCATTGCTTTGAGTAACACATCTAGTTTATCATCATCCTTTAAAACATTTCGTTCAACGACACTATTTAAGGCTGATATTAACCACTTTAAATTCTGCTCTGGTTCACTCTGAAAAAATGTTATGTCTGAGTGACCCCAGGGTAGAGTTTTAGTGGTATTGGGAATCACAAAACGTTTATCGTCATAATAAGAAAGAGCAACTTTATTCCGCATCTCTGTATAGATATCATGCAAGTGACTTCTGAAAGTATTCATTTTACGAAATATTAACCCGCCCTGCTCAACAATTTTTCTGTAGTCATCTATTGTAAGTTGTTTTTCAATCACAGATTTCTTTACTCCCTTGGCTTTTTTCAACTCATTACCGACCGATTGCACGTAGTACGCTTTCGCTCCAGTACCATAAAAGCTGATAATAGGATCTTCGGGGAATTCGTCTTTCATATTCCCAAGCACAGACGAGCCTTTTGGAATATTAAATTTATTTCCCTCCCTGTAATTAGAAGTATCAAATTTTTCTGGATTTTGTACAATAAAGTCATAGAAGTTATCTGTATAAACTTTCATAATTAAGGAATCGGTGTCGGTGTACAACAAAGAAGCATTAGCACCGAATTGACGTTTAATAACACCATAAAAAAAATTATACAGTACCGTCTTCGATAATTCAAGAATACAAAATCCTACGTAAATTGGTTTGTTATAGACTACTTGCAATTTGCTCATTTCAATCGCTACAAAATCCTCAGAAAAAATTGTGCAAGATTTGAAATTTGGACGAGCGATTAATGCGTTTGCACCTATAGTTCTTCTAACATTTTCCCAATGAGTAATCAACTTTATATCTCTTCTATTATCAACATTTTCCATGGTTTTACCAAATACTGCATTATTCATTAATTTATATTGGTCTTTTTCAAATTTATTGGTCGCTGAATTTCTCATTTGCGTATTTAAATCGATGTATTTTTTTAACCAGGGCGACTGCTTGAACTTAAGTACTCTATGGGTTTTTAACACCATTAAACCATTTTCAATGGCTTGTTTCAAGTTTCTATAATGCACAACATATCGTCTCTTATCATTCAAATTTGGGATTAATTTTGGTGATTTTGATTTTGATTGGGGGGGTATAATATTTTCTACTAAGAAAGGGAGATCTGAATGTAAATCGTGTAACTCTTGCGGATAATGTATGTCTACTTCAAAAACATACCCGTGTGGACTCTCGTCTGAAATATTAGTAACATCTAAGTCGATAATTTCTCTTTCGGACAGCCACTCAAATCCCCCTGTTGGTAATGCTTGGGACATACTATGACCGTATAAGTTCGTAGCATCAAGATATGTGATAAATGACGACGGTTCTGAGGGATCATAATTGGGTACAAACTTATTATTTGCGATATGCTTCCTTTCTGTACACTGGCTGACACCACCGCGTATAGCTTTTTTAAAAAAATGTATCATATCGATATCTGTTAACAATTCAAGTTCTACCGCTGTTAGTTTCAACATAGCGTCCCAAGATAAACCTGGAGCTGTGTAATATTGAGCTGGATCCAATTTATATTTATTCACGCAAATTTTACGAAAATTTTCAAATACGTCACACAAAAGAAGGACATCTGATTTTAAATACAGGTCTGAATAGTCACCCAAACTCTGGCACTCAAACAATTCCCACACATTTTTAGCCCTTTCATAATCGTCATCTGATATATGTGTTTCATTTAGGCTGTCATAGAATTCCTGCTTGGTGGGTAGAACACGATTATTTAATTTCTCTAAGTTATCTACGAAACTATATGGAAATACACCCTTCCGTCGCATTAAAATAAATTTTGCATTATCGGTAAAAAAGTTCTTCATTGTAACCATTTGACCTTCATTTAAATTTTCCCCTAAATTTTGTAGTGATGCTGACATAAATTTAAAACTATCGATGAAACGTAACCGCAAATATTTATTTTTTGTTTCCCCCTTGTCAGTAACGTAATCATGCATGTAAAGATGTTTTGTAAAAGATATATATTTTTCTTTGTTTTGTGGTATTACGTCAACTTTATCTTTATGAGCGCATAACTCTTTTACAAATAAGTGAATATCGTATCCACTCATGTTGTGAAATATGATAGGTACAAAATTTGGTAGTTTATAATTTAAATTACAGATCGAGTGCGCGGCACCGAATCGTATCTTACCAGTTAAGTGGCAATGATCTTTCACCTTTATATCACCTTCTGCAAAAGGCTTCTCACATATACCACAGATGGTTGCATTGTCAAAATTTTCTCTTTCTATCGCTGTAAGCGGGGACATGGGGATTACATCTTTCATATATCTATTATAAATTTCCCTTAAATCAGCCTCTATACATGATACAAATACTTTTGCTGCATCAGATCCGCGATATAGTTCAAATTTAGAAATGCTATTATCAAAGGAACATTTTATGTAATACGCGAAAGAGTAAGGTTCATGAATAAACGTTTTGTTGGTATAAGAGCGTTCAGGATTTGGCTCGCAAGTATTTATCGGTTTCAAAATGGATTCAAAGTCTGCATATACTACAAATGGTACTTGCATTTGTCTGTCAAAATTCTCAAATTTTAATATATTTTCCGGTACACGTTTCCCATATTTATCAACCCGAAATTGTGTCGATGGTGTTGTAGTGTAAATATGATTACAATCATTTGTTTGGTGAGACATTAGCTGACGTTCGTTACAGAAATACAGCAAACACCCATCACAAAAATATTTTCTATGTCCGTGAGCGGATATTTGATTTGATACTAATCCAGATAAATTTTTTATCCAACAATAGTGAGTTTTAGCACAATCCGATTTACAATGATGATTCTGATCACATTCCGCGGAAATTAATAATAAGTTAACATGAATACGTAGTTTCTTCTGAGAATAACGCAAAGGTCCGACAACATCATATTTTACTTTATTATTCTCGAATTTCTTTTCTAACCCATACACATTAATAGATATATTATTCAATTCCTCAAATTTTGAAATGTCTCTCAATTTCATTGGAAAATTCATACCTGTCAAATTTAGAACTCTTGAATAATGTGGATAAGATGACATTTGAGATGTACCACCATTTGCAGGATACAATGCTGAAGTGACTGCCCAAGCAAAACAGTATTGGTCCTGGTTTTCTATATTCACTACGGCCTTCTTATTTGCGATGAACTTTGGTAACTTGATATATGATGAACCACCCATTGGACTGTACTTGTTTATATTAATTTCAACAAATTTTATTTGTTCGAGGGCCCACCCTAAAAATAAAAAAAAAATGTCAATTGTTATTCCACATACCAGAAGATATTTACATACCAGAATCACGCTCTTGGAACTCAGTAGTTTGCGCAACCATCATGTCTATAAAAGTGTCGAGTGCAATGTTTAAATCCACACCTTGATCCAATATTTTATTACACGTATTAAACGATTTAATTTCAGCTATTTCTTGTGCTTGTAATATATAGCTGGCAAATGTCTCCATGTTTACTTTCACAGTTTTATGAAGTAATAATATTTCTTCTAGTAAATTCAATATTTTATGTCGAATTTCGTTGAAAAATATTATATAGTCCAGTTTCTCATTATCACTATGCACTCGGTATGTTATGATTCTATATTTGAAAGCACTGCGAACAATTTCTGTACCATCCATCAAACGTACACATGAATTTGTTCTGTGTTGTAGTGTTCTTTTATGAGACTTCATTTGGTTAGTTGTTAAAGTCACATTACAGCTATAACACGTCTGCATAATTACCGATGTTGATGGATTCGAATCCAATTTCACTTTCTTTGCTGGCGGTCCATTACCATTTAAACTGTTACACGCCTCCCTCTGATGACGTCGCATATTGTCACTGCGAGTGAAGCTTGCACCACAAAAACTGCACGAATACATATTTGCTTCTTTACTCTAGGAAATTGACGTTAAGAATGATCCCATATTAACTCCTTTCACTCTTTTATAGAAAAGATATACTACGTCACAAAATATCAAACCACGGCACATTACGAGTTGCGTGGCAAGGAGGAAGCTCCGTCCTTGCATTCTCTAATAGTGTTAGCCAAGGCCAAGGTCACAGCAAGTGATCGTTCTGGGTAACAGCAACACTGCGCCCTTGAAGTCGAAACGCACTGCGGCCGTCCAAGGTCAAGGTCACGGTATATGCTATGCGAACCTACGGTGCCACCGTGGCCTTGAAGGAACGGACCACAGGTGCACGGTCAAGGTCAAGGTCAGTGGTGGGGGGAGACCGACCTACGGCTAACTTCCTCTACTCACGTAATATAATTAATGCTTAACTAATTATTTTAGTACTGACATTCAATTTTTCTCCGAGAAAGGTGAAAGAAGTACAGTATGTTACTTACAGATAACTATTGGAAAGTTTTTAAAAAAATTAAAAGAACTGAAAGATTCTATTAGGGAAGATTCTGATAATGAAGACAAAATTTTTTTGTTAACGATGGAGAAACACGCCCTGATTTGTAGCTGCTAAATGTTTGAGATGGTATATGAAAAATAAAGCTGCTGAGATAAAAAATCGCTGCCCAAGGAATCACTGCTTCCACATCCAGATCTTGTATTCAAGTCTTATACACACTAAATCCCAATGTAATATTTTACTCCTTTCAATAATAGGGTGGAGGTGGTAGAGGGGGTGGTTAATGCCAAAATAAATTTTAAGGGCCCTTAGTTCTTGTACACACACTAAATCCCAATTTCATTTTTTACTCCCTTTAATAATAGGGTGGGGGTGGCAGAGGGAGTGGTTAATGCCAAAAAGAATTTAGAGGCCCTTGATTCTCTTATACACGCCAAATCCCAATTTAATTTTTTACTCCTTTTAATAATAGAGTGGGGGTGGCAATGGGGGTGGTAGAGGGGGTAGCTTCGTTCTTGTATACACACTAAATCACATTTTATTTTTTTTTATTCCCTTTCATAATAGTGTGGGGGTGGTATTGGGGGTGATAGGGGAAGGGTGGGTGTGGCTGATGCCAAAATTGTTTTTGAGACCTTGACTTTTCGTACATGCCTTAAATTGCAATTTTATGGACTCTTACCTGCTTTCTTTGCCTATTTACCCTTATTTACTCCGTTTACCCCCGAACCCTTTAACGGAATTAGACCAAAATATAATATAGTTCCAGATCTCGTTAGAATACATAAATGTACCAAATTTCAAGTCAATATCATAAACGGTTACAGAGTAAATATGCGCATAAAAAAGTTACAGACCGACAAACAGGAATTTGTTTTCCGCTCAAATTTAAAATCTCGACGTTTAAGCTTATTTCAACCAAATATATATACACATATCTCATCAGGAGGCACTTAAAACAATTCCTATTGTCCTTTAAAATCATTTGGCGTGGATTTTATCAGATTTTGAATTTGACATTGACGATAATGGTCGAGTGATTGTGCCCAAGAAAATGCCAATGATAATATAATCTCAAAAGATATTTTGATCTATAATCTTGATGCACTGCAATAAACCAGATGTTAGCGCGCCAGAAACAGCCGAATGCTTATAATAGAAGTTCTGCGAACGCAAAGTACGGTGTGTTTAAAAATTTGTAACTCGCAAACGGTATGAGATATAGAGCTAATTTTTTTTTTCAAAAACTTCTCTATCTTTGTACCATATTTCATTCACATATAGTGTATAAAAATTTTAAACATTTAATGTAGCTGCCCACACGTTGAAATTTTCAATATACAAACTTTGTTCCTCCGAATTTAGAATTTATTTAAAAAAAACTTTATTTGATTTTCAAATTATATTAGTATAGATAGAGGCGCTCATCATTTTAGTATATGAGCATAAAAAATGAGATCGATATCACAAATAGTTAATTTTTTAGCGAAAGTTAAACGTTTAAAAACACGAATTCTTGAATTACCATTCCGCCATCTTTTTTTAATTTTTTAGAAGTTGGGCAAGAGCCAACAAAAGTCCAACAAGGCATTTCTGCTGCATTTAAGGACCTTCTTTCGATATGTAAGCTCAAAAATTATTTACCTTGCCAGAATGGGTTACTTGAGGATTTTGACGGCTTTCGACGGCGTGGACCATTCCATGGCGTCTGCAGGGAGCAAACACAGTGATCATTGCATTTTGCATATCCATCATCCACAGCAGAAGAACGACGAAAGAACATCCAACAAGCTCTAGAGAAAAATAATTACGAACGGAATCTGTTAAATAAAGTCACCCCGGAAGCAAATTATAATTCCATCAAAGTTTTAGATTGGGTAAATCTCGCAATAATAAACCTGCTCCCGTGAAAGTATTCTTAACATCCAGAGATGAAGTGCTTAATATATTAAAGCATAAAAAATTCTAAAGGAGACCAATGATAAAAGATCGATTTCAACTGACCAAACGAAAATGCAACAGGAATATTTTTTAAAAATCAAAAACGATTTTCATAACAGAAAACAGAATGGTGAAGAAAACATTTATATTAAATATCTAAATGATGTACCTACAATAATAAAATCAAAAAACGGCATGTTAAATTCGGACACAAATATTCGATCCATAACTACCAACTTCATTAGTTTTAAGGAATTCGTGTTGGAAAAGGACATAGATATTGTAGCCTTAACTAAAACTTTTCTTATGGATGGATATCCAAACAAGTATATTCATATTCCAAACTATAATATTGCAAGATTGGACCGCCCAACAAGAGAAGGAGGCTTGCTAAAGTACGTGAAATCTTCTTTCCCATTCAAAGTGCAACTTGCTGAAATTAGTGAAAGTGGCTTGGAACAAATGTGGTTGAAAAATCAATAATAAAAATGTTGGTGTTGGTGTAACCTATCGACCACCTAGTGCGCATGTGTCTTGCTTAGATGATTTATATGAAACTTTGCAACAGTTATACTTGGAGACTCAATCAGTTGTTCTTATTATATACTAACATTAATCTGCTGTCCAAAAATTCTTCAGATGTAAGAAAGTTTGAATCCGTTATATATATAAGCAAAGCACGCCAGACTCGGATACACATATAAGTCGGCAATGGCAGGACATGTTCACCACAATCAACTACGAGAACGTCAAAATATTAAGACACACGTTCCCATTATTATTCAAGAATTATTAGAAAACCACCAAAATTTCTAAAAAATACAACAAGAGTTTCAATAGAGAAGATGCCAAATCTTAGGCTTGATTGACGTCTTGTTACCCATGACTGGATTTGCTGTATGGCACGTCTGATAACAACATGCCAGACACGGATGTGATGCAAACATCAATTGTAAATGTTTTCATTGTATTGAGGTAAAGTTTGTTAATTATTATTGGATTCTCTAGCCACAGTCAAGTAGCAGTAAACAATATGATTCATTGCTCCCGTTCCAAATAACATGTCCACAGAAAATATTGAACGACAAATCCCATTGTAACGAAAAAATAAATATCTCCTGTCCTTAATTTCGTATTTGGTATGTTTAATAAATTGTATTGTTTCATTTTTTCTGTAGATAACGCCAAAGCTTTGTAAAAAAATGGCTAAATTAAGTAATTTACATAAAAACATTGAATTAAAAAGTTTATTTGATAAAAACTGACAGCATACATTTTTAAGAGCATTCGAGCTTTGTTTTTACATTACAAGCACTCGTGAATAGGGGAAAAAAATTAAAAGTGGAATTTTATCTTGATTGTATATAAAACATGAAAAATTTTATTCGATTCGTTCAAAAGATACAACAGTACAAGGGGTGTTTCAAGCAGAGTGATTTCAATAATTCAACAGATACATTTTATTTGTTTTAAAATTTAAGCTCAACTCTTTAATGAAGGCTTTCGTCAAATCACAACTTGCAATAATGTTTGCCGTCATTTGAAGTTTTATAATTAATCTTGTTCTATTTAACAGTTCAATTCTCCTAAAATAATTAGACGATGCGTTTTGTAAAGAAAAATTTTTGCATTTTATTTAACATGTATAGTCAAGCTCAGATTTACACTGCACGTAAAAAAGGCAACAAACACTTTACAACCTCATTAAAACACCGTTAAAATAGTCGGTAAAGTAATTGCGCCCATGTACGCACTTGAAATATTTAGATCAGCAACCCAGTCGTTCAATTTTAATAATGCGTAATGATCTAGTAATATGTACATTCTAAGACATACGAATTTTAATTACGGCTCTGTACTATTTCGTTCGCAAATTGACTGACTCAATTATCTATATAGGTTTTTAATTGTGCGTCGCGTCGGCTTGTTTTGTTGATAATAATGAACTCGTATAAGTTTTATTTCGTTTTTTATGTACAGAGAAGCGCTGTACTATGCTATACAAAAGAGTTGAAAAGGAAGGCGCACTCAAAGCTCTAGTAGGACCTGGGCCCTTTTGTGGAGTGGCAAAGCCATGCATACGAGCAGCCATTGAGGAATGGGTGCAAAATAAATCTCTGGAATGGTGGAGGAATCTCCCAAGACAGAGACAGGCCAAAGAATTCATTAAAGAACGTTCGGCCAAATTCACGGAAGGTCTACTAAACCAGAAGGCCATCAGAGTAATAGTAGGAATTCTAACTGGGCACTGCCGGATCAATAGACACATGAGCCTAATGAGCCTGGTTGAGGACGTAACATGCAGGTTCTGCCACAAGGAAGAGGAAACCTCCGTTCGCGTATTGTGCCACTTTGAAGGCCATCATTTTTGAGTTTCCTCTTGAAAGATCAATCTTACCCTCAAAGTACTTACATTTCTCCGTTCTTATAACGTCAACTACTTTGTTTCGTTGATAATTATAGATCTTCCAATCATGTTGATTGTTTGTCGTTTTATATATTTTATAACTTTGGTCTCTTTGCTTTATGGCTTCAAGAACTTTATCATTAAACCATCCTTTGTCTCTCTTATGTACAATAACTTCTTTATTAGGCATGCATTCGTCCACAATTTTTTTCAGATTCGTCACGAATAAATCATATTTCTGATGAATATCGCTAACTCTATAGTCAAAATTGCCTACAACTTTATTCATTTCTGCTTGAAACAACACTACATCCTTAAGTTTACTTCTAATTGTACATATTTTATTTTTATTTATTTTAGGAAGACTTATTTCTATAATATTATGATCACTTATATTTGGCTCGTCTAAAACTGCTCCTCCAATGCCACCTTTATTATTAGTGATGACTAGATCAATAATACTACCACCAGTTCCGAACATATGTGTATATGAGTTAACCATTTGAACCAACCCAAGCAACACCAAATGGTTTAATAAACGTTTTGATTTCGTTTATATGACTGGTATATATAATGTTTATCGCAACCTATATTCAACGTTCGAATGTCCGCGCTACAAACGTATATATTTGTCTTATCATATATTAAATATACACGTTTTAAAAAAACGTATATATATGGTACATCATATTCTAAATATATACGTCTTAAGAAAACGTTATATTGTTGTCACATTATATACGAGATATATACTTTTATGTGGAACCTCAAATAAACGTATTCTATATACGTCGATAATACATGCGATACGTAAAGGTTTTTGTCACGGTTATGAAAAACCTTTTCTCCAGTTGCTGGTATATGTGTAATAAACCTTTATTATCCATGTAATTCATACATACATAGGGTATATGGAATATCTAATACTTATAAACTTTTTTATTTTAAATTTTTTGAGAGTGTCATTTTTTATAGTGTTGTTTCAGCATATCAAACTTTTTTTGGCAATGCCAAAATTTAGGTAATACGTTCGGAGAATATAAATATCTGACTTCGCGTAAGGTGAACATATTTCAAATTAAAAATATAGAAGTTTCAAAGCCTCATAAAGCTGGTGAACTATATAGTTAAAAGGAAATTAGATGTAATCGTAAATTATAATTGTTCTTATTTAATTTTTTTTTCTTTTGAAAATCTGAACTTTTCTGAAGAATTTAGTTTTTCTCAAAAATTTTAAAGGGAATCCACCCTTGTATCTTTGTTAATGAATATACGCTATAAGTTCTTTAGACCTTTTTTTATATTGTTTTATAAACTAAGAGCTTATTTAATAAATGATGAAATAGTTTCCATCATTTTATTTTTACCAAAATTACCTTAACTTTCAAAATTTAAATGGGAAATTCTGTTATACAGTATTATAGACTAATCGATTTCAAATAACTTTGCAAGTCAAATCATGTCTTAAATCAGAAATCATTTGCTACTTATGATAAAATTGTTAATATATATTGCTGCATAACAATAATAAGATGACATTGAAACAAATTAAGTGCCTTATTTTGTAAAATATGTAAATTTTTCTTTAATTATAACAGGGAAATTAGAATTAAAGTTTTTTTTGACTTGCGATACATTTCCCTTTGCAGAATTATTCAGAATTGATCGGTCTACAACACTATAAAAAAGATAGAAGGTACTCATTTTTAAATTCGAAAGTTAATATTATAATGATCTCCAATTTTTTAAAAGTACATATTTTAAACCTCCTACCTATATATAACTACTGATATTAAGGAAAAATAACTCTGTATGTAGATAGTAATTTTTGAAAAATGTATACTATTTAGTACTAGCTTTTTTATATTATATTAAGCTTTACCTATTCTGCGGGATTGGCTAAATACGTCAAACTATTTTATCATTTACTATTTCATATTTCACCCTTGGGGACCTAGGATGTTTGACAACGTTACAAAACACAACATTGTTCATTACTCTTTACTAAAATCCAAAAATAGAGTCTATTTATTATTATTATTATTGTAACTATAGCGGCTTTTGGCAAGCTTCAACCAATCTTGAATCGTCCCCCTAATTTTATTGTCACTGGTCTCACCCACCCACGCCTTCAACGCTAGCCATGCAGAGTTTTACACCTTCTGTGATAAAAAAAATGCAGTTACTATGAAATCGCTCAGATAAACAATAATTCTTACCAATCACAAGTTGGTTCATTCTTGTAACTTTAACGCACTATAAGGTGATAACTCAAGGATAAGGGCGGTTCATGGACATAACACTTATTGAATTTCAATCAAATAATATATATGCAAAAACAAACAAGTAAATATTCTTTGTTTCGATCACAAGGCCACACTACTAAAGTTGACTACCACCACACGAAACAGCAATTAACACGACGATCCGCGGTTGCTCACCAGCTATACTCTTGAGACAATGAGAGAGATGCATATATTTATGAGAAATGTTTATATATTCTGCAACAAAGACAACAATACTAACCCGGTTGCTGGCGACTGCGCAATCGATGCAGATTGATAGACGTTTAAAAACCGTATATTATAAACTGCAATATTACTGAACAAATATTTTCATTCATCATCTATCTATAACAAATTTTGATTAATGTAAATATTTTACTCATATTTCCAGATATTGTTATAATCTTCGAACTCTTAGTTGCAATTGTTTATGACATGCCTATAAAAAATGTAGCGCAAATTCATATTTATCGTACACATTTAAAAATCGTATATATGGCTGAAAAAAATGCAAGTAGTGTCAATTTCACCAATTTACATTTGACGGAAGTGTAGTCTCAACTCTCAATTAATTATTTCTCAAATATTCTGCGTTACTCCAAAAGTTTTCGGAGAAATACATTTATAATATACGTAGAAAAATCGTTTATGAAATAAACGCTTTTCATAAACGTTGATTAAATATACGATAACGAAATTTAAACCACAATTTCATATAATAAACGTTTATTAAACCATCATGTGTTGCTTGGGAAAGTCATTAATTGCAATTTTTAAGCGATTGCAATGTCCCAGGTTAGAGTTCCAATTAATGTTAAAATCTCCTACCATTAAAAATGTGTGAGGTATATTTAACGTATTTTGATCTAACCATCTTTCTAAGACATTTAAGAATTCCACATATGAATGATTTGATGATTGGTAAACACCTGTTATCGTAAAGTATTCATTATTTACTTTTATTTTAATAAAAAAATGTACTGAGGATGCCGTTTATGATCTAACTACTGAAGTAATAAATAATCTAAATAAGAATAAAAAGAGTCTTGTAGTATACCAGGCGATATGAAAAAACTTCAGTACATATTGTAAATCAGTTGATTTCGTCGTATTTGGTAGAAACGCAGTGACGCTTTAGCATCATAAAATATTAAATTGTTGCCAAACCTCAGACTGCCAAGCCAACTACGACTGTCCACGTCATTTCGCATTAGCCAGACCTAAATTAACTTATCGAACACACCTCGTAACGTGGATTGTAACACTAGACCTGGTGTTAATTTATATTGACAGTTGATGTTCAGTGATTTCATTTAAGGCCCTTAAAACCACGCGGAGAGACTATGGGAAATCAATGACTTGCCATTATGGTTTTAGATATAAGGTTTCAAACGGAACTATGGGGAGATCACGTGACACGAATGACAGGTGGATCGGAATACCTGCGAGAGATTTATTTACATTTAAATTGTTTCCAGGTTCAACAATACCAGAATACTATTTACAAATATTTTAATCCGTAAATATTTGATTGTATGATTTATCGTTTTTGTACACTTCATAGCGGTGAATTCGATGAATAAACTCAATTAAATAATACGATTACGAGATTAGCGTGCGTATTGCGCCAGTAAAAAATTGTATAGTGTTGAATATTTCGAAATTTAGTATTAAAGTCCGATAGAGCAATGAAAAATTAGTTTGAAAGAGAATGGCAAATATGTGGAAAATAAACAATAGTCAGAACCAATAGTCAGATATTTGCTTGGTTATCTATTGTTAAATATTATTTTTTACTACGACCAAATTGTTACATTATTTAAAAAAAATAATAATGGCCAAACTCCAAAACGTAATAATTTAGAGTTATATAGTTAGTGTACTGTACCTCTCTCTAATATCAACAACCAACATTCAAGTCCTATAACTGAGTTTGCAGGAGGTTTGTATATTGTTGCTTATCTCCAACAAGGATAATGTCAATATACATACACACTGGTGGAAAAATAATATTGAATTGAGAATGTGGAGAACCTAGAAATGACAACAAAACAACGAAACCTTCGTTGTGCATTGGATCTAGAGAAGGCTTTCAATACAGTATGTCAATTCTTTTTGGTTTTATTTTATAACAGAATATAAAAGCTATAATACCTCTAAATTATTTGCCTTTAATTAATTTATTTATTTATTTACATACACAAACCCAATAGAATTTACATTCCATTTACAGGGCAGGAAACTAACATACATATACATTATCAAAACTCGTGATATAAATTAAAACTAGAATATACGTTAGTGTTATATATTATGGCTTACTATAACCTAAATCTTAATACTAATATAATTATTGCAAAATTCTACAAATGAATTAGGTGAACATATGACTATTTAATATATACATATTTATCTATACACGCACATATACAATTATATACAATAATAAAGGAAAAGTGAATAGGGAAAAGCATTAAGTAAGAAAAAAGAAACAAACAAAAACTGTTAATCTAAGAGAATCTTGACTTAATTTGACTTAATCTAGTGTTAAAAATGTCGACATCATGTGAAATATTTTCGTAGCTACGGCAGATACAATATAGTGGTGAAAACATTAAAGCATTTGTGTATGTATTAGAAAAGTAAAACAAGGATGTAGATCTGGTTGACCTGGTAGGTGCTCTAAAGTTGATTTGTTCAAGTAATTGCGGACAGTCGATCATGTTGTTTAGAAGTTTGTATAAAAAGTATAACACTTTGCATCTCTCTCCGCTGCTTCATAGAATTGTATGAAAAACGATTCAGTAGTAATGAGAGATCATAACCTATAGGGGGATATTGATGATCAATTGTAAATGCCAGATATTTTAAGAAACGTCTTTGAATGCCTTCAATATTGTTAATATGTACGTCGTAGTGGGGGTTCCATATCACGCTCGCGTATTCTAGTCGGGGTCGCACCAAGGTATTATATAGAGTTTTTATAGTACGCATATTTTGAAAATCTCGAGCATTTCGTATGAGAAACCTTAACATTTTAAAAGTTGATGTCACTGTGTTGCTTATGTATTCTCTAAACGAAAGATGTGAGTCAAATGTTACTCCTAGATCTTTAAAGCTATCATGACGTGTTAGATTTGCCTTATTAATAGTATACACATATTGTATTTTATTTAGTTTCCTCGTAAACGATACTACATTGCATTTATTTATGTTCAGAGACAATCTGAATTTGTTACACCACTCGTGAATTGTGCTTAAGTCTGTCTGCAGCTTTTCGCAGTCTCATGTGTCGTTGACCTTATAGTATATCTCCAAGTCGTCAGCATATAAGAGAGATTTACAACTGAGATCGATGACGATACCGTTAATGAAAATGATAAACAGTAAAGGGCCTAAGACCGACCCTTGTGGAACTCCTGATTTTGATATAAATTCGATAGACCTATGATCATGATATTGTACAAACTGACTTCTATTAACCAGATAGGATTCAAAAAAAGTTATTAGACTAAGGTTAAAACCAAACGAGACTAATTTCGTTAGCAAAAAACCATGGTCCAACCTATCAAAGGCCTTAGAGAAGTCCATATAAATAACACCGACTTGTCCACCGTCATCCATAACTTCAGCTAAGTATTGTGTTATACAAAGTAGGTTTGTTGTTGTCGATCGTTGAGGGACAAAACCATGTTGGTTGTTGCATTTACGTTGATGAATCTGGGGATAAAGTGCAGTATGCATGACGATTTCAAATACTTTGCCAAAGTTATTTATGATTGTAATAGGGCAGTAATTTTCTATATCCGATTTGTTGCCTTTTTTGTGTATGGGACAAATTTTAAATGCTTTCCATTTATCAGGATATGCACAAGTTTGTAAGGACAGGTTAAAAATATGTGCCAGCGGCGCAGCCAATATACCTGAGCAGTCTTTTAAGAAGAAAGCTGGTAAACCATCGGGTCCGGCCGTAAATTTTGGTTTAATTTTTTTGAAGGCATTAATCACCTCCATCTCAGTTATTTTAGGCATTGCTGTATTAATATTATCACTAGTTACTGCCGACAAGTTTATATTGCGACTTGAGGGGATATACGCTGAACTAAAGAAGTCAGCAAAAGATTTCGCTATATCTTCGGGATTATCTAAGATACTGTTATTATTAGTGAAGGCATTCGGCATTGAACTGGAATTCTTTTTACTGTTGACATATGCCCAGAAACTTTTTGGATTTGAGGACAGATTGTTTTTAATTGAGTGTAAGTAATTTTTGTAAGATGTGTCGATATCTCTTTTCAGCTTAGCTCTTAAAAGTTTAAAGTTCTCAAGATCGACAGTGTTACTAAATTACAATTACAAATATACCAAAATATAAAATATAACAAAAATTATTAACTATCTCACTGGTTATGGAGCAATGGAACTGGTTTAATAAAAAATGACAGAACTAAGAATGAATAGTTACAAATCAAACAACAAATCATACTTTATTCACGTTATCATATAACAAGTTTTACAAAGATGCAAATAATGTGTATTGATAAAGTTAATACTTATATTACTAAATAAATAAATGCAAAGGGTTCTGCACTCTGAATATGTCCCTAATGATAATCAGAGAACATCTTTGTGTTGTACATGACCCTCTAAAATAATTTTTGACATTTACTGTACTATTTGTATAAATTATGAAGACTTACACACATACAATTTGATAAAAAAAGAATATAAACAAAAAGTAATAAATACAAAAAAGCATCATATAACGACTTCATTATCAGATCGGAAAACACGAGGGAAAATAAGTCTAAGTCTAGTTCAAGGTTTACAAACCTTGAGTCTAGTTGGCTATTAATTAATTTTGAACGTAATAAAAATGTTCCTAATCTCAATATTGAATTATCACAAGACAGCTTAAATACTTATTTTGTGAATATTGCAGATACTATAATAAAGACACTACCTGACATAAATTCGCAAATTTTAAACAATTATAAATGCACTCCAGCTCCCTCTTGCTCATTTTTCCTGTTTCCTGTTACATCAGAGGATGTACTCGATGTAATAAATTCAGTAAAAAATATACACTCTTTTGATATCCATGATCTAAATTGTAAAATAATTAAGGAAACCTGTGATTTTATTATACAACCGTTAACGTGTCTAATAAATTTAATTTTTGAAACCGGAGTTTTTCCTGACATATTCAAATACTCAAAAATCATACCTATCTTCAAAAAAGGTGACCCCTCAAAGGAGGACAATTACCGACCAATCTCCGTCATCTCGATATTTGCGAAGATTGTTGAAACGATATTAAAGCTTAAGCTTACCAGGTACATCGACTCTAATCAAATTTTAAATAATTCTCAAATCGGATTTAGGGCAAAACACTCGACCTCACAAGCAACGCTGAAAGTAGTGGGTGACATAGTCGAAGGCCTTGAACAGGGCAAGCATACAGCCTTAACACTGTGTGACGTCTCCAGGGCCTTCGACTGTGTCTCTCATGATATTCTTTTACAAAAATTAAATTATTACGGTTTAGCCCTCGCTCTATTTAGTTCGTACTTATCAAACAGGGTTCAGTGTGACAGTTTTGATAATGTCTCGTCTAATTTTGAGGTTGTAATGCATAGTGTCCCCCAGGGTTCAACCTTGGGGCCATTACTGTTCATCATGTATATCAATGATATATGTAACTTCCTTTTACCTAGTAATTGTGTTCTGTTTGCAGACGACACAACATTAATTTGTTCAGATAATAATTTTAATGATTTAAAATTTGAATTTCTAAATTCTACCCATCCAATGTAACTAAATCTTTTTTCTTTTTCGAAATTATTACTGTCCCATCAGCCTACTGGATTTATGACCTCGCTCGCCACGTTACTGGCCCAATATTTTATATTTACCTATTTTTTTATGACTACATTATTGTTATGTATTCCTGTGTCACGGCACATCTCGCTTCTGCTCATAAGGATGCAGCTCCATGTATTTTATTTATACACTGTCATGTTTTATTTTTTTGTGAATCTCAGTGTTTGTTTATATACACTGTTATTTTCGAGACTTGCTACAAATGTACTTTTTACATAAAGTAGTCAAATAAACGATTCTATTCTATTAAAATATTATATTATAGTTAAAATTAATTTAATTATAAAGGAGAATATCATAACAGCATACGTTTCTTTATTTATTATATAATAATAATTAGAATTCGGTTATGAAAAGATGGTAGTTAGTTTTTATAAAATTTTTACATTCTATTTTAAATTTATTTCTGTTGGTTGCAATCAGTCTAATTTTGAGAGGCAGGATATTATAAAACTGAGGGGCGAAATATATCTTTGAGTATGTGATTGGTTAATTATCATTCTAGTTTCATAATTATGGATGACAGATTGATATAAATGTTGATTTTTAACTGTCCCACTTAAACAACTATAGACATAGAGATTTTTAATATTCATTATATTTGTATTCTTATCTATTTCGTTAGTGGAGTACATTCCATATTTCTTAAAAATTATCTTTATTATAGACACACACAGCAAGATTATGTAATGAATTGTTGTATAATGTACACCAAATTACAATGCAGTATTTGAATATAGACTCGACATAGGGGTTGTACAAAACAATTCATTGTTTACGAGAAATCTTAACTGATAAAATTTATGACATAGTTTGCGAATTTTTTTGCTATAAAATTACTATGGTCTTTCCATCTCAGATGCTGATCAATAACTTCTAAATATTTAGCAGATTTTACTTTTTTTATTTCAAGGCAGTTGCAATTGATTAAAAAGTTTGTATTTATGGAGAATTTGATAAAGTAATATCAAGAGCTTGCAGCACATTTGCTACTCGATATCCAGAAAAACGGAAACTGTCACCAAACACTGTAAAACGCATATTGGAAAGTTTTAAAAATTATGGCTCTGTCAAGGCAAAAATGCAAAGAAGAAAGCCTATTGTAGATGACGAAAACATTGAAAGAGTCATTCTGGGATATTTTCATGCATTTCCAAGGATGTCGTTAAGACAAGCTGCTCTGGAATCGGGACTATGCTCAATTCACAGAATCTTATTAAAACATAAGTTTCACCTGTTTTCATTCCATAAGGTTCAAGGTTTAAAAGAAACAGATTTCCTAAGAAGACGGAATTTTTGTGAGTTTATTCTAATAAGGTCTGAGGGTCACGATTCTTATTTGGGAAATATTATATGGACAGATGAAGCAAAATTTACTAAAAATGGACTTTTCAATAGACACAATTCGCATTATTGGAGTGACTCAAATCCTCATATATTCAGAGAGCGAAACTTTCAGGAAAATTGGCAGTTCAATGTTTACTATGCCATAAGAAACGATAGAGTGGTGGCATTACAATTTTATCAGGAAAATTTAAACGGTAAATTAAATTTTCTCTTCTGCTAATATGTATAGGTAAATTTGTTTTTTTTTTTAGGTGAAAGATTGAATATCTTACAAAATTTGAATAATTACTATTTAGAAAATTTACCTCTCGAGGAACATAGAAACACACGACGGTGCTCCCCCACATAACGCATATTTAATTAATAATTATTTACAAGAAACTTTTTATGATCAATGGATTGCCAATAATGGACCTTTGTTATGGTCTCCTCGCTCGCCCGATTTTTCAGTTCTGGATTATTTCATTTGGGGATCTATTAAAAATAAAGTTTATGAGAGCCCATTAACAACCATTGAAGATTGTATGCAAAGAGTAAGAAATGCATTTCAAAACATAATTTTGAGCAATTATTAAATTAAAATAAAATCATATTTTAAATTGATCTTATCTCTGCTATTTTAGTTCATGCCATATCTTCAATTCGATTAATACGCATGTTACAGTGTTAGTGTTATTTTGCGTTTTTGTGGATATCGAGTAGCAAATGTGCTGCAAGTTCTTTATCACATTCTCCATAAATAATAAACAAATTTAAAAAGTTTTCGTTGGTATAATTTAAACATGCTGGCATTTTTTGACATAAGATAATGACTGATTGTTTCTAAACATGGCTATTTTGATGAAATGATTACAACAATTCATGAATTTCCAATAAAATCGCAAATACTTCAAAAAGTTGTAACTTTAACTCCCACAATGCTAATATCAGAAAAAAGGGAATTCAATTTTACACAACTTGACGTAAAAAAATATAGGGTGTTCCATTTGACCTAAACAAGTTTTCGCGGTTTGAATTTGACAAAATGTAAGGCGAAAAACGGAACACTTGGTATGATATTATTGAATTTATTTCAGTTGTAGAACGTAGTTCTCCTTGTGTTCTTTTTACGTGACAAGAAGCAAATGAGGATCATTTGCACGAAAAAAGTTATAACGGTTCTTGCAAACCGTTGCACCTGTCAAATTTTCTATAAAATGTCAAATATCTCTGAAACGACTAGGTTTAGGTATAGGATATGCTACATATTTTCGACTCAGAATTTTATGCTGTTTTTCGAAAACCCTAAAATATATAGGGTGTTCCATTTGAAATAAGTTCCAGTATAAGCGGAAGTGCCAGCTGCTTGTAATTATTTTAGTTGGATTGGCCACACCGACATTAGTAATTATCTAAATTTTCAAAATATTCTGATGCGTACTTTTCTCTATATCGATCGATTCAGTTCCCGGTGAGACACAATATATATTGTGCTTTAACAAACAAGATTCTAATGTTTTGTAGATTACAACAGGATAAAGAAAATTAGTGTTTTTCACATTTTACCCCCTATAGCTACCACATACAGGACATCCGGACGACCATCGGTTTTTAGAATGCAAACAACCATTTGAAATTGGCTTTAACTTTTAATCTCAAAATACAAATGAACTTCTATTTGCACAATTTGATATTCTGTAGACGAAGCGCGGCTGTTTTACAATCACTGGAGGTTCGTCACAATTTACATTGAGACTTACACTGAACGTAATACGGACACGTCCACATGATTCACATTTACACCAACAGGGACTGAATAGCTAACGCAACAAAAATGCCTTCTCCTTCCATTTGCCTGCAGATGATTGATTAGTCAATTTTCATCCAACTAAATCTGCATCTGGTGGTGTGGCTTCTGTTGATCGAATCAAACTCAGTTAACCTGAATCAAGTGTGCCTCCCTGCCATTTTTACCAGCGTTTCTCAAGCAAGAAAAGAACACTTTCCACATTTCTTCAATGACATTTTTTGAACTTTATTTTACAAACATTAGGAAAGTACTAACTAAAGCCAGCAAATGGACCCATGCATAGCTACAAATCCCCACCATAAAACTCCTTATACCCAACAAAACGTTATAAGCGCCCTGCATAATAATAGACTCTGTAAATTTCTCACTGATTGGCGAGAACGAAAGCTGCAAGCAGCTTTTATAACCCATTCCATCGACGTCTTGTTCCTCTTAAGGCCCATTTGCGCGATTACTCATTGCGTTAAGTGACCAGCTGATGTTTAGTATAACATAATCCAATTTGATTTCTCTGTTTCTCATTATTATTTTATAATGCCCTATTAAATTCTAAGCGAACATGTTCCAAGGTTCCTATTAAATTTATAGTGTTTCAAATTGCACCACAACAATTAATTAAAACGTTTTCAGGCAATAAATAAAAATAACAGCGCGACTAGCAGACGTATAAAACGCATAATAGCTTTATTACCTTCATAATGCCTACGCCTATATGGCCAATATGCATACAATATGGCCCTAATTAGCGAACCCGGAAGTGCTCGATTTATAATAACGATTGTGTTAAGGTACCGAGCAGGTATATTCAGGTACCTTTGCGTAGGGCCGGCTAATTTCAATTCCATTGAAAAAGAATGTGTCTACCTTTTGAATTTTTAATAAGGCGTATAGGGGGAGCTACTAATGGTGCAAGGGTAAATGTTATAGCTGTTTTAATGCGATAGGCATTAAGTGGAATATTTCCCCTTTTCAAAGTTGGCGTACGCGGTTTATGAGGTTATTGCAAATGTGCTCTCGAATTTCATATTTTCTACAGGACTGTTCAAGATTATATACAGTAGCCACCAGGCTGTAATTTTATACAAATCAAGATTTAGTACTATCCTAATTAGGAAGATGCATGAATTTTAAAAATGCTCAAATTTATTATTTTTCCATAATATGTTATTATTATTAGCCGTTACTCGAGTCCGAGTATAAAAAATGTTACAGTCGATAAATTGTGTACAATAAGAAACAAGTAAAAGGTGTAGTCTATTGTAATTCCCATTCATCTACGGTGCACACGACTATGGCTATAGAGGCCAATTTGGGAGAGCACATGTCGACCGCAGTCAGGACAAACATAGACCTGGTTAGGTCTTGGATTCGGCCTTCTTGCAGCAACATTTCCTTGATAGCTGGCCACAACCTCTCGCCATTCGGTTCTGTCCGCTGCAAGTTGTTCCCATTGCTCGTCTGCAATACCGCAGGATTTTAGGTTTTCATGGAGAGCGTCTTTGAACCTCTTTTGTTGACCGCCACGCCTTCTTCTACCGCTTAGCAATTCACCATAAAGTGTACATTTAGGAAGGCGGTTATCATGCATACGATGAACGTGACCTGCCCATCTTGGGCGTGCTCTTGAAATAAGCACCTCAATTGGAAGGCTGTTTGCTCTCCTGAGTACTTCCACGTTTGATATGTGATGGAACCAACGGATTTTCATCATACTTCTGAGGTGTCTTTGCTGAAAACGTTCTAATTCTTTCACATGACGACGGTAAGTGACCCAGCTTTCACATCCATATAGCAGTGTTGGAATGACAACTGCTCTGTAGACAGCCATTTTCGTTAACAAAGCAAGGTCGTGGTTGTCAAATACTCTCTCTCTCTAAGTCCCCAGAGTGCTCTAGATGCAGCGTTAATTCTATTGCGAATCTCGCTGTCCATGTTTGCTTTGTCATTAACAACGTTTCCTAAGTAATTGAATTGATCCACCACTTCAAGAGAATTTCCGTTAAGTGTAATGTCTATTTGGTTCACTTGATGAGGAGTTGACATAATCTTAGTCTTTCCAATGTTGATTTTAAGTCCCAAGGAATCATAGCTCTGGGCATACACATCTAAAAGTTCTTGAAGCTCTTCCGGCGTAGAGGCTAAAAGTGCACAGTCATCCGCATACTGGAGATCACAAATAAATCGTGTGCGTGTCTTCGTGAAAGCTCTAAAGCGCCCTATGTTAAAGAGACCGCCATCAAAACGGTATCTGAGACCTATTCCTCTGACTGTCAGTTTGTTGTCAACAATAATTGTTAGAGCAGTGGTAAACAAATTAAAGAGTAGGGGTGCCAGGACATATCCCTGCCTAACTCCAGTGAGGGTTTGGAAAGGTTCGGTTGCCTCATTATTATACATAACCTGGGCGTTGTTGTTTGTATGTAGACTGCGACATACTTCCACAAATTTTCTAGGGATACCTAAGCGGAACATAATTTTCCAGAGCACTTCCCTGTCCACCGAGTCAAACGCCTTGGTTAAATCAATGAAGGCCATGTGAATTTCTCCTTGATGTTCGAGTGCTTTTTCTTGAAGCTGTTTAAGTGTGAAGATTAAATCCGATGTGCCTCGGTTTGGTCTAAAGCCACTCTGTGTTTCAGGAAGTAACTTTTCCATAACAGGTGTTAGCCTATTTGCCATCGCTTTAGTGAGTATCTTCCCTCCAACAGCCAGGAGAGCTATACCCCTGTAATTTCCACAGTCCGCAGCGCTCCCTTTGTTTTTGAAGAGGTTGATTAAAAGTGTATCACGAAACTCCTGCGGAGCTTGACCACTTTCCCACACGACATCAAACAGTTTTTTGAGGTAGGGTATGAGCTCTGACGACACAGCTTTAAAGATCTCAGCTGCCCAATGGCGGTTAAGATCTCTTCCGTTGTTAGTGGTTTATCTAAGTCTTCGAAGGTGTCATATTGAGGGATAAGATTTATAATATCGTGATCGGCTTGACTTTGTTGGTTAAGAATGTTAGAGTAGTGTTCCTTCCATCGGGCTCTTATTTCCTGGTCTTCTTTAAGGAGATTTCC
The DNA here is from genome assembly GCA_963675555.1 of Leptura quadrifasciata. NCBI lineage: Eukaryota > Metazoa > Arthropoda > Insecta > Coleoptera > Cerambycidae > Leptura > Leptura quadrifasciata. The sequence goes on along the minus strand of OY776680.1, from coordinate 23,171,300 downwards.
ATTTAAATCTTTAATAGGGCACATATTTTTCCGACTGGGGCCGTATACTGCTTTTACTCCTTGAAAGAAATTCCTGTAGTCGTGTGAATCGGCGTACCTTTGAATTTCTCTGGCCATAATATGTACTATACAGGCTGTCCACTTTATCAAGGCCCTCGAGAATATCTCACTTCGGTCGTACAAAAAAAAATATTTTTACGAAAATTGTGCCGATTTATATAACCTACAAAATGGTTTAAAGACATTTGAAATCCATGGCCTACTCTAAGAGTTATGGCGGAAAATATCGAAAATGCGGAAAACGTCTAGGCCAAATATCTCCGTTATTTGAAGAGATGCGAGAAAAATTCTAAGGTGAAAATTTTTTGCAAAACAGAGTGTTTCAACGAGGCTTTATCTAATTCTTTTTAAAACCGCTGTATTTTGAGATTTACTCTTCAGGCTGTTAAAAAAATTACTTTGAAATGGGTGGGAAATGGCGCCATTAAATAGAATATTTTCCTCTCTTTTCAACGATATATCACATGCCATATTTATTCATTGGTACTACGTTAGTAATTATAAAAACATTTTTTTTAAACCAATAATTTTTTTTTAACAAGCATTATACTTACCGTGGAGAAGTATGATTAAATAAAAAGATAAAATAATTCAATAAGTTATTTAAATCTTTGTTATAATAAAGCATTAACACAATTAAGAAGAATAAAGTAAATGCAGGTAAAAAAAAAACAAATTAATAATAAAAAGAATATAGCACACAGAACTTTAATATTTATCTAATCCTCAAAATAATTTTTAAGATATCATATCAAGTGTTCAAAGTGTCACTGCATTTAAAATATTATTCAGCATTTCGGGGGTAACTGTAATACATGCCTGTTGAATTCGAGCTTTTAGGTCATTTTGCGGTGTCGTCGAAAACACCTTATCTTTAATATACCCCCATAGAAAAAAATCCATTGGGGTTATATCTGAAGAACGAGGGGGCCATCGAATAAATCCATTGGTACCTATCCAATGTTGAGGCAAAATTTCGTCTAAATAATCTAGGCAAATCTAGGAATTGTGGGGACGAGCTCCATCTTGTTGAAAATATTGAAAGTTGTGTCGATTCTCTAAAGGTAGGTCATCTAAGAATTCATTAAATTCATTTTTCAAAAAGTTTAGGAGCCTTTGACCACTGAGGTGGCCATCATTTCGCAATCTCACGGCATGGGGATTTGAATCACACCAAAAGTGGGAGTTAAGTCGGTTGAAAAGACCATTTTTCGTAAATTATACTTCGTCAGTCCAAATTATGTTGTCCAAAAACGAAAGTCTTGTAACATTGTTAAAAAAAAAATCACAAAAGTCTTCTGACCAAATCGGTGTCCTTTAGGTGTTGAACCATAAAAATGGAACAGGGATGGAATTTGTATTTCAAAAGAATTGTGTGAATAGAGTTCTTGGAGATTCGTGCTTGTACGGCCACTTGTCTTAAAGATGTCATAGGAATGCCGCAAAATATCCCAAGACATCAATTTCAATATTTTCATCATTGACAATTGATTTTAATTTGTGAATTGGTGCCTTAACGGTGCCAAAATGTTTGAAATTCTCCATTATTCGTTTAATACTGTTCGGAGACGGTTTTTGTTTCTCTGGATATCTATTAACATTATTTTTTTAATACTCTGTATTAATACTTATCCAAATATTATAAACACTCTATTAAAGTAGGTTTTTTCAACAAAGAATCCAACCCAAATTAGATAATAAAGGCTTCCTTATAAGAAGAATGCACAAAATCGGCCTAGAATTTTGCGTACAATCTAAAAATGTAATAATATATAGGGTGTTTTATTTAAAATAAGCAAGTTGACATCTACTTCCGGTATTAGCGGAAGTGCCAGCATCTTGAAAATATTTTAGCCGAGTTGCCCCCATCAATATTAGTTTACTACCAAATTTTCAAAATTTTTCAACGTCTATTTTTCGAGATATTCATAGTTTTGATAGTTCAAATAAATTCAAATACAACACAAAAAAGGACAAAACACAATAACAGTACTTAATAAATATAAGACAAATTACTTAAATGTTTAAAACTAGATTAAAATCAGTATCATAGATTTCATTATGATATATCATATAAAATATTTATTTATATAAACGTTTAATGCTTCTTATATTCCAGAATAAAATATCTAAATCATCTTCAGTATTTGAATAATTATTAATCATATGATATATAGGGGATATTTTATATACGTTAGTATTATGATTTCTTATATAAAATAACATTTTACAGTTATCTGCACACTTATATAAAGAGTAAATAGAATAGGGCCAAGAATAGTTCCCTGAGGAACGCCATGTTCTATCTGCGGGTCACTTATAACTGAGTTTTTATATTTAATTCTTTGTGATCTGTTGCTAAGGAAACTTTTAAACCAATTTAACGCGTTATTTCTTAGTGCTATTCCCTCTAGCTTGGATATTAACAACTCCCTACTTATCGCTTCAAATTCCCTGTTCAAGTCAAGAAATATAACTAAAACCACTTAATTACCTTCATTTAAACCATTCATCACATACATTTATAATAGCACTCACAGAGACAGTGTTTGCGAAACCCAGAGTGATTTTTAACGATTATTTCATTATTATCGCAACAATTAATAAGTTGGTCTTTAAATGTCACTTTCATAATTTTTTCAAATAAAAATTATAAAAAGGTCGGTATATCAATGTTACCTCCTTTCCCTAATTATATATTTTTGGAAAAAAATTGAGGCCACATATAGATTCGGAGTACTGGTAAGAGATGTGAAACTTACCCTATTTGAATGTATAACATAGATAAATTTTTATTTTGTTCGAGAAAAGGAGACAATGAAAAATTGATATTATTGATTGACATGATATGCACCGTCTATAGTTGATAATTAGTTGAGTTGTCTCTTTTTTTCGTAAAACTAAAACGAAAATTAAACTTGAATGGCAAAAGACTGCTAAATAAATCTGCTTAATACGTAAGAGTAGTTAATTATTATTGCTTAATACATAAAAGCAAATGTAGAAGCAAATTATTGTAGAATAAATATAGAAACTGATTTGAAAACTACAAATTGCCAAAAATGAGAGAGAAAAGAATATGTTTTTACCATGTGGTAACATGTAGCATTTTAATTACTTATTGAATTAAGAAGATTTGAATTTAAATTTATTTAAAAAAATTTAAATTGCATAAGGACAAAATTGAAATTTAAATTACTAATAAATAAAATTTACCTGGTTGTGTTAAATAAACACACGAAATGTGGATTTGATTGTAATATAAATTACTACTTATACTAATTAAATGGAAAGCTGTAAAATGTAGAAAATGGTACAAGTGTTGCCATCCATTGATGGGCGACTTAAGCGCACACCTCGTTTCTTAGATTTCCTTACTCAAGTAAATTACAGAGTCGATAAAGGGAATCTATAATTTCTACATAAGTGAATAAATGGCATTTATTGCAAATATAACCTACAAATGAACTGCCGTAATAAATAGTAAATTGTTTACAACTGTTTTGTGAATTCAGTAAATACTTTACATCATATAGGATACACCAATGACTTCAGAATAGGATAGACAAAGCATCCTCTTGGTTTGTTGTGTATCATTTATTTGTTTACATTGCTTTAAAAATAAATACTGGTACTCAGCAGTCTATTGGCTAATGGCACGTGAGTATATGCGCACGCAGTCTCTCTCAACACGTTTTGGTTACAATCCAGTTGCAGCGTTGGCCGCCATTAAAGTGTTTGTGATAAACCGAAGTTAAACGTTGTAATTACAGTGGTTTTGTAGTGTTTTTGAAGACAGAATTTGTTATTGTGAATAAACAATGGGAAAATATTGTTTTATATGTAGATGTCTCTTTAAAATTGGAGTTAATCGATCTTTTCACAGGTAGATGAAATTATCTCATAAGCGTAACCTTGAGTTGGAACGACAAATAAGCAAAATTGTAAATATTCAGTGCAATAATATTGGATGTATAGAAAATGTTCTTATGTTTTAAAATTGAGTAATATAGTTAAATGAAAATAAAGTTGAAGGGCAAAATGAAAAGATATTATTTAAAATTGCAACATTATATTATTTGTAGAATTCCAAGGAATATTAAACGCCGAAAAATATGGGTCTGTCTCATTTTGAAACATTTGGGAAATGAAAATATCCCTGAAGATAGTGTTGGTGTGCTCAGATCACTTCTCATCAGATGATTTCACAAGTCCCAGTGGTCGAGTTGTTCTTAAAGAATTTCCAGTATCTGACTTACCAAGTTCATCTAAGGAAAATGTACAAGTTGGGTAAGCTATCATTTAGAAAAAGTAGTGCATGATGGGAATAATTATAACATGTTTTTATTTTTTGGGTTAGTAATGCAGTAAAAGGAAAACTGCATTAATCATTTTGTTTATGTGACATATACCTATACCAATTTATAAGTGTAAATTTAATATTTAAATAAATCATTTAATAAAAAAGCAATGTTATTCATATTACTTTGAAGTCAAACTAGAAGAGAAATTAATATATCAATTATACGAAATAATCACCCTCTTTAACATATACGCCACTGGCAATAAGTTCCAAAACATAAACAAAACTATCTCCATCCTTTTTTAATAATAGAATGTATGAGATAGTAGGGAAACACAACAACTCATGTGTTAATGTATAGGACATGCTTTATCTATCCTATTCTGAAGTCATTGGGATACACTATATAAAGGAGAATGAGCAAGTTTCAAAGATAAAGAAAATAACCATATGTACATAGTAAACAAATTGTAAAAATGAAATATAGACGAATGTAAATGTTTTTGTAGCTTGAAATCGACAATTGGCTTCTGAATTGCTATAACAGAGCTACATAACATAGTGTTAAAAACATGACTGAGTTCCTAAGATACAAAAATAGGTACATAAAACAATGTGGAAACAATTTAGCAATTATATAAATAAAATTCCTGATGGTTGAAACAGTCTCACTTACAAAAACTGAATCAAAATGCTATACATATCGTGCTAAATATAAGTGAAATACCAATTATATAAAATTGTTAAATGGACATAGGCCCTGTAACATTAAAAAAAACAAGTGGATAGTATTATTTTACAATAATTTGGCATTGTAACAAAAAAATTGTGACACTTCAACAATTGAAAAATATGTAATAGAAGTTATACCTCGCTAAAAAAGAAACAGAAAAAATTCAATTATTTATGATTTCCTACAGAGGACATTTTACAGTTTTCTACTATTGCTAAAAGCACGTCATATGCCTTCTTTTCACGTAGAAAATCGCACTAAGAAAAAGATTGTTTTCCTTGATGATTTCCATTTAATTCATCCTGTACTAAACGTAAAACAAATCTACCTCACTACAGCATTTTTTCCACCTCGGCAATCCGTTAAGTCCGTATCATCACATCGCAAATTAATCTCAATTCGAGCAGTCCTAAACAAAGGAGCACTTCTCTGACCTCGTCCGATATACCTGACGTGCACTTTTATTAAAATTTAATTATTATTTTTTTCGAAACAGATAGAGAGTACACAAATAATTATTATAACAGTACAATTTTTGTTACAGATGCTTTACAGCTGTTTGATTCGCCTGCAGATTAATTTTATCGTAATTTTCGATTTTTTACATGCACTACGAATTTCATGCAATGTAACGTTATATATCTGGAACACCCGTGAGATAATTAGATCGGTTTTAATTAAACTTTATAGGATCGCTATGACGCTAGAGCTGGTTGGGTTAATTAAAAACAAAATGTGAAGGAAAGCGACATTGTTATCATTTTTTCAGCGCGACTTGTTATTGTTAACTTAATAAGTAATCAGTGTATCAGTGTTACATGCATAACGCTGTGGTTGCGTTCTTAGAGAGTCTTAGTGTCTTAGAGTTTTAATGAAGCAAATAAAACTAAAACAAAAAGTGGACCGTCATTATGGGCTATTGGCAGATTCCGTGCTCTTTGATTACATGAATCACAATATAAATGAATTTGTTATAAGTAAACTTATTAATAAAAATAATAATAGCATTCTAATTAATACGGGACTAAGCCCATTGGCTATAACTTTTTCTTGTGGACGGTATTTGACTTAGCATTTGATTTAATTGCGTCTTCAAATAAATTTAATTAATATTGCAAGAAGTTAGCTCAAAGAAAGGGCTAGGGTGGAAAACATTTTTTACAGGCTGTCCTCAGTGGAAATTAATACGGAAATATATTTTGAATAACCTCCTAGAAGTCCCATGAGATTTGGATATGGCAAGTTGAAAAATATGACCGCCATTTTCGAGGCCATTTTTTTCTTTTAGTTTTTTGCAATTATGTTGGAAACCATATATTTTTGGAAAAAATGTCAAGAGACCTTTATTAAAGAGCTCGAAAAAGTACACCTGAAATGGTATTTTAGGATATTGTACCTTGACATTTATTTATTTAGGAATAAATACTCAACAGGCAAAACCCTCTTAATGGGTATTGTAAGACTTACAATAGAAAAATAACTAAATCTATGCAATGTTAAAATAACAAGGAATATTACAGTGAATATTCATACTCACATAAATACAAATATATAGTCACTGAATAAGCAATTTTATAGCAGAAGGAAATTTTATAAAAATATAAAATATAGGAATTATAATATTCCAACCTATCTGCAAGTGCCTTATATAAATAAGGACTCAACAAATTAAACCAACCCTTACGAGCGCTGAATTATATGGTAAAATTTGCGTATTTTGTCTAAACACAGTTAGCACTAAAATACAATAACTTGGATTGCTCGAATGCTACGAGAAAGATGCGAGGCCCCCTTCATATCGCAGGATGTCACTAACTGCAGACCGGTTTCGACCTAGTTTTGGGTCTTGTCAGTGCAATGCAAGTGATACCTTCAATACCCGGAGTTCGCATCTCATAGACACTTTTTGAATAAAATCTTCTTCAGCCTATCTGAAGAAAAAAAGTAGGTGTACGGTTTCGAACAGTGAAGAAAATACAGCAGATGCTTTCCTCAATCAAAGACCCTGTCCCAAAACTGTTATCAAAAGGTGTTTACGTTGAAATGAACATGTGGTAAGAGCTACAGCGGACAAACAGAGAAATACCAGATTTGGATACACGGATAGGTCGGCGATAACAAAACATGTCCATAATAACGAGAACCATAAAATCGACTACGAGCACGTCAATATATTATACAGGAATACACGCTATTATCCGCGAATCATTAGGGAATCACTGGAAATTATGAAAAACGTGAACAACTTTAATAGAGAGGATGGGTATCGACTTAGTAACACGTGGAGACTGGTATTGCCAAGTACCAGCACCGTAGTAAGTCACGGTCAACCAAACACGACGAACGAGCAGCGAAGCGAACCAAGCACGACCAATGACCAGCGAAGCGAAGCGGCGCCTAGGTATATAACGAGGAGTGTAACAACAAATTCAGTCTTTAAAATCCTTCCGAAGAAGCTAACAGGATGATCAACTAAACGTCAAGTCAAGTTCGACGACCACGGCAAGACATGGAAGAAACTACTTCATTAGACAACGGCCGTGAATGCCTGCATTCTACTATTTTAAAAGTTGTTATATATCCATTCCTGAATAATATGTTGCCATTAAGTTATCTGGTTAACTTCACTAAATATCAAGGTAAGATATCCTAAAATACCTTCTTAGATGCAGTTTTTAGAGCTCTTTAAAAAAGATCTCTTGACATTTTTTCGAAAATCTATGGTTTCCAACATATTTTCAAAAAGATTTAAGAAACCAATGTGGCAGCCATATTTTTCCAACTTGCCATATCCGAATCTCATGGGACATCTAGGAGGTTATTCAGAACATATTTTCCTATACATTACCCCTGAAAATGGCTTGTAAAAATTTTTTTCGCACCTCAAATGCTAACTTGCCTGCACTACAAGTAATTTAGAATATTATGGCTTTAACGGTGTGTTATCTGTACAGGTATTAAAGGAAGGAAGGAAGTTAAATAAGATGGGTCTAAGCAACAATATGTTAATGTTGTTCCAGTCATAGTTACATCGTCGAATCCAATATGTCCACTGTTTTGGATACAAATCGTCCAACTTCACTCAATCCTCTGGTGTTCCTCAAGGATCAGTATTAGGGCCGTTATTGTTCAAAATTTTTATCAACGGCATCGTAGCTGGTCTAAATATAAACTGTTTATTATATACGGATGACTTAAAACTTTTCTTAAAAATTGAATCTGAAAATGACAAATTTAAACACATTAAACTCATGGTGTGAAGAAAATAAACTATTGCTTAATGCAACAAAATGCAATGTAATGTAGTATTATCGTAAGGAAGAACATAACGTAATATTATACGTATTACGTATTATTATACGTAATCCTTCCTCGTCCAAATGCTATTAAAGATTTAGGCATAATCTTTGATAGCAAGCTTACCTTTGTCACCCATATCGATACAATGACATCTAAGGCATATAAGAATCTTGGTTTGATCTTGCGTAATACAACAGATTTTAACAACATAGATACATTAAAAATACTTTTATTACCTTTGTAAGGTCGCAACTTGAATATGGTTCAATAGTTTGGAATCCTATACAAAATATTTACATTGTTGCGAGCTTGATGCATATGCGACCCGCAACACACATTTGTGTTTCGTGGGCCACATATCGCCAATAGTAGCGAGCCATTAGAGGTTTGGCTCCTCTCCGTTAGGAGCGGTCGTGTGCCTCCCAGCTGGGAAGAACGGTGACGTGATTCCGTACGCTGCCGATAATTCCTAAAAGCTTGTTTATTTGAACCATCTTAATGGATTTTGGATTATCGGCAACGGTAAAATTCCCTTCCTTTTAAGTTGTCGCTGTTCATCAGAATATTTCGTTGCTACGGATGGAGTTTAATCCGCATCTGTACGGGATTTATGTGTGCACACGTGAGTAACCTTATCATCGCCATCTTTTTCGACTTTACCCACGTATTTCAAACATTTATAAGCTGGTTGACCACTTTCCCTTGGGAGTATCTTCGCTGCAGCATTGTACACGAATTTTGGTGGATTATATCGCCAGGTTCATATTAGAGAACCATACATTGTAAATACTGTAATATAGTATATTTCATGTTGAAAGAAAGTGTCATTATTTCGTCTGCGACCACTACGAATGGAACCTTCAGTGATTTTATGTTAAATAAGCAAAAAATGTCCAATAGTTTATGTTATGCTTGGGGTTAATGATTTTTGAGCTAGTGAAATTTTATCGTGGGCACGTTATATCACTTATCCGGGCCAGGTAGTGTCTGCGATCTGCTACGCACAGCAGTCTAACGTAGTTTTATTTATGTTACGTAAATGCCCATAGCAACATTACCAATATTGAGCGAGAGAAATTCTTTTAAAATAGCACCATATCATCTCGGAAATTAATATCCCCAAAGAGGCATCCCGCAAGAATTTTTTTACAAAAGATTTGACATGGGCAGCTTAATTAAATGCCGTGCTATGTCGTTTTCTTATATAAAATAGTCAATACTATAATTAAGTGCGAAACTCAAAATGTTTCAGTTTCATGTACCGAGACTAAATGCTCGACACAGGTTGTAGAAATACAACTAAAATCCTGCAGCTGTTGGAAATCCAACGTAAAGATTTTCCTCTCTATATTTGACTACCTTATATTTTTTTAACATTCTTGATAAATGAAAAATATCTGATATTTCAGAAAACTATCGTTAAAGTTATATTTTGTGCCCCTCGCGAGGGTTATCGTTTTAACGTAAACACAGACAACAAAGAAATTTATTAATACGATAGCTTTAAGTGGCACTATCTAGGCGGTGATTTTGTTAAAAATAAATTAGAAAAATTATGGAAACTGTCAAAATAAAGTATCGTAATTATTTTAAAATTTATGCGTCTATTAGGGCTTATGGTAATCATAATGGAAGCTTTTATTTTTATGGCATTTTATACAGATTGTGCTGCATAAACAGAGAGGATATTAATTTGTAGTTTTGTAATTTACAATGGAGCCCGAATGATAATCAGGTCTGCGCGCCACCCGTAACTCAAAATAATTAACTAGTGTTCACGAATAAATTTCAATATTTTTAATTATTCATTCACGTTATGATTTCATACATATAAAATGTGTAATGAAAGTGGAATTACAAAAAAATACTGCCGCAAATACATTTCAGTACAAGCAACTTTAGCATATTGCATTTCAGATTCAAATGCTATAAAAAAAATACTATCATGATTATTAAGCGATAAAGAGAATTGTGAATTTTGTGTCGCAAAGCTGCCAGAGATTGTTACTTTTGATTGTTGCTACCCGTAGAAATCTACAAGAATCTAAAAAATAAGGCCGATTGACAGTTCCCATGGATTTAGGAGAAATATTTATTTATTTATTACTATATCCAACAGAGGCGTATGGCTCAATAATTACAGAATAAAGGGAGTGAAATTACAATTTTAAATGCGTTAAAGTACAAGAGCATGGTAAATATAAATAAATTATACATATGGCCTAGATAAACTTATAGTAGAATATGAAAGTACATGGTAAGAAAAGGAAGAATTAAAAATAAAACACTAGCCAAAACATAACAAACTTTAAAGGCAAACAATCATCACTAAAAGATATAATATATATGTATGTATATGTATATATGTTATATTAGAAATATACTACGATATATAATATTATCGAGACAGGCTTAACCTTCTCAAACATATCGTATTACATACTGCGTAACAGCTCTTCTCAATAACCGCAAACGCTGCATGAGCATTGTATTTCAATTCTAAGTAATCCTGATTGTGCTGAATCAGCAACACTGTTTCCTTTGTTCTCAAAACATTATAAATATTACCAACAACCTTTTTGTAATCAGTCTTATACTCATTTTCGATTAAACACATTCAAAATTATTATTGTTATTTTTACAAGAGTCAAGCTTGACTCCATTACAAGTGAATAAAAGTTTTTAAAAAGTTAATCAAGTAATCCACTATCTAACATATATATGTATGTATATGTATGTATATGTATGTATACGTATGTATACGTATGTATACGTATGTATACGTATGTATACGTATGTATATGTATGTATATGTATTTATGTAGATATATGTATTTTTAATTTGTGAAGGGTTGGTGCAAAATATATTAAATCGACTTTCCAGGTTTGCGTAATTAATATACATTTGATACAGAGAATATTTTTTCTTGCAGTGGGAAGAGGAAAAAGTTTGCTATTTCTAGAAGGAATTCTAGGTACTTTATACATAATTTGATTGGAGAGGCTAATACTGTCAAGGCAATTATTAACAATTTTATACAAAAATAAGAGGTGGCTACTCTCTTTTTGTCCGCATACACTGACGATGCAGTATTTCATGATGAAAATCCAATTTACGGATAATAATTATCAATTATACAGATAGCAGGTTTGAGAAACATACATTGTACTTTTCAAGTTGGAGGACATGAACAAGTGAGGTTCTAAACCGCTGACGCATACTCAAGACATATAAATGTGATATACAAAGTACGGATAGTGTGAACATTCACAAACTGAACATTCAAAAACTCCTTACAGTTCCGTGTGAGAAATTCTATCACTTTAATGGCACAAGCTTCTGCCGATTTGATATGTTTTATGAAGTTAAGTTTAGCATCAAAGTATACTCTTAAATCTTTGAACAACTCTGGCCTGTGCAAGACAACACTCTGTAAGTTATGCTTTTAGTAAACGATAAAGCATTACACTTTTGTGCATGAAGTGGCAACTTATTGATGAAGCACCAGTGGTTAAGCTTATTTAGATCATTTTGCAACCTCTCACGATCTTCAATAGAAGGCATTTCGAGAAATATTTTTAAGTCGTCTGCATAGAGCAACGTTTCGCTTTTAAGATCGGATGTGATTAACGTTCACAAACAACGAGAGGCGGACCGCTGCGTAGATCCGGACTCCTGCCAGAATTTGACAGACCGGTAACCGTTGTATTGAACATATTGGTATCTATTTTGTAAATATATTTTGATTAAGTTTATTAGATCCCTGAATGTGGCAATCTTTGAAAGTGAAACACCCTGAACAAGTCTATCGAAGGCCTTGGAAAAGTCGGTGTAAATCATTAACCTGACTGAGTAGATCAACTCTTTTAAATAATGCTTAAGTGAAAGATGTGAGGTGCAAACGAGATTGGTTACTGTGGATCTACCCTTCAAAAATCCATGTTGGTAAGTGTAAAACAGTTTCCTGAATTTTGCAAAATTGTAAATTATAGTAATTGGCCTTATAGTTGCATAAGTCGTGCCTGTCACCTTTTTTGGAGATAGGATAGAATAATAATTTCCATTTGTCCGAAAAATAGGATATCTAGGTATTACATTAATGATGTGTATAATGGACTTAACAAATATTACCGCACAATCTCTGAGTAAAAAAGCTGGGATGAGGTCTGATCCCAATGTCGTATTAGCCTTTAGTTTTCTGGTAGCGGTTAGAACTAGTTCTTCAGTTGTAAAGTAAGCAATAAGTTAAAATTAGATTGAAAACTTGTTGACTAACAGATGGTGTGAATGACTTGGCAAGATAATCAGCCAAACTATGAAGAACTGTTTGTGGGTCTTCTATTTTCTAGCTGTTCAAGTATAATGTAGGTACAGGCGACATATTTCTTTGAATTGAAGAAATACCAAAACTTTAATTTCACTAGCTTTATAGTTTCTAGATATAGTTTATCATGTTTAATTTACGCTAGTAGTTGTTTAAATTTCTCGAATTCGCAGACAGAACCTCTTTTTCATATATTAAAGGATTGTTTTCAATTTCATTTTGTAAATAATTTTCCTGTTAAACCATGATATGTACAATTGACTGGTAACCTTACTCTTAGGAATATGTTTTGAAAAAAAATTATCCAATTTACTTGCAGTAATCTTGGTGAAAATATGGTACACTCGCGGATTTATCAATGGGATTACGTATCGGACACATGGATTGTTATACTGTTCACCTAATACTTTGCTTTGGATTTTTGTGTATACGTGGCATTTGGAATCCCACGTTGAGTGTTTAGAAATATTTTGTGTGCAAATTAAATAACTGCAGTGCACACATTTAAGAACTGCGGAAGTACATTCCTTTGGAAAGTGAGTTTCAGAGCATTTAGGACAAACGGGAATATCTCTAATGGCATTGTATGACTGATGGTCGAGAGGTGAGCGCACTTGCCTCTCACCCAAAAGTTCCGGGTTCCATCCCCAGTCGTGGCAGTGGAAAATACTGTGAGAAGGACTTTTCCACTATACACGGATATTGGGTGTGTGTCCCTTGTCTCTAAATGTGTAGCCCCTTCCCATACAAGGCTCTTCTAGAGCCTTCTGGGATAAAGGGGGTCGTCATTACCTATGGTGTATTTATTATTTATTATTATTATTATTATTATTGGCAACATGGTGAAATCTGTCAACACTTATAACACCGTCTCATATCAATTGCATCATATACCGAGCAGTTAGTAATCAAACTAACAAATATTCTCCTTTTATCAATAATTCTATTATAAGTTTTCAATGTTTACGAAAATTAGTGCTTGACATATTCTGTTGTTATTACGCAATGGTTTTACATACACTAAATCGCAAACACTATGATGCATAAGCAATTTACGATTGCCTGTCTTTAGATAATTAAGTAGAATCCTAGTTATTTTTAACACTAAGGACGCCAAGAATAGTTATTTTTAAGGTATTTCGTTATTTGGTAATCTTATTTTTAGTAATACATTTTTCTCTGCACCAAAAACAATTTAAAGAAACGTATTCAAGATACGAATATTTTCAAATTCATTCAGATCAATGAAATACCTCATTTAACTCTACGCTACTGGACTATGGGCAATTTCGATACGGTTTTCCAATGCTTTCAAAATACTGGAATAGAACAGAATTAAATTACGAATGGCATAATTTATATATTACTCCACGGTCTGCGGGACATGGATATTGAATATTATACAAAATAGGACATTTTAATAGTGGGCATTAGAAAAATGCACCGTTATTTGTTAGATAGTCATGGCATACTTTAACACAACAACAAAAAAATAGTAAGTAATAAAGATATAAATGCAATTACAGCAATAAATCAAGCTCTCGCAATCCGTTTGATTAATTAAGTTCAATTTAATGAGATTACTTTTAACAAGAACCTATTAAGACGGCAAGTGGCTTGCAGTATTAATATCTGACCTATAACCGCAACGCAATGAGGAAGCTGTGACACCTCATCAACTGCAACTAAAGTGAATAATCATAGTCTAATATACATACGTACCTACAAGTGTAACTGACAGTTATATTACAACATACTTTAGGTGTGTCACCTGAAAACGCGAACTACAGAATATGGTCAGTTGATGGCCAACTCACGATAATAGCTCTATGCGTGGCAGCAAGTCAAATATTTATTTATCTTAGTTACAACTGCCCAGACAGAATCCAAATTTTACAGATATAAAAAATTTGAAGCTCTCTTAACTAAATAATCAAACTTCTCTGAGGTTTTTAATGCTGGATTTATGATTTTCAAAACCAGGGCCCGACACTAGCGAAGCGTAGTCAAGTCTTGACCTTACACATGAGTTTTAATGCAAGTATCTCAAATTTCCGAATCAGGGTGCCAAGATCAGTCCTCCGACCGTCCCGATGTTCACTTAATAACAGCCGTGATTTAGGGCTGAAGAGTATCGTCTTGTTTTTCTCGGCGTTGATGGCTACTTTTCACTTGTTACACCATTCCTCCATAGGGATGCGGCTTCATGAAATAGCAAGTGGCTAGCGCTGGGTGGCAGAATCTAGCGACGATCGCCGTGACATCGGCGTAGAGTGCCAGGATGATCCTGTTGGTCCTTGGATGTCGTTGGTGTAATTGGTGAACAAGTGCAGAAAAAGTACTGATCCCTGCCTCGATGGTCCTGTAGATGGAGAGATGGTTGGTACCTTCACTTGGAGTTTGGACTTGGACCTCATCAGCACAAGATTCCCACTGGGTACCCCAGGTTCATTATCTTCACTATGAGGCCGTCGTCGTACCAGACTCGGTTGAAGGCATTGGAGATGTCCAGGAACACCTGGAGCTCGGTGGAGTATCCCGTCCGGTAGTCGAACTACTTCCTCAGTGTGGACGTTGAGTCGCTTCAGGACAACCCTCTCTGCTACCTTGCTCATCGCTGGCAAAAGGCTGATGGGCCTGTAGCTGGAAGGGGAGATTAGGTTCTTACCGGGCTCATGATAACATCTGTGTTTTTGGATGGCGTTGACAATATTGACCAGTGCCGCTACTCCCTTGCGAGCAGCTTCTTCAGGGCGATGTGGCCGATCGTGTCGCATCCTGGTGCCTTGCAGGGTTCAGACTCCTTAGGATCTCCACAGACTTGTGGACAGCCGCCAATTGAGCCTGGATCAGTTCGCATCGGTCCTTCAACTTGAAATCATCTCTACCAACAGCAGAAGTAGTGAGTTAGTGCTTAAACTTTTTGTTCAGAGAATGTGAGCTAGTCTCTTCGCGGCGGTTAATTAAAGAGCCCTACTTTGTTCACTAACGCCTTTTGGTCATTTGTGATATTAAAGCAAGCTTGTATTTAATTATCAATCATCTACAATCCTATACCAAGAGAACGCGCACCCAAATACAAACAACATCTCAGGATACAAGGTCTTTAATCAGCTAGGCTCAGTGCTCTTGCCAACAAGGAAGCCATCCAATCTACAAGGTTCTCCAAGGCTGTCCAAAGACAAATTCAAGGTCATCTAAGGTCAAACTCGACCCAACCTAACAAAAGTAAATTAGATCTCATTGCCCTTCACGAAATAGGCTCTGACAACGTCCGTCCAAAATTAAAGTAATACCAATTCCCCGTTAGGCTGCTGGGCGTCCGATTTTGAACAATTTTTACTCCTACAAGTAGTCTAAACGGGAATCTCGGTAACAGCAGACGGGCGGTAGTTTGATCAGTTTTGTGGTAAGTCACGACTTACTTACTGTTGGCAATTTTGTATAAAGATTTTATGTATGAGTTGAAAAGAGTATAAAGAGCAGCTGGTTCTTGATAATTATTGAATTTGGAAAAGATCTAATGATTGAATCAGCTCTTATTGAAAATATCTATAAATTTAAGTATGAAAGTTGAGCATCCAGCAGGATGAGTCCTATTATGAAAATTAAAAATAGTTAGTTACTTTATTATACAATTTTGGATAGGTGGGTGAATTCACCTATATTTTAGCTTAATTTTGATGGAAATATAATTGTGTTCCAAGTGCAAATGAAGAGGCACGATGGCATTCCATTAATAGTCGAGGAAATAAAGCACTAATAACGGCTCAACCTCCGAAATTTCCGCAGCAAGACGGATTTTAATGCGGTTTTTTGCATTCGATTCGTGAGAGCATCAGGAAATTTTGTGAACTAATCTGATGAATAGCAAATGAAAAATTGCATATTTGCATTGTAAAAATGCATTGTTCAAAGTGCATTTAGAATAATTGATTTGCAACTCGGTAAAAATTGATTGAAATGAGTCCAAATTCGTTACTCTGGAGGTTTTCGGGGTCGCTGAACACGAATATCATGGCGGCACCGTTTTCCGAGGTACATGGAGCCCAGGGTGGATCTCATCTCCTGGAACTTCTTGTAAATTTGTAATATACTTAGTTGAAATTCGTTACTCGGGGGTTTTCGGGGTCGCTGAACACGAATATCATGGCGGCAACGTTCTCCGAGGTACTTGGAGCCCAGGGTGGACCTCATCTCCTGGAACTTCTTGTAAATTTATAATATACTTAGTTGAAATTCGTTACTCGGGGATTTTCAGGGTCGCTGAACATGAATACCACGGCGGCAACGTTCTCCGAGGTACCTGGAGCACAGGGTGGACCTCATCTCCTGGAACTTCTTGTGAATTTGTAATATACTTAGTTGAAATTCGTTACTCGGGGGTTTTCGGGGTCGCTGAACACAAATATCATGGCGGCAATGACCTCCGAGGTACCTGAAGCCCAGGGTAGACTATCTACCTCATCTCCTTGAATTAACTTGAGTATATCATCATTTTTAAACGAATTTGCATATGTTACTCTAAATTATTTATTTAAATATTGTAATCTGCAATGTTGCTTGAAAAAATTGTGCTGGCTGCAACTGTTCTAATGTAGAACATTATTTAGAAGAAGAACAATTTGCGGTTGGAATTGGATTTGCAGACGAAGAGAATGAAGAAGAAAACTTCAATGTGTAATTAAACAATAAATGTTTTTCATTGTATAAGTTTGTGTTATTTTTTTAAACAATAAAACATTACAAACTCAATTGGAGTTTTCAGAAATTATTTTTGAAAAATATTGTTTGAATCTACATCTTCATTATAATATATAAATAAATAATTTTGAGTAATATATGCAAATTCGTATAAAAGTGATGCTATACTCAAGGTAATCCCAGGAGATGAGGTCCACCTTGGGCTCCAGGTACCTCGGAGAACGTTGCCGCCGTGATATTCGTGTTCGGCGACCCCGAGAACCCCCAAGTAACGAATTTCAACTAAGTATATTAAAAATTCACAAGAAGTTCCAGGAGATGAGGTCCACCCTGGGCTCCATGTACATCGGAAAACGTTGCCGCCGTGATATTCGTGTTCAGCGACCCCGAAAACCCCCAAGTAACGAATTTCAACTAAATATATTACAAACTCACAAGAAGTTCCAGGAGATGAGGTCCACCCTGGGCTCCAGGTACCTCGGAGGTCGTTGAAATCGTAATATTCATATTCAGCGACCCCGAAAACCTCCGAGTAATGAGTTTCAACTAAATATATTACAAATTCACATGAAATTCCAGGAGGTGAGGTAGACAGTAACCACCCTGGGCTCCAGGTACCTCGGAGGTCGTTGCCGCCGTGATATTCGTGTATATTCAATCAATTTTTACCGAGCTGCAAATTAATTATTCTAAATGCACTTTGAACAATGCATTTTTACAATGCAAATATGCAATTTTTCATTTGCTATTCATCAGATTAGTTCACAAAAATTTCTGATGCTCTCACGAATCGAATGCAAAAAACCGCATTAAAATCCGTCTTGCTGCGGAAATTTCGGAGGTTCAGTGCTTTATTTCCTCGACTATAAAAAAAATCGCCCGTCTTGTACTGAGCTTATATGGATCACTATGTACTTTTCAAGTTTCATTTTAAAAACTTATATTTTAGATCAAGAATTGGCATGTTCGAGCATTGTTCACAAACCGTGAAAAATAATTTTATTCTTAATAAATAATTGTATCTTGACCATAGTTCACTACGTTCATCGGACAAGAGGTTGGATATATGAAAAACAACGTCCCACTCAGTTTATTTAAAATAATACCGCTTCGTTTCAACGAGATACTTTATTGATTGTAATACCAAATTTAGTAGAACCCAATAATACGAATTTAAATAAAATAAATAAATTATGAATAAAATCATATTAACTAAATTTATGTCAACTCTCGTGTCAAGTAAACACGCCGTAATCAATCATATGTGAGCAGGTATCTATTCAGGAACATTCACAATTTAATTTTCATATTTAACTAAAGGCCTATTTAAAATTTTAATGTCTCCTATTATGTCCGATTAATTGATCGTACTAAAAATTCTGTCCAGCAACCATCGTATTACTCATACACAATGTTTACTCTAAAATAATTCTGTGTGCGGAATACAAATTTCATTTTGTACAGTAACTGAATTTTGATTAAAATTATACGTTATAATATGTTTCACAGGGGCGAGCGTAGGTGCGTCTTTACTATGTACATACTTCGGTATGCGATATAAAGCAACGACAGACGCAGTTAGTACTTGGATGGTGATCATTCCAACGGAAACCGCGTTCTCGCCTCACACATCTTCCAGCGGCTTGTATATCAGTGTATGCGCGGAAGCTATACAACCTTAGGCGAGGGTTGTATAGGAGATATACCATCCTTCGGAGGGGATGTAAAGCCGTCGGTCCCTTGTCTATTAAATGTTAGGCAAGTAAAAGATCCCTACTCTTCTTAAGGGAAGAGGTTCGGCAAAATTCCTGGTTGGGGGTAGCTCGTCTACAGGCGTCGGTGTTAGGCCTTAGTAGCGGAAATAGACCGACGTTAAATAAATGTATAAAAAAAAAAAAAAAAAAAATATGTTTCACATAAGGTTATTCCGCTCTTTGTTGAATAATACATTTGTTTATGTATATTTATAGAAATTATTATTATAGAATAGTTGCAGATAAATAGAGATCGGAAAGTTGCGATAAAATGTAGAGACAAACGACTTTTACGTACAAATAATAATAAAATGTAAAGATACGATATGTGAGTTTTTGTTGTCTGAGAACATCAATTTAGCTTTCAACGCAATAAAAGCACTAATGACGCAATGATCTCCTTCCTAAATAATGTTTACACCAAACCAAATGAAGGAGAGATCGCTGCTGCCTTATTCTGCGATCTGTCAAAAGACTTTGGCTGTATTCAACGTACAATATCGCTGCAAAAATTGGAGCACTATGGCTTCAGAGGCAGTACCCTTGAATGGTTTTAAAAATCCAAATAGGTCCGATGAACTTAACATAAACTGTGGAGTACCTTAAGGCTCTGTTCTTGGCCCAATTCTATTTTTATCATATATCAATGAGCTAACTACAATTAATATAATATGAAAGTTTACCCTATTCAGAGACGATACCATAATATTCTGCCATAGTAAGGAAACAAATATTCTGCATGAAAACAAACGCAGACATTAAGAAAATCAAAGACTGGTGTGATTTGAACTTGCTGTCGTTTAATATAGGGAAAACATAACAACTTTCAAATGTAATCTGCTAGATATTCTCCTAGAGAACCATGTTCTTGGAAACAAAACATGCTTGAAATTTTTAAGATTGACTATTGACTGCAAAGTAAAGTTTAGAAAACATATTACTCGTTTGAATAGTAAACTAGTGGCTTCCAATGAATTAGGATACTCAGCTGCCAAAGCTATATATTTTTGATTACTTAAATCACACCTGAGCTACGGAACTGCCTTTTGGGGCGTATGAAGTAAATATTCCTAATGCAACAAATATTTATTACACAAGCGTGTCATTAGATATCTTTGTAAAATTTATGGACAACAGAATTTTGACTGTGATATCTATTTTTATATTAAATATAGTAGTCTTAATACATAAATATAAAAATAATGTTTATACGACGACGACCTCAAAATATAGCACTCGACAAGCTGGTAATGTTACATTGCCAACCCAAAGAACTACACTTGTCCGGGATTCTCTTGTTTACAATGCAATGGTCCTAAAATGTATGATCATTTACCGGCCATATTAGGGACATAGTCTCCAATCAGGGTTTCAAAGTCGCAGTGAAAATTTTGCTTATTGATAAACCCTATTATGATTTAAAAGAATACTTTGACGATACATTCTGATGTGGATATATGTTTCTAATGTTTCACTGACTATTATACCAGACAGGGAGGACTGGAAAAACGGTCCTTCCGTAACAGAACAAACAGTCTGGTACACTGACGGCTCCAAGACAGAACAAGGAGTCGGAGGCGGGATTTACGGGACAAGGTCAAAAATCAGTATCCCGATAAGTCTAGGGAAATACGCAACGGTGTTTCAGGCTGAAGTGATCGCCATACACGGTTACGCAAGGGAGATAATAGGACAAGGCAAAGTTAACCAGTTGATTGCCATTTTCTCGGATAGCCAAGCGGCAATAAAAGCAATCAGTTCCATGCAAATCAACACAAGATTGGTGTGGAACTGCTTGACAGCCCTTACAGAGCTGGGAAGTCAGAACAAAGTGACCCTAGCATAGGTATCAGGACACGAGGGACACAGAGGAAACGAAAAGGCTGACCAACTGGCGCACTTGAAGCCCCAATAGGACCTGAGCAGCCATTAAGGAATGAGTGCAAAGTAAATTTCTGGAATGGTGGAGGAATCTACCAAGACAGAGACAGTCCAAAGAGTTCATTAAAGAACGTTCGGTAAAATTTACGGAAGATCTACTAAGCCAGAATAGGACGGCCATCAAAGTAATAGTAGGCCTTCTAACTCGCCACTACCGACTCAAGAGACACATGAGTCTAATGGGCCTGGCAGAGGACGCAACATGCAGATTCTGCCAAGAGGAAGAGGAAACCTCAGTTCATGTATTGCGCCACTGTGAAGGCCTGGCGAGACTGAGATTCCGAGTACTCGGAGAAGAAAAACCAAGGGTGGACAGCTATACAAAGGGGCTTTTATCAAAGCTGTGGAGTCTAGTACAAAGGACAAAGCTGGATGAGATACTATAAGGAAGATACTCTGGGAGCATCATAATAGACCTGAAAAGGTCGGTCGCGGTGGTAAAGGCTAAATAACCAGCTCCTTTGTTAATCTAATGTTTCACTGAAAAATGTGACTTGTGGTTTGTTTGTATTATGTGATCCTATATTTATGGTTTTATGTATTTATATTTTATATAAGTTATATATGTATATTTGTTTTTATTTTCATGCCTTGTCAACAAGACTATTCTTCTGGACAATAAAACATATTTGGTTAATGGGTTGATACCATTTCAAAATAGTCTAAAAATCATTTTATTAATCACCACTCGGGGCGATGTTCCAATTACAGAGCTGTATTATTTTATTTTTTATTTTCACATACACATAGACAATTATATAACGACCATTCCCTACGACATTGCCATCTGCCGCAGCTGGCACTTGAACTCAGCAATGGTACAACGACTAGTAGTGTTGTTCCTCACAGACCTCGTCTAGTCCATTGCCACCATATCGGTAGCACATGATAAACGCCACTAAGCATCCATACCTAGCCAGGATTCGAACCCAGGACCCCTTGGTTGCATACCTAATACATAAGCGTTGAGTTACTGATAATTAAGTGCCATAAATCTGTTTTCTTTATAAAGTCGAAACAAAGAATTGAAGGTTCTTATCAGGTAATGTATGCAGTCATAAAAAACAATTAGGTATAGTAATTTCCTGAATTACGGTGCAGATAAAAAGAACAATACAAATTTTACAAGCTCATTATTAACGCCGGTGAACCATTTGGTATGGTGTCATCAAACAAGCCGAAGTACATTAAAAATCCATGATTAAATGATTCAATTTGCGAGCGAAATAGTACAGAGTAATGGTAATTTTAATGAGGTCGTAACGTTTTTATTGCGTTTTTTATCTGCGAGTAGCTAGTGGCTTACTTGTTGGTTTACAAATTTCATTATGCGAGTAAATGTTGAGTCTTTCGATTTTACATTTATATATTTAAAAAAAACAAGTAATCTAAATAAAACAGTTTATAACCAGAAATTATTTTCAAATATACAGGGCGAGCCAAGGCGATTGTACAAGGTTAAAAGCAAAATTGCGCGCAGCTGAGGCTCGAACTCAGGACTGGTACAGCGACAAGCCGTGTTGCCTCCCACATACTGCTAAAAGTCGGTAGGCATAAAAATGTTGGTGTTGCCGGTGTTTTTGGTATTGATAAGCTTTCTAAAAGTGTAGCGTTGGCCATGTTGTGGGTTTCTTCTTGTTTTTCTTCTACGTTTTTCCATTTTGTTGTTTTAAAATGTCTCTCATTTTAAAAACAAATGCCATGTTCCGATACATGGTTGAAAGGAGAATCTAGAGACGAATCAGATAGGTAAAAAAAATATACAGGGTGCCATTTAAAATAACAGAGTAGATGGAAAAGAATTTTTGTACTTAAAAAATCACGCATTAAATAAGTGTACCAAATTTCAAAATAATATATTTTTAAGTAAATATGCTACGGGGTGTTACATGTCTCCTGTGTCACCCGGTATATAAGAGGTATTGGGGTTAGATCGAGAGAAAGGGGCAGAAAAAAAATACTACTCTAAACCAACCAGTCTGACACGGGCTGAAATACGAATAATATTTCTTATTATTTGCTTTACTGTTTTATTTCCAGCCAGTTCACACGGCCACTAGAAATGCCACAATGCGGAGGATAAAAAATACTGTCCTGTACCAACCAGTCTGACATGGGCTAAAATACGACTACCAATTTAAAAATATATATTCCATCATATTTCCAGCCAGTTGACATGGGCTAATGGAAATACAATAAAAACACATTGGATTTATTAGAAAGAATAAAGTCCTAAGAACGAAGCTAGGCGCCTCCACCATGTGGCACAAGCTGGGGGAGCTTGGCTTGGAGAGGTTAAATTTTTATAAGTAAAATAAAGATGTAAAGCAGAAATATACTAACATCTTATTGAAGGCAAAAATAACAAACAAGTCCATAAAGGAGAATAGTTAAAAAAATAATAAAATATAAAATAAAAAGATCTGAACAGTCCATAATAGGGGAGATGCGTCAGGTAGATGCTCGTTGACTGATTGACTACTAATGAGTAAAGTGTGTATCATCAATTCTGGACTATTTATATGATTCCCAAATACTTAGTCAGCAATATTCCTATAAAGGTAGACTGAAAGTTCATGTCTCAACGCGTTTACAAGCTGAGATTGAATACGAAACTTTACATCCTTTGTGCTTGTTAAATAGCGAATTTATATTGTAGAAATAAAATATGAATGATAAAATTTTAACTTGGAAAGAATGTCAAATTTATTTATCGATTTAGTTTTGCGGTTTATTTTATTTATTATTGAATATTTGAAAATTATATTTTGTAGGGAATATGCTAAAAAGTGTTTTGGTTAATTTTATAGTGCAGAATAATTACTACTTGACAATATGCGAGACAAGACGCCACTCCCAATTTGTTCGACTTCAAAGACAAAAATAAATATAACTCAT
Organism: Leptura quadrifasciata; assembly: GCA_963675555.1. Classification (NCBI taxonomy): domain Eukaryota; kingdom Metazoa; phylum Arthropoda; class Insecta; order Coleoptera; family Cerambycidae; genus Leptura; species Leptura quadrifasciata. The sequence continues at coordinate 23,147,282 of OY776680.1, read as the reverse complement.
TGCATTAATGCAAATAAACTTTCCCCGCAATTATTCTCGTCGAAAAGAATAAAAAGCTCAATAATTATCGATGAACGTCCTACCGTCCTTAACTTTACCACAATAAAACCAAAAGACAACCAGTATATAATTAAAATATAACTATTTAACACTTACCGATGCGTGCAGGACGATTTAAAGTGGCCATGATAGAGTATAATGACAGTTATTCTTACCTGAAAGGAAAAATAAATACATGAATAAAAAGACATATTAGGTGTTACGCAAGGCGTTACAGATAAAATCTACAAAGACGTATTTATATGTGCTTGACACATCATTTTTCAAGCAAGTGTATAATTGTTGAGAAATCAGTTTTCTGATAGTTTTATCTAGTTTTTATACAGTGTTATAAATATGTGGTAATTTATCAATCGACCTGCTCACGTGCGCACGAAGATCTCAAGGCAGCTTGCAAGAGGGTTAACAACGTAAAGTAATATTTGGTTTTTTTAAATAAAGACTTTATTAAGAAGTTATAGTTGGTTTTTGTCATTGTACATTTTCAATGAAGTAACAAATTAAATCTCATGCGGAACAAAAATTAATTGGCAATTTGCACATTGATTGAAACGTAGACTGCTATAATATATACGGGAAGAATCCTTACACTTTTCACAAAATTGAACGACGTTTTTATACTACAATGTTCTTCTTAAGCTAACATATCAAGACATTTTTTATATATTTGACCTAGGTTAGGTTAGGTTGAAATGTGAGTGGGTCTACCAGACCCTCCACCGCGACCAATCGGTCTATTGTGGCTCACTCCTAATTTATATTTCACCCAATAGGTTCAGCCTTTTAATAAAGCTGATAACCTTGTTAGGTGAGAGATTGTCCAAGTCCTCAGGCAAAAGCTGACCTTTGCCAAAATATGAGAACCGGGTTCATTCTGAAGCGGGACAAGTGCACAGGACATGCCTTACCGTTTCATCTTCCTCTAGACACAGATGGCATTCGGTGTCACCAGTCCAAGTATGTGTAAGTGATGATTTAATCTGCAGTGCCCAGTATATAGGCCGATTAGAGTGCTTAGGTGTAACCTATTCAACTTTAGCAGCATTTTAGCTCTTGAGCTAATCCTGGTAGTTCCTGCCAGTGGTAGAGAGTCTTGCTCTCGGCCCAGTCTAGGATATTTGTTTTGGCAGTGCTTGAATATTTGCCAAGAACTGGTTCTGGTCCTGTAAATTTTGATGCCGCACCCTCTCTAGCTAGGCAATCGGCAATATCATTGCCCTCCAGCCCAGAGTGGCCAGGCACCCAGACCAGAGTCAGTTTGTTGTTCTTACCCAATTGGATTAGAGCTTTTTGGCAGTTCCACACTGTTTTAGAATTAGAGCGATAGGATCCAAGAGCTTTAAGAGCTGCTTGGCTGTCTGAGAATACTTTTATTGATCTGTGTCTAGGGTGCGTTGATTCCAGTCTCCATACACACAGTTCAATGGCATATATTTCAGTCTGAAAAATTGTCGCGGTATCACCTAGGCTCGAGGTTATTCTTACCTTTAGACAGCGACTATAAACTCCAGCACCTGTTCCTTCAGGAGTTTTGGAACCATCTTTATATCAACAGCTGTCTGCCTTCTGTAGGTCGGTTTTATTCCGATCCCACTCATCTCTTTCAGGAAGGATGTAGAAAGGCAGCTCATGGTTGGTTCTGGTAGGCATCACATCAGAAGGCATACCTAGGATGATGTGACTGTTTAGGTCATCAATCAATCCATTGCGTTCCATGATGATAGCCTGCGGCATATTGATTGCCGATTGTTGGAGTCTATATGTTGCCCACCTAGCTTCTCTCTCCAAGTAAATATGGAGAGGTGGTAAGTCTAGGAGGATTTCCAAAGCAGCTGACGGTGTGGTGCTTATAGCACCGATTATTGCCAGGCATGCTTGTCTCTGTAAACCAGAGAGTTTGGCTTTGGCCGACTGTTGTAGCCCTTTCGACCACCAAACTATGGAGCCATACGCTATCATTGGTCTAATGACCATAACGTATATCCAGTTGGGGACCCATACCCCAGGATTTTCCACAAATTCTACGGCATGTCCACAGGGACAGCCTTGCTTTGTGGATTACCTTTTCCAGGTGGGAATTCCAGTTGAGTGATCTATCCAGCGTAATGCCTAGATATTTCACCACCTTAGAAAATGAAATGGTTTCACCTAGTAAGGAAGGCGGTTCTAAGTTATCCAGCTTCCTTTTCCTGGTGAAGGGTACTATTACAGTTTTGCGGGGGTTGACAGACATCTGCTCCCTCTCACACCAGATGTGCACTGTATCTAGTACCTCTTGAAGGGTGTGAGAGAGTACCTCTTCAGATTTACCTTTAACCATGATGACTAGGTCGTCTGCATATGCCAGAATCTCGGCTTCCCACAGAGATAAAATGGCCAGCAGGTCATCCACAAGTAGTGACCACAGAAGGGGGGACAGAACTCCACCTTGTGGGCACCCTCTCGCAGCCCTGAAGCAGACCGTTTCCCCGTTGTCGTTATGATTCTGTTTTCCAGCATAGCTCGGATCCAGTCAGTTATGGTTAGCTGCCGCTGCGTATAAGGAATCGGGCAGTGCATTATTGAATGCTCCTTCAATGTCGAGAAAAGCAGCCACCGCAATCTCTTTTTCCTAAAGGGATTGAGTGATTTTCCCGACTAGGTTATTAAGTGCTAGTTCTGTTAATTTGCCTGGCTGGTAAGCATACTGGTGAGCATTAAGGGGATGAGTGCTCAGGATGTTCCCCTCTAATGTATCCATCCAGCACTTTTTCCAGGCCTTTCAACAGAAATGATGTCAGGCTAATGGGTCTTAGCGATTTAGGGTCCGGTCCTATCCGACCCATTTTTGGTATATATACCACTTTAATCGCCGCCCAACTGGATGGTATATGATTCCACACCAGACTAGCTCTGTAAAGTGTGATGAGGAATGGTAGTAATATCTTCAGTCCGTTTTGCAACAGCGCTGGAAAAATACCGTCCTCACCAGGCGATTTGAGTGGTTGGAAAGATTTAATAGCCCACTCAATCGTTGTTGCTGTGATAATTTTTTTAGCTACCAACCAATCATTTTTACAGGGTCATTTATATCGGCTCCTCGACAGTGGCAGCTGTTGGTTATCCGGCAGAATCGAACTTCCTGGGAAGTGGTTCTGTGCTAGAAGCTCTAGGGTTTCCTTTCCAGATTCGGTGAACGAGCCATCTGTTTGTTTTACTGTTCCAAACTCCCGTACCGGTTCTCTGGAAATAATCTTGTGGATTCTAGTACTGCAAGGTGCATCAGTGATGTTCTCGCAAAACCACCTCCAAGATTCCCTTTTTGCTTTCCTGATTTCTTTATTATAGTCTGTTAAAGCAGATCTATAGTGTTCCCAGTTGCCCGAAGCTTTAGCTCGATTGAAGAGGCGTCGAAGTTCTTATATATTTGACCTAACTTCAACGGCAAACCATTATAGTATACAAAGTACATAAATAAGTAGTAATGAGTAACTCCAATAATGAAAACGGGATCGCAAAAAAGAAAAATAGAAAAGTATTCAAGTAAATCTTTCATACAATAACTTCTTGTAAGAATGCTAAATGATAATAATTTGGAAACTAGAACTAAAATAAGTGTAAATAACATAATGGAACTCTTAACAGTGAGTATAAAAACAACCTATTTTCAATTGGAAAATGAGTTCTATCAGCAAGATCTTGGTATGGCTATGGGGTCTCCATTATCACCAATTTTAAGCAACATACTTATGGAGAACTTTGAGAACACACATGTTCAAAATTGTATAAACAAACCGGCTGTCTGGTGGAGATATGTTGACGACATCTTTGCAATTTGGCCTCATGGTGTCGATTTACTAGATAGTTTTTTAGAAAATATAAATAGTAAGGAACCCTCTACTAAATTCACATTAGAAGTAGAAAGTAGGAATGAACTACCGTTTTTAGATGTTTTAATTAAAAGGGTAAATAATACAATTGAAACAAGCGTTTATGGAAAACCAACACATACTAATAGATATTTAAATTTTAACTTAAATCAGTCAATAAATGTTAAAAGGGGTGTTGTAAAATGTTTATACGATAGGGCCAAAATAATTTCATCTAATAATGAAATATTAAATAACGAGAAAAAATTTATCAAAGAGGTTCTAGTACAAAATCAATACCCTGAAGCATTTGTTGATAGAGTTTTCATAAATGTTAAAAATAGGGACAATCAGGTACGACAAAAACCTGAACGTCATTATACAGCAATAATTTCTTATGTATACGGACTAACGGAGAAGCTACGCCGTATAGGTGACAAATTTGATGTTAGGACGATATTTCAAACGGGGAACACAGATCTATTTTAATAAAAACAAAACCGATAAACAGGGAGCAGAATTCAAAAAACTGTATTTACAATATCCCGGGCGAATGTGATAAATGTTATGTGGGTGACTCATCCAGACCCTTCAGTGTGAGGTTGGATGAGCACAAGAATTACCTCAGAAAGAATGAAATTCAGAAATCAAAGATTTGTGTACCTGCTTGGGAAAACGGATACAGGAATAAACGAAGAAAGAGGCAGATAACAAAAAAAAAATTAAAGAATCAGCAATAATCTTATTAAATGAAGATAAGTGCGTATCGAATTGTTCTGTAGATATTTGTACAACCTGGCTACCAATGTTAAAAGAAGAACTTAACAAACTCAACATTATCTAAGAAAAATATATCAGTTCTGTGCAAGTAGTAAGTATCTATGGAAATAACATAAACAGAATCTTAAAGAGTTCTTCCAAGAAAAGCTTTGAAAACGGAAAGAGACTAATTTCCGAAACGTCAACAAAATACATTATTTCTGTGTTTATTCCGATTTATATTATTTGTAAAACATAACCTCTGACTGCTCCTTTGACGAAAACATCACGGGCGCAGAGGCTTTTTTCCAATAATTCTATTATTTTGTAGATTCGATGATTTGTTATGCAGAGGATAATAATACATGTAGTAGAGAACCCAAATAATAGGAAAGAATATTCGTAGAATGCCACAAATAACTTTCAGACAACCTGGAATAACGTGGTTATAACATTTTAAGCTTACTATATGCCCTATTTAAGCATTTAACAACATGATTTTTAAAGCGCAAATCAGTGTTAAGCTCTAGACCTAGATTCCAGCTACTTTCGTACAAGGCAACACATTGTCATTGCTAGCAATTTTCAACAGATCTTAAATAGAGTGACGAAATTGACCAAAGATTATACTACAGTAGATTTAAGAGGGTTGAGGTTATTAAGTTGACGAGCACTAAATACGGCAACAAGACGCTTGAGTTCCTGATTAATCATGTCATTGGCTAAGAGATAGTCAAAGGAATATTTAATCTAACTATTTTAAGTATCATCGGTATATAAATAAGTTTATCATGACTGATAAAATTACATGTGTGCAGAGAGAACAGAACGGGACCTAATATCGAACCCTGAGGTAAAATTTTCTTTAAGATTATTGTTATAAAAGTAAAATAAACTTGCATCCGGCGCAGTAACGTTAGAAGGGGGCAGAGGAAAATGATCATTTATTAACTCGGTGTTATTGAGATTGTCAGGTATGGCAATGAAGGCTGATTTACTATAAATATTAAGTTCATTTAATTTTTGCCAGATAACTTTACCATTATTACCACAATGTTGGAGACAGTACTCTAAATATCCTTTTTTTTTTTCTCATTTCTGACTGCATTAGTAGTGACACTTTTAAAATTTTTATAGTAATCCCAGTGGTGTCGATTTTTAGTTTTTTTTTAAATTTGGTTTCATCAACACTGATATTATCAGTGAGCCATGGAGGTCTATATTCTTTTGCTTGAATGTTACGAATGGGAGCTAATAAATCAAAAATATTAAAAATCATTGTATTGAAACATTCCACATTATCATTTAAATCATCGATAAGCATTATATTTTCAAATGGAGATATTAAAAGAAAATTATCAAGAACTTGTTTATCGATGATTTTTAAATTTCTAATTCAAAACATCTGCCATCTACCTTAATGGCGTGAAATTCTTTATTTACAGCGAATAATATCCCCCACTTCGTCTAGTTTCAGTGGCACTAATGTGACGGTCTGTTCTAAAAACGTCCATGCAATTGAGATCAAAAAGTTCAGAATTTAATATATCGTCATGGCATCATGTATCTGTCAACGCATATGCTTGATAATAATTAATGGCAAATGTATGATTGAACAGATCAACAGTTTTAGTACTTACCAACTAACATTTTGATAACAATGGAAAGTAAAGAGCAGTAGGATTTGAGTAGACTTAAGTTATCCCCACTGAAAGTACCAGTCTCTGAAGGAGATAATTGCTATTCAATATCTAGAATACTCACTTTCAGTTTGCTAAAATTTTTTTATAGCGTCTGTCTATTTTACGAGGGCAACGCCAAAAATCTCGCTCAATATCTGTTGCAGAATAATAAAGTTTTAAAAGCAGTTATCCTATTTTTTGTGAGCTATATTCCAGTAAAAGGACATTTGAAATTCATAGCCTACTTTAGGCTATCACAAACGTTTATAGCTTCCTTATTTGAGGAGATACGAAAAAAGTTAAAGGAATGAAAGTTAACGGCAAAGACAATATGAACAATAATGTGTATATAGAAATTTGAAAAACGCAGTTTGGCTTTGTCATACGCTCTTGTGCAAAAATGAAAAGAACAAATCTTAAAGTACGCCATGCCACCATTAATTCCGTTTATTTTTTCTCTTCCCAACGATATAAAGCATGTCAAAAAATTTTTAACTGATTAGTAGTCCCGCATATGTACTTTCGTGGGCTTGGAGTGATTGAAGCAAGCGACCAATTGCACCTGTTAGTACATGTAATATTGAACACTGAACCACTTCTTGGCCGGCTCAGACACGCGTCGTTTACCCCCTGCACCCCGCCGAAGGGTGAAATTTTTAAATGACTGTATCTCGGTAACCGTTTGAGATATCGCGTCCATTCAAACGTCAAACTGTTTGTATTTAAGAAGTAATTAATAATCGTCATTACACTATATATGCGTTTTTTAGTATTTAGCGAGATATTTTTAAAAAACTAATATTCTTAGAGCAACCCCTTTAAATATTATCGAATAACTTCAAAACGGACAGTTCTAATAGAAATATGCATCAAATAAAAATTATTGCCTATACTTTTAGCTCTATTGTGGTGTAGACATATCTGCACTTGCAGTCATCCAAGGTGGTTTAAATAATATATATAACGGAGGACCGCATGCTCGGGCGCATGTTTACAGGTCTACTAATGTAATATGTTGGATTGCGAGTGTACGTTGAGTCGGCGCGGTGCTCCCTGGACTTGTATGAACAGTGTTAATTAGTTCTTGTGGTGTATTATAACTTAATTTGTTAGAAGTGTGGTTAATTGAAATAGACAATAGATAATATATATATATATATATATATATGTCGCTTAACTCAAAAATATAATAATAATAATAATAATAATGTTTATTTATCAAAATAGATATTTTTTACAATATAGTGTTACATACACATTTATATATATAAATAAACAGAGGGTTCTTCCCGCTAAGCACAATGTGCCTGTTGCGGAGTAATACACTTTCACTTGTGAGTGTATTTCAATACATATATATATATATATATATATATATATATATATATATATATATATATATATATATATATATATCTGAATAAGTCACAGTCTAGAGGCTTTGTCACAATTAGGTAAGTTTATGTCTCAATCGGGTAGTTGTTACAGTCTAGGAAGTACCACATTTTTTAAATTAATTCTTATTTACTAGTTTGTTTTAATTTTATAGATAAGTAAAGCTAATTAACAGTGCATGTTTTCTAGCTAATGCATTTTTACGTCAACTATTTGATGTATCAGTAGTCTCTGTGTGTTTTCTATCCAAAGTTTAATATGCTTTTTGTATAAACTATATGATTTAATATTTTTTATTGAAGGTGGTAGCATATCGATTAACCTTGGGGCTAGATAGGTATGGTTTCTTTGTCCTATTGTTTTTTTGCGAATGGCTTTTCAGTGAGCACGTTTTTTGCGCGAGTGTTATATGTATGTTCTCTGAATTTTATATTTTGTGTGTTTTTAAATGTGTTAATTAATATTTGCTGACAAAACAGTTGTCGCAAATCTAACTTTTTTGTTTCACTAAAGAGCATTTCTGTCGGATATGTTATATCTTTATCATAAATAATTTTGAGAAACCATTTTTGCAAGGTACTTAAATTTTTCAGATAGCAATTTGTCACTCCACCCCAACCAATTATTCCATAGCTTAGGTAGGACTGTATTAAGGAATAATATAATACATTTAGTTGAGGCAGGTCTAGGTACTGTTTTAAATTTTTAAATGTAGGTAGAAAGCACCTTATTTTTCTAGTAATATTATTTATTTGAAGATCCCATTTTAAGTGCCTATCTATTATTATGCCCAAATATTTGACTGAATCCGCTTCTTCTATTAGCATTACGTCATCATCATTCATCGATTCAATGTTTAGTGCGCCAAAATTGGGTAAGCGGTTATGGTATGATGTAAAGGGAAGATACCTAGTTTTGCTGTAGTTTATAGTAAGTAAATTCGTATCAAACCATTTTTTGATAGTTGTAAAATCTTTTTCAGCCATATAGCCCAAAAAAACTGTATACATATATGTATAACAGTACTACCTACGACCATACCGAAAAGAAAATGTGTATAATTATTTTTCTAACTACAAATGCTCAAATTGTGCACCATGGATTCTATCACACGAACGTGCTCTACGAGGGACACCTCACGCATTACATTTTGGAGCATTTCAAGAGTCATTGCCTCACATGAGTTTCTAATTCTGATTTTGATGTCCTCAATATTTTTAGGGGCAATTTGTAATACCTTGGCTTTAATGCAACCCCCGAAGAAAAATCCAAGGGAGTAATATCTGGTGATCGAGCTGGCCATAGAATGGGTCCATAAGTGCCTATCCAGCTATCTGGCATAACTTCATTTAAATAATTTGTACATATTACGGCAGTGTGAGGTAGAGCGCTAATATAAGAATGAATAGGGCCTAGAAAGTGGCTTCAAAAAATGTACTGATATACATAGCATTCCATTTAAAAAAAGGCACTTAGTCCTGTAATTTCGTCTTGGTTCGCCCTGTATATTTTCCAGTTATAGACTTTTTTATCTAGTTTACTTGCAATTTTTTTAAAAAATTTCTAGCTATCGTAGAACTCGAGATATTGAGGTCCGACGCACTATTGCCCCACCCTGTATATGACTTCTGGATCTCAGGCAGTATGGATCTGTATTGATATCAACATTTAAATTACTTTTGAGATTCGACATTCGAACTTCGAAGAGTCATTCACTTGATGTGAACCTGAACATTTTAGACAGATACGCATTTCTTTTGAGCATTAATTGGCTAAATAATGAAAATATATCATTTACACAATTCACCAGAATTAATTTCAATAAATAGAAAACCAGTTTCCTTTTCAAAACCCATAAACCATCCTCGACTAGCTCCTGCCACGCCTTTTACCAATAAAAAATCACATTTCGTAACCCGACATTCTATTTCTTCATGTAAGGTACACCCAGAAGTTAAATTAAAATTAAAATTAGAACCTAATCTCTGCCTGTTTAACGTTAGTTCTTTATGTATCCTAATATTTATCTTACAAACTGCTTTAATCGTTCGACAAACACTAGGAGAGTACACTGTGTTTATATCTCCCGCATCTCCCCCACGGTAATATTCATTAATGTTGGTAATAAATTACTAAATACCGGAAACTTATAAAGTTGACTTTTGTGAATATTTATCGTAGAGGAAAAGTAAAATACTAACTCTGTAAGTCCGTATAACATACCAGACGAAATTTCTTAGAGATAGTTGTTTAATGCGCTGCCTCGGACGAGGGAGAATTAACGCCGCCATAAAAAGCGAAGCTCGACGGATTAATTACGCCTTTTTTATTAATAAGCTTAAAAATAAAAGATAGAAATGTGTTTCGAATAAAAGTTTGTTGAATGGTTATTGTGCGCCTGCACATAAAAATATTAATAGGCGGAGGACGGGGACGCAAGGGAGAGATACTTTGGATGATTTATACTACAGATAAATTATGTGTTTATAATAAAAACTACTCAATGGGCACATCTTTCAAACAGACTGATTAACACATTCTGAAATTAAGTGAAATACGTCTCGATAGGATTTGAGTAAAGTTACTGGTTCTACTTTATAAAGGCAATGGCACCTTGAGATGATACACTAAGCGAAAAAATGCTTTGTAGATAAAGAATAATTTGCAATTTTATGACGCAAATAAAATAAATAAAAATATATGTAACAATTATTTATGCAACAAGTGCAAAATGTAGCTCTTTATTGCACAAGACGTGATCATTGCCGCCATATCGTCCGTCATATTGGCTCCGCCATTTTGAATTTCTAAATTTTGAGCAAGAATTCATAATTGGCGATTTCGAAAACTCCAGATATCGATTTTGAGTCGAATCGGATCATAAACGATAAAGTCGTCCGCCATCTTGTTTTTTTCTTATATGAAAATGTTAAAGTGTATTGTCACCGGACTTATACATATGTGCAAAATTTCAAAGCTCTACCTTAATTAGAACTAATCGAAATTTTGATTGCAAAATTTGTTTATATAAAAGACTACCATTTTTTTTAGATGTACTATGTACTGTCCTTGTATAAAAAAAATTAAAAATGGTAACTATTTCACTATTTGCTCCTTCTCTCTCTTGGATAAAAGTCAACAAAAAAGTAAAGACAGCATAAATATAGAAAACATGTACAATTTTCCCTCACATTTTTATTATAAAGACCCATTTTCATGTATCCAAAGCAATAAAAAATGTTTCCCTGTGTACCTGCCTAATGGATAACGGTTTATTATAATTTCGCTTTTATCTAACCATTCTATACGGTCCGAGGATCACTAAAAAGTACAACAGTAATGCATCATTCTAAATTTCGAAATCAAAACCTACATCAGAATGATACATAAAAAGGATTGAGTGCTTCCGTATAATTTAAGAGGTATACAGCACGATGACCTCCACACATTTTTAGGAGAGCTAATTTAATAAACCCGTGATAAATCTTTTACACATCGTGTATTCTATTTCACAGTGCAGTGTATCTGTTAATATTTGGCAAACTGAGAAATTAATCCAGTCAAAATAGACAGTCAACCTCGGAAAAATTCGCATAAAGCTGGAAATTGGTACAGACCTTAAAAACATCGTTACAAATGAAATGTGAAACATACCTTCGATTCAACTTGTGCTAAAAATGTATTCAAGGTCAAAGGCCACAAAATCGTTTTCTCGTAAATATCTCTAAACGGTGTTATCGTAAAAATCGTCATAGAAAGTTTATAGATCATGAGATTCTCTACCAAAAAGATTATGATACTTTTTTCCTACGAATTTTTTCAAAAATTGGAAATACTAATATGCACTCATATGCGTCATTGGACGTTCAATATCACGTATCAGGCCATTTTTCTTATGTTAAATCTGTCCACTTACTATTTCCAGGACATGCTGCAATTGGACAGTTATACTGAGTATAAGAAGAACACCAAAGCTGCAGAGCAACATCGAACTACTAAAAGTCTTCACCTTCTGATGTTCTTTTTGATCGGTAATTTTTCAGATAGGATGCGACCGACACGAGGATCACTTGACTATTTAGTACATTTCGTTATCTTTGGGATAGGGATGGCGCCTGCTGACTGTTTCACATGTCGCTATCCCAAAGATAACGAAATGTACTAAATAGTCAAGTGATCCTCGTGTCGGTCGCCTACCTTGCACTGAAATTGCAGTCTGCAAGTGGTGTGTGACGACTGGTACGAGAGCTCCTTTCAGTAGGATCAGTCTTTCGGCTGGTGTTTGTTGCAATCGAAGCATTAGCGTTTTGATGGTAATATGCAATTATTACACTTAACGCGCCAGGCTTGTAACTTGTAATTCAGCGCTCGGCGGGGTGCATAGCCCGGACAGTAGCTGTTGGTTGCAGTCTGATTACGTTCCTTATAGTAAAATAAGGATGTTATAGAGGAGTTTGCGACAAAAAATATTATGTTTTAATATTTCTGTCCTCTAGAAGTACACTTGAACTATACTATTATATTGTTTAAAGTAATAAACAATATTGATAATTTTTTATAATAAATTAAATTCGGAGAAAGAATCAAATTAAACTAGATTATAGTAAGTTTATTTAACCAATTTGTTATCGATTATATAAACACTCGAAAAGTAATTTGACCGGGTAATAAATTCTAATTAAAAACAATGGACTGGAGAAGTTAACCTCTCGTGATACGACATTATTCAGAAATGAAGCCTAATTCTCCGGTTATTTATCATAGATAAATTTAATTAGGCATTAGACAAGAAATATTACAAGTGACTTTAATGTCCCGGTAATCCGTCAACCGAATTCCGGTCAAGGTTGGTTATGGGCCCTTTAATCTCGATCCTCATCGCAGCCTACTGTTCAGAAGTTGAACCATTGTATATTGCTTTCCACTGCTACGCTGCCGAGATGATGAAACATATTTTTATTGTAATTTCTGTTATATCTATCTACAGAATTGGGGATTACGAGTGCGGCGGTAATGCATCATCATAAATTTCGAAACCGAAATGTTACAACGCGACGATATAAATATATGCTTAAAACTTTTGTTCGGCTTAAGAGCCACTGACAAGTACACGTTTTCATGAAAATATATATGCATACACGGCGGCCAACCAAAAACGGTATAACTATGTTTTATGCCTTTTTAAGCGAAAGGAGAAAATGTCTGGGCGTTGAAACATTGGATGTTAGATTTATCAATGAAAGATTCATAATAAGAAAAGACCTAATTTTCAACGAATTGGCTAATGTTATTGACATTATTACCAAAACTTATGCGACCAATAAATCACAAAGTTTCGTGCCTACCAATAATCAACTGTCTTTTGGCAAACAATTCGTCATCGCTATCCCAGAGTCAACGAAGCAGCATCAACAATACCAACTTCCATGGTTTACACATAAGTGATAATAAATAGTGTTATGGTGGAGGAAAGTTCGAAATGTGCTACAGTGGTGCAACTGGATTTAGTGCGACATGAGAACAGCGCAGTTAAATTGCAATACAGTTTCTGTAATTACTGAGGCAAAACATAATTTTTTATATCCAAGACTGTCTCAAATCGCTATGATCTAAATGTCTTCAACTAAACTGAGAGTAGTCATTGTATTTTTAAAATTTCTCATGTTAAATAATTTTAACCTAGTTGGAGTATTTCTAAAAAAACAAGAAGCTGACGTTTTGTGTATCTGAGCATTGGATGGATGTTAATGGCATGAGCAATTTTCACATTGAAGGTTATAAGTTATTAACTTACTATGCTAAAAGCTATCATGGCGGCTCAATAATTTTAGCAAACACTACCACAGTTACAACTGACATAGTATGCATAAAAAATCTATGCGTCGAATGTCACGCTGAAATATGTGCGATATTATACGAAATGAATAATGTTAAACTATCAATTCTTATGATGTATCGGTCACCAAATGGAGACATTAAATTATTTATGGACAATATAGCACAAGCCCTTTGCATTGCATCTTGCAGATCCAAATACATTATTCTTTGTGGGGATCAAAATATCGACCTAAACAAAACACATTTAAATGCGAAGATGTCTTAAATTCGTATGAGATAGATTAACCAAGTTTAGGCAATACTAGAATTTTTACAAACAAAAATGGTCATACGAGCTCTTCTGTACCGGCTATACGGTTACAACGGTGCCAAATGTTTTTTTTATTGCGAATTAGTGGATCCCAACATTGCCGATCATTTCGCGCATATTTTAAAACTGAAACAGCTAAAAAAAACCAATTTAATGAACACAAGAAGGCAATAAGCAGAAGAGATCTAAATTTGAATAACATAAGCGAATTTAGAACCAGGCTGTTCAGAGTAAATTGGTCCAATTTATTCAAGTTAAATAATAACGATACATTTTCTTATTTTGTCGAAAATATCACTTGGTGTTTTAATATATCTTGCCCTTATAAAAGGCGAACAACCAGGCAAAATCAGCAACGAAACTGGGTCACCAAAGATATTATACAAGATTTAAAAAAAATGATTTGGTTAATGTCAACCTCTGATAGTGTAGAATTAAAGAATATTTACAATATTAAAAAAAAGAGTTTAAATTTAACATTAAACAAGACAAATATCAAATATTGAATTATATACATGAAAATTTGAACAATGGTAAATTAGTTGTTTCACCACGTTTTGATCTTTCGAAATCATTTAAACACAGTATGTTCACAATTCTTAATTGCTAAATTTTCAAATATCCGATTACCAGTATAAACTTTGCACTGGATTAAGTCACATATAGAAGGGCGTAGTATGATCATTGATGTGAATGGGTATAGATCTTAGGCACACGACGTACAACTTGGTGTTCCTCAAGGTTCTATCCGGGGTCCCCTCTTATTTTTTATATGTAAACGATTTATGTAACTATATTACCAATGGGCTAATTACAATGTTTGCAGATGATACTACATTACTGTAGCAGCCGATACTTCAATGAGTCAAAGCGTATAGCCATTAATTATTACATTAGGAAAAGTGAAATGCAGCCCAATGATACATGTTTATTGCAACACATCAATTTCAATGAGAAGGTAAAGTCTCTAGGCAATCACATAGACAATAGACTTACTTGGAATGCGCAAATCGAAAGTGTTTGTTCAAAATTAAGTAAGGCATATTATGCCATATGTCAAATGAAGATTGCCTTGATACCATCAAGAGTACCGCAGGGTTCTATACTTGGACCACTACTTTTTATTAATATTATCGATAACCTCGATGTATGCTGCTTACTACGCTGATGATCTTAAATTATATCACTGAATTTACTCTGAACTTGACTGCTTGAGACTCCAACATAATATTGATTTGCTCAACGCCTGGTGCGTCTATAACCACCTTCCTTTAAATGCTACTAAATGTAATGTAATGTATTTCTGACGTAAGTCAGACCCTATAATATTTAATTATAACTTGGATAACTGTCTTTTAGGTAGACCTGAATTTGTCAAGGGCTTAGGAGTTTATATTCGACTCAAAATTAACTTTCTCCAAACATATTGAAGAATGTGTCATTGGAGCTTACAAATCCTTAGGTTTTATTCAGCGCAATAGTAGAGACTTTGCCTACTCTTCGTCTTTTGTTTATTGCATTTATTAGATCCAAATTGGAATATGCCTCTATTGTTTGGAGTACATGTTATAATGTGCACATTACATTACTTGAGGAAGTTCAGCGACGTTCTTCAAATCCTCAACATTTATAATAGAAGGTCACTATCCATCAAGAAGCACACTTCAGGAGTTATTTTAGAATAAGTTTGATGTCTTCTTAGGAGACGGGTAATGTCTACAATATTTTTTTTATATAAAATTAATAATAACATCAACTGTCCTCCAATTATTTCATTCATTAAATACCGAGTGTCCAGATTTACCGAGAACTAATATACTCTTGATACCTTACACCTGATACTAACCTCTTGAACTCACCTCGACTGCAATAACATAGGGCACAGATAGGATATTTTTAACTGCAAAATCGCAGATATAAAAAATATTTATCTACTCCAGAGGAACAGTTTTTTTTTGTTTTATCTGTGTACGAGTATTTGTGCTGTATTATATTACTAGTATCGGTTTACAAAAATGAGAAGTCTGAAGCAGCCATGGGACATCATGAATATGGACAAAGAAATCACAGAGGTAACATGCCAATGGATTTCCTACTTCGCCATAGGTTCTATGCTATGAACTCCTTCTTTAAGAAGAGCAATAACCGAAAATGGACTTGAAAAAGCCCTGACGGTAAAACAAAAAATGAAATAGATTTTATAATGCCCAACTGAAAAGAAATAATACAGACAAAAAAACTAGAGTGATGAAGAAAATAAAAGTTTGAAAGTTATGAAGAGAAAAGCTTCAGGAAAGAAAAACATATACAAATTGAAGGATAAAGACGGAAATATTAAATCAAGTCCAAACAACATTCTTGAAACATAATATTTTTAGTCGCAAACTCCTCTGTAAAATCCTTATTTTACTATAAGGAACGTAACCAGACTGCAACCAACAGCTACTCTCCGGGCTATGCGCCCCGCCGAGCGCTGAATGACAAGTTACAAGCCTGGCGCGTTAAGTGTAATACTTGCATATTACCATCAAAACGCTAATGCTTCGATTGCAACAAACACCAGCCGAAAGACTGATCCTACTTAAAGAGCTCTCTTGCCAGCCGTCATACACCACTTGCAGACTGCAGTTTCGAGCTGTTGGCTCTCGTCAGTGCAAGGTAGGCATGTGACGAACGGCACGAGGATCCTTTGACCATTTGGTATATCCCGGTATTTTTACAACAGCGACATGTAAAATAGTCAGCAGGCGCCATCTAGCGGCCCAGTGTCTGCTGCAATCGAAAAATAAATAGCCTGACTGGGCTTAGCATAGTTCAAATGTGCAACCAACAGCTACTCTCCGGGCTATGTGCCCCGCCGAGCGCTAAATTACAAGTTACAAGCCTGGCGCGTTAAGTGTAATAATTGCATATTACCATCAAAACGCTAATGCTTCGAGTAGGATCAGTGTTTCGGCTGGTGTTTGTTGCAATCGAAGCATTAGCGTTTTGATAGTAATATGCAATTATTACACTTAACGCGCCAGGCTTGTAACTTGTAATTCAGTGCTCGGCGGGGCACATAGCCCGGAGAGTAGCTGTTGGTTGCAGTCTGGTTACGTTCCTTATAGTAAAATAAGGATTTTATAGAGGAGTTTGCGACTAAAAATATTGTTTTAATATTCCGCCCTCTAAAAGCAGCTGTTTCAGAAATGAAAAATAACAAATCGCCTGGTGACGATCAAATGGTAATAGAATCAATAAAAGCAGGAGGAAATTAACTAATACTCGTAATGAAGGAACTATCTAATGCATGATTGCTTAAAGGAACAACGCCCTCTCCATGGAAAAATGCAGTGATTATTATAATGCACAAAAAAAGAGACATAATGGACTCGAGAAATTATCGACCTATTAACCTGTTGTCCCACGTACACAAACTTTTTATGAAAATCATATCAAGACGGCTTTCTTATAAACTTGACTACTATCAAGCTCGAGAGCAAGCCGGATTCAGGGTAGGTTTTGGAAGAAATGACCAACTCCAAATTACAAAATCCTTAATAGAAAAATGCATTGAATATCACAAGCCACTTGTACTAATATTCGTTAGTCAACGAATAGTAATCTCATAATCGTGAGAAGGTGTTCGACACAATAGACCAACATAAAATGTTAATAGCCTTAGCGGATTGCAGAATCGACCACAGATATAGCGTTAATTAAGAACATCTACGATACTGTGTGAGACTCCATGAGCATACTGACAGCTTTGAGATTCAGAGAGGAGTTCGCCAGGGTGACACCATATCGTCAAAGTTACTAATCTGCTAGAGTGGGACGACATGCGTGTCACTGTCAACAGCGAATACTTAAACCATCTGAGATTCGCCGACAATATAATACTAATAGCAAACCGTGTAGACCATGCTGTAAAAACGCTGCAACGTATCCATCAAAAGTCAAAGAAAGTAGGACTTCAAATCAATATATCCGAAACGCAGGTCACGACCAATTTAGTTCTGAGTGAAAATATCTACATAGAGACAAAGGCAATCGAACAAGTCGATTCATACAAATACTTAGGGCATGAAATTAAAATAAACAGGGATAATCAGACATGCGAAATATTTAGAGGAATAGGCTTAACATGGGCTGCATTCGGCAATCTGTGAGATGTATTCAAGTCTGATATTCCTATACGTCTAAAACAAAGGGTATATGAGAAATGTGTACTTCTTGTTATGACGTATGAAGTAGAAACCTTGGCGTTGACAAAAAAATCCATAAACAGGATCAGAGTTGCTCAGCGCGCTATGGAAAGGTCAATGTCAAAACTTACCCTAAGAGATAAGACATCAAACAAAGAACTGCGAAGAAGAACAGGTCTAACAGACGCAGTAAAAAAAATCGCGACCTTGAAGTGGAATTGGCGGGGTCATGTTGCCTGACTAACGGACGACAGATGGACGAGAAAAATTCTGGAATGGAGACCAAGACACGAGGCAATGAGAAGTAGAGGCCGACCACCGACAAGAGAGACGGACGACCTAAAACATATCGAAACCAACTGGATGCAAGTGGCTCAAGATAGAGAGAAGTGGCAAAACTTACGGAAGACCTATGTCCAGCAGTGGACGATAATGGGTTGATTGATGAAGAGTATGAAGACTGGGTTTACATTCAGTAATGCTTTCACTTTCATTAGATTGCTTTCTGCACCGTCCTCAAACAAATCATTTCCTATTCTTTAAAAAACCTGAAACTCATACTTTTGGAAAATCAAAACAACTACTCCTCTATAGCTAATAGTAACATGATTGATTTCGTATCATTTTAATAATAACCACGCCGTACAATTGTTTTTTCACGGTTATTGCCGACTATCTTAAAAGGTATAATTTGGCGTGTACATAAACCGAAAACATAAATGAAAAGATATCAAAACCAACAAACTGTATGTGGGAAATCATCAATTACGTATAATAAACTCATAAAATGTATATTACTGCGATAAAATGATAGCTAAACTTATGATTTAACAGCATTATTCAGTTTAATGGCACCGATAATAGACAATTTTTCAAATTTCATAACATTCTGTGCTCTTTATCGCATGCTATACACGATTTTTAGATAGAGTTATTAAGCTTAATGTTATTTTACGACAACATTCACTTATTCGGAGTTCCTTAATTAAAAATATCAATGTAGCACCTACAGGGACCGGCGTATATGTTAAGTTAACATTTTATACAAATATGAACAATTTTTTTAATTTAAAAATACGCAATACTTTTTTTTACATCTGGCTCACAAATTGAACATGACCCAAAAATTATAAATATGTAGGTATATAGTACTGCACAACATCGGCTCGCTTAGAACGATGTACCGAGTGGAGTAGAGATAGATTTTGAGAGAAAATTTTACATATAGAGCAACGCGACAGAAATATACCGAAACAGGTAAGGAAACAATGGAGGAATTACTCCTCGTGCACTTTCCTGGTTCCACAATAATTGAAAAATCACCAGAGGAATGGCTAGGAACGGAACTGGTGACAACTGGTAACATGGTCGCCAGGGTGGACTGGGCAGTGTCTAAAAAGGTGATTGATCAGTCGAAAATCAGATGGACAATTAACTCATTTGAGCCATACAAATCTCCGGGATATGACGGAATTTGGCCAATAATGCTTCAGCAAGGCTTAGACTCGCTAGCATCAAAGCTATACATGCTTTATAGAGCCAGTGTAGCGCTGGGCTGTATACCAAAAATCTGGAAACCAGTTAAAGTTGTATTCATACCAAGGGCAGGGAGAAACTCCCACACCCACGCCAAGTCCTTAAAACCTGTAAGTCTTATGTAATTCCAACTTAAGACGATGGAAAAAATGCTTGACAGGCATGTCAGGGATGATGTATTGGTTAGAAGCCCACTGCATCAAGACCAATATGCATACAGAGCAGGCATGTTTATAGAAACGGTACTTCACCATCTAATCAGGAGGGTGGAAAAGACGTTGGAACATAAGGAGGTGGCACTGGGTGCCTTTCTCGACATAGAGGGGGTATTCGATAACACCTCCTTCAACTCCATCATCAGAACTGCAAGAGAGCGTGGCGTTGAGGACACCTGTTGCAGGTGGGTTGGCTGTATGCTCAAGGGCAGGGTTGTATTTACTAACATGATGGGTGAAACTTTAGGTGCATTAGTTGCAGGGGGTTATCCGCAGGGGGGGGTGTGCTATCTCCCCTGCTATGGAACCTTGTAGTTGACGACCTAATAGTGAAACTTACCAACGAGGGGTTTGAAGCTCAGGGGTATGCTGACGATATAGTCATCATATCAAGGGGAAAGTTTAATAACATAGTCAGGGACCGTCTACAAAGGACCCCGAATATGGTCAAGAAATGGACCGATCAGATGGGCTGAGAATAAGTCCCTCAAAGGCCAATATCGTTCCATTTACTAGAAGGAGAAATCTGGAGGGATTGGGTCCTCTGGTTCTTCAAGATACACAACTGAGGATGTCGGGGTAGGTAAAGTATCTTGGAGTTATTATAGACTCTAAACTTACCTGGAACCAACATCTAGACAGGGTAATCCATAAATTGGTAGCCACATTGGCTACATATAGACGATTATATGGTAAAACATGGAGGCTCAAGCTTGGTATGGTGCATTGGCTCTATATTAGTGTAATAAGACCCTCGATTACATACGCTGCCTTAGTTTGGTGGCCCAAAGCCATTCAAACAACTGCAGCTAACAAGCTAAGCCGGGTGCAGAGACTGGCTTGCTTGGGAATCACGGGTGCCATGAAAAGCACCCCCCACAGCAGCCATGGAGACCTTATTGGACCTCCCCCCGCACAGCGTGGTGATTCAGAGAGAGGCAAGAATGGGGGCATATAGGATACAAAACTCACGTGACTTAGCTCTTCACACAGGGGGAGTCAGGACATATGAGGATAATCAACATTGTAGTAGACCCTTTATTAAGCATGAGGTCAGACTACATGGTCCCAAAAATCACATTTAACAAGCCTTTCAGTGTCTCTCGCCCATTCTCAGACCTGTATCAGCTCATCAGTGGCACAGGAGTATTAAAATGGGCAGTGTAAATCGGAACAGGGAGTGCATAATAAGCTCAAGAGGCTGCAGTGCCCTTGGAGTGTTAAGACGACCCTGTGAGGAGGAGTTTTAGTCAGTAAGAGTCTGACCCTGACCCAGCTCAGGTTAGGAGCCCATGAGGGTTTCCCCTCCTCGTCAAAAAAAAAGCTACTTTAGTCTCCAAGTACCTTGAAATTCGGCTAATATTTCTAAAAAATTTGTAACTGTTTTGAAATATTTATTAAACGAATCTGGATTCTCCTCAACATCTTCTAACACTTTCGTTATAATCCATAACCTCGACAAAGTACAATGTTAACACTTTACATTGAAAACTCGCAAGGCCTTAGAATTGGAATTCTACCTCAACACATTTTTAATCTCTTACACAAATATCTGTACCTGGACAAAGATTACAAGAATTGTGGTATTCTAAATAGTGGAAAAAGTTCTATAAGATTCATGTGCACTCTTGATAAATAAAAAATTGCGTAGTTTCCTGTGGGTCCAAATGATATGATATACTGAAATTTATTTCGGATAGAACCTTCAAGATAACTATATCAAAGAGAAATAACCATATACATCATCAACAAAAATATTCTATATTTTCAAAATAAGTTGGGTCCTGAACCACAATTTACGTATTAGACATTGGTATATTCTAAATTATACCTTGAAATGTATTTACTCTGTCAAGGTTTCTTTGCAATTTTCATTAACATCCGTATACAGTAGATTGGTATAATTGGCATTTTCATTAACATCGTTAATAAATATATCACACAACGATGTCCTTAATACCGGGTCCTTGTGGAGCACCACATGTATACAGTATATCGGTATAATCAGTATTTTCATTAACATCGTTAATAAATATATCAAACAAGAATGTCTCTAATACGGGTCCTTATAGAGCACCAATCTGTATACAGTATATCGGTACAATCGGCATTTTTATTAACATCATTAATAAATGTATCAAACAACAATGTCCCTAATACGGGTCCTTGCGGAGCACCAGATTCTAAATAAACTGAATTTAAAATCATTATACGACACAAATCGTGTTCAACCATATAAATATCACTTATATAACTTAAACCTTTGTGAGTCACTTAAAATTCAGATAAAATCTCAGTTCCTGCAAATTTTTTTAAAATTCAAACTAACTTTACTTATAAATGCGCATATATGCTTAGAAAAATTTAATTAAAACACCTTTACTTTCTGTACTATCTCGTCTGCAAATTGAATCACTCATCTTTGTAGGTTTCTAATGTAAGTCAGCTTGTTTGATAAGACCATGCCGAATGGTTCATCGACGTTAATAATTAGCTCGTAAAGTTTTCGTTGCGATTTTTGACTGTCCTTAAATATACACCCGACTATAACCAACAGGTATTAATAAGATACTTTTTATTCTCCATAAACGCCATAAAAGTCTGCTATGTTTAGATCTTGAGAAATGTCAGACATATACATGCAAGGCAGATCAGCTGACACTTATTGAAGGCAGGGTGATAATTTCAATGCAATATTTAACAAAAAAAATCCCACTATACTTATTTCACCATCCTTATAATCGATATCATCGTACACATAATTTTCACCATAAAATTTCTCACCCTTCTATGACTTTTATACCGGAAATAAATAATCTCCTTTAACAATCTAGAACAGACGTTATGGATATAATGAACCAGTATATAATAAATGCATTCTCAAAGCCATCCTCAGTCAGTAAAAAAAACTATTAATTTACTAAAATTTGATTGTTTTACAACCCTAAACTAGTCTCTATAAACTCCCTTAATTATCTCCACTAATATGTCAGAGGGGTATTAAAATAATGACAAGATATGGCAAGTTGCCATGAATTTATAGGTCTATAATTCATTGTTCAAGACTGTTAAATTCGCCAGCAAGTGCTATAACTTTATTTTAGACCCATATTTTCGTAGTTAACAAACCAAGGGCGCTCTATCACATCCAAACATACACAGGGGATCGTAAACATAAGAATTCATAATTCTATTACACATAGGTGTTCAAAAAGGCTTTCGGAATATGTAAAATTATTAAAATTGAAAGGCAGCTTCTATAATATTCTTTTGTATGAAACGTGAAATACACCACATATTGTTTTGGTTTGCTTATTGTTACTACAATCTAAATAATATATCTAATACCGAAGAATACGTTTTAAAAATAAACAATTGTATTGTAATTTGTAATTGTATTATGAAATTTAAACGAGGGTGGGAGATATAAAATAATGATTTATTGGTTATTAGTATAATATTATAGAATATGCCAAATAATAAATAATGAGAGAATTTAAATATATCGACTTTAATGGTATTACGACGATTGGATTCGTACGATGTAAACGAATATCAACGCATACCAAGGCGTGATTTGATGAATGTCGCATCGCTATTGGTCGGTCGACAGAAGCTTTCGAAATGTAATTACATCCTTTGAGATGCTTAGAAGAAAAAACTGTTGGTGTGTTAATGATGATGATGAATGATTTGTTAATGTAGCTTAAAAGCAATTTTTTAGCTATTAGGAGCAATAATGTGTCTCAGATTTAAAGTGACATAGACTAATGAGAGATAAAGCACACTGCTGAATTCAAAACACCCCCACACTTACCCATCAAGGTATAAGGTGTTTTATGAATTTTGACTGAAACTAAAATTTACCATATTTTTGGAATGGTTGGACGTATTTGGATAAAAGTTGGTACACATATAGTGCATTCCTAGTCCAATCAATAGCATAATTTAGTTTGGAAGAATTCCAGGATAGGACTCCAATTTTTATTATTTTACATTTAGGGCCAATTATATCACCCTGTATATCAGTTTTTTGTAAACGGCGGATAACTATTGAACGGCGACATTGTTCCAGTTAAACATGTTCTAGTTGAGCAATTGCGCACAGACGAACAGTGTCTAGAATTCTGTTCACGAACGAAGCTCAATTCACGCGTGATGGAAAAACAACACCAGAAATCAACATCTTTGGGCAGTTAACTGGCCACCGAGATCTCCTGATCTCACCCACATGGATTATTTTTTATGGGGGCCACCTGAAGTCACAAGTGTACAGTGGAAATATTAATACCCGGGAACAATTACAACAACAAAATTTTAATGTATGTGACAATATTTTAGACACAACGCTGCTATAATCGATAAATCGGTGAAAACCCTTTTTAAACGTTCACAAAAATGTATTGGCGCTGGGGTGTTCATTTCGAAAATTTATTATACATTTAATTAATCGTACCAGTATAAAAAATAATTAGTGTCTTTTTAAAACTTGTGCTGTAAATTGTGATTAAGCAAACTGTTTTTCTTTATTTTTCCTTTTTCTGTTTCTCTCATTAGTCTGTCACTTTAAATCTGGGACATCCTGTATGTCGACTATTCTTACTGCTATCCTTATATTTTTAGACTGATTGGGCAGTCCTGGTATATTAACCAAGAAAATAAACGCACAAAAATGCAATCAGTAATGATCAAGGGCAGGTGCTTACAATTACATTTGGCATTTTTTATTACTTGTAGTCGTTAATGCTAATTTCGAGGTAAACTAAATTGGAAATCGCTACTCTTTTTACATGTGTTGAGTGTGCTGCATTTGCACGCATCGTTGTGGTTTTGTTACAGATATTATAAGTAAATAGTTATTAGTTTCAACAGATTTTGTTTGTTTATATGTATTAGGAATCCTCACTTTTTCACAACTTGTTTAGTTACCCATGTATGGCGAAGCGCGAAAAAATTCTAGACCAGCAAGATGGATATATTAAGAAAGACATTCCAACAGGCACGTACAGGACAGAAATATGTTTCCGAGTTTTGAACTTTACTGAGAAATAACCCGAAGTCATTTGCAAGTCAAAAGAATAGAGAAATAGCTTTCATCCAGCATGCAAAGCAAGTGCCTGCATACTGTGAGGAAAAATGATAGTGACTGTTCTTCCAAAGCATTTAATATTCATGAGTATAGTTGAAAAAAAGAGCACGACAACTTGTGATGGCCGACACTGGAACCGAAAATTACTGTCACAACTTTAAGTGCAAAATTACAGTTTAAAAAACTAAAAAACACGCTTTATTAGCAAACCGAACTAAAAAGTAAAAAATAATGTTTAAATATTTTAGAAGCGTAGGGTGCTTTTTACTATATTTTTATTGCACCCCACGCTTTTTTTACAATAAAATATTTAAACATTATTTTTTACTATTTTTTAATTTTTTTAAACTATAATTTTTTTTCGCCAATCTCCTCTTTTTTTTTGTTTTTGTGTTGTAGTTTCATTTTTCATTGTTGTTCCCGAGTAATGGACAATTAAACGGTCAACCCTCCCAGAGGTCCGATATTAATAACCCCGGCACTTCCGGCAAAATGTCGACAATAGATTAGTTTTTTTTTTAATTTTTATTTTATCCTGATGATCCTGGTGAGGACATTAGGACAAAGTTATCAAATTATTGTATTGTCGTCGGTCCTTGATAAGTATACAAAGTTTCAGTTTAATCTGACGTTTTGAAGTGGATGAGAATCACGTTCAAAAATTCAAAAAGTTACATACTTACATAATACAAACAAATATAGGTGAAGCTAATATAAAGGTGTAAAACTAGTGCAGTATAAGGCGATGCGGCGTTCTAAGAAATTAGAGGTTGATTGCATAGTAAACTTTATTTGCATGGAAAATTTCACAACTTAATTTAACAACCAATCAGAGACTTTTGTAATTTTGTACAGTTACCATGACAACCATACGGAAATCGCCGTTGGGTCAAGCAGCATGCTGTCATCAAACAAGGGTAAGCGAGTCAATTTGCGAACATCACTACAGAGAGTACTGGTATTTTAGTGTGGTCATAAAGTTTTTATCGCATTTTTTGAGTGCCAGGAACTGATGAACTCCACTATACACATATGTACATAATTTTGAGGGATTTCGTTTCTTTTTCTTATAAGGAAAGATGTATTATTTTAAATAAATCTTTTATTGATAAAGATAATTCACATTATTTTATCTAATAATACATTCTAAAAAATTTAAAATAAACAATAATATGTTACCATTAAAAAGTAACCCTACTTTGTTCATTCAAACAATTCCCGATGTTATTTTAAATTGTCGCTTAAGGTCTGTACTTTGAGTCCAGTTTTAACCCATCTGATTGAGTTATATGGTCATGCGACCAGTGCCAATCATTTTAATTAATCCAAAAAACAATATTCTTTCTTCACTTCCTCTAAATATCACTTTTCTTGGGCCAAAAAAACTCTTCTAAACAGGCTTTAAGAAACTTCGCCAGATATTTATTCCCATCTAAAATTTATAGTACCTACCCTGCCAATCAATATACCAAATATCAAGTGAATTTTGGGTCACGCTCCATATTACCAGGCGTCCTTACGCCACAAACAAGTGTAACAGCAGTGTAACATTAAACGTGCAAAAAAATATGACGATTGTCACACCTTAATGTTTTCAAAATAAATGAAGCGTCAATTAAATACGATATCCACATTTTTTGTGTATTTGGGATAGGACCCATGTCTTCTTCAACCTACACTGAAAAAATTATTACAACTATTATTACTATTAAATATCCATTTATGACACAAGGCTATAGATAAATAAACAAGAAAAATGCTATAATAGTAAAACTTACAAGTGGCTAACAGAGATAAACGTTACACTTACATTAAAATGATCTTCACAATGATCTTTGTTGTTGGCACATTTTGTCTGAGCGCATCGAACTACATTAAAAAAAAAACCTTTTCTCTGGCAAATTGTGGGTACTATGAAACAAAACACCGCGTAAACTTATTAGATTTACCCATAACTGAAATGTACTGGATTTAAGCAGATTATAAGTTGTTATATTGAATAGTTTCGATATCAAATTCAAATTGACATTCCTCTATCGCCAGCAGTGAAATCTCGCTCCACACCCGTTTTCCGATGTTTTGTTACTAACTTCTCTGCAGACTACACTTATGACGTCATCAGTTTTTTAAAATGGACCTATTTTATCAAGTGATATTGATTATAATGCTATAAGATTTTATTTTCAAGTTTTATGTTTCTAATGGTTTTTTAGGAAGAAAAGTTATTGTTTACAGATTCTACTAAAATTTTCACTTAGTACAAGAACCCATCGTTTCATCCATGAATGAAATGTATCGCTCGTGATATGAACCGACATATACGATATTCAGCGTCATAAAAGAACATAAAATATTTAATTCCAGATATGAGTTTTAAAGGGGATATATTTTCCCTTTCGACTAAATTATATTCAGAAGGAAGATAGTCAAATAAGCTGATTTGTAAACTTGTTCCTACAACCGGCAATTTAATGGCGAATTTATTTTCAAGCGAATTCGATAACAGCCCTACCAAAACCTTTCCTAATCAGATCTAATGCGACGCAACCCGGACAAATATATTCTCGGGACACAATTTTAAGCGGCATGCCGAACTTTCGCAATTCCGGTAATGTATGTAAATTTGTAGGTAAGGTAGATTCCGTTGGCGCACCGAGGAAACTCAACAGGGTAATGAAAGCTGCACTACGAAGACGACTTCACCGATGCAGTCGGAATCGAATCTAATTTTACATTTGGATGAATTTGTCTGTGGTAATGTGTGTATGAGGGTCACTTACTACTGCAGACTTCTAAACTGTTTAGTATACTACTTTAAAATGAATAGATTTAAGGCGTTCCTGCTACGATTTTGTTGTGTTTCAAGTAAAATCTATAAATCTGCCTATTGTTGATAAACCCTGTATCGAACAACAAAAACTGTATTTTATACAAAAAACATCAATTATTTTACAAGCAAACTGATAAAACCAGTGTTTATAAATGTGTTATTACAGATGAACTATATAAATAGTAATAACTACATCGATGTCGTCGTTACCGAAAAACAAATCGTCGTTCTTGTCACGTAGTATCTCAAAGCACAGGAAATTTGAGATACGTCAACTATGCTGTGGCCGTATATTTATTTCATGTCACAGTACTAATAAACATCTCATTTTAATACCGATCTTTGATTGGGAAAAATACGCACACCAGTTTAACAGAAATTTGGTTGAATGGAAGTTGGTCAGATATCTGCAAAACACAATTTCTTTGTGAAAGTCTGGACAGAGATGGTGAAGTTCATATTTTCTACACGGATTTCTCCAAGGTTTTTGACAAGCTAGATCATACTGCTGTGATTAGTAAACCTTCGGTCTTTCTTATTCGTTACTACAATTGAATAATATCTGTAGGATCGATATCAATTTGTTCAGTACCGGGGTTATAAATCTGGCAGTTTCTTACAAAAATCCGGTGTGCTACAGGGTTCGATACTTGGTCCACTTTTCTTTGATATATTTATTAACGATATTTTGGGGGGGCTTTGATAATAACACCCATTTCCTCCTGTACGCAGATAATCTAAAAATATAACGATTGATTGATGATTGACTGTTCAAAATTTCTTAAATACCATTAATATTTGGTCCAATGACAACTATTTACCTCTTAATGCCAGCAAATGTAATGTAATGTCATTTGGTAGAAACACCAGCATGTACATATTTAATTACAACGTTGACAACGAAAATTTACAAAGGTCTGATTTCACCAAAGACCTTGGAGTTTAATCGATCCAAAATTATCTTTCAATAATATGTAGAAATGACAACTGCTTCCGCTTTTAACAGCCTTGGTTTCGTGATAACTGTCAAGGTTTTAAAAATATTTCCACTCATCGGCTACTTTATACGACTTTCGTTAGATCTCGCCTTGAATACGCTTCTATTGTGTGGAGTCCATTTTACAATTCCAATATTCTACAACCAGAGAAAACTTAAAATCTGCTGTATACACACTTAATGGTGAATATTTTCCACAAACTGAATTGTTGGAAATGTTTGACTGAAAAAGCCTCAGCAATCGAAGAACTGCTTCATAATTTTTCTCTTTAAAATTGTAGATAATAGTCTGGTCGTATTAACCTATCAAATCAAAGTAATTATATAGTACCTAGAATTAGTACTTGTCATAACCACGTACTTGCAGGACGTATACCACGAACAAATATTATTTATATCATCACCAATCTATCGAATGTTGCCAATTATTTTAAAATTGAACCTATTATTGATATATTTCTCTGCAGCGAAAGTGCAATTAGAAAAGCTTTTTTTGGCATGAATGTTTCTTAAGACAGTGATTTATTATATCATTATATCTCACTACATTTTTAAGTCGTTTATATTGTCATAACATATATTATGTGCATTTATATCTATGTTAATTCCTTGCTATTTTATTGTATATTAGTCTTTTTATTCCCTCTTTTGAAATTTCTTACTGTATACGAACTACAGGCACGTACTTTTAGTAAGTAATGTATATTTTTAAAACTTTGTAACTAAATGACCCTTGTATAGTCCAAGTAAGGATTTTTCTGCACTCAAAAAATGCAACAAAAACTTTGCGATATAATTATTATCGCCGCGGGCCATGGCGGCATGCAGGTCATCAAACGAACCGACGCACATTAAAAACCTATAAAAGAAAGCGAGTACAGAGAGTACCGCTATTTTAATGAAGTCGTAAAGTTTTTGTTGCGTTTCATGTGTTGGGAATTTATTACTTCAACTATACATTTTAATTTCAAATTTAAATGAAAGAAATCACTATTTCACCCATTTCAAACCTTAAAACCCTCATATAAGTTGTATTTATTAATCGATTTTTACCGGGGTTTTTTGAAAGATACACACTGTATGTATATTATTTTGGCATCTCTATGTCGTCTGTGGTACAGTTACTAAAAGAACATCCTGTATATATTGCAAGGTTGACCATTTTTTCACTGTACCTATACAAATATATAGCTTTCATTTTTACAAAATAATAATTTTCGTTTATCAAGGTAAAGCAGTTTTTACCTTATATCCCCGAAACAAAGTGTTGAAAGTTAAACCATTATAAAGCAATAAAAGCCGATACACGTTTTGTAATTGATTATAAGCAATTTTTTTCTGGTATATAATTTTCCATTATTTTTAAATACTTGTTTTCAAGATCATTAATGTTATTGTTTTATTGTGCAGTAAATTGCCAAACGGTTAAGTGGACTTGACTTTACCTTAAACGTTAAAGCAGAATAAACAAAATCGACAGGAATATTTATCGCCATAAATGCATCGCGATACATTGTCGTATAAAAATCCCTCACGTATATAATTCGCCTTATTTGAAAATAAAGTTTTTCTACAACTGTCAAAAGAAAGTGGCTCTGGTTATTGGTTCGTGGAAAAAACCTTTTTGCAGCTACTTTTTTTAAGGTGACCATATGTCCCGCATTATGTAGTATTGCCCCTCATATTTATGGTGTGTCACGCAAACATAATACTTCTGCATTTAAAGATTTTGTCCCTTAAAAAGAATCGAAGGAACAGAATACTGTAGATCAACAATAATTCTTGCATCTCTTACTCTATGTGTTCGTCTTTACCTTTCATAGGGTTAAGCCATAAGGTTTAAATACAATTTTAAATCCAAAGTCTCAATTTTAAACAAGACATGCAGATGGCGCGGCGATAGTAAATTAGTAGATTTTGTTGGTTCCAACGGACACTGGTATTATTTATTTTAACGTTGTCACCCATGGGTAGTGTAAAGAAATTCGAGGGGCTAAAAATAGTGAAGATGACAATGATGAAAAAATGGTTATTTCGAAATGTTCCGCATTTTTATGGAATGTGATCACCTTATTTTTATTTCACAAGTGTGCAATTAACAGTTCATTTGCGGTTACGTAAAACATATAAATAACAAAACTTAGAGACTACTGAGACGTTTGTGCACCCCCCCCCCCCCAATTATTTATTAGCAAAATCCTGGTCACGGCACCAAAAATCTCCCCCACCCCTCTCCTTCCTGGCGAAAAATGACTTTTTCTAAAAATAATAACAATAAATTGGTTATTACGCAACCATTTGTTTAGTTACCGCGAAAATTGAGAATACATGAGCGGAACTCAAAGTAGGCACATTAGTACACAATGTTACGTTTGCTGCGCGTTTTTTGGAAAAAATTGCAGAAGTTACAGCAGTTTTAATTTCATTTACGTTTACCTTCCCCCTCCCCCCTAATCAACCTACCGACTTAAAATTTGGACACTCAGTACTTAAGTCCTGAGGGTCTATTGGAGGAAGAAGAAAAAGTCGCTTTCTTCCTCAAAAAAAAACGCGAAAAAGGCTCTCGGTACGTTCTCGCCGCGCCGCAGCGAAAAATCCGTATACAAATCCATACTTTCAAATCGCAATATCTCGGGAACCGCTAAACCGATTTCGACGAGTTAAAATTCAGTTTACGCGCATTCGCGAGCCCTTCATTTTATCCTTCTACACTTTTTTGATCCGAATCAAACTAAGCGAGTTATGTCCGAAAAACTGATTTTCCCTATCTTTACATGTAAATGCCCCCCCACCTCGCGAAAAGTTTTTGGATGATAGAGGGGGTCCGAAATATAAAATCGAAAAAAAAACGGGTCCGTTTCAAGCCATTTTTAATGCCACATCAACCGCACTAGTTATATACAACACTTAGTTATAGTTCAAGTAATAAATTCCCGAGACAGAAAAAACCCAACAAAAACTTTACGACATAATTATTATCGCCGCTGGCCATGCGCTAGTTGAAATAAATAGATCCCAGTAAATAAAAAACGCAACAAAAACTTTACGACATAATTATATCGCCGCGGGCCATGGTGCCAAGCCTGACATGAAACATTCCCGACGCGCATTAAAAACCTATAAAGGTAAGCGAGTCAATTTGCGAACAGCACAAAAAAGAGTACCGGTATTTTAGTGAGGTCGTAAAGTTTTTGTTACGTTTTTTATGTATCAGTTTCTTCCTACTTGAACTATACCAAAATTTGGCACCAGAGATTCTTTCCAAATTTAATAATATTCCTGGTTGACATTTATTTTCAACAGTTTAACGCTGTGATTCGAGGCCTGTTGCAACTGTTTCAGCACGGTTTTCTTGTTTTTTAATATAGAAAGCTCTGGAACCATAAAACTTAATTCTAATAACTTAATACGTCTGAGTATCTCTCCCAGTACAGACGTAATTTCAGGTAACTTCCGACAATGAGGGTGTATCGGCGCGGCATACAAAGCTGATGTTTTTAAGGTGCTGATTATGTTTTCTTTTGAAGTTATCTACCTCCTGCATATGGCGGCCCCTCTTTCGCAATGTGTAAAAGAAGCCCTTTTACTTTCGGTTCCATATTGCCTCGCCCAACATCCTGGGCAATTCGGGTAGCAGCGATTATCGACCATAAATTTTATAACTGCCGAAATTAACGTTGATCAGCTTTGCACAATTTGGTATAAAACGGATTTTCTTTGAGATTAAAACGGTTAGTTTATTCTGTGTCGGAATTTTATGTGCTTGTTGACGTTTAGGATTACTGAGCAAACACAATCTTAAGTTGGATTCATCGGCCCCTTAGCATGGAAACGTTTGCCGTACGGTATCGCAAACGAAAAATAAACATTGAAAGAGCTTATTTTTTCACTGGTTTCTTATTGTACGAGATGTCGTGGCAGAAGTTACCGGGTGGCGTCAGAGCCGCAAAGGAATTTAACAAACACAAATCTAACTTGCTTATTTATTTTTCATTTTTATTCGTTTTAAGGAATGAGCTAGATAATGAAATGAATTTATGCATAATCTAGAAAACCAACTTTTTCTGGGCACATCTTAAGACTGGAAATTTTTATTGTTTCATTAAAAACTCTGACAAATAGTTGGTTTTGTGAAGGTTCAACCTAAAGTTCGGTGATCTTGTGAACAATCCAACTTTTCGCGTCTGATGGACTTTTATTATACTTTCCAAAATGGATATTAACGTTCACAAATAAGGGTTCAAAACGACTATTTCAGATGGAGAATGATACAAAATCTATACTTACTGTTCAGTTTTTGCTTAACTGCTTCACTGATGGTACAATTGGACGTCGTAACACTATAAATCTAACACAGTAAAACTAACACTTTCTTAAACTTAAACCTGAAAATGAATTTTGAAAACACAAGAAAAATACAATATAAAGTTCAGAAATATATTAAATCTTTTTTAAAAAAATTATGTTTTACAAAAAACGTTCAAGTAGAATGTATTGATAAACTCTGGCCCGTGTATAACACATAGTGAGGAACGGAACGACTCATAATGTAACCAACTACCATCCAATGTGCGGTTTATAGCTAACGATTCCACAAAAAGATTCAAGAAAAGTTCAATGTTTATAATTTTGGTGGGCTTTTGCTTGCCTGACTATTGGTGTATTTTCAGTTCAATATCAATTTAGTTCGCTCCTCGGAGCTTAAAAATGCTTGAATCGTAACGACTTTGAATTATATTGTGGCAATTATAGATTCATACGTTAAGGCAAGGCGGTCCATGGTACATGGTAATTATACTTTTCTGACACCGAATCACTGAGGAACCGGTTTAGGGCAAATACGCGGAAGACACATAGTTTTTCCGCCAAAATTGATGGTTACAAAGTGAAAGGTCACCCTCGACGCTAAGGGCTATTTTCGCTAAAACTCTCGAAATACTCTGACTAGAGGATAACATGAGTTGCAGTGCTGCACAGCGTGGATTCGTAAAAGGGTTTTTATTTTCAAAATTTCGGTTTTCGTTATACTTTCTAAATTTTGTGGTCGAGGCGACATTACGTCCCCGTGCAGCGACATTTACTACACTTTCTAAAATTACACTCCTTGATGAGTTCCTGATATTTTTGTATAAAAAACGCTCCGTAGAGCAAAAATGTGATTTAATGTATAAAAACGTCTTCCAACGGCGTTTTTACGTGAAGCACGCTTTTCATGCGAAATGTTTTGTCGGAATTTGTTAGAGTTTCGAAAAGTTCATCGAGGGTTTTGGCATGTTCTTTAACAATCTCAAATCATATTAGATAATCCAGCCTTAACAACTATTACACGCAAATTAGATTAAAAAAACGCTGAATAGAAGAAATAATTTATATAGAAATAATATTTGAAATGCGTACTCTTGATAGGGTTAGGAGTAGATTACCGAAAAGTTCTTACCTCATTCAGGAACGGAAAATCCCTTTTTTGCAAAAAACCACCCCTGACGGGGACTTAACAATGGTTTTTCAATTTTATCTTGTAAACTGTTCGTTGGAAGACAAAAAAGGTATAGGAAATAAAAATTTGTCGTTAAATTTTGTATAAAAAAAATGTCCTATTGACATTGTAGCGTATCCCCACATATTTTGCAGTAACAGCGTCCAAACTGAGGGGTAGTTTGGAGCGCACAGGTAAAAATCGATCTTACGCAAAGTTTCACAGCGAATATCTCAAAACCGGTTGATTTAACGTGAAGAATTCCCAAGAATGAATTTATAGAGCTGACTTTTCTCTATAAGAAGCATGTCGACGCAAGTGATTTTTATTTATTTTCCCCTTTTTTCCACAAAGATGAGATTTTTTTATTTGAGCTATCGGTGAGTTTTTTTAAAAGTGATTTACCCTGTAGGCCTATTCCACTAAAATTCTGTCCAATTTTACTCATTAGAGAGTTCTTCATCGACGAACGGTTCTTCAAATTCGGAATTTAAACATCCTTGCCCATGCAACTAGAGTATACTGTTGAGCAGTGCAATCCAACCTTAACAACAGGTGCATCTTTTCCGCAACCTTTTTTGCAGCTGCAGGATATTAGCTGAAGGAGGGAAATTGGTGCTGGTAACTTGGTGGTGTAAATGGAAGCTAAGATATTGCCCACTTCTTTCAACCCTATTCTGTTGGTTCTAAGTTTTCTCCTCGCCAACATTGAATTTGATATTATAGCCGTAGTATTTTGAAGCCGTTTATATTCATCGTCATGTCAAACTTTCGGTCGGTACATATTTTACGTATAATTAGAAAACGCAAGTTTTGGAAAAAGGGGAAAATATGTATCTCACTAATTTATGTAAACCTTTCATTCTAGACGACCGACGAGCAGATGTTTGAAACATTGTGATATGTAGGAGAAGGAAAAGGAGACGGTCAGAATAGACTCTTTGTTAAGCCTGAGAGTGCCTTGTACCTCGAATATTCAGTACGATAGAAAACGATTATGAAATACGGTAAAGATATACTAAAAAAATATAAAAATATATGCAGGTACGTTATTACTACATAGACATAAATGTGCGTGAAAGTGTTTCTGTAGGTATGGAGACAATAGGTGATTGTTTCATTTGCGAAAAGACGCTTTAAGAAGGTGAAACAGTGCGTGTTGAAAGAGGCTTGGTGAATTTAATAGCCGTTAACAAAGCTCGACAGGACGATAAATATAAACAGCTTCAAAATATTACAGTTACATATATTAAATTCCTTCTTGGCGAGGAGAAAACTTGGAACAAACGGAACGGGGTTGAAAGAAAGTGGGCAATAGCTTAGTTCGCATTTACACCAACAAGTAACCAGCACTAATTTCCTGCAGCTGCAAAAACGGTTGTGGAAAACGACGCACCTTTGTTAAAGTTCGATTTCGCTGCTCAACAATATGCCCTAATTGCCATGGGAAAGGATGTTTACATTCCGAAATTGAAGAACTGTTCATCGATGAAGAATGAATGAGAAAAATTGAACATAATTTTAGTGGAATAGGCCTACAGAGTAAAACACTTTTAAAAAACGCACCAAGCGCTCAAATAAAAAAACGCATCTTTGGGGAACAGGTGGGGATAAGCTACAAGGTCAATTGGACATTTTTATACAAAATTTAATGACAAATTTTTATTTCCTACACTTTTTTCTCTTCCAACGAACGGTTTACAAGATAAAAGTGAAAATCCAGCGTTAAGTCCTCGTTAGGGGTGGTTTCTTGCAAAAAAGGGACTTTCCGTTCCTAAATATTGTGTGAGAACTTTTCGGGTATCTAGTCCTAACCCTATCGAGAGTACGCATCTCACATATTATAATTCCTCTAGAAATTATTTTTCCTAAAATATCTAATTTGCGTGGACTAAACGGCTCCAAGATAATATCCTAAAGCAATTATAATACTTATAAAACTCGACATCTTTATCGAGAGGATCAAGCTCAACTTTCTCAGAAGATAAAAGCGTGAGTTAACGTTGAAATGTTTCGAACTATTTCAAGACAGTTCCAAAATTTTCCAATAGATGGCGCCACATACTTCAGGGCAAAAATTTATTAATTGGGGCTACAAGTATATTAGACTGATGGTCGTCTTAAGTTTTTAAAAGTAAAGTACCCACAAGCATATGGAAGAGTTGATATTTATATAGAAAATGACGCCCATTTATCGTTTTTCGAATTTTCTAGTTCAAGAAATCGCTCAATCCATTGCAATAGAAGAGGACTTTATTGGAGAGCAGTATTTCAACCACTTGGAAAACGCAACTGTTTCATTCATTCGAAAAATTACATAAAGAATGTGCTGGTATCATGTACATTTTCAACTTAATACAACAAAATATCAACAACTGATTTAATGATTAATAATGAACAATTTAATTATAACAAACCAAAATAGGTATACAGTACGTCCTTTATACTGCAATATTCCCTCGTATGTGTCAATGGTAAACTTAATATTATCTGGTAAGGCATCATTTTCGCTCGAATGGGTTTGTTAATAAGCAAAATATTTGAAACTGGGCCGAAGGAAACCCCATGATACTTCACGCAGTCGGAAGGTTAAAGTATGTGTGACTCGGAATGGAGTCACTGGACCGATTTTTATAAGGCTCCGGAACTATGACAATAACCTCATAATAAAATAGAACAATATAGTAGATCTCATCAGATAACTAAAGAAGAGAACGCCCAAGTAACAATTTAATGTGGGCATATCCAAGAGAGACGGATCCGATAAGCAAATATTTATTATTTTTGGCCATTACTTTTTTTTAAATTCATACAGGCTGTCCATTTTATCATGGCACTCGAGAATATCTCACTTAATATCGGTCGTACAAAAAAAATTATTTTTACGAAAATTGTGCTGATTTATATAACCTACAAAATAGTTTAAAGACATTTGAAATGCATGGCCTATTTTAAGAGTTATAGCGGAAAATATCAAAAATTCGGAAAACGTCTAGGCCAAATATCTCCGTTATTTGAAGAGATACGAGAAAAATTCTAAGGCGAAAATTTTTTGCAAAACGAGGTTTTATCTAATTTTTTCAAAACCGCTGTATTTTGAGATTTACTCTTCAGGCTATTAAAAAAATTATTTTGAAACGGGCGGGAAATGGCGCCATTAAATAGAGGACTTTCCTCCCTTTTCAAAGATATATCACATGCCATATTTATTCATTGGTACTACGTTAGTAATTATAAAAACATTTTTTTAAAACCAATAAAATTTTTTTTAACAAGCATTATACTTGCCGTGGAGAAGTATGATTAAATAAAACGATAAAATAATTCAATATATTGTTCAAATCTTTGCTATAATAAAACGTTAACACAATTAAGAAGAATAAAGTAAATTCAGGTAACAAAAACAAATTAATAATAAAAAGAATATAACACACAGAACATTAATATTTATCTAATCCTCAAAATAATTTTTAAGATATCATATCAAGTGTTCAAAGTATCCACCGCGATTTCTTATGCACAATCGAGCGAGGCATTTAAAACATTACTCAGCATTTCGGAGTTAACTGTAATAATACATGCCTGTTGAATTCGAGCTTGTAGGTCCCCTACATTTTGCGTTGTCGTCGAAAACACCTTATCTTTAATATACCCCCATAGAAAAAATCCATTGGGGTTATATCTGGAGAACGAGGGGGCCATCGAATAAATCCATTGGTACCTATCCAATGTTGAGGCAAAATTTCATCTAAATAATCTAGGTAAATCTGGGAATCGTGGGGAGCAGCTCCATCTTGTTGAAAATATTGAAAGTTTGTGGCGATTCTCTAAAGACAGGTCATCTAAGAATTCATTAAATTCATTTCTCAAACAGTTTAGGTACCTTTGACCACTGAGGTGACCATCATAAAAACAAGGACCTATTAAATTGGTGCCTAAAATATCTATCCATACATTTATTGAAAAACGATTTTGAAACCCAGTCGGTCTATACCAGTGTGTATTTTCTGAAGTCCATTTGTAATGAATATTGCGATTAAAAAATCCATTGTTGGAAAAATTTGCCTCGTCGGAGCAAAGTATTTTACTACATATTAATGGATCGGCACGCTTCTTTTCCAACAGCCATCTACAAAAAGTCGTCCTCCTTGGTTTGTCCCCCGCTTGTAAATTGTGAACTTTTTTGGCTTTATAACACCGGTAACCATTTTTCTTTGAAATTTTTCTAGCACTTGTTTTATTTATATGACAAGTAATTTGAATTTCTCTTAATGATGTTTCCAAATTTTCTGTATTTTTATTTCTTACATAATTAATAACTCGGTTTACCTTATTTACATTATAAGTAACACTGTTCAACCTTGTCTTCTTCTTTAAAAATGAACTATTATTTTTCAGTTTCGTAGCTAATTTTCTGAACAGAGTTTTATTCGGCTGTAGTGCTTGTGGAAATCTGTTTCTATATTCTACTTGAGCTAATCTAGACTTAAAATTGCATTGGCAATATGTAACGAACATATTATAACGATCAATGTGAGTGAAAATCATTTTTGAAAATTCTAAGTTCTTAAACGAGCGTGATTGAGTGAGAGTTTAAGTATTAACTGAGATGATCTGTCAAAAAATTAAATTGTCAAGTTTGTTCATAGCCAACTATTTTAAAATAATTGAAATAATAGTGAAATCATGAAATACAAACAAATGGATATTATACTTAAATTAATTGGTAAAGACATTTTAACTTTCTGAGCAAGGGGTGACGCTTTTATGGAGGACCTCTATACATTGGCATAACTGCCAATACTTTTTCCATAATTGCTCCATGTTACTTTCTTGATTATTATTTTGTTTTTGTTAAGTACCTGAATTTACTTTATTCTTCTTAATTGTGTTAATGTTTTATTATAGCAAAGATTTGAACAACTTATTGAATTATTTTATCGTTTTATTTAATCATACTTCTCCACGGCAAGTATAATGCTTGTTAAAAAAAAATTTAATGATTTTAAAAAAATGTTTTTATAATTACTAACGTAGTACCAATGTGATATATCTTTGAAAAGGGAGGAAAATACTCTATTTAATGACGCCATTTCCCGCCCGTTTCAAAATAATTTATTTAACAGCCTGAAGAGTAAATCTCAAAATACAGCGATTTTGAAAAAAAACCTCGTTGAAACACTGTTTTGCAAAAAATTTTCGCCTTAGAATTCTTCTCGTATCTCTTCAAATAATGTAGATATTTGGCCTAGACGTTTTCCGCATTTTCGATATTTTCCGCCATAACTCTTAAAGTATGCCATGGATTTCAAATGTCTTTAAACCATTTTGTAGGTTATATAAATCGGCACAATTTTCGTAAAAATATTTTTTTTTTTGTACGACCGATATTAAATGAGATATTCTCGAGTGCCCTGATAAAATGGACAGCCTGTATGTATTGGTAGAAAAAGTTTATTATTCCAATGACATTTCAGTTTATTGTTGCCTGTAGTACAACAGAAATATTTTATAGTCGACGGGAAAGACTTAATAATATGAAACATCATGTCAGGTTAATTAAATTATTTTTATGTTCTCAATAGCTAAGTTTATAGAAAGCCGCTAAATGGTGTCGGTACTCCCAAAAGTTCCAAACGCCAAACAGTTTACTGTTGAAATGTATGAAAATAGTTCTAAATTTTCAATACTCTCTGTAATTTTTGAATTTTATGAAAATTCTTAAATTGTATAAAAATACTGGTTTCCAATAAAAAATCAATTTTTATTTTATTAACACTACAAAACTCCGATAATATAATTTGCATGTATTAAAGTAAAGTTTTTACACAAAAAAATAATGGAATAAATATATTTGATTATACTTTTCTAAAAAATAGTTCAAAATGGACGATGCATCGTCAAAAATGAACACTATAGGAAAATATCTGCTTTAGAAATAAAACACAAGCACAAATTTTCGTTAAATAATTTTTAAGATCTTCAGCTCTTATAAAAGTAATAAATAAATCATTAAGTACTTGCATAACTATATAAATTATATAAAAAAATATTTTTATAAAAATCTTTTATTTAAATGCTCTAAAAAGTAGAAAATAAACTTTAAAGTAAATCAAACCCATCATTTTGTTACATTATATACTTTTTTTATGATATAAAAGCTTGTCGCGAGATTTTCCTGTGTGCTCGCGACAAGAAAAAAGGTGCTCACAGCCAAACAGAAATCTTGTTGAAAAATGTACTCCCTAACTAAAAACGAGAAGTTTTTACCGTGCTTTGTCCTTTAATTGTGTCGACCATCAATTTATATAAACGTAATGTCATTCATTCTATAGTTTTTTCTAACAAAAAGCCTCGATCAACCGAGACAAATCCATATAATTCAACCACATCAAAGCCGGCGAACAGATCATCGGATTCAATGACTG
The DNA here is from genome assembly GCA_963675555.1 of Leptura quadrifasciata. Classification (NCBI taxonomy): domain Eukaryota; kingdom Metazoa; phylum Arthropoda; class Insecta; order Coleoptera; family Cerambycidae; genus Leptura; species Leptura quadrifasciata. The sequence goes on along the minus strand of OY776680.1, from coordinate 23,106,629 downwards.
CATTACTTAATTTCTCGAGAAAATGAGGTGTGTTTTAAATGAAGGAATCGATATACAGCCGCTAATACACTACAAACAATATTAGTTACGATGAGAGAGGATGAACAACGCGAAGGTGCCGAGGCTTCTCAAACTGTGGTTACAGGAAACGGTATTCGTCTTCGTGACCTTGGATGAGCCGGTGATCGTCGGATGCCATCTTTACTGTCAAACATTGGACTCCGCTGTGAATACCATGAGAGTAATAGAACAATATTTGAACAAAAACTGTCGGTAAGATGGATTGCTGAGTTTACTGTATACGTTCCGAGTCGATTAAATTGAGTCGTTCTAGATTAGATTTCAATCATAATAGGGTTCTTGTCGGATCTACAATTATTATTATTTAAAACTGTAACATGCCATCCGTGCAAGGCGGTTATTGGTCTTTATAACGCGATATATTAGTGCACTGTTTTTCATTATTCTTGTCGGCAATGTATACCTTATTCATGTCACACTTTTTGACATGAATGCAATTTCCAAACTTTCGTTTACCTAGAACCTCGCACACGGTCGGTTAAGTTGCCCCCCCCCCGCACTTACTTTTTGAAAAAAAATTTTCTGCTAAATTTTTAGTTACTCGAAAATAATACAACTTAAAAATCAAAAAATACAATGTTATTTTCACAGCACCAACGGCATATTTTGCTTTTTAAAATAAAGGAAGCGTCAAATACTGATTATAATATAGTCTCAGCCGCCCCCAGCTTTGATAACTAACAATTCATTTAGGGTTAGTGCGTTTTAAAGGGCGCAAGTAAATGCTATTTCTCCTCAACAAAACAGTAACAAAAAAATTTTTTTTAAGACATGAAAATTTTAAATGCAATTCTCATGAAGAACTTACCAATTTATATCTATGAAAGCCTCGAGAGCTTCATAAAAAACTTATGATAAGAGCATTTGGTCTTAGACGAAGGGGTTTATTGAGACTTTCGTGGTGCCATGAAAAGCTAAATTCGCTTTGAATAATGATCGTTAAAACTGGATATGTATTATTCAATGATATTTCAGTTTATTGTTGCCTGTATTTAAAGAGAAATGCTTTACAGTCAAAGAAGAAATGTTGGTACTCCCAAAAATTACAAACGACAAACAGGTTATTGTTGAAATGTATGAAACTAGCTCTAAATTTTAAATATCAATGAATTTTATGAAAATTCTTAAATTTTATAAAAACACTGGTTTCCAATAAAAAATCAATTTTTGATTATTAACATTACAAAACGCCGCAATATAATTTGTATGTACTAAAGTAAAGTTTCATACAGAAATTAATGGAATAAATATATTTGATTATACTTTTCTAAAAAATTGTTCAAAAAGGGACGACGCATCGTTAAAAGCGAACACTATAGGAAAATGGCCGTTATAAAGGGGCGGACTGGCTTGGCGGGTAGAGAGGCAATCCCATCGGGCCCCCGAGGGTCTCGGTGGGCCCCCGAGTTAAAAATCTCGTTATTTGAGGGATGAGGTCCTTGGAATACAAAAACAAATTCAGAAAGTGATGAAAGACAGCGTTTACGTATGGTGCTACGCCCATATCTTAAATTTATGTACATCAGATAGTTGAGTTGTGATAATTTGCAAGCCAAAAAATTATTTGGATTACTAAATGCTTGGCAACTTTTTTCAGCGAATTTTATAAGCGAATGAATATTTGATGTGATACAGTAGCTAAAATTCGCAAGTCAAAATTAAGAATCCTCAAGACTGAGAAAATGCCCTGGAGTGAACTTTTTCAGATGATATTTGCCTGTGTCATGTTGTATTGTTCGCATTAGAGAAAATAATGGAAGGTAAATTCGAGTTCTGAGGAACTGGAACGAGAGCTCCTTTAAGTAGGATGAGTCTTTCGGTTCGTGTTTGTTGCAATCGAAGCATTAACGTTTTGATGGTAATATGCAATTATTACACTTAACGCGCCAGGCTTGTAACTTGTAATTCAGCGCTAGGCGGGGCACATAGCCCGGAGAGTAGCTGTTGGTTGCAGTCTGGTTACGTTCCTTATAGTAAAATAAGGATTTTATAGAGGAGTTTGCGACTAAAAATATTATGTTTTAATATATATATATATATATATATATATATATATATATATTGCATTAAAGAAAGACTTTATTCAAAGCAAAATAAAAAATTTTCTACGTTACATTGACAAATTAGCCATTTCGCGAATTTTCAATCCCTGAGGGGGTTGGAGGTGCAAAATTTGTTAGGTTCCTGGTTTCCGGTCAACATATTAATGAAAATTGCACCAGCACAAAGGACACTGTAGACAAATAACACCACAAGCATCCGTATCCAATATCCGTGTATAGTGGAAAAATCTCTCACAGTATTTTCCACTGCCACGACCGGGGATCGAACCCGGAACTTTTGGGTGAGAGGCAAGTGCGCTCACCTCTCGACCACCAGTCATACATAAAATCGGTCTATAATTTTGCGTACAATCCAAAAATTTAATGATATATAGGATGTCCCATTTAAAATAAGCAAGTTGACATTTACTTCCGGTATAACCGGAAGTGCCACAATCTTGAAAATATTTTAGTCTAGTTGCCCTCATCGACATTAGTTTACTACCAAATTTTCCAATATCCACTTTTCGAGATATCGATCGGCGCAGTTCGTCGTGGGACACCCTGTATGTATAAACGCAATTTAAAAACCGTTTGAACGCTTCATAGTTTTAATAGTTGCTTGAATTGATCAAGTTTGTATTCGAAGGCTTTTGTAAAACCAAACTGTTTTGTTAAGTCCTTCTAACATTAATAATAAAACTTTTACAAAACTACAGCCAGAGAAAATCCAAAAGGTTTTATGGTCAAGTTTTAAGATACACTACAAGGCTTTTCAATAAACTCTTGCACTCTAAAAATACATATGGACGTTATTTGGCAAAGTGGAAATTAAATATATAAATTAAACTTTCAGAAACATTGATTCTGGCAACTTTTGCATACTTTTGGCCGGCTATGCCCAGCGTTGAACTTCAAAAGTAGAACATTTTCTCGATTCGATATAATCCGTCACAACTTCTCACTCAATTATAAGTCGTATCGTGCGCTAACTATCTACTGTCCCCAAAATTGACTACCTAAAAAATTGTAATGGACATGTATCTAATGGACCGCCTTATGGGGTGTGCCATTTGTTTGAAGGGATAGTTTTGCGGGCTTATTTAAATTGCAGCTTTATCTTGAAAGGGTATCTTAATATGAATTATAGAAGACTCGGAATTACAATTATATATCTATTATTAGGTATATCATCGTAAACATTGTTATTTAGGGTTGGTTCAGTCGACCCTAATAAATGACAATGATAATATCTCGCCGTGATTTATTTTGTATGCCGCACAACTTGCTAAGCAGGGTAAAATTAATAAGTAAAAGTCGACGTATTTCCTACTTATGAAGTACCTAATCCAATACAACAAACACAGAGTCTAAATATGTACATGATGCTAACAGTATAATTAATGATGATATTGCTGAATTAATATAACGGCTTTTGTTAATCATAATTTGTGTCTAAACCCTAGTAAATCAATGATAATGTTGTTTGCTAGACCTGTTCAGCATAATAGATACCTTAGATATTTAAATTTAAGTCAATAACTTGTGTAAATGGGGCAGAACATATAGGACATCAGTAAAATGTCCAGAATTTTAAATTATATTTAATTTTCCTGTTGTCAAAAATTGGTACAGATTTTGTAAATTGCACCATTCTCTACAATATTCGTCACTGTTTTCGAAAAAGTGTATTTTTCCTAGAGTTTTTCACAATTTAACACAGGGTGTCCGGAATAACGTTCGAATAATCCGGTGGATGGTTTTACACCCAATAATATGAAGAAAAGTTCATATGGATGAGGGTCCAGAAATGCTTCCTGGCGGAGCTACGCTCCTTTGTATCATGAATCGTTTCACTTTCGAAATTATTTTATTGCACTTTCCAAATTTATTTTCGTTGCAGTTACTAAAAAATGGCAGTTTACTCATAAAACTGGAAACGATCTAAATTTAATTTAACTGTTCTCTAACTTCTTTTCATAACTCTTAATTAATATTGCCAATATATTAACTTGTATATCAACTTTTCAGTTCCGTATTTTAGTTTTCAAGGCAAGGCAACCAAACCAGAGCTTCTTGTAAAATATTGTGTATTTATATATCCACCTTAATTACAACGAAATCCACGAATTCTGAAAGAATCACGCCTAGAACTTCGTTATAGTGCCTTTAAAACTAGTAAAAATTCCTTACATACCCCAAGGTATGTACACTTCCAATAAATTTTTAAAACAACATAACCAACGAAATTTATGACAATTTTAATATTCATATTTTATCCGTACCATATAAGTTATATTTGTTAAAATTCTACAGTCGGATTTTTAAAGTTTAAAGGACTTTGAACATAAATCTTTTATATGTTGGTTTAGAAACCGCCCAAGTTTATAGGGAGGATTCATAAACTTGACACTAAATAGTTTGATTTTCATCCTGGATCATATTACAATTTTATGAGCTCTAAAATACTGTATTATTGGAAATGTCGTAAAATAATGGATAAATTTACCTTCGTTCTTTTTTAAATGTATATTATAGCTTGCCTGATCTTATATACAGGATGTTTTGGAAGTAGAAAGAAATCTCCGAATTCCTGTCATGTTTTCGAAAGAATAATTGAATAGGTTACAAAATTGCAAATATTCTGCTAATGAGATTTTTTGTTACTTCAGCCTGTTACCTACCAGACGTGCTAGAAGGTTCAATAAGAATGTTTACTAAGTACTCTTACAAGATATTGTCGATTTCTCCCCATGGTCAGTGCGGTCACCTGATTTGTGTCTAATTGAGCAAATGATTGGTAGAAGAGTGAGACATTTACCACATCCCTCGGAGAATTTGAACGAATTTCGGTTTCATATTCAAGAGACTTGAGACGGGGTACCACAAGCCGTCGTTGATCATTCTAGTGATAGCATGACTCTAATCGCAATGTTGGCCACTTCAATGTCATATTGGGAAGCAACTTTGGTAATAATTCCAATAAAACCGCTAACAAAATCACGGTATGCATTTTTTATTCAAACCATTATATGAATTCAAAACGTCTAGTCCATATCATCATAATTATTGGCTACTATAAACTTTATACAAATGATGTAGGTTAATAACAGGTCTCGATAATGCGAATGGAGTTTCGATGTTAAAAATTTATAGGTATATAATTTTATATCGATTTTCCACAGTAGGTATATGGGTAAGTACAATTTTACAATGGAGCAGGCTTCTATTAAAATCAAAACGAACAGGTAATTCTTTTATATTTTAATATTATCGCAGCAAAAATAGGTATAACTTAAATTTGATACAATATAACGTTTTATATATATTTAAATCTTTTGTAAATATTTTAACCAATTCGATTTCTTATTTCACAGTTTTTTATTGGTTGCTACATGCATAGATGAAGAAAAGTAACTGGGAATGTTTATGCCAGTTTTTTAATGATTGACCAACATATTTGATAAAATTGAAAATTATTTCGCAGGAGTGTGGATTAAAGCAGTTACAACTACTGATTTAGTTTTTTCGAATGATGAAATCACTGAAGCATTAGTATTAGATGAACCAAATATACCAGATCATAGTTGTATTAAAATCAATTTGCTGAGAATTCAACAAGACAACAAAATTGCTCTAAAGAATAACTTAGACGATTTAAATCAATTCCATGATGATACTGTTGAATTTTTAAATACTTTTAATTATCACAATGAAGATTTAAAATTTGTGTGAACTTAGCAGAACAATTTTGCAGAATTAAAAAAACTATAGGCCTATTATTTACCACTAATTAATCGTGAAAGTAACAATTTTACCGTTGTTAATTTTGAAAATATTTTCGGGTGTTCTGCTAACTTCACATGGAAGTTAGCAGAACATCTACCAAAAATTTACTTTCATTAAAGTAAGTAGCTCAGAATTTGCCGTTTTTTAACCGTAAACGAATGATGAAAATGAAATTTAAAAAAAATGAAAATTAAGGCGGAAAAACCAAAAAAATCATTTTTTAGAATCAGAAAAAACTTGGCAGAATTAAAAACCTATAGGCCTATTATTTGCCGTTAATTAGCCATTAATTAATCGTGAAAGTAACAATTTTACTGTTGTTAATTTTTTAAAAATTTTCAAGTGTTCTGCTAACTAGATAGCAGAACATCTACCAAAAACTGTTTCTAATTAAAAGCAGATGGCTCAGAATTTGCCGTTTTTTAACCGTAAACCAATGGTGCAAAAGAAATTTAAAAAAAATAAAAATTAAGGCGATAAAACCACGCAAACTAATTCAGAATTGAAAGTTACGAAAGAAAACATGTAAATACGAGAGAAAAATGATAATCAATGTCTCCGCAACAGACTCGAGGGTTAAACATGCAGAGTAAAGAAATTTTTGAAGCGATACTTGAAAAACGAGAAATAATCTTAAAAATGTTTAGCAAATACTTAGGAAAAAAAATTAACTGCTTAATTAATAAAAAATTGGTAAATCATCTCGGCAAATTTTAAAACGTCAATTATAACTAGGGTGAAGGAAAACTGACTCCCAAAAGCCATTTTCAAACGAGCTTAATGGCCTTCCTATTGAATTTCGGCGAAAGAAAAATCAATTAATGTCCAAAAAAATTGCAAAATTATCACGGCACGATTAATTAAAGAACGAGATCGGTAAATTTCTTAAGGAATACTGAGCGCCAAAAGCCATTATCAAACGAGCTTAATGGCTGTTTTGCTGAGTTCCAGAGAAAACAAATCAAAAAATGTCAAAAGAAATTTTAAAGACATCACGGCAAATTCTTGAATGAAAACTGAGTCCCAAAAGCCATTTTCAAACTAGCTTAATGGCTGTTCTGCTGAGTTTCGGGGAAAAAAATTTAAAATTCTTAATAAAAATTGCAAAATTCGCAAGTCAAATTCGAAAATGTTATGATTAATTATAAAAGCGGGAATAGAAAATTCCTGAAAGAATAGTCAAACTTAATTCCCTTTTTTGGTTTTACTGCATTTTTATTTTTTTTAAATTTCATTTTCACCATTCGTTTACGGTTAAAAACGGCAAATTCTGAACTATCTACTTTTGGTAGATGTTCTGCTAACTTCCATGTAAAATTAGCACAACACTCGAAAAATTTTAAAAAATTAAGAACGGTAAAATTGTTACTTTTACGATTAATTAGCGGCAAATAATAGGCCTATAGTTTTTTTAATTCTGCAAAGTTTTTGCTGATTCTAAAAAATGATTTTTAGTTTTACCGCCTTAATTTTTATTTTTTAAAATTTCATTTGCACCACTTGTTTACGGTTAAAAAACGGCAAATTCTGAGCTACCTACTTCTAATTAAAAAAAAATTTTGGTAGATATTCTGCTAACTTCCATGTGAAGTTGGCAGAACACTCGATATTTTTTTATAAAATAACAACAGTAAAATTGATACTTTCACGATTAATTAGCGGCTAATTAGCTGCAAATAATAGGCCTATTGTTTTTTTAATTCTGCAAAGTTGTTCTGCTAAGTTCACACAAATAGATTTAGATGATAAATATAACTGTTTTTGGGAGGGAATGAGAAATATTGTTGAAAATCTTATGCCAAAAAGAGAAATTGTACTTCGTAGTAAATATAATGGGTGGTTTAATGGCAGGGTTTTAGATGCACTTAAACGGCGAGATCAATCCTACAAACAGTATAAATTAACGAATAACCAAAACTTATACTTAAACTAAGGCAGAAATGAGGTTACTAGTGTAATTAGGATTGAAAAATTAAGGTATTTCCAAGAAAAAATTGATTCTTGTCAGGATAATTCAAGAGATGTGGAAATCTTTAAAAAACATAATAGGACAAAAGACTAGAGATAATATTGACATCGTTGATTTTAACGGTGAATTATTACATAATCTAAATAGTAGAAAAATTTAATGTGTTTCTTGTTCAAATTGTTGAAGATATTATTGAAACTATACCCATTAATAATAGGAAATTACTAGTCAAAAACAGTAACTATAGAAATAGAAAAAACTGCTCAAAATTTACCAACAGATAGTGGTAATGAATATCGCATACGGGCAAAAATTGCTTTAGAGAAGCAATACAAAATTAAAGATAATTTAACACCAGAAGAAAAGTTATCGATAAATTCTTTAAAACACGATGAAAATATAAAAATATTGCCAGCAGACAAAGGTAATGCCACAGTCATTATAGAAAAAGATATATATAACACAAAAATCATGACTCTTGTAAATGAGGGACCCTACTCAAAACTAAACAAAAATCCAACAAAATCAATAGAAAGCAAAATTTACAGAACTTTGTTTAAATACAAACATGAATTTAATGATTTTGAACGAAGGAAACTTACACCACATCATAGTAAGCCTCCTCATTTTTATGGCTTACCAAAGACACATAAACAAAATATTCCTTTAAGACCAATTGTTAGTTCTATTCACCATGTCATAATTTGGCAAAATTTTTACTTAAAATTATTGATCCATTATCTGGAAATACCGATTCATATATTAAAAATAGTAAACATTTCATAAAAAATATTTATGAAAACGATATTCATGAATCACACCTGATGGTTAGTTTTGATGTAGTGTTAGTCTTTTTACCAATGTTCCGGTAGATGAAACCTTAAAAATAGTTAAAGACAGGTTGCTAAATGATAATAATTTGGAAACTAGAACTAAATTAAGTGTAAATAGCATAATGGAACTCTTAACACTGTCGATTGGACAATGAGTTCTATCAGCAGGATTTTGGTATGGCTATGGGGTCTGCATTATCACCAATTTTAAGCAACATATTTATGGAGAACTTTGAGAACACACATGTTCAAAATTGTATAAACAAACCGGTTGTCTTGTGGAGATATGTTGACGACATCTTTGCAATTTGGCCTCATGGTGTCGATTTACTAGATAGTTTTTTAGAAAATATAAATAGTAAGGAACCGTCTATTAAATTCACATTAGAAGTAGAAAGTAGGAATGAACTACCGTTTTTAGATGTTTTAATTAGAAGGGTAAATAATACAATTGAAACAAGCGTTTATAGAAAACCAACACATACTAATACATATCTAAATTTTAACTCAAATCAGTCAATAAATGTTAAAAGGGATGTTGTAAAATGTTTATACGATAGGGCCAAAATAATTTCATCTAATAATGAAATATTAAATAACGAGAAAAAATTTATCAAAGAGGTTCTAGTACAAAATCAATATCCTGAAGCCTTTGTTGATAGAGTTTTCATAAATGTTGAAAATAGGGACAATCTACAAAAAAACCTGAACGTCATTATACAGCAATAATTCCTTATGTATACGGACTATCGGAAAAGCTACGCCGCCGTATAGGTGACAAATTTGATGTTAGGACGATATTTCAAACGGGGAACACTTTAAGATCTAACAAAAACAAAACCGATAAACAGGGAGCAGAATTCGATAAACTGTATTTACAATATCCCCTGCGAATGTGATAAATGTTATGTGGGTGAGTCATCCAGACCTTTCAGTGTGAGGTTGGTGTGAGCACAAGAATTACGTTAGAAAGAATGAAATTCAGAAATCAAAGACTTGTGAACATGCTTGGGAAAACGGACATAGAATAAACTGGGACTCAGCAAAAATTTTAACAAAAGAGGCAGATAACAAAAAAAGAATAATTAAAGAATAAGCAATAATGTTATTAAATGAAGATAAGTGCGTATCGAATTGTTCTGTAGATATTTGTACAACCTGACTACCAATGTTAAAAGAAGAACTTAACAAATTCAACATTATCTAAAAGAAAATATCATCAGTTCTATGTTCTGTGTAAGTAGTAAGTATCTATGAAAATAACATAAACAGAATCTTAAAGCTGTGTATTTGACATACACAGCAAAATAAGAGTTCTTCCAAAAAAAGCTTTGAAAACGGAAAGAGATTACTTTCCGAAACGTCAGCAAAATACATTATTTCTGTGTTTGTTCCGATTTATATTATTTGCAAAACATAACCTCTGACTATTCCTTTGGCGTAAACGTCACGGGCGCGCAGAGGCTTTTTTCCAATAATTCTATTATTTTGTAGATTCGGTGATTTGTTTTTGAAGAGGATAATAATACATGTGGTAGAAAACCCAAATAATAGGAAAGAATATATTTTTAGATATTGAATAAAAATAGTCCCCAGCATTTTTGATTTGATTTCAAATAATGAGATACAATGGTAAAGCAAATATATTGTAATTCTTTGTTATTATTTTATTCCTATGACGGTTGTATGTGATCTGTAGGTGTGTAATATTTATTGTCAGATTATCCTTTTGTAGTATATATTATTTTTCTTTTCTCTTCATCTCTCTTTCCCTTACATATATTCTGTATAGATAGATAGTTGTCTTATTATTATAGTGTGATTTAATTGTAAATCTAGACATATTCTTGTCTGTATTACATCAATAAATAAATAAAAAATATATTATGATTAGTGATTGTTATATTTATAATATGAAACAGTTGTATGTATACTTTTTTTTCTGTTTTACTTAGTTTTACATTATAATGTTATGATAAGGATTGTGCTGGATTTTGTAAGAAGATACCAAAATGATAAGTAAAGGTTTATTATTTTTATATTAGAGGGGAACTGGTGATATCTTTCAGTTTTTATTCAGTTAACACACACAGTACAGTACACAAATGATGACGGTTGACGTCACAGTTATTAGCAAATAACTTCGTAAAATTTAAATTTGTCGCCGAAGAAAATTTGCTTTATTAAAATTTTAAAAATTGGGAATTTTACAGTTCTATAAATCATTCTTGATCATCGATTTTCATTATAACTTCCTCATTGCCGCAACTGCATTGAGATAATGTGTGACGCGCTTTTCTCCACCTCGCACGTTGACGTGGAGAAAAGGCGCGGCCACTCTTTGACACACGAGCTTCGGAAACAAGTTTTCGAATTACTCGGGCGCCAGTCCTAGTTTAAGTGATAGGACACACTACCCTCAAGCCGAATACGCGAGGCTGAGCAGCTCAAGTGGAGAAAGTTTATTCCAGTGGGTCAATATATGAGAAATTAGACGTTCACACACAGACAATAAAACTCAAGAGTATTTCAATAAAGTCAGTATATTACTATAAACCTATATGTACAAAGCTACTTCAACTACTAAAATCTATAAGTTACTTAGGCCGGGAGGAGCAAGCAAAAATCTAGTACCAAATGACTCAGGCGACAAATTCCACGGTTCAGAATTAATATGTGTCAAGTATTATTTACCTGGACTTGGATTTTCGGAGGAAACACGTCTGCTTGCTTTGAGTCAATCAGGCTGACTGCCTATGTAGTATGAATATAATTACTTCCTTCAGATATGAAGGAGTGGGAGAAACAGTAGAAAGCAGATGCGTGATGGATCACGGTGACGTCAGACGGACTTGACAAAATATTTGAAATATTTTGGGGACTTAAAAAAATAATTCAGAATCAGATTTGGACTTAAATTATTTCGGAATATTTCGCGACTTAGAAAAATAATTCAAATATGTATTTGTGGACTTTGAAGAATAATTCCACGATGGATTTGTGGACTTAGAAAATTATTGCAAATACAGATTTTACGGACTTAGAAAAATAAATGTTACCTGGCGGCTTAAAATATTTAGCGTGAACACGTCTGCTGGCTCTGAGCCGATCGGGAAGACTCACTGGTCGGTGTGAATTTAATTACTCTCTTCAGAGATGAAGGAGTGGGAGAAACAGCGGAAAATAGGTGCGCGGTGGATCACTGTGACGTCAGCTGGACTTGTAAAAATATTTTAAGTGTCTTTGGGGACTTAGAAAAATAATGCCACGATGAATTTGTGGACTTAGCAAATTTACCTTACTTTGGTACCACAGGACGGAGAGCTCTGCACACCTAACGTGGTCGGTCGCTGGGAAGGCACTGACTCGTGCGTGGTTTGGCGTGTCTGAAATGTAGAAACTCTTCTCGTCGCTTCCCCACCTGAGTTCATCTGTACTTTACAATCTGATATACCTACTCGGGGTTTCTAGAAATTAATTAATTTTAAACGAATTCGCCTACGGCGGTACAGTATATTTACAAATATAACAGAACTATAAAATATTTTCGAGAAAATAATGATATTTTATACATATTTCGGTAACGAAAAATACTTCGTTACAAATGAAAACTATATTTGCATAAATTTTTGTTGTTCAGTTAATGTGTATCTTGCGTTCTTAGATTTTAAAACAAAACGAAAGGAAAAAATTCGATTTTTACAAAACAATATGTCGCGATCACGTTGAACCTGATACACAGCCGTCTTCTCATGGCAAGAGACAGAAAAAATTATTAACATTATTTACAGTTATCACATGCTATCCGCGGAGTACCAGGTATTTAATTACCACATAGGCATTTTGTTCGAAAACGAACCATGAACGTATTTACGACTCTTTTCCTGATTTAAATGTAAAATATGGTGCTAGAAGACAGTATTATGTGGCTTGCATTTAATAATCTGAATGCAACATACCAGTCACGCCACATCTATTGCAGGGTAGTAAAGATCTTGTAATTATTAGTTTTTTATGCATAACATTCCGGCTTGTTTTTGTGCTGCTGTAGACTTTGATTCTCTTTACCCGCATGATAAAACTAAAAGTGACGTTTGATGTTTAATTCATTCTTTTTCGTCAAAACTTTCTTATCTTAATAGCCTCTTGACTGATCTTCGCCAAATTTGCTAGAGGAACTTTTTTTATTCTAAGAAACAATAATTTATGTATTATCACGCAGATGGACCGGTCGAGGAAGTGAGTTTGCTTGGACACCAAAAAATCCTGATTATAATCCTTTGGATTATTATATGTGGGGACATATGAAGTCCTTAGTCTATGCAAATACTATCAACTCAAGAGAAGAACTGTGGGACAAAATACAAAACGCAGCGAATTGTATTAGAGAATAAGAAAATGTATTTTTCAATGTAAGAAAATCTTTTATGAATAATCCCTGATGTGAATATTTCAACATTATCCCCACACGTTTTCAAAAGTTATGAAGGTTAAAGTACGTAAATTTTCAAGACTTAGGATGTAGACACTTCAGAAAATGAAAATCATACAAGATTTTATGGGAATATTACATTCTTTATTTATGAACTGTTCGAGTGGAATTATGTTTAAACTTAAATACCTGCTACATCTTACATCTACACAGACAGCTATTTTCAAATTGACTGTCCAAGTAATGCTTGTGACATTATTCGAAGTGAAATACGTAGGCCATTAACAATTGTATTACTGCTTAAAATACACCGTAGGCAAGGCGTGATTTTCATGCATTCCTCGTCGAAAATTAATGAAACACGAATTAACGCTACCGAGACCTGTATATTTATTAATCCGTGAAGAAAAAACCAAAGAATAATATCGGCAATATCAGTCATTGTATAATTATTACTTTCAGATTAAGATGTATGACCTGATCAAAGTTGCTGCTTACTCAAGAATAAACAACATAATAAACATGAACACACCGTAGATAACACCCAAATAAAAAGCTAAGGCTGTCGGGATACAGGTATACAGGATGTTACAAAGTTAAAGGTACATACGTTACTTGTGGATAGAGGGCACTTTGTCTGTTCCAAATTACTCGGCATTAATGTATCCATCGTCCTTCCTAACTGAGATACAGGATGTTTTACTGATTTTGGCCAAATCTTTCTTTGGTCATAACTATTGAACCACCCTGCATAATCGGTTCATGGTTCATACTTAGAATGTATGTTTCTCTTATTTTACTTGATAGAACTTCATAATAAAACAAAATAGAAATCCAGGTCCGAGTTAATAAAAAACTGACAATATGTTGTATGTCAAAACCAACACCACCCTGTAAGAGCGGAAAAAATTCAATAGAGTAGTATTTGCGAAGAATAATTAACAGATGTCCAACCAAACTTCTTGCCAGCCAAAATCATGTGTCAATTTTCCTTTGATAGACGACAATTCCCACAACAGAAAAACTGAATAAATTTTGTCTGTGGTAGGAGCTCTTGACCTTTTGAGATAGATATATGTGTTGCGATGGTGTTAAAAAGAGAAAAGTGTTCAAAAGCATGTCATGCGAATATGTGAATGACGGCTGTTTCTGTAAGACAAAGCGCACTGCATTATTAAACATTTTGCGCCAACAACAAGGATAGCTAATCGAATCTTATGCTTGCTTGGTGGGCTAAACTATGCTACCAATCTTAAAACATCAATCCATCAAATTCAAAAGCGCGTGTTACAGTATATATACCCAATTTTTACAAATTATAAAAAAAAATGTATATGAGCAGAAATTCCCTGACGCTGTAATACATTTCCTGACAGATTTTTAGCATTGTTCCCTGTCATGTTAAAAAACGCGAAATTCCCTGACTTTTCCTGGTTCTCCAGGTTTTCCAGATCGGTGGCAACCCTGCTTAGGGCTATTTATTGATTTCTCCCGCATTTGATGTGGGTGATCATGAAATTTTGTCGAATAAATTAGACAGAGGATGAGTTGCTTTAAACCTCTTTTCTGCATACCTAAACAATAGATCACAAATCGTTAAATTAGATTATGATATAACCATTGCCGTATGTAATATAATACATGGAGTTCCTCAGGGTTCCGTTTTGGGTCCCCTGCTTTTCAATATCTAATCATATACTTAAATAAAATAGCAAATACTCACTACGTCTGTTATGTGGATGTCACAAATTGTAATCCATTGGTAATGACTTAAATGTTATTTAAAGTACCACAGAATTAGTTTATGTACAGGTAGTTCATTGGTCCGAGGAAAGCAAACTTAACTTAAAATAAAGGCAACCTGCTGCTGTTTACTCTAAACAGAAACCTTGAAATATCAATTTTTACTGGAAATGACGTTTACTCTTAACTTTTATTTTCAGTTTTATAAGCTGCAATTACTAAATGGCAGAGAGTGACTTATGAAAATACAATAATTACTTCCACGTCCAGTGGAAGTACAGTAACGCAAAAAAAAATAATAATTTTTTTTGTTGAAATAGGCTTTAAAATGTCATGAAACGTCGTGATTTTAAATTTCCTGTTTGTCGGTCTGTCTGTCGGTCGGTCTGTAATTTTTTTTTGTGCGCACGTTTACTCTGGAACCGTTTACGGTATTGACTTGAAATACACTATTATTAAAGGGAGTAAAAAAATTATATTATAATTAGTATGTGTACGAGAACCAAGGACCTCTAACATTTATTTTAGCATTAGTTACCCCCTCTACCACACCCATTGCCACCCCTATTGTTTAAAAAAATAATAATAAATAATAAATACACCACAGGTAATGACCACCCCCTTTATCCCAGAAGGCTCTAGAAGAGCCTTGTGTGGGACGGGGCTACCCATTTATTGACAAGGGACACACACCTAATATCCGTGTATAGGGAAAAATCCCTCTCACAGTATTTTACACTGCCACGACCGGGGATCGAACCCGGAACTTTTGAGTGAGAGGCAAGTGCGCTCACCTCTCGATCATCAGTCATATTAAAATATAAAAAATTAAATTGGGATTTATTGTGTATACGAAAACCAAGGGATTCTAATTTTTTTTTTACATTAGCCACCCCGTCTATCACCCCTACTCTATTATTAAAAGGAATAAAATATTGGAATGCTGGGATTTAGTGTAAATAAGACTTGGATACAAAATCTGGATGTGGCAGTAGTGATTCCTTGGGTAGCTATTTTTTAAGTTATCAATTAAATTGAAAATACATTAAAAACCATCAATTTTGAGACTAATACCACAATAATTAATTTGAATTTGATTTACCATCTCGCTGAGGTTTATGGAATAATTATATAAATCTCTAACTGCAAATAAAGCTAACAGTAAATCTTAAAATATTAAAAACAGGTGATTAAATAAAATTTTTATGTAAACACCTACTACACTTTTCATATCTACATCAAATGTTATTTTTTATTAAACTAATATTTACATTTATTCTCTCATTTATTTGTATTTACATCTTAACCGAACCCGCATGACAATGTTATACCTATGTATTTAATATTTACTTCCATTTTACCTATCACAAAAAGTAAACACCGTGCATTTATCGCTCTTATGCTGAGAGAAAACTGAGCGCCACAAAGAAATTAGTTGGGTTTTAAACAAAAATAGTGCCTCTGAACTAAGAGATATTTTTCGTAAATATTACCCTTCCAAAGAAAAAATCGAACTAAAAAGGAAATAAACGAAGGTAATTTTAAATGACAAATTTTGCATAAGTCTACACAAGTATTTTTTTTTAACATTTATTTAACGTCATCCTATTTCCGCTATTGAGCCTGTAGAACGAGCTACCCCAACCAGGAATTTTGCCACTCTTTCTCTTTCGAAGAGCAGAGATCTTTTAATTGCCTAACATTTAATAGACAAGAGACCGACGGCTTTACATCCCCTCCGAAGGATGATATATCCACTACACAATCCTCGCCTAAGATTGCATAGTTTCTGCGCATACACTGATATACAAGCCGCTGGAAGTTGTAATCGCCCCCTCTACACAAGTTTTAAGAGCACTTTTCATTAGAAAATAGCGACAAAGTAGTTTTATAATAGTCAATATACCGGGATATATTTAAATAAACGTTAGTGTAATTTGTTATTATTCTTATTAAACAAGGACGACTTAATTGGTTTCTTCTTTGTACTAAAATAATTTAATTATTTAGAATCTATTCCGATTGGTAGAAATTATTAAAAACGATTATTTGTATTTGTTTACGCTCAATATTATAAACAATTAGTATGATTAATATCTGTGCAACACGTTTGTGAATGAGCGCACGAATTATTACGAGGTCCTTATGATTCTATCTCCATAATTCAATTTAATTATTGCTGTATAAAAGTGTTAAAATTTCTATAAAAAAACGTCCAACACTTCAACTCCTGGAGTTGAACTTTTCACTGTAGCTACCTACGCGCCTCTATCATATCACTGATTTAAAAAAATGTATACTTCAACTTTAAAACCTTAAAGAATTTAAAGAAAATTCAGCACGAATTTCATCAGAGATGCTTTGATGTCATCGGTAATGTTCAAAGGGAATTTTGTTTTTGTTACCTGAATTTACTTTATTCTTCTTAATTGTGTTAATGCTTTATTATAGCAAAGATTTGAACAACTTATTGAATTATTTATCGTTTTATTTAATCATACTTCTCCACGGCAAGTATAATGCTTGTTAAAAAAAAATTTATTGGTTTAAAAAAAAATATTTTTATAATTACTAACGTAGTACCGATGAATAAATATGGCATGTGATATATCGGTGAAAATGGAGGAAAATACTCTATAAAGGCGCCATTTCCCGCCCGTTTCAAAATATTATTTTTTAACAGCCTGAAGAGTAAATCTCAAAATACAGCGGTTTTGAAAAAAAATAAATAAAACCTCGTTGAAACACTCTGTTTTGCAAAAAGTTTTTGCCTTAGAATTTATAACGGAGATATTTGGCCTAGACTTTTCCGCATTTACGATATTTTCCGCGATAACTCTTAAAGTAGGCCATGGATTTCAAATGTCTTTAAACCATTTTGTAGGTTATATAAATCGGCACAATTTTCGTAAAAATATTTTTTTTTGTACGACCGATATTAAGTGAGATATTCTCGACAGCCTGTATGTCTCCATATCGTTTCTATATATTTACTACAATTTTAGCAGTGCAACAACAGCCGAGACAAAAGCAATGTAAAAAACATTAAACGGAAAACAATATCTCGAAAACCATAAGAAGTATACGATCCGAATCCGCTATTTTGTTTTCCATTCAACTTCAACTGCAGTATCAGTATAAAAAAATTACGTTTGAATCACCCAGTTACTTTTCTCAAAGTTAAATAAAAATACGCCTGCAATGGATCTATCTGTGTACAATAAAAACACCAGTTGCAGACGGCAAACATATAAATTAATAGGTTTAACTATATTTATTATTAAATACGAGAATATGTAAATGTACGTTCAGTAATAACCATAACACGTACAATAATATTTTCCATGGTCTATAGAAAATTAATTTTAGCCGGTTGGTCTTTATCCTTTGTCCGTTATAAATTATACATATGTATAAAGTTGGTGTACAATAAAAGACAGTGGCTACTCGTGACATTATTCGCCGGACTCACAAAGGAATTAAGTCATGTATAATAATTTCAACTAAAGACTGACGTGTCAAGAATATCTACTTAATAATCACCTCTGCCTACATTTTTAAACACTATTTTTCGTTCTTTTTATTTGGCTATTTATTATAATCGCAGTAACTTACTACCTTCTGTCGTAAATGACAGACTAGGATGCTAAAAAACATTAGAAAATTGATAATTTCTATATATTAAAATAGTTTCTAGATACATGTGGTAGAAAAAGAGCCATAAAAAGAAGAAATTGTATTTTGTTTATTTTATTTTTAGATACACCCACCCAATAGAGTTGAAAAATTACTTTAATAATACACTAAAAGTACAAATATTTATATCAAGTGTGCAGTACATCATTGGTAAGAGGAAACACAGAAAAAATACAATTATTATACAAATACTAATACTATTGAATACTAATAATAGTCAATTAAGAGTAGGACTGAATAAAAAAAAATTAAAGTACAGTTACAGTTCATATTTTTTTATGGTAACATGTTAGTTACACTCTAAGGATCATTCAGCCAACTGAAGTGATGGCTGCTGGTCATGCCCTTTTTTTAACTATCCGTTTTTGGTCAGTCCTGGTAGCATATTATTTTTTATTTCTAATTCATAAGAAAATAAATATTTTCGTCCAAAAAAGGGTTCCTTTAGGTTTTTTGGATTGCTGATTACGAATCTCAGGCCAGTTTTCAAAATTTAAGCTTCTTTGGAAGGTAACACCAAGATCCTTAATTGTATCTGGTCTTTGTAACTGTTGATAATCTAAAGGATAATTATAACTGACGTGAGTGTAAATGTAAATGCGCTACCCTAAGATACATTGAGAGGTAAACGATTTAGCATACACCAATCATTTATCTTATTTAAATTATCCTTAAGCTTCTCGCAGTCTTCCTCAGCTCCAAATACATAATATATTTTCAGATTATCCGCATATACTAAGCTTAGTACGTCCAGATATGAGACAACGTCGTTAATAAAAATGTTAAAGAGTAACAGTCCCAGTACGAATCCCTGGAGAACACCTGAACTAGCTAATATATCGAACGATCTGATTCTATTCTATTCTACATATTGCCGCCTATTCTCTAAATATGAAACGAAGATCCTAATTTACTTAGTATCAGAATACCGCGATCTATACAATCAAACGCCTTGGAAATATCAGTGTAAATGATATCAACCTGTTTGTTATCATCCAGTTTTTCAGGAACATACTGTGTAGCACAAGTTAGATTAGTTTCAGTGGATCTGCCTGATACATGTTGAATTGTTACAATTTGGTCTTTTACGTGCCTAGATAATCAATGATGTGTTCAGAGTAAACTCAAACATTTTCGCAAAATTACCAAATGATGGTTATTGGTCTATAACTCTCCGCATTATACAGGGTGTCTCACCGGGAACTGAATCGGTCGATATAGAGAAAAGTACGCATCAGAAAATTTTGAAAATTTAGATAATTACTAATGTCAGTGTGGCCAATCCAACTAAAATAATTACAAGCAGCTGGCACTTCCGCGTATACCGGAAGTCGATACCAACTTGCTTATTTCAAATAGAACACCCTATATATTTTAGGGTTTTCGAAAGGGCATAAAATTCTGAGTCGAAAATATCTAGCATATTCCATACCTAAAGCCGTTTCAGAGATATTTGACATTTTATAGGAAATTTGACAGGTGCAACGGTTTGCAAGAACCGTTATAACTTTCTTCGTGTAAAAGATCCTCATTTGCTTCTTATCACATAAAAAGAATACAAGGAGAACTACGTTCTACAACTAAAATAAATTCAATAATATGATATCAAGTGTTCCGTTTTTCGCGTTACATTTTGTCAACTTCAAACCACGAAAACTTGTTTAGGTCAAATGGAACACCCTGTATTTTTTACGTCAAGTTGTGTAAAATTGAATTCCCTTTTTTCTGATATTAGCATTGTGGGGGTTAAAGTTACAACTTTTTGAAATATTTGCTATTTTATTAGAAATTCATGAATTGTTGTAATCATCATCAAAATATACCCATGATTAGAAACAGTCAGTCATTATCTTATGTCAAAAAATGCCAGCACGTTTAAATTACACCCACGAAGACTTTTTAAATCTGTTTATTATTTATGGAGAATGCGATAAAGTAATATCAAGAACTTGCAGCACATTTGCTACTCGATATCCACAAAAACGCAAAATAACACTAACACTGTAAAACGCATACTGGAAAATTTTAAAAATTATGGCTCTGTCAAGGCAAAAATGCAAAGAAGAAAGCCTATTGTTGATAACGAAAACATTGAAATAGTCATTCTGGGATATTTTCACGCATTTCCAAGGATGCCATTAAGACAAGCTGCTCTGGAATCTATGCAAGGATTCAATTCACAGAATCTTATTAAAACATAAGTTTCACCCGTTTTCATTCCATATGGTTCAAGGATTAAAAGAAACAGATTTCCTAAGAAGACTGAATTTTTGTGAGTTTATTCTAATAAGATCTGAGGGTCACGATTCTTATTTGGGAAATATTATATGGACAGATGAAGCAAAATTTACTAAAAATGGACTTTTTAATAGAGACAATTCGCATTATTATTATTGGAGTGACTTAAATCCTCATATGTTCAGAGAGTGAAACTTTCAGGAAAGTTGGCAGTTCAATGTTTACTGTGCCATAAGAAACGATAGAGTGGTGGGGCATTACAATTTTACCAGGAAAATTTAAACGGTAAATTAAATTTTCTGTTCTGCTAATATGTATAGGTATGTTTTTATTTTTCTTTTTTTAGGTGAAAGATATCTGAATATCTTACAAAATTTGAATAATAACTATTTAGAAAATTTACCTCTCGCTGAACATAGAAATATTTTTTATCAGCACGACGGTGCTCCCCCACTAACGCATATTTAATTAATAATTATTTACAACAACCTTTTTATGATCATTGGATTGCCAATAATGGACCTTTCTTATGGCCTCCTCGCTCGCCCGATTTATCAGTTATGGATTATTTCATTTGGGGAACTATTAAAAATAAAGTTTATGAGAGCCCATTAACAACCATTGAAGATTATTTTATGCAAAGAGTAAGAAATGCATTTCAAAACATATCACAGGATTCAATTAGAAGAGCTACCCATGAGGAACTAATTCGAAGGTGCGAAAAATGTGTCGAGGTTCGAGGGCGGAATTTTGAGCAATTATTAAATTAAAATGAAATCATATTTTAAATTAATCTTATCTCTGCTATTTTAGTTCATGCCATATCTTGAATTCGATTAATACGCATGTTACAGTGTTTTTGTTATTTTGCGTTTTTGTGGATATCGAGTAGCAAATGTGCTGCAAGTTCTTGATATTACTTTATCACATTCTCTATATATATATATCTATATAACATTTCTATTCGTAATTTTAAATAAATGTTTAGAGCTTTTTCAACTCGAATAAATACCACAAACTACTATTACATGCTATGCAGGACATTCTTTTCACCCACAAATCTATAAAACATAGAATTCTGCTTTGAATTTCAATAAACACCCGGTAATTCTTGATTTTACGTAGTGGTTGGCCTGTCTTCGGTAAAATATCAAATGTTACATTAAACTTTCATGGGGAAAGACCCTGTTTTTGTCTTTTTAATCAATTGTTTTCCCAAGGTGAAAGGGGCAGCGAAGCTCCGTCCCTGAAAAACCCTCCGCCGGGGGATATTTTTCACCAACTTTTCGGTTTGTTGTCTTTCGTATACAAGAAACTTGATGTTAAATTCACGACCTAACACATATATTTTATATAGCGATGTTAAAATATAAATTCGTAAAAAACTCAGCAGTCTCAGATTTCTTACTTATTCACCATATGCCTCGCCATATGCAGGTTCCAGACAGGTTTGAATTGAGATATTGCCCAATTAAGCAAATCACTTTTTTCTTTACTAATTATTAACTCAGATTAAGTTGAAAATTAAAATATCTGAAATTTTTGTTATAAAAGTATCGAGTTGCAATAAAGCCGAAGCTAGAAAAAACTCTTTTACTGATGCCGTAAAACAACAGTCAAATACCAAATATTTTATTTTTGCAAGAATCTAAGTTATTTATTAATGTGTTATTAACAAATATTCCTATATAATTGAAATGTCAAGAATTAATGATTTTGCCACAGATTCCCACATTTCTTCACTTTTTCGACTGTTAACTTTGATGCAATATATAATATTACATGTTTATGTCAAAGAACCTACTACCTAAACACATCATCATGCTTAAGTGCTTAAATTTTTCGAAACTGTAACGAAATTCGACAAATTTCGCATGAACCGCATACGGCACGTAAAAGTGCCGTCGGAAGATATTTTGTGTACATACTATGAAAGTTTTTCCAAATTACGACAAAAGACTTATTTTTGGGAACTGCAACAAAAATTTAATTTATGAAAATTATCACAAAAATCCGTTCCACGGGCAAAATTGTTGCAACTGCAATAAATGACATCCCACACAGAGTGTTAAAGAACACGGTAAAACCCTCGGTATACTTTTCGACGTTGTAACAAAATCCGACTTAGGAAATATTTCGTATGAAAAGCGTGCTTCACGTAACAATATCGTGGAAGAGGTTTTTAATATTTGTAATCATATTTTCGCTCTACGGAGCGTCATTTTAGAAAGTGCAGTAAATGTCGCTGCACAGGGACATAATGTCGCTTTGACACCAAAATTTTATAAACTATAACAAAACTTGACTTTAACTTCAGAATTTTCAAATTAAAAACTCTTTTACGAATCCACGTTGTCAAGCACTGCAACTCATACGAGGTCTTGAATATGGGGACAAGTTAATCCAGCGTCTATCCAAAGTAGGACCCCCATCGTTTCCTAGCAGTCGATTTTGACGGGGAAATGATGAGTTTTAACGAGGTTTGCCCTAAACTTCGGTGTCAGAAAAGTATCTTTACCATGTACTCATATGTGCATGGGAATCGCCTTGCCTGAACGTAAAAATTGTAATTGCAGAATACAATTCGAAGTAGTAGCGCTTCAAGCATTTTTAAGCTCTGAGGAGCGACCAAAATTAATATTGAAATACAAATACGTGAATAAGACAGGCAAGCAAAAGCCCACCAAATTTCAGAAACATTGAACTTTTCTTGAATCTTTTTGTGTAATTGTTAGCTCACAAAACTGCATTTTGGATGGTAGTTGGTACATTATGAATCGTTCCGTTCCTCACCATGTGTTGCACACGGGCCAGACTAGTGTTTGTTAAACATATTTCTTAAAAGTTGTTGTAAAACCATAAATTTTTGAAGAATCAATATATATTTTTGAACTTTATATTGCCTTTTAATTGTGTTTTCTAACAAAATTCTCTTTCAGGTATAATTTTAAGAAACTGTGGTACATCCAGTGTTAGGTTTATAGTGTTACGACGTCCAATAGATACCATTAGAGCAGCAGTTAAGCAAAAACGAACAGTAAATATAAATTTTCATATTATTCTCCGTCTGAAACAGTCATCTTGAACCCTAAATTTTGTGAACGTTAACATTCACTTTTGAAATATATTAAAAGTCCTTCAGGCGCCAAAAGATGAATCGTTCACAAGAGCACGATTTATGGAACTATAACAAATTGTGTCGCGCGGGGCGTTAATTTAGCAACTACCTCGAAAACCGACGAAATAAAATTCTTTACGAATCGACATTGTGCAGTACTGTTTCTTATGCATGCTATGGACTATGAAGATGAATTAAAGTTCCGTATTAAATTTTCTGAAGGAAGATTTTTCGCAGGTGACAAATTTTTCGATCGTCATTTTTCAAATTTAGCAATCGTTTTTTGCGGTAAATAAATTTATCTGTTTTCCGTCGTATTTTCCTAAATGGGGTTCCTCAGTAATTCGGAATCCATGTCGCTCTATTACCATGTACATAGTGCATGGGACCGCCTTGCCTGAACGTATAAATATATTATTCTAATCCGTTGCAATTCAAGCAATTTCAAGGTATGTAACGAATGCCCGAAATTTTATATGATATTTACCAAATACTATTAAAGATAGGCAAGCAAGAAAGCCCACAAAGTCGTAAACATTACATTTTAAGTTGAATATTTTTGGTGTCAGTCGATTGCTTAAAGTAAATCATTGGATGGTAGTTGGAGACTGCATTGTTCGAGCCGCCCTAATCCTCACCATGCGTAGTATGGACCGACACTCTTGTTAAACTTATACTCTTGTTAATCTTATACTTATATAGAATAGAATACATTTTTTCACCACAAATTTGTTACATAAAATGAACAATATTGGTTTTATCAAAAGTGTAAAAGAATACAAAAATATGTAATATTTTAAAGCAATAATATAAAAAAAAGCATAAGTAAAATGTATAAAACAAACAGAGCTACAAAAAACATATAGTAACAAACAAGACATACATAAAACAAACTCATGAATAAATAGATAAAATAAATTAAGTACTTAAACAATTAAAACATAAAGTAAAATTTTGATCCAATATAAAAATATATACAAATGACACTGGAATAGTAATCGAAATAGTGACATAAAACTTATAATTTTTGGTACAACTGAAGCAGAACTTATTGTACAGAAATCGAGTTATCTAGTAAATAATTTTTTAGTTCATTCCGAAATACTTTAAAATTGGTGCCGTTTTAAATCTACCAGGAAGTGCATTGTAAAGATGAGCACCAGAATAATAGGGAGATTTTTTATATTTACAGAGCCTAAAGTTATCTGTGTGAATTTTGTTTGATCCACGAGATTTATATCGGTGTATATCTGAGTTAAAGCAAAAATTGTTTTGATTATTGTACATAAAACATAAAATTTTAAATACACGGTGTGGTCACAATTTTTTTCACTCTGAAAGTGTCAAGACAGGAGTGTCTGTAAGGAAAATTGAAAATGATCCTGATTATGCGTTTCTGCATAACAAAAATTCTATTGACATCTGGTGATTGTCCCCATAGAATAATATTGTAGCTGAGTCTTGAATAAACTAAGGAATAGTAGGCTGTGAGTAAACCATGTTCATTTATTTCATTTTTAAGGTTTATTAAAGCATATGTGTTCTTCGCTAAATCCGAACACAGGGTGGGTGTCTATAGGACTAGAGAAACTAAGAGTTGAATCTAGAATAGTTCCAAGAAATTTTGTTCGAAAGTACCTACTTTGTCAGTTTTAGAATTGTTTTGTGCCAACTGTTTAGCTATAAACCAATCTTGTACTAATTCTCGTGCCGAAGTTATTCCAGATATTAAGTTCTTAACATATTTAAATGATTCTTTTACGGTGTGATGCTGCCACCAACAATAGAACAAAATTTGTGTCTAACGCAATGGGTTAGTAGATCATTTACATTGATCAAGAATAGCGTCGGCCCTAACACAGATCCCTGGGGAACACCATATTCAATAAGAATGTTTGAGTTTCTATTTTGAGAGGATACATATTAAGAGTGATTGGTTGAAGGAAATTATTAAATAAAAGGCACTACTGTTGCTAAATTCACAAAAGTTTAATTTATCGACTAATATTTTATGTGAGAGTCAAAGATTTTTACGAGATCTAATAATTGTGAGTGTGTTAATATATCCTCTTCAAACCTTTTGTTAATAATTTTAATTAAAGAGTTTATAGCTAAGGTTATGTAATGTTTGGTCGCCGAATTGGTGCGAGTCAAAATGGCTACTGTGGTAGAAAACCGAAAGAAAAGGAAATAATAGTGATGAGAAGTTCCAAAAA
The DNA here is from genome assembly GCA_963675555.1 of Leptura quadrifasciata. Taxonomy (NCBI): domain Eukaryota; kingdom Metazoa; phylum Arthropoda; class Insecta; order Coleoptera; family Cerambycidae; genus Leptura; species Leptura quadrifasciata. The sequence goes on along the minus strand of OY776680.1, from coordinate 23,080,472 downwards.
CAATATTTTGATTTTTGCTAGCATTAAGTACAAGAATATTTCGGAGTGTCCATTGGTATATAAGACATAAGTCATTATTGATGTAAAACTGTGCTATTTTAAATTCAGAAGAACAAAAACTATACATATATTAGCTGAATATCGTCAGCGTACATGTATAGTTTTGAATATAGTGAAAGTCTCGAGATATTGTGAACGATCCATGCTTTTGATGGAAGTCTGAAGGACGTATTGTCTGTTCGAAAAAACTTAGAAAAATTGAAAAAAATAGGAAAAAGACAAAATTAATTTTCTTTTTCCTCAACCTTTTCTAAATACTAAATAAAAATATTACGTTCACAAAATTTTTAGGGTTCAAAGTGACTGTTTCAGACGGAGATCAATGGATAAATCATACTTACTGTCGTTTATGCTTAACTGCGGCTCCGATGGTATCAATTGGAAGACGTCGTAACACTATAAATCTAACACTGTCTGTTTAACACTCTCTTAAAATTAAATCTGAAAGGGAAATTTTGTTAGAAAACACAAGTAAAAGACAATATAAAGTTCAAAAAATGTATATTAAATCTTTAAAAAAATTTATGTTTTTACAACAACTTCTTCAGAGAAAATGTTAACACACAATGGTCTGACCCGTGTACAACACATGGTGAGGAACGGGACGATTCATACGGTACCAACTACCATCCAATATGCAGTTTGAAAAGCTAACGATGCACAAAAAGATTCAAGGAACAGTTCATGTAACTGAAATTTTTGGTGGGCTTATGCTTGCCTGTCTTATAAACGTATTTTATTAATTCACATAAATTTTGGTCGCTCCTCGGAGCTTAAAATTGCTTGAAGCGTATCTACTTCGTTTGTATTATGCAATAACAAATTTTACGTTCAGGCAAGGCAGATCCCATGCACGTGTGAGTACATGGTAATAATACTTTTTTGACTCCGAATCACTGAGGAACCGGTTTAGGGCAAACCCCGTCAAAACGCATCATTTCCCCGTCAAATCCGACTGCTAGGAAATGATGGGGGTCCCATGTCGCTAAGGGCTATTTTCGCTATAACTTCCGATATACTTTGAATAGTCGTTGGACTAACTTGTCCTCATATTCAATACTTCGTAAGAGTCGCAGTGCTTGACAACGTGGATTCGTAAAAGGGTTTTTAATCTTGGAAATTTGGAAGTTCAAGTCCAATTTTAGAATACTTTCCAAAATTGGGTGGTCGGGGCGACATTACGTCCCTGTGCAGCGACATTTACTACACTTACCAAATTAACGCTCCTCGAAGAGTTAGCGAAAATTTGGCATAAAAAACGCTCCGAAGAGCAAAAATATATTTCCAAGAATTAAAAACCTCCTCCACGGCGTTTTTACGTGAAGCACGCTTTTCTTACGAAATATTTCCTAAGTCGGATTTCGTTACAACGTCGAAAAGTATATCGGGGTTATAGCGTTCTTTAACAATATCTGCAATAAATACATTTAAAAGAAGTGGCCCAAAAATAGATCCTTGCGGAACACCGGATAAAACTGATCTATTTTGTGATGTAAGTATCGAGTTTCCTGTATTAACAGTAGTGTACTGTTGTCTGTCATTCAGATAATTTTGGAACCAGAAAAAAGTATTTCCAGATACGCCATAATAACTTAATTTTGCAATTAGGCAATTAATTTCAAAGAAGTCAAAAGCATTAGCCATATCCAGTAATGTCAAAGAGGTGACTTTCGTATTGTCAATGGCTCGCAAAATTTTGTCAGTTACTTAGTAGCGTAGAAGTACTGAAGCCTTTTCGAAATCCGGACTGATTAGATGGAATTATTGAATTTTGAAAGACATATTCTGAAAGTTGTTCATATATACCTGATTCTGCAATTTTTAGTGGAACAGAAAGCCATGCTAATAGGATGTAGATCCATAACTTGTTCAGGATTTTTTTCTTAGGTATGGGCTTGATACAGGACGTTTTAAATTGAGGAGGAAGGAGTGTGCAAGTATATGTATATGTATAAAATACAATAATTGTGCTGAACGATCCCAAAACTGAATGGTCTTATTTGCTTTTCATTTTTACTTTCTTTAAATAATCACATATTTAAACAAGCCACGAGATACAAATTCCATACTTCTTACTGGTTAGATTTGTAATAAGGATAATAATCTTAATTATTTCATATGAAAAATAACTACGATTTCTAAGTAAGTTGGCCAACTAGTTCTTAGACTCTTACATAATTAGATAAAAGGCCTTATCAAGTTTTAAATATATGATACCGTGTCGAGATGACATTTTTATAATGCGATTCCAATCCGACCTGTATGTGAGTGCTCTCCGGCTCCCTGCAACCCGTGCAGGCATCTAGCATAACTACTTTAAATATTATACACCGCCGGCACAATTAATTATTAATTATAGCTATTTAGTAACTATCTTACACCGGTTTTGCCTTGGATTCAACTTGGGGTTAAAGAAGGTTGATTTTCAGCTTTATGCTTTATGGTGGCAACTCGTCGACAGGAGGCGGAGCGACAGTGGCGGGCTTAAAACTAAGTCAAGGAGCCTTCTAAGTTGTTCCTAGGATTATTATAACTTTTTCCGATTTGAACCAAATTTTATCCAAATATAGGAAGAACAAAGTAAGATGTATTTATTACCAAGAAACATTCGCCTCCTACAAATGCAAAGCCACCAAGGGTACCAAAATAAATGTAAAAAATCAAAAATTATATTTTTCAGTGCTGAAGGCTATACTCACGATTTTTAAGGGAAGAATTGTTAAATTTCATAGAATATGTTTCATTAGACAAAACATGATATTTCAACAAGATGGGGCACCGCCACGTAATGGCTAGATAATTGTGACAAATTATTTAAATGCAGCTTCCTAGTGAGGGAGTTAAGCGGCCTGCCAGATCTCCGGATCTTACTCCGTTGGATTTTTCCTTTGGCCCTATCTAAAAGAAAGAATTTACTTCATACCTCTAAATAATGTCGATGATCTTAAAAATAGAATACGAGTTAAATGTTGAAGTTCACCTGAAGGGTTCGATGGTGACTTTTTCAGACGAAAAATACAAAACTTATACTTACTTTCGATTTTTGCTTAACTGCTTTCACTAAATGCGAGACCAAATTGTATTAATCGAACGTCGTAGCACTGTCTTAAAACTAACACTCTTAATTTGTAACACTTTCCTAATTAACCTGGAAAGGAATTTTGTTAGTATGAACTCGGTAAGACACAATGAAAAGGATACGTAAAGGTATATACTTACCAGTCTTTTAGAAAATTTTTGTTTGTTACAAGTTTCGAGTACATAAGTATAAGGTTAACAAAAGTATAAGTTTAACAAGAGTGTCTGTCGGTCCATACCACACATGGTGAGGATTAAGACTACTCGAACAATGCAGTCTCCAACTACCAGCCAATGATTTATTTTAAGCAATCACCTACATTCAACTACAAGTTTAATGTTTACGACTTTGTAGGCTTTTTAGCTTGCCTGTCTTTATTCGTATGTGATAAATATAAAATTTGGGGCACTCGTTATAGAGCTTGAAATTGCTTGAATCGCAACTGATTATAATACGTTCAGGCAAGGCGGCCCCATTACGTGATATTATTTTTATTAAAATACAATATTTGGAATGACGAGTGGTTGCGGTTGATTGAGTACTATGGAATAATGTCTTACGCTGACCTTATTATGATTGATTATTGCTTACCGTCGCCCTTGCTGTCATGTGCTATACTGACTGCTATCCGGCTCGAAGGACCACGTGAAAAATGTTTCTTTATACTTGCCTCCACGCTATGCTTGTGGACGTGCAATTTGGTAATAGATTTTCTTGCTGCTCCTGGTGCTCCAGGAAATAATACACGGATTACTTTTTCTTGATATATTACTAAAGTTTAATGGACATTTACTACATACATATCAATACGGCAAAACCAGTCTACAAAAATTGCCTTTTTCCAGGGGCCAACCTTCTTTCTCAAATTAAGTGCTACTTTGTTCTTTCTGTTGACTTGACAACACACTATGTACAGGGTTATTCACTATATAGCCTACGGCTCGTGCGACAACATTTTCATTCGTGAAAAAAGTATCACTTTGCACACTTGTTGGATAAATAACTATTTTATTTTACGAGTGAATAAACGACTGTGCTATGGAGTTAATAATGACGGTTTGAAATGTCGTCAAAAATAATTATTTTCGTGGCCTACCTTTATTTTTGTTTCACTTGTGTTTTGACACGCATGGCTCACTCTTCTTGCAAAGAAGCAGCTCATTTGCATTTTGAATATTGAATATGTCAAGAAGTATTTAAGATAGGCCTATTATACAGTATTATATATTTGAAATCAGGGAAAAAGGGGCTTCCCGAAAATGCAATAATATATAGGGTGTTAGATCCAACAACTTTTATATGAAACTTTTTCTTTCTATTTTCAATAATAGAAATAAAGGGGAATCACTGAGGAGCCGCATGTTGGGGAAAACAACGAAAAACATATTTGCCGCCAAAAATAAATGCTAACTTTGAAAAATGGTGATCAAAAATCTTGTCACCCGCGAAAAATTCTTAACTCGTCCTCATAGTCCATACTATACATGAGAAGTCGGTTCGTAATAAAAAAAAAATTTCGAAATAGTTCCTAAATTTACGCCACGTGGGACATAATTTATTATAGTTCCACAAATCGCTCTCCGTGGGACGTCGCGTCGTTCATTGCAGTTGCAAGAATTACGCCCCGTTGAACGGATTATTGTGATAGTTTTCAAAAATGAAATTTTCGTGGAAATTTTTGTTGTAGTACCGAAAAATAAATTTCCAAAATCTCATTTAGCTTTCGTTACAGTTCCAAAAATTCCCTTCGAAAGAGACTTTTGCCGACTTCAAGCAAGATGACTTTTGACGTGATGTTTTTGACCACATATACGATTTAAGGACGTCATTTGATAGAGCTTGACAAGTGATTCATAAATATATATGGATTGTTGTAGTTTATTGTTGAAATAAAAAACATACAGGGGCGCGAATGCCAAATTGAATCATCCGATATACGTACGTATGTATATATTACATTCTTTTTGATTTATGAACAACAATAATAATAATAATAATAATAATAATAATCGACTTTTATTTGTATAGTAATAAATATATCAATAACAAGATAAAAATAAATAAATAAATAAATCATTATAAATCATTATCACAATCATAAATCATAATGCTAATGATATTAACTATACAAATGAGGCGAAGTTTAGCTTAATGCTATTCTTCCACTTAACCTCGAGTAGAGATATTAATTACAATAAGGCACACATATATACTATACACATACATCTGCAATGTAAAAGATCATGCATTACTGAAGTGCGAGAATAGAATAACCAAGAATTACGATCTTATTAACTAATAATGTTACGTTTCTAGGTTTAACAGATATTTTATATACTATATATACACATATACACATATATACACACATATATATAGACACATATATACACACATATATACATACACATACATATATTATTGTCGTTCAAAGAAATAATATTTTACCTTTTTCTTGAATTTTAACAAAGGAAGCCTCTTCAAGTCCATAGGTAGAGAATTGTACATTTTAACAGCATTATATGTAAAGCATTTCCGAAACATGGCTGTGCGATGCTTAGGAATATGAAGCGTATGGGTAGCGCGAATATTCACATGATGCAAGGAATGGCGACAGGTGAGGGCGTTTTTCAGATAGGCAGGGGTGGAAGTAGTGAGAATTTTATGTACAAATGTTGCTAAATGGAAATTTCTTCTATTAGACATGTTTAACCAACTCAGCTCATTGATCTTATGAGTAATATGGTCAAATTTCCTCAAGTCATATATAAACCTACAGCAAGCATTTTGCATCCGTTGTATTCGTACTTTATCGACAACATCCAGACAAGGACCGTATACATAATCACTATAATTAAAGTTAGATAAGACTGTCGATTCAGTAAGATTTTTTCTTAATTTAATGCTGAGAATAGATTTGTTTGCGTAAAGCAATTTTAATGTGAAGTATGATTTTTGGATTAATTTGCTGACATGATTAGAGAACTTTAATTTTTCATCAAGGATTAGGCCCAGATTCTTACATTCAGAGACTATAGGTACCACCATGTTGTTTATAGTAATAGTCATATTATTTTTGGGTAAAGCCCTGTGTTTGTTGCTACCAAGAATCATAACTGCTGATTTGGTAGGGTTAAGTTTTAAATTGTGCGATATCGATATATCATACAGTTTTTGCAAATCGGAATTTATTAAAGCCTCCGCTTGTCTATGTTGATTAGGCATAAATGTATAGACTAACTGTGTATCATCAGCAAACGCATGGCAGTGACAATTATTGAAGGATTTAATTATGTCTGTTGTATATATAATGAAAAGTAGTGGTCCAATAACTGAGCCCTGTGGAACACCAGCCAGTAAGTTAATACTCCTAGATATTTTGTCATTAATGTATACTCTTTGAGTGCGCTCAGTGAGGTACGATTTCATAAGGTCAATAGAACGTTTGCAAAAATTATAATATTTCAATTTAGAAATTAATACATTATGGTTAATGGTATCAAATGCTTTGGAGTAGTCTAATAGTATTAGGGCAGATACTTCACCAGCATCCCAAGACTTAATCACCCTGTTTAATACATCAGAAAGAGCGGCACTAGTCCCATGAGATTTACGGAAGCCTGATTGGTGTAAAGGTAAGATATCACTTGCCGTAAAATAGTTGATAATTTGATTATGCAAGATTTTCTCCATGATTTTAGATATTGTTGATAAAATACTGATTGGTTTTAAATCAGATATGGTTGAAGGATTCGATACTTTAGGCATAGGATTTACTACAGCTTCTTTCCAACTATTTGGAAAGTAGCCTTGTAATATACAACAATTAATAATATGAACAATATATTTGTCAAGAAGGGGAGAACAGTATTTCAACATAGTACTAGATATATTGTCTAATCCGTATGCTTTTGATTTCAAGTTATTTATAATTTTAGTTACTTCTTCAGTGCTAGTTAAATGAAACGAGAAATTTATATTAGGATTAAATTTGCTATTTTCATAAAATTCAAGCGTTTTTTCACAGTTAAGATTGTTAGGATTATTATTGCTCGTAAAATAGGTATTTATTTCCTCAGGAACACAGAGGCGATTTGGTATGTTGACACTACGTTTAGTTTTTACACTAAGACTTTCTAAAGCTGACCAGGTGTTACGGCTATTATTTTTAATACTAGATACATAACTGATGTAAGATTTTTTTTCATTTCTAACAGCATTTAATGCAAAATTTCTTAAACTTTTATAGTTTTCCCAGTCTTGATTATTTTTGGAGTTTTTATATTTCTTTAGAGCTATGTCACGTTCTTTTAATATGAGAAGTACATTATCAGTGAGCCAAGGTGATTTGGGTCTGGTGACTCTAACCCTTCGCACTGGAGCATGAATATCAAATAAATCTAATATTAAAGTACTCATTATTTGGACCTTTTTATCAATGTTGTTCTCCCTGATAATATCAAGCCAATCTATATTATGTAGATCAACATGAAAAGCCTGCAAATTAAAATTTTTATAATCACGAAAAGTTATAAATTTGGGCGGTGGTTTTGAAATTTTACATTTCAGTTCGCAGTAAACTAAATGATGATCTGATATTATGTCTGCGTTGATTAATCCCGAATCAACTACAATATTATTATTAGTAATAAAAATAGGGTCTAACAGTGTACAAGATAAATTTGTTACTCTCGTCGCTTGTGTGATAATTTGATGGAAACCATAAGCACTAAAACAGCGAGAAAGGGGATTTTCACCACTCAATAGGTTTATATTCATATCACCAATACAAATCATTTCATCGACTGTAGGTAATACGGTAGATATAACTGTGTCAAGTTGATCAATAAAATTCACTACATTGGTGTTAGGTGGTCTATAAATAACTCCTTATGCTATAGATATATTATGTACTTTAAATTTTATCCAAAGTTGCTCAGATATTGAGTCAAGATTTATATTGAGGTTAATAGGTAAACAATTAATAGTGTTACGAATGTAAATTCCCACCCCACCACCACGACCTATTCTATCATAGCGTAAAAATGTATAACCTGGTATATTCATTAGCTCAGAGGGAGTCAGCGGTGTCAACCATGTTTCGGTTATACCAATTACGTCATACCTATCATTTATTAAGTTTTTAAGTTCTGTAAATCCAGTAAATAAAGATCGGACATTTAATTGACAGATTTTTAAATTAGACATGTTTATAAAGATAATCAGATAGTAAATACTAAGACAATGACTAAATATTACAAAAACTTAAAATTAAAATTGACATGCGAACCAAAATTCACTAAATAATCGATATAAGTCAGCAAGATTTAATTCAGTGAATTAAAATTTAACAGTTTTTCTTTCTTTTTTTAATTATACGATCTGATACTGTTTCTGGGGGTTCTACTATTGGTGTTGATTCGGACTGATTCTTCACTGTCTTCCCATCATCTTTATTATTTTCAGAAAATGTTTTGTTAAGATCGGGGGTCGAAGGGGCACTAATTGATCCTCGGGCATTCATTCTAGAAGGCATGTTGTTTGATATATCCGTTCCATTCGCTGCTGTGTAGATAACATCATAGTGTCCATTCTTTAATTGGTCTGCATTATATATTTCCCCATTAATGATTAACTTGTTTTTCACTATTTTTGCCGCGTATTCTTTTTCACGAGCTAGCTTTAAATTTTCAACTAAAATTTTTTTTTCAGCAAGTTCTTGCTGTGTTAAATCAGTACTAATGTATAGCCCAGTACCTTTAAGTTTACTGCAGTTTTTTAATATATCTATCTTTTTGTTATAAGAAAATAGCTCTACTAGTACAGGCCTAGTTTTGTTTTCTATTTTTTTACCAATACGTAAAATATCTTGGATATCAGAAGCTTCAAGGTTTATATTCAATTTATTTTTTATGGTTATTATAACATTTTCTAAGACTGTTTCATTTTCGTCCACTCCGTATATGATTATATTATACTTTTTCAATTGTTTCTGGGTGTTATGTAGCTGTCCTTTTAATCTTCGGTTTTCTTCCTCAAGTGATTCTACCTTTTCCTTCACTTGCTTTATTTCCTGTTCATAATTTTCTTGTATTTTTTCCAGCTTTTTATTTATTTCAGTGTTTTGGTTATTTATGTTTAATAATAATTTATATATATCGGCGTTGGAAGCATTCTCAGGATCAATATTCATTACGTGTTTTTATGTTGCCTTTAGTTAACATAAAAAGGTAAGATAAGATATAACGTATTTTATAGATGTTTTTGTTCTATTATCAATTGAGAGTTTTTATTCAGATGAAGTGTTCTTTTACCATATATTTGTTAAGCAGAGTTGTTTGTTATTATTATTGCTTATATTAAGTAAATACCTTTACTTTTGCATCATTCTGTCGATAACACAGAAGCCACACTCCAGAACTAATCCCTTAACTCCTCCGTCGAAAGTGGCTCGCTCACGTTCGAACGCTTCTCGCAGGTACACTCTTTGGTCCCAAAATGCAAACAGTTGTTGCAAATTTACAAGTTTCTGATTTAAAGAATATTTCTCACACCACAAGCAGTATAATAATTGGCGTTACACCAACTCACAGATCGATTTCTTATATATATATTACAGCAGTATCTTCATATATTTAATTATAAACGTCCGTGTGCTACGAACTTTACTACTTTACTCCTAATAATGTAAGTAAGTATTTATACTTGTAGTATAATGAATAATTTAAACACATAATTTGAATTTTATCTCTAATGTTGACAGAATCATAAATATTTCATTGACTACTACATATAAAACAAACGATTGGTTTTGCATGAAAGGACACCCTAATAAATTTGGAAAGGCACCCGCCCGATTATTTGTTTTTTTAACACGAGCGGCGTTTTTATTTTAAATATTTACCCACAAACTTCATAACAAATATGATATATTTGATAATTGATTTAGTGTCACCCCACGTCACAACATTATGTAAATACGGATATAATGCAACTTTCTTACGCTTTATTTACTTTCTGATTACTGACAAAAAAGTTTTGATAACGCCGATAACGCCGGTGGGCAAACTGCAATGAGACCAACTGGAATGTAAACAGTTTTATGTAAAAACAAAAAATACAGAAAGATATAGGCGAGCAAATCAAACTTGTCGACATATTTCATCCAGAAATGATAATTGGACTGTGCCACAGCCAACGATAAAATTATTAACAACAAATATAGTGCGGTAAAAGAGGCCAAAATAATGAGGAGATAGGTATTGTCTGGATACAGCAAGATTATGATTTTATCCTGTTTTGGGTATCGCCCGGAGTATATTCCTAAGTTTTGGACCTCGAGAACCTTGTGCAACTTTTTTTATAAACAACTAAAGTTTCTTTACTGGGTTTTTCGAGCTTAAAATGTGAATAACTCGATTCTATAAATCGGATCGGGGCAAACTAAAAACCAGTCCCTTCGTAATAAAATTACCAATAAATCTTCGTTGGTTTCAAGTCTCTGAAGTACGTACATAACCTAAAAAACTGAAAAAACGAGAAAAAAACAGTACTTTTTTCATTTTAATGCCCAAGACCGTCATTAGACCAATTTGCATCAAACTTTCAGAAAATATACTGTTTGATGTAATAAAAAGACTCTAAAAAGTTAGTGTCAATATATTGAACCCATTGACCAAAATTTCATTTGTTATCTAAAATTTGAAATGCCCGCCATTTTATGCCAAGTCGAAAATGAAAAATTAGTTTTTCAAAATGTAGATCTCGACGCCAGCTTTCGAATGCAATTAAAAAGAAATTTTTTAAATGTAATTTTGGTTACTTTTTTACATTTTTTTATAACTCAAATAACAACAATTGCATTTTTTCGGTCATTTTGAAAAAAAAATTAAATTTTTTATCAGATCTGGTAGAGAATTTTGGGACCTTTAATTTTAAAAAAAGGAAATTCATTTTTGTTAACGTGAACTCGAGATATTTATCTTTTCGCATTATGGCCAATTGTTAATTAACAAATGCATATTTTGAGCTAAAATTTGGATTGTGTCATTTTGAAACCTATCCATTTTATGTGATAAATTAAAAAAAAAATTAAGTTTTATAGAAACTTGTTTACAAGCATTATAATGTAAGTATTGTTAATTATGCTAAAAAGTGATTTAGTTGCCAAATACATTGTTTCTTAAAATTCTGAGGACTGTTTTTAAATATGTTATTTTTCCCCTAGCAATACGGTGAGAAACTTAGTCTTTTGTTTTCTTTTATTTAAAATTTATTATTACTTTTTAAATTTTTTCATAGAGCTTAGTTACAAAATGCAATAACTTCCTGGTTTTTCAACATACAGAGGATATACATATTAAGAGATAAAGAGATACTGACTGTTGAACAGTCAACATGGACTTGTGAGATGTGCTGTCAGTGTGTTTTAATGGTTTTCCACTGCAGGGCATAAATACCTATTATAATATAGGTATAATAAATTTAAATATTTAGACTTTATATCTAAAACTCATATAATACCTTAAAAATATGTTATTGACGAAATGAACAAATATAGATATCTAATAAACAAAAAATGATAAAAATGAATACAATTTTCAAAAAAATTTAACATTTTCTTACGACAAGGCAAGCATTTGTATTTACCTAAGCCCATCTACAATAAAGAGATGCGGACTGTTTTTACCGGCTTTTAGTTTTTATAAGGTTTCATTATGCTCTTTTCTTATACACTATATAGTTGAAGTAATCAGTTCCCGACACATAAAAAACGCAACAAAAACTTTACAACCCCACTCGCAACCTCATTAAAATACAGGTACTCTTTGTACTGCTGTTCGCAAACTGACTCGCTTAACTCTATAGGTTTTTAATGTGCGTCGTGTCGTTTGACGACAGGCATGGCGCCATGGCCCGCGGCGATATAATTATGTCGTAAAGTTTTTGTTGCGTATTTTGAGTGCAGGGAAATCCTTACTTGGGGAGCGAATAGTTGCTTAGAAATGAGGATAAATTTTTACATTTTCTTCATCTTTCTTATTCCCCACCAGTTCCATTCCATTCTATTACGATTTAGTATATTTATAAGAATAAAAATGTTTATTTTTAAATAATAAAATGTTTTTTACCATATTATTAATCCTCGCTGTTAAAACTTTTTCTAACATGTATGTATATTACAATATTTATTTATTTTTTTGTTTTTAATAAAACTTAAAACATTATATTTAGAAGAGAATATAAATTTAATTTAAGTATTCATATGTATATATAAAAATAGTAAAAAAAAAATTATACAGGTTTACACGTTAGCAATCGTTGGTATACTTTATACGAGGATAATTGAAACTGGTCAGTGGTAAAGCACAGGACCGTGCGCCCTGAACTTGATATTTTGTCCTATATATTTAGCAATAGTATCGATAGTCGAATGGTAGTTGAAACTGTGCAGGCGAGTCCGAGACTGGCAATGTAATCAGCCTGAATGAACCATCTACGACTGCACTGGTTTAAAGATAATAAAACGGACAGGCCTACTAGCATAAAAAAACTCGTAAATCGCTTCTCAATAGTCAAAGGTGGACTTCTGCTGTGCTGTTAATGTGCCAGTGCAGTGCGTAAATACCTGTTATAATATCAAGCGTAGGAGTTTAGACAGTTATTGTTCATATTTATAAATATTTACTACTATATAAAAGGTAAAATATTTTAATTATTTACTAATTTACCATGGCTTTCTGGAGACCATTTGAAACAGAGGATAATGTAATAACGCCCGAAAATCTTATTATTTTCTTATGACAAGCATTTCTATTTACCTCCGCACATGTACAATAAAGAGATGCCGACTGTTTTTGCCGGCTTTTAGTTATTATACGGTTTCAATTAAATTCGTTTACACTTTACATGTGTACATATGAATTTGGAAATAAAAAGTACCTACTCATTTTCATTATTAACGAAAAACTAAGTTGATGATCGCATTGCAAGGGAAAAAATAACATATTTAAAAAAAAGTCCTCTGTATGTTAAAAAACAAGGAAGTTATTGTATTTTGCAACTAAGCTCTATGAAAAAATTTAAAAAATAATAAATTTTAATTTTTTTTTTTTTTTTAATTAACTTTTATTGCTGATTTACAATCTACTCTTATTATAATACAGAGTAATAAGTAAATAGTATGCGCTGCTGATCTTGAAATGGGTACCGTCCAATGATGGTTCGCCAAGCTTTACCTAACTAGGTCTTCTGGCCATTGTCTTTTTAATCGTCTATTCACTAAAGGCTGGTTGGCTAATTCACTGACTAGTTGGTTGTTGTGGTCGGAAATACGGTCTCTATATTTAGTGGCATATATGATAATCACATCATTTATATAAGGAACTCCAAGGTCTTCGTGGAGGGTTTGGTTAGAAACATACCATGGAGCGTTAGCTATCATGCGAAGCATTTTGGATTGAAAGGTTTGTAGTATTTTGGTATTAGATGGTTTGCTGCAACCCCAGAGTTCTATGCCATAGGTCCAAATTGGTTTTAATATGATCTTGTATAAAAGTAGTTTGTTTTCTGCAGATAATTGCGACTTTTTACCCATTAGCCAGTACATGTTCCTTACTTTTAAGTTTAGTTGTGCTTTTTTAACTTTAATATGAGTTTTCCATGTCAGCTTTGGTCAAGGTGAAGTCCGAGGTATCTGACTTCAGATCTTACAGGTATCGGTGCATTGTTTATGGAAATTTGAGGGCATGTACTTTGTTTTGTCGTGAAGGTTACTTGAGTGGATTTCTCACTATTAACTTTGATTTTCCATTTTTTCAGCCAGTCCTGCAGTGAAGTAAGGTGGTTTTGTAAATTGTCGGATCCTCTCTCTGGATCTAAATCTGATGATAAGATTGCCGTATCATCTGCAAAGGTAGCTATTGTAGTAGTATCTGATAATTGGGATATTTTAAATAAAAAAAAAAAACAAAAAACTAAGTTTCTCATCGTAATGCTAGGGGAAAAATAATATATTTAAAAAAAACTCCTCCGAATTTTAAGAAACAAGGAAGTTATTGCATTTTGCAACTAAATCACTTTTTAGCTTAATTAACAATACCTACTTACATTATAATGCTTGTAAATAAGTCCTACAAAACTTAATTTCACTAAGTTCACGATAACAAAAATAAACTTTCTTTTTTTTAAATTAAAGGTCTAAAGTTCTCTACCAGATTTGATAAAAAGTTTTTAATTTCTTTTTCAAAATGGCCGAAAAAAGTAACCAAAATCACATTTAAATTTTTTTTAATTGTATTCGAAAGCAGGCGTCGAGATCTACATTTTGAAAAAATAATTTTTCATTTTGGACTTCATGACATAAAATGGCGGGCATTTCAAATTTTAGATAACAAATGCAATTTTGGCCAATGGGTTCAATCAACATTTTGACACCAACTTTTCAGGACCTTTTTATTACATTAAAAAGTATATTTTCTTTAAGTTTGATGCAAATTGGTCTAGTTGACGGTCTTGGACACTAAAATGAAAAAAATACTGTTTATTTCTCGTTTTCTCAGTTTTGTAGGTTATGCACGTACTTCAGTGACTTGAAACCAACGAGGATTTATTGGAAATTTTATTACGAAGAGACTGGTTTTTAGTTTGCCGCGATCTGACTTATAGAACCGGAGTTATTCACATTTTAAGCTCGAAAAACGCGGTAAAAAACTTTAATTGTTTATAAAAAAAAAAGTAGCACAACGTTTTCAAGGTCCAAAACTTAGGAATATACTCCGGGTGATACCCAAAACAGGGTAAAATCATAATCTTGCTGTATCCAGACTGTGCAAATTAAAATGCTTTTTTTACTGCACTAATAACCTTAACACAAAGCAAATATTATCTTTAAATAAGTAAAAAACTATGTATTTTCATTAATCATAATTAACAAAAGTAAATAAAACATGTTACGCCCATTCCAATTGCGCAAAAATCATAAGTGGTCCCAATAAAAAACGAATAAAATTTATTAGGCATAAAACCTAAGCGACATTTTATCTCTGGAGCTTTATATAAAACGCTCTGGTATTTCGTTCCAGCACACCTTAGGTTTTTTATATATAGGTATAAAATACCACTACTGTCAGCCATTTTGAAGTTCAGGTTAAAATAATTTAACAGGAATTATTTCACTCGTGTTAACAAAAAGGCGAGTTATTCTAGTCAGCGGCGATTACAACAATGACTGATTTATATAAACAAAAGATTGCTGAGTCGTTACAGTTAAGTAATTAAGGAGAAAAACAATTAAAATATTACCTGTTACAGTGAAGAAAACATCACATTTTGTGTCGTCTGAATAAAAATCCATACAAAATAATCCTTAATTAACTCAAAAGACACCTTGTTTTACTAATTGACAACTAGAAAACAACTATTTTTATTCAATTTGTTTAAAAAATTACCGATGAAACACTTGTCACTTTTAAGCACGTAATTTTAAATGAAATTGGTGGTTTTTGTATTAAAAACAATTGTACAATAGTGTATTTGCCACTTTTCACTGAAATTCGATTATATATTCGGCGTATTTCTGTTAATTTTCATTAATTAATGCGTGTTTTTTCAACAATACGAAATTCCAGCGAATAACAACACAACTCGCGACCCGACACGGACTACTTTGATACAGCATCTCCAAGCAAGACCACTGAACTCAACAATAATCTTTAGATAGCCAGTTTTACCCTATAAAAATATATCACTTTCCAATCATTTTATTTGCTGAAAACCTACAAAATCTACCAGTATACAATTATATTGTTTAAATCGCTGATATTTATTTGAAAAACAATTGACTGAGAGAGCTAAGGAATAGAAAGGTGAATAAATATTTGCTGAAAATATAAAAGCAGAGTGGAAGCTCGAATGCTTTGTGACACTGGCTTGCGACCGCCAGTATGGCCAACTTGCGACTGCGTACATCGATGGGCATGTTCGAAAGTCCCTAGGATTGTGTATCTCTGCACTTCTTGTCTGCATTCTAGTATTTCTCGGGGCAGTCGGGGCTTCTATTCATAATTTACCTCATTTTACTGGTGTGGGTTCTTCACGAGACGGTTCAACTTTAGATAGGTGTGTTTTTTAATTACACATGATATTTTATAACGTTTATTTACATTTGCTTTTTAGGAAAAGAAATAAACATCAGTTTTTATGTTATACACAATGCACAAGACGAGACGTTTATAGGTATTCCAATTTATTTGTATAATTATTACTTTTATTACATTTATTCGAAATATTTCTTTCCTTCTCGTAACTGGAGTTTGTAAGGCAAAATATTTTGTGTTAAGCTTGCCGTATTAGTATTGAAGATAAAGGCTTAGATAGGCAGATATTTAGTATTTTGCCTTAAGGTTTTGGGCAATTTAGTTATTGCAAAACTATGTAGTTACGAAAAATAATATACAAAATGAAACAAAAACACCTGCAGTCGCAATTCAAAACAATGAATTAATAAACAAATATAAACATTGACTCCTATTCTAGTAGTTCCGTCAATAATCTGCTGCGCGTTTAGTATGTCACCAATTGAACAGTAGAACATCATTAGAAGAATAATGTAGCGAAGAAATTCTATGCTTATGAAATATATATTTTTTTAATTACATAAATTATAACTTGCTAATCATTAAAATAACGCTCTGGTTTTAAAGTAAGTTATGGGGGTTTTGTTGCTCATGCATTCATAAGTATTTATATCGATATATCTGTGTCCCTGAATTACTCTGATTATGTAATATATTCTATAGTTAGTCTATGTACGGCTTGCGGAAGTAAAATAAATGTGTACTTGGTTTACCGAATGTGCCAAAATTCGGGGAGTGATTTTATACTTATAAAAACACAAACTCATACAAAAATAAGCCCGAAAATGCTTCCTGCCACTCCGACGACAACTGATAATTTTTTAAAATTTACAGTATCCATAGCATATCCCAAATAACCGTCAGAGCGGATATATCAACCACTATACAATTTAGAAATGAAGTTGACTTAAAAAATTTCCTTTTCGTTGTCCACCATTCTGACTAGCAGCTACTAATTGTAATAGATATACTTAATTTACTGTATTCATGGCATATCCCAAATAACCGTCAGGGCTGAAGTATCGATATAAAATGTTTATTATTGACGTATCACCAGATCCTCCGCAATTTAAAAAAAAATATTTGAAAACAACTACCAACAAATTTAGAAATGAAATCGATTAAAAAGTTCCTCTTCGTTGTCCACCATTCTGACTAGCAGCTGGTAATTGTAATAGATATACTTAATTTACTGTATCCATGGCACATCCCAAATAACCGTCAAGGTGGAAATATCGACCACTATACAATTTAGAAATGAAATTCACTTCAAAAAGTTCCTTTTCGTTGTCCACCATTCTGACTAGCAGCTAGTAGCTGTAATAGATATACTTAATTTACTGTTTCCATGGTAAATCCCAAATAACCGTCAAGGCTGACATATCGACCACTATACAATTTAGAAATGAAATTGACTTAAAGAAGTTCCTTTTCGTTGTCTACCATTCTGACTAGCAGTTTGTAGTTGAAATAGATGTAATTACTTAATTTACTGTGTCCATGGCATATCCCAAATAATTGTCAGGGCGGAAATATCGACCACTATACAATTTAGAAATGAAATTTACTTTAAAAAGTTCCTTTTCGTTGTCCACCATTCTGACTAGCAGCTGATAGCTGTAATAGATATACTTAATTTACTGTATCCATGGCATATCCCAAATAATCGTCAGGGCAGAAATATCGACCACTATACAATTAAGAAATCAAATTGACTTAAAAAAATTCCTTTTCGTTGTCCACCATTCTGACTAGCAGCTGCTGGTTGAAATGGATATACTTAATTCACTGTATCCATATCCCAAATAACTGCCAGGGCGGAAATATCGACCACTTTATAATTTAGAAATGAAATTGACTTAAAGAAGTTCCTTTTTGTTGTCCACCATTCTGACTAGCAGCTAGTAGTTGAAATAGATATACTTAATTTACTGTATCCATAGCATATCCCAAATAACTGTCAGGGCTGAAATATCGACCACTATACAATTAAGAAATGAAATTGACCTAAAAAAGTTCCTTTTCGTTGTCCACCATTCTGAGTAGCAGCTGGTAGCTGAAATAGATGCACTTACTTAAATTACTGTATCCAAGGCATATCCCAAATAACCGTCAGGGCTGAAATATCGACCACTATACATTTTAGAAATGAAGTTGACTTAAAAAAATTTCCTTTTCGTTGTCCACCATTCCGACTAGCAGCTACTAATTGTAATAGATATACTTAATTTACTGTATTCATGGCATATCCCAAATAACCGTCAGGGTGGAAATATCGATATGAAATTTTTTATTATTGATGTATCACCAGATCCTCCGCCATTTAAAAAAATATTTGAAAACAACTACCAACAAATTTAGAAATTATATCGATTAAGAAAGTTCCTCTTTGTTGTCCACCATTCTGAGTAGCAGCTGGTAATTGTAATAGATATACTTAATTTACTGTATCCATGGCATATCCCAAATAACCGTCAGAGCGGATATATCAACCACTATACAATTTAGAAATGAAGTTGATTTAAAAAATTTCCTTTTCATTGTCCACTATTCTGACTAGCAACTACTAATTGTAATAGATATACTTAATTTACTGTATTCATGGCATATCCCAAATAACCGTCAGGGCGGAAATATCGATATGAAATTTTTATTATTGACGTATCACCAGATCCTCCGCCATTTAAAAAACATATTTGAAAACAACTACCAACAAATTTAGAAATGAAATCGATTAAAAAAGTTCCTCTTCGTTGTCCACCATTCTGACTAGCAGCTGGTAATTGTAATAGATATACTTAATTTACTGTATCCATGGCATATCCCAAATAACCGTCAAGGCGGAAATATCGACCACTATACAATTTAAAAATGAAATTCACTTTAAAAAGTTCCTTTTCGTTGTCCACCATTCTGACTAGCAGCTAGTAGCTGTAATAGATATACTTAATTTACTGTTTCCATGGTAAATCCTAAATAACCGTCAGGGCTGAAATATCGACCACTATACAATTTAGAAATGAAGTTGACTTAAAAAATTTCCTTTTCGTTGTCCACCATTCTGACTAGCAGCTACTAATTGTAATAGATATATTTAATTTACTGTATTCATGGCATATCCCAAATAACCGTCAGGGTGGAAATATCGATATGAAATTTTTTATTATTGATGTATCACCAGATCCTCCGCCATTTAAAAAAATATTTGAAAACAACTACCAACAAATTTAGAAATTATATCGATTAAGAAAGTTCCTCTTTGTTGTCCACCATTCTGACTAGCAGCTGGTAATTGTAATAGATATACTTAATTTACTGTATCCATGGCATATCCCAAATAACCGTCAAGGCGGAAATATCGACCACTATACAATTTAGAAATGAAATTGACTTAAAGAAGTTCCTTTTCGTTGTCCACCATTCTGACTAGCAGCTACTAATTGCAATAGATATACTTAATTTACTGTATTCATGGCATATCCCAAATAACCGTCAGGGCAGAAATATCGATATGAAATTTTTATTATTGACGTATCATCGGATCCTCAGCCATTTTTAAAAAAATATTTGAAAACAACCACCAACAAATTTAGATATGAAATCGATTAAAAAAGTTCCTCTTCGTTGTCCACCATTCTGACTAGCAGCTGGTAATTATAATAGATATACTTAATTTACTGTATCCATGGTATATCCCAAATAACCATCAGAGCGGAAATATCGACCACTATACAATTTAGAAATGAAATTGACTTAAAGAAGTTCCTTTTTGTTGTCCACCATTCTGACTTCTGATCTATTACAGTTAGAAGCCACATACTTTTTAACAAATAAATGACTTTTGTTCCACCACCGTAAGTGATATTAACTTTTGATTTTCAAATGGAACACATAATTTTCTTAATTCATCCAATGATACCATATAAAGCGCTTATTTTAAAGGAATATACTCATCCGGTGCCGGATCTGGAAATTTCTTGGGGGGGCAAGCTTGGATTTTGCCAACCCCCCACCCCCCAAAAAAGAAACAAAATGTCCTAAAAACTCCTATTTGCGATGACTTACTTTATATACACCAAATTATCGTATGCTTTAAGTGAAGAGTGAGAGGGGGAGGTAGAATTCACTTTTTCTATTTTAATTGTTTCTTTATTTATTTCTGTTAAAGATACGAAGAGAGGGGAAGAGGTCCGCAACATGTCCACAACATCTAAAAAAAAAATCCTGCAAATCGGACTGTTGACCAACGATTGGCAACATTGTTGCTTTATCATTCTCAATAGATGCCAAATTTGACAATCTTTCTTAAGTCATTGTTTCTTTTTCAATTTGCCATCCTCTCAACGTGCCGCTCAGGTCGCTTGCCACTTTTTGCTCCCCTAGATCCGGCCCTGTTTTGGAGCACCCTATAGTCTGGCCGAAATGAGTAAATAGTAGAGCTAGGGGCGTGCGAATTTCGTAAATTTTGCAAAAAATGTTCTTAAAAGAACTTCAGGTTTTTTTTTGGCCGAGTTGAGTGTAAAAACAAATTTAATTACATTTATTTTTTTCTTTTATTTTATGAAATATAAACAATATTATTATTTTATATACAGGGTGAATTCAGTATAGCTTAATTAATTAATCCGTGGTGTTTTAAATTCAAAATTCCATAGATAACCTTTTAACAAAAAGAAACCTAAAGCCGTCCTGCAGGGAAAACACTGACTGATAAATCTCACATTGAGCTTCGTGCCTACAAGCAGTATTCGCGATGTTGCCATATTTTCTCAAAAACATAATATAAATGTATTATTAAGTACTTACATCAATTTTCCTTATAATAATTGCTCAAAGTGGAGACCGTAGTTTCTTATGCATGTTTCTGCTCGTCGGCAGATCGAATTACGTCCTCTTTCAAAGACAACAGGATCTTCACGAATTTGTGCAGCAGCTATGTGGACACGTTGTGTCAGTCCTTTAACAGAGTTCACTGGCTCCCTGCACACTATTTGTTTCATATGACCTCATAAAAAAGTCACAGGGGTTTAAATCCGGAGATCTGGCAGCCCTTCCAATCCATCGATTAGGGCAAGTCCGGTTCAGAAAATTGGCAACTTCCATGGAATAATATGGTGGTGCCCCATCTTGTAGATACCACATTTGTCTCCACGTAGCTAAGGGCTAAACTTGGTCTATTAAATCAGGTAACATATTATTTAAAAAATGGGTAATCCGGTCCATTAAGCCTGTTAGGTAACACATAAGGTCCAATTAGTTTATCGCCGATGATTCCTGCCCAAACGTCTATCGAAAATTTTCTTTGTTGTCTACGTTCGATTATAACGTGGGGATTTTCGTCGCTCCAAATGTGTGTATTATGCACATTAAAACCTCGTCACGAGTAAATTCAGCTTCGTCAGTACACAACACAACATTTAAAAAATTTTGTTGTTCGACACACTTCTGCAAAATCCATGTACAAAATTCACGTCGACGAACGTCATCACCAGGCTGTAAACCTTGTACTTTTTGCATATGATAAGGACGGAGCCCTTACTCTTTTAAAGTGCGACAAGCGACAAACTGCGAAACTCCAATTTGATGAGCGAGTACTTATTTCAGGATGTTCCTATATAGCATCTAAAATTTGAGATTCTGCATTTAATATCCTCTCCGAGCATGTACGTCCTTTATCCTGATTTGCAGGTTTGAATTCACCACGATCTCGTAAATGTTGCACTGTAGATGTAAAAGTTTTATAGTGGGGAATATGACGATTAGGAAATCTTTCTGCGTAAAGTTCCCTCGCTTTACTCGCATTACCCAGGGCTTCCCCATACGTTAATACAATGTCAGCCAATTCACAGTTTGTTAAAAACATGGCATGCTATACACATCGAACTTGTTAAATAAGAGACCGAAACAATGCTAAATACACAGTCACAAAACACAATCTGTCACATATGACGTAAACAACTACCAAGCGCATACATAACCTACAAACGAATAATGACGTTTACTTGCGTGTTCATGAGCGTCGTAGACATTTTAGATCAAAATTGAATAATTTTTATCTCCCTTATTTTTCACATATTTTATAAATGACTATTTTTAATAATTTTGGGAGTCATACTGCTGAATAGGTTCAAATATTATGATGTATTTCAAATTCAGTCTGTATACCTATATAAATATATGTGTGGCGCCGCTGGATGACGAGCTATCTGAATATTTGACCTTCGTCGATAAAAACTTCGCCTATTTCATAGAAGTCAACAAATTATTAGGTACGTTCTCACATTCAACCCATTAGGTCGGCTATGGCAATTACACAGAATGTCCTAGTCGTGGTTTTCATTTCTGGTAGGAGGCAAAAACGGATAAAATTTAATATATTTCTATGGTAGAACGAGGTGTCGCTTCGGTATTTATTTATTTATTAGCCGTTACTCGAGTCCGAGTATAAAAATGTTACAGTCGATAAATTGTGTACAATAAAAAACAAGTAAAAGGTGTAGTCTATTGTAATTCCCATTCACCTACGGTGCACACGACTATGGCTATAGAGGCCAATTCGGGAGAACACATGTCGACCGCAGTCAGGACAAACATAGACCTGGTTAGGTCTTGGATTCGGCCTTCTTGCAGCAACATTTCCTTGATAGCTGGCCACAACCCCTCGCCATTCGGTTCTGTCCACTGCAAGTTGTTCCCATTGCTCGTCTGCAATACCGCAGGATTTTAGATTTTCATGGAGAGCGTCTTTGAACCTCTTTCGTTGACCGCCACGCCTTCTTCTACCGCTTAGCAATTCACCATAAAGTGTACATTTAGGAAGGCGGTTATCATGCATGCGATGAACGTGACCTGCCCATCTTAGGCGTGCTCTTGAAATAAGCACCTCAATTGGAAGGCTGTTTGCTCTCCTGAGTACTTCCACGTTTGATATGTGATGGAACCAACGGATTTTCATCATATTTCTGAGGTGTCGTTGCTGAAAACGTTCTAATTCTTTCACATGACGACGGTAAGTGACCCAGCTTTCACATCCATATAGCAGTGTTGGAATGACAACTGCTCTGTAGACAGCCATTTTCGTTGACAAAGCAAGGTCGTGGTTGTCAAATACTCTCTCTCTAAGTTCCCAGAGTGCTCTAGATGCAGCGTTAATTCTATTGCGAATCTCGCTGTCCATGTTTGCTTTGTCATTAACAACATTGCCTAAGTAATTGAACTGATCCACCACTTCAAGAGAATTTCCGTTAAGTGTAATGTCTATTTGGTTCACTTGATGAGGGGTTGACATAATCTTAGTCTTTCCAATGTTGATTTTAAGTCCCAAGGAATCATAGCTCTGGGCATACACATCTAAAAGTTCTTGAAGCTCTTCCGGCGTAGAGGCTAAAAGTGCACAGTCATCCGCATACTGGAGATCACAAATGAATCGTGTGCGTGTCTTCGTGAAAGCTCTAAAGCGCCCTATGTTAAAGAGACCGCCATCAAAACGGTATCTGAGACCTATTCCTCTGACTGTCAGTTTGTTGTCAACAATAATTGTTAGAGCAGTGGTAAACAAATTAAAGAGTAGGGGTGCCAGGACACATCCCTGCCTAACTCCAGTGAGGGTTTGGAAAGGTTCGGTTGCCTCATTATTATACATAACCTGGGCGTTGTTGTTTGTATGTAGACTGCGACATACTTCCACAAATTTTCTAGGGATACCTAAGCGGAACATAATTTTCCAGAGCACTTCCCTGTCCACCGAGTCAAACGCCTTGGTTAAATCAATGAAGGCCATGTGAATTTCTCCTTGTTCGAGTGCTTTTTCTTGAAGCTGTTTAAGTGTGAAGATTAAATCCGATGTGCCTCGGTTTGGTCTAAAGCCACTCTGTGTTTCTGGAAGTAACTTTTCCATAACAGGTGTTAGCCTATTTGCCATCGCTTTAGTGAGTATCTTCCCTCCAACAGCCAGGAGAGCTATACCCCTGTAATTTCCACAGTCCGCAGCGCTCCCTTTGTTTTTGAAGAGGTTGATTAAAAGTGTATCACGAAACTCCTGCGGAGCTTGACCACTTTCCCACACGACATCAAACAGTTTTTTGAGGTAGGGTATGAGCTCTGACGACACAGCTTTAAAGATCTCAGCTGGGAGTGAGTCGGCGCCGGGAGATTTGTTATTTTTTAGCTGCCCAATGGCGGTTAAGATCTCTTCCATTTTTAGTGGTTTATCTAAGTCTTCGAAGGTGTCATATTGAGGGATAAGATTTATAATATCGTGATCGGTTTGACTTTGCTGGTTAAGAATGTTAGAGTAGTGTTCTTTCCATCGGGCTCTTATTTCCTGGTCTTCTTTGAGGAGATTTCCATTTAAATCTTTAATAGGGCACATATTTTTCCGACTGGGGCCGTACACTGCTTTTACTCCTTGAAAGATGCTTCGGTATTAGATAACAACTAAATCCCTTGACGAGAATGCCCCTGATTTTTTGCTCCACTATGTACTCTTTTTGGCTCCACAATATATACACGATGTAACGCAACTTATCCGAAAAATTTTAACCATACATACACCGGTTTCTTGAAAAAAAATCGGCAGCTACTGGAAGCGACTGGAACCTCCCCACTTGATGGATCTTTGTAGCCGAAAGAGCATTAATTTGTGTGACAAAACGGCACTAAACGTAATCCGATCTCATCCAAAAACTATTCAGATATTCTGGGGCACTAAAAAAACCCTCAACTTAATGAATATACAACCAATTATGCGAGTTATTACCTACATTATCGCTCGTTGAATAATATACTATTAGGATTTTAACATCACTTGAACGACTAAGAAAGTCTAGTTATCCTAAATACTACGGCTTTGTAAAGCAACAAACTGAAAATTGGTAAAGTGATAATCTGTAATAAATTCACCAACGAAGGTACAAAAAGCATATGATATTGACATTGTTACTTCTAGCTTTAAAGTGTGGGACAATCCACTAAAAGTTACAAATATGCCGAAATTTTATTAACATAATATGACACCAACGTTATCGGATGACAAACGATGACAATGACAATCGTCAAAATTTGCTCATTGCAATCCGATCGCTCGCGGCTGTCTTTGTTAAATGAAACATTAGCATTTCAGTAATTTTACTAGATTTTAGAGGAATATTTGTAGTTTAATTCTTCGATTTGTCTGTATATATATTTAAAAACGGCACTAAACGTAATCCGCTCTACTTCTAAAGAAGTGAAGAAATCCTCACACATGAATTGACACGTGATGTGACGAGTTTCACGACGTAACGGCTACGCGTGCCGATTATGTCATGCGAAATGCGATCTATGCCATATTTGCTTTGTTTTTAATTTTTTTCACGGAAACCAAATCGAAAGGGTGGAAGTGTGATATATCGTTGAAATCAGAATTTTAACTGCTTTTCAATGGTTTCATTGCAAATTGAAAGTAATTATAAAATAAACAACTTGTTGCGTGAAAATGGCACTAAACGTAATCCGATCTCAACCAAAGATCTTCTGGGGCACTAAAGAAACGCACACGCAAAGTTTCATTCAAATCCGTTCAGTAGTTTCGGTGCTATCGTGCTAACACACATACATACACACAGACATTTTTCAAAAACCACTTTTTTGGGTCCCTAGGACCTCAAAACGTAAAGATTTGATGTTATCTCAATTTTCGTTTTTGAACCAATTTTAGTAACCTCTCACAATTTTATTGTGGAGAGGTTAAAAAAAGTAATAAAAGTCCAACACATAAAAAGATACAAATTGTTAAAGTTACAAATTAATGAAAATTTGTCGATGTCTTGGTCACTGATGAAGCTATTCTTACGCGTAATGGTATAACCAATCTACATAATATGCACGTTTGGACCATTGAGAATCCTCATCAAGTAGTTCGGAATCACTTTGAACATCGATGAACGCCTAATTGATCCATTCATATTGCCAAATCAGATGGATGGTCAGCAATATCTGCAGTTTCTCCGTAATGATCTTCCTGGTCCTCTTGAAGATGTGCCCTTGGAGGTCCGAAGTCGGATGTGGTTTTTACATGATGGTGCGCCCCCAAATTATCGTTTAGTAGTCCGAGGTTACTTGACCCAATTAAACGAAATATGTTGGATCGGACGGGATTGACCCGTAGCTTGGCCTCCGCGGTCCCCGGATCTAAATCCTCTTGACTTCCTTTTGTGGGATATTTAAAAAATGAAGTCTACCAAACAGAAGTTGACAATAACAATGTATTACGTGAATGTATCACAACAGCTGTCCATAATCTGCGTCTTCATGAATAGCAGGAAGGGAGAACACTTCAGCTAGTGTGACAAAATTGGATTAGACGGGTTCAGGTGTGCTTGAATGTCAATGGCCAGAATTTTGAATAGTTTTTATAGAAATAATACGTTATTTTAACATTTCCATTAATTTGTAATTTTAACAATTTTTATCTTTTTTTGTGTTGGACTTTTATTAATAAATTTTTTAAGAAATCGACTTCTTATTTTAAGATGCATCTATGGTTAAAATTATTCGGGTAAGTTGCGTTACACCCTGTATAGAGCACATAACTGGTTTTGTTTAGGGATATAGTAAGAAATCGTTTATTTCAAATGCCTCAATATGTATTATAACATTTGCAAATTACGAACAGAAGTTTCAGTCGATAAATAGCGGCTGGATTATACCACGAGCAGATATTGTACACTAATGTACAGTAAGCAATCTGTGAAAACATGCACCAAATATCCCCGGAACTTTATTATGCCTTTATTACAAATAGACAACGTTTCGTAGCAAGATCTTCCAAGAACACGTCCATATCTGTATAACAGGGTACGGAATTATTTCTCTAATTGGTTCATACCATATAGTCCATAAATATTAGATTTCAAACCGTTTTACAACAGTATCTGGGTACATATTTGTAATTGTACAGCGCCATTAAAAAACTGACAATATTATTTTAATTACTCGTCTGCAAACTTAATAATAAGCTAAAACTATACGGGTTAGTACAAAAATTTGGGAAAGAATGAAAATTAGTGTTTTGGAATTATTGATACAGTGCGATCCGAATTGAAATAGAAAATACTAACAAAATGTTTAACTTCTTGATAGAACCAGCATCAACTATATTTACTGTACAAAGTACTTACTGAATTTAGAATGTTTTGTAAAAATTACAAACACGTCAATAAAAATCACATGGCAAATTACAGTCCAATGCCGTTAATGTTAAGCACCACAAGGCACCATCTTAGGACCTATCTTATTTCTGCTATTTATAAAAGATTTACTCGATAAAAACTTTGGCTGATAACTGGAGTTTAGCGAGGCTAAACTTAACCACTGCACCAGGTAAATTTTCCAGTCTCTTTAAATAACACAGAATTATGTACGAGTACTAAGAGCAATTTTTAACAGGAAAAGTAGCTGATAAACTCCACACGGTGAAATTAAGAGGAGTTAGGTCAAGAGACCGAACAGATCACTTGATCGGTGCATCTGCACCTCGTCCATTACATCTATTAGGATAGTGATTGTAATAGGCCAACGTTGAATTAAATGTATAAAAAATTGTTCACAATCAATGCACAAAATCCCGTTAATTGATAAAGCTATGACAAAAAAATAGTCAGGAGGGGAGATTCAGTGCACCCCGTATATCGTTTGCTTAGTATACGACTGATTCAGATAATGATTCATCTTATCTCGCAACCTCGAAAGCATATCCAAGCTAAATTCAGAGTTACCGCAGAGGCTTGTGCTATAATATGAGCCTTTATAACATGGCATATTCAGCTAAGTAACCTTCCTGTTTCAATTATTTTATCCGTTTCCCTGTCTGTTCTCAAGGCAATAAATAATTCACATACTTACATTTAATTTTCAAACCGTACATCCACAAAATAAAGAAGCAGCATTACAAAATTAATCTGAGAAAAAGCGTATATAAGTTTGAAATTCAATCGGATTGTTGATGTAAGCTATCCTAAAAAGATTTTCAAATTACGCTCTAGTCCTGCCAAGTTTATAATTCAATTAATATTTCCAGGAGTTAGTCCAGTTAACAGAAGTTTCATTTTTGGATTAAGGTCTACGTTAAAGAAATTTTATTGGAGTTGTTCATTTTAGTGTTAGAGAAAAGAAAAAAAATTATATAAAAAATATTTGAAAAAAGCTTTTATAGAAATGCTCCAAAAAGTAGAAAATAAACTTTGAAATAAATCAAACTCACTGTTTTGTTACGTTATATAATTTTTTTAATATAAAAGCTTGTCGTTGTAAAGGAGATTGCTCGCCTTCTTTAGTCTTCTATCTATGTGAAGATTCCATGTTAGTTTGGCATCGAAGGTTACCCCAAGGTATTTCTGATGCGAAACTTAATGTTGTATCCAGGAGGGCAGGCGCTTTCAATGCTCCTAGTGTCCTTTTTCTGGGAAGAGAACCATCTCGGTCTTCCTGGGATTGACAGACAGGGTGTGTTCTTTGCACAATTTTTCAATTACTCTTAGGCCCTCCTGCATTCTTTCACAAAGGACTCCTTCGAATTTTCCGCTAAGCATGATTGTTAAATCATTTGCATAGAATTCTTCTGAATTGAGGCGGCACAAGAGGCGATCAAGAACGAGGTTCCATAGCAGTGGTGATATTACACCTCCCTGTGGACAGCCTCTCGAGATCATTCCTCGTTATATCGTTGGAAAGAGAAAAAATAACGCAATGACTAGGTGCACTCTAGAGTGCACGCTATTTTCAGCGTTGGGTGCACTCCGGCATATTCGCCGATCCTATTACGTACAGAATAGGGAAATAAATGCAGGAGTACGATTGGTGGGACCCCACAGAGCGCGGGCACTCCACACTACATCAAATAAAATTAACATATTTAACCTAACGAACTAACCTAAAGAAATATTCGTATTATGTATTTTAGTTGTTAACAAAATGTCAAAGGTAAGGAAAATTATCTATCATAAGCAACTATATTATATCAAATAATATTAACATATTTAACCTAACGAACTAATCTAAAGAAATATTCGTATTATGTATTTTATTTGTTAACAAAATGTCAAAGGCAAGGAAAATTATCTATCATAAGCAACTATATTATATCAAATAATATTAACATATTTAACCTAACGAACTAACTTAAAGAAATATTCGTATTACGTATTATGGTTGTTAACAAAATGTAGTAAAAAAAAACCGTAAAAAGTTGATTCGAGCCCTCGACCTCACGTGTGAGAATCGGGCAAACTAAACCACTACACCACAGACTGCTGATGAGGAACCTACATACTTCTTATTATATCAAAGCCTTTGCGGCTGCAAATTCGAAAAATGCAAGGGGCTCGCACCTGACGGATTTTAATATATAGTAGGTACGCATTACCGCGGATTCGATGAATGACGTCACATCCAAGGCATTCGTGATTTGGAGTGCACCCAACGCTGAAAATTGCGTGCCCTCTAGAGTGCACCTAGTCATTACGATTATTAAAACATCTAAGAAATTAAAAGACAAACTTACTTCAGGCATTGATGGTATTTCCTGCTTTTTTGTTAAATATTGTTATCGTGCCTTGTTAGAACACCTACTTTTCGTTTATAATTTAATTTTAAGAACAGCTACATTTCCTGTTATGTAGAAAATTACTTCCGTGTTAAAAAAAAACGTGACCCAGCTGTACTAAAAAAATATCGCTTTATTTCTATTTTGTGTAGTTTTGAGAAATCGAAATAGTGATATATAATTGCGTTTATCCTAATGTTAGACATTATATTTCCCTGCATCAACATGAATTCTTAGATAAAAAGTCTACGATTACCAACTTAACCTACTTAACTCAGTTTGCCTCTGAAATTTTCGATAAACAAGTACAAGCAGATGTAGTATACATGAATATTCAGAAAGCATTTGATCAAATCGACCTATATTTATTAATAAAGAAATTAGGTAACTTTAGATTTTCTGAAGGCTTAATTAATTTATTTACATCATGTCCACTTAAATGCAAGCAGTTTGTCGAGTACGAGGGTTTTCGTTCGAATTACTACATTAATACGTCCGGAGTGCCACAAGGTTCCAATTTAGGGCCACTTCTATTTCTCATTTACATCAATGAGAGCAATGATGTTATTAGCTGTTCAAAGATCATGTTCGTGAATGATTTGAAAATCTATAGAGAGGTAAGAACGATAAGCGATTGTAGAATGAACCAGAATGACCTTAAAACCTGGCTGGTGTAGTGCAAACTATCTATGCATCAATGTTCAAAAACTTTACGTTATCACTTTTTCTCGAAAAAATAGATCTGAAGAATATGATTATAAAATAAATTCAGAGAAAATGTAACCAGAGGTACAAAAATCAAGGATTTGAGCATTATCTTCGATAGCCAGTTAACATTTCGAGCCCATATTAATAGTGGCTGTGTTAAATTCATATTAAGAAACTGTAAGTGTTTTTGCAAAACCTCTAGCCTAACGTTGTTATATTACGTATATGTTCGTTCAAGATTAGAATATGACGAATTATGGTATCAGTGGTATTTATATCACGTGAGTAATATTGAGTTAGTTCAGAAGAAGTTCCCAAAATATTTGTTTTTTAAGGAGGATGGGATTTACCCGCCGAGAGGAATTAATACGTCCATTTTAACGAACCGTTTTGGAATGGTTTCATTAGAAATTCGTCGTGAAATAATTTTCATTAATTATTTATTCAATTTAATTCATAATACTATTGATTGTCCGTTTTCGTTGGACAAAATCAATTTCCATATACCCAGACTTGTACGCCATCACACAACCTTCTATGTCGATAAGTAGAGGACAAATATTATGGCTTATCTCCCATTTATGTAATGTGTAATAATTTTAATAAATCCTCCCATCTATGTGACATTAATTTTGATAGTCTAAGCAGTATATTAAGTCATACAATTAAAACATGTTGGTTTCATTTTGTTTGTAGCTTCAGTATCGATACTGTTTTTGTTTCTTGTTTTTTTCATTCACTCTTATAATATGTGTTTTCATGTATTTCCTGTAATTGCGTGTTTACCTGTTGGAAATAAAGACATTATTATTATTATTATTATTATTGTTATATGTTTATAATCCCCAATAAACACCTCGTACGTAGGTTCGATAAATTGCAACAAAAATTTTTACTAACCACTGATTTATAAATCGCTAAATTACAATAATAAGTCCTTAATATTATATACTAATTATAACCTTAATTTACTATAGATTAAGTTATGTGTGCAGCGCTATCTTTGCTGATGCAGCTTTATGGCGTTCTATGTAATATAATCTTTTGCTTAATAGACTATTGTTAGTTTATAAATAGGAGTGCTGCTCATTTATTATTCAGATTGTTACCACGCTCGAGCTAGCAACTTGTAACTTATTATCGTAATAAAGTTAGCTTCTTGTGAACAACAAATTTTGTTTGGTTTTTAAAAACGCATCTTCCGTACTTGAAGACCTAACTATTCACTACTTTAATTCACAACTTGTTACTGTTCCTTATTTTTCTTATCACTTGTTCATCTAATATAAAACTCAGTGCGTTGAATCCACTCCTTATATATCCGTGGCGAACGTACTTGAACTCTCTATTTCACTCCAGAACGTCCGGGGCAACTTCTCGATCTTTCGATTTGTTATTCCAGAGTTCTCTCTCTCTTTCGTGTAAATTCTTGTCGAACTATAGCCTCGAAATTTCTGTGTAGTAATGGCGGTTCGTCAGTTGGCCCAGAGATGGCGTCCCTTTACCGGTGACCAATTAAACAGGTCTCCTTTCACTCTGCCACCAGAGACTGATTGAACCTTTCTCCGTTAGAGAGCGACACATATTATTATTGTATTAAAATAAAAAAGAAATCCCTAACTAGATAATTCGCATTAAAAACCTAATTTGACTCCACCTTCTCTCATTTCGATATACTGGACTAGATAAATAACAAAGAATTTAATTTTCGCCCTTTCATAATAATTTCCATTTTTTTGCCTTCACAACCTCCACTGAAGTGTTCAGGTCAACAGGCCAAATTTGACGGGATCATTATTCACTGGCAATGGCAACCCAACGTTAACCCTTCCCTAATTCATCCTATTCAATGCGCGTGTCATTCCCTTTCTAAATTGCGAACAAATATCAGAAATAGTCGGTTTATATAAATAACCGAGAAAAATGTGTCACTATCCTCACAAAAGGCATGCTCTAATGACATTTAATAAATAGAAGAAAATTCAATTCGCAATATGTTGGTGTGAGAATTTCCACTTTCGTCCCCGTTCGGAGGGCGGTTATCACTATATAGTCAATGATTCATCTGATAAGCACTCGCCAAGAATGAGATAGGAAATTTCTCATTGTCTACCTCAATCTGTTACGCCCTAAAGGCGTACACACACTGCGCTGCATCCGTGTAATGCTGCAGAAAACGAAGTTATCGTTTATCCATCTCGGAATTGTATATTACAACTAATGAAGTACTAGCAGCTGACGTCACAACCAGCAGGAACTTCAGATCCGTGAGCGTCAAAGTTTTTGTGACATTTAAGGTCATTTAATTATCCCAAGTTTTAAGGAATTTTAGAGGTGTTTTTTTGTGTAAAATTGATTATTAGTGTTCCCTTTTACTAATGCGTTTGGTTGAACTGACTTTAATTTTTTGTTTTATTTGTGTTTTTTAACCGACGTGTTTTTTGCGTACTATCAAAAGTTGATTATTTTCGAAATGGAAACTTAATTTTAGCAACTAGGATTTTTAAATTTGTTGAAATTTGATCTATACACTTCATTTTAGGAGTCATCAAATTTGGTGATGGATTATCTGTTATTGTGAACGCGCCCTATGGCCAATGATGAAATTAGAGCATGTAAAAGTTGTCTTTGCCCAGCTTGCCCGTAAATGAATAGAATCTCTGGGTGCAAAAAAATTAGCGAGCGATATCTCATTGTTGGTAAAGTAAATGTAGATCTATATGAAATTTAAAGATTATTATCAAAGTATACTACTTATGTCTGTAGTGTCTAATCACCAATTGCTGCTTTTCAACATTAGAACATTATACAATGAATGTAATTTTTGTTTTAGGTTCGGCATTCTTAGAGACTACCAGAAGTACCATTTAAGCCATGGACTGTTGTATGGGGAAACGTCTGTGACGGATGTATTGGCTTATTGGATAGAACCCAGCAACAAAGAACATTGATATGGCTATAGCGTCCTTCTATAGTATTAATTAAAAAACAGGGCCAGATGCTTAGAGTATACATTGCGCTTTGGCATTTCACAAAGATTTTTCTATATTATATACATTTGTAAATTATGCAGTTCTAATATTTCAGAAGCATATATATATATATATATATATAGCATGTTATTTCCAGGAATAAAGTGTCAAAGATCAATTGTTCAACACGGATTCTTCAAATACCGTTCAACAGATTCAAATTTAATGCAGTTTAATTTGATTCTATAGACATGGGTGGGGATAGTGACCAATTTTTATTAGGCAACTGGGCTGCTGGCCCATTGTATCTAGGAATCTACAGTTTATATTGGGCTTCAAATCACGATCCTCGGCTGCTAACTTTTCCTAAGATTTTCTCAGTCGCAGTGTACTGGCTGTTCAATGAAATACTTGATTATCCGTCCAAGTGCCGAACACAGAAATCTCATTTCCCGACAAGGGTGTATGTACAAGTAAACATTAGGTCGATAAACTGAACAATGATATCTTCTTAGTCAAATTTAATTGTTGCGGCTTTTTAGAAAATTTTTCTTACCCTAGATAAATTCTATTTAACTAACAGAAAGCATTACGCTGTGTATCATAGCGTTGTCGATCGAAATTTCTGTTAAATCGGGAGTGTCCCAAGGTTCCAATTTAGGCTCACTTTTTCAATTAGTTTATCAACCACATAGTAGGCAAAGGTACTGTTAACTATCCTTTATACGAGAATGATTTGAAATGTTACGGGTAAAAACAATTGTTTTGAGCTACAAAATAATATCATTTAAATTGACAAATTAATTTTAAACATTGTAAACAGAAGAAATAAAATGCTAGATCGTTACCCAAGTATAGTTTGTCCCATATATAATTCAGCGATATAAAAGAGCTCTCAAAAAAGCGTGAAATGAACCGAGCGCTTGTGATTGTTATACCGCTGGCGTTATAAGGTAGCAGTACACAGGACCGGACTTAAAATGTGTCTTCAATTTCAAGCAATGAATTAAGGAATTATTTAATCCGCGCTTTTATACTCATCTTAGCCAAAGACAAAAACTGGTGTTCTTTTCAGAAAGCTTTTAATGACATAATTTTTTTAACAATGAATAATACGAAATCTGATATCAGAACTATAAAATAAGTATATTTACAAAAATTTACAAAAACTTCATTCACGCCAGTTTTTCTTATTGCCCAGCAAACATCAACGAGGAGGCATAAGCATAACCCGTGACAGGATTGTTAATCTAGGAGTAGGAGGTTAAAGAAAAATAAATAAACCAGTATTTTTAAGTTAAAAACTTAACTATCCAACAAAACAACAAGGTAATAAACTTTCTTATTAAAATAACATAATTAAGTTTCAGAGTAAAACTGTATAAAATGAATAAATAAATAGCTAAACTCAACAAAATCAGAATAATAATAATAAGCATTATTAGTAAGAATATTAATAGCATTTTCCTATAGTAAAATAAAGAAAACAAAAACATTTCTTAAAATGTTACAAATAAAACATGTTTTAAACTCACCACTCACCAGAAATAATATTTTTCAAAAAAAAATAACGAAACTTATCACTAACACTCTCACAGAACATCACTCACTCACTATCACTGCCACTGTCATAAATATACCCATCAATTCAATTCAAATAGTCTTTATTAATATTAACATTACAAAAAGTTGCCTCACCAGGACCTGTTCCGGAACCGATCGTGCAACCACCGTGCTGACGTGGTGGCGGATTGCAGGATTGGGCGGAACAGGCCTGGGTGGGCGGAAACAACAATACAATAAACTTAACCTAAACTCCTTTTTACAAAAATAAAATAAAAATAGGTATTAACTTTTAACAAAAATGCTTGAAAAACAAACTTATAACTACACTAATTTTAATAAAACTCGTGCACAAAAAAACACTGTTAAATTTTTGTATCTGAACGCAGGCACCACAAATTAAACAAGGTGCCTTCCGCGAGACACTCTAATGCAGGGCTGCGCAGGGCTGACCTAAACTTTGATTTTGAAAGGTTTTGATTTTTTTTTTTTTAAGGTTAATGATGTGAAATGGATTTAGAAACAGACATGTACAAAAAGAAATGAAGAAAAAACAAACGCAACAAAAATACACAAATAGAAAGGAAGAGGACGACAGGAAAGGTTTAAAGATGAGCGAAAGGTATGAAATACTAATGAAAGATGGATAGGATTAGCGAAAGGTATAGTTGGTGAAACTTGGCTATAGTGGTTGCCGGAAAATCGGTAACGTCTGGTACGGTAAGGGGTGTTTGATCCGAAATGGGGCATTATGCTGTCTAATTTGTGTTATGTGTCTTGTTAGCGGACTATCGCCCAGCTTGAACGAGTAGAAGTTTTGAGAGATGTGCTGGACGTAGCGCGCTATCGGGGTTATGTCGTTGCAGCGTGATAAATATACCCATTGCGTCCTGGAACTTTAAATATAGTAAATTAAATAAAATATAGGATTATTTTCCGTTATTCGCATTCTTCGTCACTGTCACTGTCCCCTAACACGTCGACGACGAACTTATTTCCGCTATTTGTTAAGATTTGTTCCAGTTTTCTATAATCTTCGTATTTCATTACTTTGTGAATTTATAACTAGTTGCTTCTAGAAGAGGGAGAAAGGCTGTGAAGGATAGGATTTATAGGATTTTAAAATTATTTTCACCAAAACTGTTCTTACTCCTAACCGGAAAATTTGGTCGAGTTGTATCGGACCGATTTTTATGGACTGATTTTCTTGTAAACTTTAGTTTTACTTTCAATTTCAAGGTAAACTATTTACTTCAACAATAATGTGAAAAATTCAATAAAATTTTTCATTAAACTTTCATGCCAAAGAAAGCCCTGAGAGTCCACGTAGACTACTAAACATTCGACGATTCATCAATTCGGTAGCATAAAGGAACCTGCACATTTCTTATGGGAAAGTCGCTGGAATCGATATATGCTATTCCTCTTAAGCTCCTGATCAAAAGTCCTCATGGAAACAAGGTCGGAAAATTACAGTTTTCTAGATATGGGGGGGGGGGGAATCGATTTTTCGTGATTTTTTCACTAACAGTAAGAAGCCATGGTCCTGCTTTGCTAGTGTTCTACGGGTTTTTCGGGTCGCTGATTTCAAATCTGATGTCAAAAGTAGCATTTGACAGTTGATAGCTCTCAGTGGCACTGTAAACTCGCCTTATTTTCCGGAAAAGATTTATCAGAATATATACAAGGAGTTTTTTGGGTCGCTAATTTCAAATCCGATGTCGAAGGTGGCATTTGACAGTTGACAGCTGTCAGTAGCAGTGTTAGCTGTATTATCCGGAAAAAAATTATTTATTTATACATCTCTTCACTGACCAGCACTGGTATGAAAGTGCTCAAACACAACCAATTAATTGGATTGTTTGCTTATACTTTTAGCGTGATCCGGGAACACTGTGGTAAATCTTTTCCGGATAATACAGCTAACACTGCTATTAACAGCTGTCAGCTGTCAAATGCTACTTTCGACATCGGATTTGAAATCAGCGACCCGAAAAACCTCCTTAGAACACGCATTTAAAGGACCATGACTCCCATACTATTAGTGAAAAAATCCCGAAAAATCGACTTCCCTTCCCCCATATCTGGACACCTGTACATTTTCCGACTTTGTGACTTTTGACCAAGAGCTCGAGAGGAATAACATATATCGATTCCAGCGAGTTTCACCGGGGGCCATTTCCCATAAAAAATGTGTGGCCATTTTTTGCGGCGATTTAAAAGAAGTCAAACACCTTCTTTATGGCCTTTTTTGTAACGAAACTGAAACTGATATACGGTCGGTCCCCTTTACGCTTTTTTGGAAGCTTTTTTATATCGCTGAATTATATGTGGCATATACAATAGCAATTTAAATAGCCTATAGATCTCTTTATATTTTATCATGGAATTTATCAAACTTCATTTTTCTAGGCTGTTATAACATTTATAAATAGAAAGAAAAGATAGTTCCTTAGGAACTCGAGATGGGCCACTAAACATTAACACTGACTAATTTTTTTATGACAATACATAATTTGAATAAAAAAAACAATTATTGGTCCATTATCGGGCCACCATTAAATATAGAGCAACGAGGACTATTTGAAAGGCTGCTACTCTTATCGATATTTTAATAGCGGACATTGTTAGATCGTGAAGTGTGTGCAGAGCCTGAGGCGGAAAAAGGCAATTTTTCGATTCCTATTCAATATATAGTACTAATTTCTATGCACCCCTTTTATTTCATTTTAATCTTTGCTAATCTCTATTTGAAAAGGGGACAGGGAGCAGATAAGACAGAAGGACTGGAACGGCGCATTCATTGGTATTTCTATAACCATAAATTTAACTATCCTGAAAATTGCAGTGACAATTGCCCGCAGTATTATATAATCGCTCATTATTATCGCAGTTGGTAATTTATATTGACACTATCAAACTACTGTTAGGTACTTCTGTGCGAGCATGTTGGTTTATACACGTTGAGATTTTAGATTTATACTTATTTATCTACCGCGTTTAAATTTGAATCGCTTTATGCTCAATTACATTGATTTGAATTATTTTAGCGTGAGTCATCAATTATTATTTAAGGATTTAAGGTATATCGTAACTAGGAAACTGGATTAAATATTCCTTATTAATTCTCTTTAAGGGTTATACTCTTGTCTATCTATATAAATAAAAATGGAATGCTGTTCGTTGGTAAACGCATCACTTGGGAACGGCTGGACCGATTTGGCTAATTTTTTTAAAAAATATTCGTAATAGTCCAAATAAGGTTTTTAGGGAAAGAGAAAATTGAAAAAGTTGCTCGAAAAATTGGAAAATTCTGGAAAAACTGAAAATACTTTTTGTGACAGGGATGTTCGTTTTGACAGGAGGACGTCTGTCGGGTCACCTAGTACTTCAACTAATAAAATTATATACTGGGTGTTAGACAAATATTGGAACGGTGGAAAATCTCGAACAGTTTGCATCAAATCGAAAAATAAAAAAATATGTGTCAAAAATTTTTCAAAATACTATCTACTGATACCAAAATGACCTCCCCACCCACCACCCTGTGGGTGGGGCGAAGGGAAACTTTAAAATTTCAAATGGAAACCCCTATTTTTTCGGATTCTACGACAAAAAAATACGTAAATTTTATTCCAGACATTCTTTTCGATTCTTGCATGGTGTCGCTGTAATCCCAAAAAATGAAAAGAAAACATTGCTGTTTCAAGAGTAGCGTCTTGTGCCCATAAAAAAGCGTCCAATTCAAAAACTGAAAAACACGTATTTGTTATTTTTACGAAATCTATCCAATGACATTGGATTCGACTCTCCCACCCCTAACCCATTGGGTGGGGCGGGGGGCAACTTTGAAATTTATAATGAAAATCCCTATTTTTATAACGGATGCCGATTCTACGGCCAAAAATACGTGAATTTTATATCGGGCATTTTTTTCGATTCTCGCAAGGTGTCGCTGCAATCGCACAAAATTGAAATAAACCTTAAGCGTCCATAAGTTTGTAAATATTTACAAACTCTAGCTACTTGCGTTGACAAAAAAACAACCAGTTTAAAAAACAATATCTGTGACATCTTGGTTTTTATGAATGTTTTTTTTTAAGTGTTCTTAATAACAGTATTTGTTTTGTGAAATTTCTACGAGAACGTTCAGTTCCTTCCAACTTTTGTAAAGGCAGGAGCGCTTTTGTACGGAAAAAGTTATTTCACTTTTCATTAGTTCTCGCGATAAAGAAAGGTCTATGATGAAGTTGTGATTTTATTCAACGAAACTTTCCGTGTAGATGAAGTGGGAATTTCGAAATCTACTGTGTCCCGTATCATCAAACGATTCCTAGACACAAGGACAAATAAAAATCGCCCAAAATCTGGAAGACCAAAATCTGAAACATCGGAAGCTCGACAAATGGAAGTGGCCCAGGCATTTGTTGAAAATCGAAGGTTATCTATCAGAAGAGCCCGTCAACAGCTTGATATGAGTGCATTTTCAGTTCATAAGAATTTTAAACTTTTGAAATTTCATCCTTACAAAATTCACCTTCACCAAGAGTTAAATGAAGATGATTTTGATCGGCGACTTGAATTTAGTGAATTAATGATGGAAAGGAGTAACCAAAACCCAAATTTTTTGTCATCTCTACTTCTCAGATGAAGCAACTTTCGAACTCAATGGAAAAGTTAATCGCCATAATTTCAGATATTGGAGTGACGAAAACCCTCACTGGATGCTTGAAACACACACGCAGTATCCACAAAACTAAATGTTTGGGCAGGAGTTTTCAGGGATCGAATCATAGGACCGTTTTTCATAGATGGAAATTTGAATGGAGAAAAATACCTGGAAATGTTGAGAAATCAAATAGTTTCCGCAATACAAGAGATTGCTGGCGACGAGTTCGATAATGTTTGGTTCCAGCAAGATGGGGCTCCTCCACACTATCGGGATATTGTTAGGGACTATTTGAATGGTACTTTCGAAAATCGATGGATAGGTCGAAGAGGAACTATTGAATGGCCAGCAGGATCTCCTGACCTCGCGCCACTTGATTATTTTGTTTGGGGCTACGTGAAGGGTTAGGTTTATTTCACAAAACCTCGTGATTTGGAAGAGCTGAGGCAACGCATAATAAACATTTTTGCAGAAATACCACATCAAATGATAAGAAGTGCTATTGAAAATTTTTACGTTCATCTCGGACAATGCCAAGAAGTCAATGGGCACCATTTTGAACACCTGCTATAATCTTGAAATTAAAACCTGCTAGTGTAGCAGTTAAGCTGTAAACTAATTGCCTCAACTGGCCGAAATCTTCACCTTGCCTTAAATGGCTGAGTTACCTCCTTGCCTTCACTGGCTAGGATCAAGAACTTGTCTGAAGTGGCTGAATTAAGAGGTAAAACCACTGTTAATTTTTTCTTAAAATCGAGTTTTTTATTGCCCTGTAAAAAATATAAATTGAAAATTACTAGCTGCTAATAAATTTACAGAATGTTAATAGTTGTTGTAATTTCCGCACGACCGTGTAAAATCACTGTTCTCAAAACAGCTCGGGAAATCATTCACTCTGAGATCAGTAGTTTTACTTTCCGTATTTTTTTAAGTATGCGTTCAAAACTTTCATGTTTCCACTCAATTTTTTGCGATTGCAGCGACACCTTGCGAGAATCGAAGAAAATACCTGTTATAAAATTCACGTATTTTTGGCCGTAGAATCTGAATCCGCTATTATAAAAAATAGGGATTTTCATTGCAAATTTCAAAATTGCCCCCGCCCCACCCACTGGATTAGGGGTGGGAGAGTCGAATCCAATGTCATTGGATAGATTTCGTAAAAATAACAAATACGTGTTTTTCAGTTTTTGAATTGGACGTTTTTTTATGAGCACAAGACGCTACTCTTGAAACAGCAATGTTTTCCTTTAATTTTCTGCGATTACAGCGACACCGTGCAAGAATTAAAAAAAAATGTCCGGAATAAAATTTACGTATTTTTTGCCCCTCGCTCCGCCCACAGGGTGGTGAGTGGGGAGGTCATTTTGGTATCAGTAGATAGTTTTTTGAAAAATTTTTGACACGTATTTTTTTATTTTTCGATTTGATGCAAACTGTTCGAGATTTTCCACCGTTCCCATACTTTTCTAACACCTGATATACAGGGTGGTCCAAATATTGTCTCCCGATATTTCTGCCATTGATAGTACAACCAAAAATAACGGTAGTCTTTTATATAAACTAATTTCCTAAAATGAATAATAAGAGAGATATAGGGGTATAACAAATTTCAGTTTTTCTGCAATATCTTCCGATTTTATTAAAATATCAAATTCATATTTTAAACTTAGTCATAAGCCACCCGGACACTACTCTACATTGTATCAGATAAACCCTCTGTTCTGCCTAAGGGGTAGTTTTAGTTGTCTCTCTCATAAACAAAATTATATAATGTAACAAAATGATGGGTTTAATTTACTTCAAAGTTTATTATCTTCTTTTTAGAGCATTTAAATAAAAACTCGTTTTTAAAAAAATTTTTTACCATTAATTAATTTATTAATTTTTTATTTTTCCCTGGACATGTTTCTAAGTCTGTTCATGTCAATTAATGCGTCATTGTTGCACGGTCGCTTGCCTGTTAATTTACTACAGCCCAGTTCTTCAATAAGGAGGAGATCTTCTAGTGACTTGACCCTACTTAAAGAGACATTTGCTTGACCAGCAGCGAAGAGCTTTAAGCCTAAATAGACAACCGCATGGTCGACAGTACTACCCTGCATCTTGTGTACTGTGCAAGCCCAGTATAATATAATTGGCAACATGGTGTCACTTAGAACAGGCTATCACAATTGAATGCGTATACAAAATTTCGTATATGTGCGGTTAACTGTTGAGGAGGTCAAAGGAAAGGGTTTGAAAAGAAAATGTAATCCGCCATCTTAGAGCGGCAGACATATTGAATTTAGTGTAATGTCACTTAATTTATCGTTTTCTACTCTTCAAGCCCTTTCATTTGATACTATATGTAGCGTACTTTACCACAATTAAGCACGGAAGTACCATAATCGTAAAACTAATAAAGGTTATACCAAGGCAAAAATGCCGACAGGCTGGAGGCAGTAATGGCCAACTACAATAGCCAACCGTAATTTGGAAATTATGCTCATTTATCCATCCCTCGGGAGGTATACGAGAGACCGCCGAAATGCAGGCAAAAGGGGTCAGTCATATTTCTGTTCTCAAACCATTCACTTCGTATATTTAAACTTAAGATTCGTAACCACTTTTTGTTAAACTCCTTCTGATGAACATTTAATTAGTTGTAACCACACAACACTGTATGGTATTAATTTGATACCTATATTAAGGAGGTTGACAAAAAAATGTAATCCGCCATCTTGTGGCCGCGGCCATTTTAAAATGACGTCACTCATTTCTATCGTTTCCTACTCTTCAAGTTCTTCCATTTGATATTCATATTAACAGGGCTGACAAAATATACATCATCCGTCATCTAGCGGCGGCGGCCATTTTGAAAATATTACAATATTGAGTATTGCATATTGTATTGTCGCCATAACTAAAGGTGTATGCAAAATTTCTGCAAAATCGGTTAGGAGGAACTGGTTCTAATTCAGCTTGCAAGATTTGGCCTAAACAAACTAATAAACATTGCAAGTTAAATAAAAGCTTGTAACTTGTAAAAGCCGTACTGGAATGGTGATATTTGATCCCGTATGGACAAGTATATATAGGCGAGCGGAACACCCCCAGAAAGTCGCTTAAAAATAGGAGTAAGTGACCACGCAGTTTTAATGGCCGAATCCAATTTTTTTTTCATGTTTTTGAAGTCGCTGAATACGAATCTAATATTATTTTTGCAAAAAAATTGGGGCGTCTATGTATAAAATCGTAGTTTTGTGAAAAATTAAAGAAAAAAATTTCATACTTTTTCACATTCATCTCGCGATATTGTTAAAGAACACGACAAAACCCTCGATAAACTTTTCGAAACTGTAACAAAATCCGACTTCGCATCCGCATGAAAAGCGTGCTTCGCGTAAAAATGCCGTAGGAGAGGTTTTTATATTTTAAATCATATTTTCGCTCTACGGAGCGTCTTTTTTTATGTGAAAATTTCAGAAACTCATCAAGGAGTGTAATTTTAGAAAGTGTAGTAAATGTCGCTGCACGGGGACGTAATGTCGCCCCGACCACCAACATTTAGAAAGTGTAACTAAACTCGACGAAATTTCAAAATTAAAAACCCTTTTACGAATCCACGTTGTGCAGCACTGCAACTCATGCGTTGTGTTAAATATGAGGACAAGTTAATGCAGTCTCTAGTCAAAGTATATCGAGAGTTTTAGCGAAAATAGCCTTTAGCGACAAGGGTGACCATTCATTTCCTAGCATGGGACCGCCTTGCCTGAATGTATGAATTTATAATTGCTACAATATAATTCAAAGTTGTTGCGATTCAAGCAGTTTTAAGCTCTGAGGAGCGAACCAAATTATTATTGAACTGATAATACGTAAACAGGCAGGCAAGCAAAAGCCCACCAAAAATTTTTAAACATTGAACTTTTCTTGAATCTTTTTGTGTAATCGTTAGCTATAAACCGCATATTGGATGGTAATTGGTACATTATAAGTCGTTCCGTTCCTCACCATATGTTGTACACGGGCCAGACTATAGTTTCTCAATACATTTTTCTTGAAGTTTTTGTAAAATATGATTTTTTAAAAGAGATTTAATATACATTTTTTGAACTTTATATTGTCTTTTTCTTGTGTTTTCAAAATTCCCTTTCAGGTTTAATTTTAAGAAAGTGTTAGTACTTACTGTGTTAGATTTATACTGTTACGACGTCCAATTGGTACCATCAGTGAAGCAGTTAAGCATAAACGAACAGTAAGTATAAATTTTGTATTATTCTCCGTCTGAAACAGTCGTTTTGAACCCTTCTTTGTGAACGTTAATATTCATTTTTGGAAAATATAAGAGAAATCCTTCAGACGCGAAAAGATGGATCGTTCACAATATCTCCGATAGTTTTAATTATTTCATTTTGAAATTTTAAGCATTTATTTCTCAAAGTATAAGCTTAAAAATAAGACTTGTCCGAAGTTCCTGCGACATTTATTTACTTTGCGACAAATTTTCAAAGTTGCACTGCCAGAGTTTGCAAATTTTTACAAACCATCGCAAAAGTTGAGTGAGGAAGTTTCGAATTTTAAATAACTAATTATCCACCATTAAAATATAATACATCATGATGTTTTGTGGAAAGTTTCAGTCTTTCATATTTAAATTAAAAAAAAAAGATATGCGCATTCAAAGTTCAGCGTCGAGTGTTAATCAAGTACATCTCGTATACGATCGCTATGATGAGAGTTCTTTAAATCCTAAGCAATTAGAAAGGAACCGCAGGTATGGTGCTGGAAGTAGAGCATATAAAATTCATGGAACTGGAGTTTTGAATGATTAAAAAAAATATAATTTCCAACAGTGAAAATAAGTCTCCTTTAACAAAATTTATTTGTTCTCATCTGGTAGAACATTTGCCGCTATGTAATATAATGATTGAAAATCCTGACAAAGTGGCGGTTTAAAACCTCGCGAAGATGCATTTTTTATAAAGAGTTGCGAAAGCAAAGTTAATGAGAATTATTATTGCTATCACATAGATGCAGATACACGTATAGTTTTTCATGTGCAATATATTCAAAGTAAAA
The DNA here is from genome assembly GCA_963675555.1 of Leptura quadrifasciata. NCBI lineage: Eukaryota > Metazoa > Arthropoda > Insecta > Coleoptera > Cerambycidae > Leptura > Leptura quadrifasciata. The sequence continues at coordinate 23,035,639 of OY776680.1, read as the reverse complement.
TTCTAATGTCGAATCTCCTGACAGTTTTTTTTTATTATTACTCTCGCATTTCCAACATTTTGAGAATGAACCTCAACTGTGGTTTTTTACAGGCAAAATTACCGTGCGTACTGATTTGAGAAGGTATATTCCTGTACATGTAATGTCAAAAAATTTAGGTAATAGTATGTGCTAATCTTTGTTAGCTGCACATGATTTGACCAGTTGTGATACAACTTCAGCATTATTTTATATTGGCAAGACTGTTTATGCGGCTATGAAAAGCATGTCTAACGAAGACTTATTAGATTTAGCTCGAATAAATGATTTACCGATCGATACTGTCCTAGGAATTGTTAGTTTTTTTTGTAACGAATTTATACGATCCTAAAAGAAAATCAAAAGCAATGCCTACTGATGTTAACTCCTTGCGTTATACTTTAGCAATCGAAAAAAATCAAAATATCGCTAAATCCCCATCTAAACCAGCTATGTTGAAGCACATTTTGCGAGATCTTTGGCAAGTAAATGAATGGAAACAAGCTAATGAATCAATAATTGTTTCCGAAGACGTGACAAAGTTTAAATGGTCGATAGAAGGCGAAAAATTAAATTTTGATTACTACGAAGGACCCACTGCAATAGAAATTTTACAAAAATATTTCTGTTCTTACAGTGGGAAAAATGGTTGCTCAAATGTGATTTGTCCTTGCGTTTTATCTCATTTGAAATGCTGTGATGTTTGTAGTTGTAAGGATTGTTGTAGTAATATTGATGAAATAAATGAATAATTTTGACAATAAATAGTTTTCATTTCGATAAAATTCAATATTTATACACTCGATATATTTTATAAACATATAAAAACTAATTTATACATATCTATGTGATTTATAATGTAAAATAGTAAAAGCCGATCCCCGCCGAAACAATCAGCGCGTGTTGATCGCGCGCGCTCAGCTCAACGCTGAACTTTGAACGCGTATATCTTTTTTTTATTTAAATATGAAAGACTCAAACTTTCCACAAAACTTTATAATGTATTATATTTTTATGTTAGATTATTTATTTGAAATTCAAAACTTCCTCACTCAACTTTTGCGATGGTATCTAATGTAACGAAGCATTTTTCGTTACGGAAATCTGCATAAGATTTATGTTTAACGTTTAACTGAACTCTGTATAATATTTTCTGTTCAACTAAAAATCATATTCTACCGCCTTAAGCACACGATAATATATTAGCAGGCAATATTTACTATTTGAACACCGGGATATATTTGAAACAAAATTATTGTTTATTATTTGAAGTAATTAATTCAATAATTAGTTATGTGGCCGATTAAATCCATTTCTTTTTCGTAGTTGGTTAGGATAATTATTTGAAACCGATTCCATACATTACAAATGTTCGAATACTTTATTTATACTAACCAACGCACGTAATAATAATTTACCAGTACTTTTAATAAGTTAATACAGCCGTCCTCGCTGTCTTGTATTCAATACATTGGGCCATGCGCGATTCTAAAGCACGTGGAGTTCCTCGCGATATCGATACCCTGAGTGGGAATGTGGCTATAAATCTGATCGTAAAGACCTGTAAAATCATATTTGATTCCAACACTCAAATCTAGCCGTCCACTACCAGTATGCAGCGCGAACCAGGAAAGAGTAAGAAAACTTTGATATATATACTTGACTAGTGCATTTATTATTCTGTATTCTTGTTTATTTTGTGGCTCCCTCCCTCCCTGACACCTGATCAAGCACTTTAAAAGTCGGCTGGTGCCTTCTTCCCAGACACTTGATCAAGTACTTTAAAAGTGGGCTGGTGTCGCTCCTTTACACCTGATCAAGTACTTTAATAGTTCGGCTGGTGTACCCTTCTGAAGTCAAGTTACCTTTTAGTCACAACACTGTTCGTTAAGGGCTAGTAATTTCATTGAACCCGGGATGAAAACTATCTAGATTAAATTCTCAATAACTGCCCATTACTTAACACTTAGCTTACTGTCGCGTTTAACATCTAGAAATACTAATCAAGTTTCAGGTCTGTCTCATATTTTTTTTTCTTCACACTGTTTGAATATTATTAGTATTTATTTTATTTCATACTTACTGACTGAAATTTTTATACTTGGCTTGTAAATGTCACTGTTTATTTTCCGATACCAAGCACTAGCCAAATTTCCGGTCTGTTTTATAACCTATTGTAATACTGTAAATAATTCTGTTTACTTCGCATTTTCTGGTATCCGTACACTGTCTGCTTAATAACCGTTTTTTTTATAAACTCGCTAAATTCACCGCTTATACGCTTTTGCCGCTAATATTGCTTTATTGCTTGCTACTCTCACTCTACTGCTTAAACCTATGTATATAAATTTGTGTTAATTTTGATTTCCTGTTTTATTTAGGACTGTTAACCATAGGATTACTGTAATATATTTAAATGTTATCAAATTTCTGCGTTTTACTGTTGTGCTTGTAAAAGTCTAAGTTCCCTTATTGACCCACTGGAATTAACTGTGTCTTCACTGAGCTGCTCAGTCTCGCTTATCGACTTTTGGGTAGTGTTGTTCAACCATTCGAAACTTGAACTGGCGCCCGAGTAACAAGTAAGAAAGCTCGAGTGTCAAAGTGACAGGCCTTAGTTCTCGCACTGTATGAGAAAAAGAGCGTAACACTAAAAATTTGCAGAACCTGGCAGTGCAATTTTGAAAATTTGTCACAAAATGAATAACTGTCGAGGGAATTTCGGACAGGTCTTATTTTCAAGCTCATACTTTGAGGAATAAGTGCATCAAATTTCAAAATGAAACAATTAAAACTGACGTAGACATAGCGAGTTAAATGTAAAAAAGCATGATTTTTTTCTTTCATTTTTTACAAAAACATGATTTTATACATGGACGCCCCATTTTTTTGCAAAACTAATTTTTCAGTGACCTCGAAAATAAAATAAAAAAACTGAATCCAGCCATTTTATTGGTGCTTCCCGCTCGCCATAAAATGATTTCTAACGATTTCGCAAAGTTCGACAGGACAGAAATCGACCTGTTATTGCTAATTAAGATTTTATCACCATTTTAAATATTGCGTAAATTCTAGCAGTTTTCCATAAAAGTTTCACATTTGACAGCTAAGTTAAATAAAAAGCAGAGCGGAACACCCAAGACACGTGCGCAACCATGTACACTAAACGAAGGTATATTTATCTGGCCCAGAAGTAAGTTTGTTTTTAATCTTATCGGCTGCAACGAGTATTTCTTGCACCGTAATTGATTCAAAATGAATGTTGTTGATACTAAATTTACTGAATGATTCCTTAATCACAACTTGGGTATTAATAAACTTAAATTTGAAAGAATATAGGACAGTTGACGTTTAGATAATGACATTAATATTATTTGCAAGAGTCATAAGTTGTTAAAATAAGGTGTACTACTTTTTTGTCGCACTAAACTAGAAAAACCCTGGAAGAGAAGCATGCAGACCTATACCAAATATTGCTATAAACTATGAAGCTCATTTACTTGTATTTCCCAAAGCAATTTTAAGACGACATACTCCTTTTCTTCTACTTTATTATACATTAATATTTAACGATGCTCATTTCTTAAGTTCAAACGAACCAGCTCGAATAAATAGAACACTAATAGCCTTTTGTCACTTATCATAGGCTGACATCGGGATTCAAACTCTTTTGTTTAATGGATAGGTATTTTTTTGTTGATCGTTTCTCGTTATACCCGATCACTTCTTAGCAGGATTGATTTAACATTGTCTTGTCAAATTTGTGTTCATCCGCTATTATTAAAATTAAAGATATCTTTGACGTAATGATGATTATTATTTATTTTAGAAATTAGTTTGAAAAGTAACGTACCATAAAGGGCCAAATAAGTACCAAGTTGAACAAAATGAAAAAAAATTGAAGGGACTAGGCATACATATAAGGGAGTTTCTAAGTATCGATAGAAATTGATGAAATTTTAGCATGTTACACCTAAGAATATACCGAGTGTAGTAGAAATTTCGTATTTCTCCTTATGTAATAAGCGATTTTACCCATTTTTTTGTGAGCTATATTTCAGTAAAAAAAAATTGAAATCCATAGCCTACTTTGTGAGATATATTACAAAAAACTTATAGCTTCCTTATTTGAGGAGATACGAAAAAAGTTAAAGGGATGAAAGTTGACGGCAAAGACAATAGGAATAATAATGTGTATCAAGAATACGCTCTTGTACAAAAATGAAAAGAACAAATCTCAATGTAGACCATGACACTATTAATTCAGTTTATTTTTTCTCTTTCCAACGATATAAAACATGTCAAAAAATTTTAACTGATAGTGCCAATATTTAATATTTTATGAAAACCAAAATTCATTTCATTGAATCATAAAAATCAGCTATGCCATGATTAGTGAAAAACAACGTATACAGTTATTAACAAATTTGACAGATTGTCACTGTTGTATGTTACGTTGTCGAGTTCTAAGACAAGTTTTATATCAGTAATTATGGTGTACACCAATAATAACAAATTCGATATGATTAGCATTTATTGTTGATGCAATTTTGACACTGAGATGACAGTCACGGTTTACGGAGATAGATTTCCAGATGCTCCGCAGCCAAATCGAACTATGTTTAGGAAAAACGGATTTCGATACTACAAAATGCGGAAAGTTCTACATTTAAATGAGGGAGATAAGCCGAGGAGAGTAAGATTTTGTAGATGGTTGTTAAATAAAAAAAAGGAATGACCCGCTGATATGTAGCAAAATTCTTTAGTCGGACGAATCAAATTTATCTAATAATGGACTTTTCAACAGAAATATGCATTATAAGTGGACACGAGAAAATACACATTGGTGCAGAGAGACTGCTTTCCAAGAAAGATTTTCTAGGAATGTTTGGGTGGGTGGACCTTATTTTTATGATGGCAAATTAACCGCTCGTAAATACCTTAATTTCCTGCAAAACGAATTTCAAGATTTTCTTTATGAATTAACAGTGGTAGAAAGATTAAGTTATTCATATTTTTAACAAGATGAGGCTCCACCTCACACTGCTGTAATGTGGGCAAATTATTTAATTCAAGTTATGCCAGAGAGCTGGATAAGCACCTATGGACTCATTCTTGGCCAGCTCGATCACCAGATATTACTCCCTTGGATTTTTTTATCTGGGGTTACATTACAAACATGGTATTTCAAACTGCCCCTGAAAATATTGAGGATATCAAAACCAGAATTAGAAACGCATGTGAGGCAATTACTTCTGAAATGCTCCATAATATAATCCGTGAGGTAGATGTTGAGTATTAGAATGGATCGTGCACAATTTGAGCATTTGTAGTTAGAAACATATATACAAACATTTTCTTTTCTGTATGGTAGTAGGTACTACTGTTCAAATACAAATTCATCATTATTATCTGGTTTATAGATTACATAGGTAGAAATACATTCAAGATTTTTTTTTTTCAATAATAGATTAAGTATAAGCGAACTTATCCATTATACAGGGTTACTGGTCATTCGATACATTCCTTTGGAGATGTGATGGGGCTTGATCTAAGAAGTAAATTTAGCCCTAACATACATTATGCAAAACTCAATAGTTTTTGAGATATTTAATTTTTTTTGTTTTTCTCAAAAAGTAGATATTAATGTCCTAAAAGTTAATTTTCGAAAAATCTATTTGACATTTTTAAATTTTTTTTTACTGGATTACTTGTCCAATATTATAGATATCCATTTGGAATGAAAAATATCTGGAAACATTTCGATCATGTGAACATCTGAAATAAAAACTTTAATTTTTTTTTTTAAATCAGCTATGAAATTTACCTATTAGGTTTTTTCAAAAAAATATTAACGTAACACGCGTATAAATTTTTATAAAAACTGCCTTATTTCAATAGCTATCTAACAAGGTACAAATGTTCAATGTACCCTTAATAGTTCTAAGAAAATACTAGTAAAAATAACACAAGTCGTACGAATTTTATTTTTAGATAAACAGTAAAAAACATTTTAAAAGTAGAGTTTAATTCTTCATTAATTTCAAAGTTGTACTTTATTTTTTATATGTCTTGCTCAAAATGGGAGCTCCTATTCCGTATACAGACACGGCAGCGTCTTCTTATTTCCGTCCTTGTTACTCTAGTTGTCAGATTATGCCTTATGTGTTGGGCAGCATCGACTATCCTTTGTCTAAGGTTTTCTATAGTATTGACTGGTGTGGCATAGACCATCTTCTTCATATGACCCCATACGTAATAATCAAGGGGTGTTAAGTCAGGGCTTCGCGCTGGCCAAGGTATTGGGCCCGCTCTTCCAATCCAACGGTTAGGAAAACGTTGATCAAGTAACTGTCGTACTGTCAGCCGATAATGTGCTGGACAACCGTCGTTCTGAAACATCATTCGCTGTCTGACGGCGAGAGGAACATCTTCTAAAATCATCGCCAGATCATTTCTTAAAAAAATTTCATAGATTTCCCCGTTTAAATTTTGAGGAAGAAAGTGTGGCCCTATTAAATAGTGGCCAATAACTCCCATCCACACATTAATAGAAAACTTCATTTAGAAACTAGTTTCACGTGTTAACTTGGGATTTTCCTCTGCCCAATAATGTAGGTTGTGGAAATTTGTTATACCCTCGCGGTTAAATTTCGACTCGTCCGTCCATAAAATACTTGTTAAAAAATTTGCACTTTCTGCATCTGAATTTAACATAAAGCGGCAGAATTCCACTCTCCTTCCAGGATCACCTTCCTCCAAGCCTTGGACAGGGGTATAGTGGTAAGGATGACATCCAACTCTACGTATCGTAGACCAAACTTTCCATTGTGACGCTCCGGTTAGTCTTGCGACTTTATTAGTTGAAATAGTTGGGTCTTCCTCAAAATACCTCAATATTTCTTCCTCATCATCTGGTTCATAAACGGGAGGAACACCAGCGTCACTTCTTCTACATTTCACGGAACCAGTTTCAGCGATATTTCGGTATGCCGTACTGAATACACGTGCATTTGGTAAGCGGCGGTTAGGGTACCAAAGACCATATTCTCGGCGAGCTTCAGCAGCGTTGCCGCCACAGTATCCACAGACAAACAAGATATCAGCGTATTCGGCGTTGGCATACGCGGCCATGGCAAAGAAAATACAATAACAACAACTAATAACAACAACTACGAGCAAAATCAAAATCTTCGATAACTAATTTAACAAGACCAACAAACTTAAGGGACACGCGATAAGAATGTCAGTTAATGACATATATGCACAAACGTCAAAGTCAAGGACTGACTGACTTAAATGAAAATGAACGATTAGTCGTTTAATAAATTCCGCCACCAGCATTATCTTTACTAATTTTTTTATTAGAACTATCAAGGGTACATTAAACATTTCTACCTAGTTAGATAGCTATTGAAATAAGGACGTTTTTATAATAATTTGTACGCGTGCTACATTAATATTTTCTTGAAAAAACCTAATAGGTAAATTTCATAACTGATTTAAAAAAAAAAAATTTTACAAGTTTTTATTTGAAATGTTCACATGATCGAAATGTTTCCGGATATTTTTCATTCCAAACGGTTATCTATAATACTGGACAAGTAATCCAGTAAAAAAAAATTAAAAAATGTCAAGTAGATATTTCGGAAATTAACTTTTAAGACATTAAGATCTACATTTTTGAGAAAAACAAAAAAAATTAAATATCTCAAAAACTATTGAGTTTTGCATAATATATGTTAGGGCTAGATTTACTCCTTAGCTCATGCCCCATCACATCTCCAAAGGAATGTATCGAATTACCAGTAACCCTGTATACAGGGTGTCTCACCGGGAACTGAATCGATCGATATAGAGAAAAGTACGCATCAGAAAATTTTGAAAATTTAGATAATTACTAATGTCGGTGTGGCCAATCCAACTAAAATAATTACAAGCAGCTGACACTTCCGCTTATACCGGAAGTCGATACCAACTTGCTTATTTCAAATGGAACACCCTATATATTTTAGGGTTTTCGGAAAGAGCATAAAATTTTGAGTCGAAAATATGTCATATCCTATACCTAAACCTAGCCGTTTCGGAGACATTTGACATTTTACAGAAAATTTGACAGGTGCAACGGTTTGCAAGAACCCTTATAACTTTCTTCGTGTAAAAGATCCTCATTTGCTTCTTATCACATAAAAAGAACACAAGGAGAACTACGTTCTACAGCTGAAATAAACTCAATAATACCTAGTGTTCCGTTTTTCGCGTTACATTTTGTCAACTTCAAACCACGAAAACTTGTTTAGATCAAATGGAACACTCTGTATTTTTTTACGTCTAGTTGTGTAAGATTGAATTCCTTTTTTTCTGATATTAGCATTGTGGGGGTTAAAATTACAACTTTTTGAAATATTTGCGACAATCAGTCATTATCTTATGTCAAAAAGTGCCAGCACGTTTAAATTACACCCACGAAGACTTTTTAAATTTGTTTATTATTTATGGAGAATGTGATAAAATAATATCAAGAACTTGCAGCACATTTGCTACTCGATATCCAGAAAAACGGAAACCGTTACCAAACACTGTAAAACGCGTACTGGAAAATTTTAAAAATTATGGCTCTGTCAAGGCAAAAATGCAAAGAAGAAAGCCTATTGTTGATGACGAAAACATTGAAATAGTAATTCTGGGATATTTTCATGCATTTCCAAGTATGTCATTAAGAATCTGGAATCGGGACTATGCAAGGGTTCAATTCACAGAATCTTATTAAAACATAAGTTTCACCCGTTTTCATTCCATATGGTTCAAGGATTAAAAGAAACAGATTTCCTAAGAAGACGGAATTTTTGTGAGTTTATTCTAATAAGGCCTGAGGGTCACGATTCTTATTTGGGAAATATTATATGGACAGATGAAGCAAAATTTACTAAAAATGGACTTTTTAACAGACACAATTCGCATTATTGGAGTGACTCAAATCCTCAGAGAGCGAAACTTTCAGGAAAGTTGGCAGTTCAATGTTTACTGTGTCATAAGAAACGATAGAGTGGTGGCATTACAATTTTATCTGGAAAATTTAAACGGTAAATTAAATTTTCTCTTCTGCTAATATGTATAGGTAAATTTTTGTTTTTTTTTTTAAGGTGAAAGGGAGTAGGGAGTGGTTACTGGTATTTATTACCGGCTCCCCTCTATGAGGATCGGAGCCACAGAGTAGGGTGACTGGTTTTTTGTAAAAAAAAAAAAGTTTATTTTCGGCAGCAATAAAAAAACATTAACAAAATAAATACATTGAGACAAAAGATTACCGAAAAAAGGCGAAGTTCACAATTAAATGTGCTCTACCACTTAACCTATCGTATTTAAATTAAGATAACGATAACCTAAAGAAAACAACAATAATAATAGTAACAATAACACAATAATGACAAAACATTAAAAAAAACATCTAATAAGAAATTAATTTCCCTGGACTAAAACCACCCATTATAATATGTAATTACGATTATTAAATTACACAAACACTAATTACTGCAATTGACTAATACATTTTTTAAATTTATTTTTTAAACTTGGATATCTGGAGAGATTTTATTTCAGTCGGAAGACCATTATAGAGAAACGCAATGTTGTATCGAACACTCCGCTCATAAAGGTGGGTTCTGTGTACAGGAGGGGTAATTAAACCTTTGAATCTAATATTGACGTTATGAACATCGCTTCTGAAAGTGATTTTACTGTATAGATATGGTGGCGACTTAAATAATAATAGCTTGTGATACAAGCTAAGCGTGTGCACTTTAAATCTGTCATTCATTTTTAGCCATCCAAGTTCCGAGAATTTATGAGAGATGTGTTGAAATTTTCGTATACTGTAGATAAAACGAATGCGAGAATTTTGCACTCTTTGAATACGATTCATACAATCTTGATCTTGATATACGGACGAGCAATAAGTGAACTGAGAGAGCACAAGAGCATCACAAAGCGATTTTTTGACCTTTGCATGGAGATGACGTCTATGCGGAAAAAGCAGTCTAAGAACATTATAAGCATTTTGGATGTTTTTTTGGGTATGTTGGCGGAAACGTAATAAAGGGTCAAGAATAACACCAAGGTTTTTAGCACTATCCGAAATTTGTAAAGGCGTATTATTAATTGTGACATTAAAACTATTTCTTAATAACAAGCTATCATGCCTTTTCCCCAATAACAGTAGACTAGATTTTGAAGGATTTAGTAACAGTGCATGCTTAGAAGACAGCTCAGCTAAGGATTGTAAATCATTATTAAACCTTTGTTTAGCAATTTGTGCATCTTCGAGGCCAAAAGAATAATAGATTTGCGTATCGTCAGCGTACATATGTATTTTTGAGTATTTTATGAACTTATGAAATTGCGAAGTGTAAATAGTGAAAAGTAAAGGCCCCAGAATAGATCCATGTGGCACGCCTGTCAACACAGTTCTGCTAGTGGAAATAACTCCCTTTATCCGTACTTGCTGGCTACGTTGTTCTAAATAAGATGACAATAAACTCGTTGCATCATTATTTGCACCACTTGACTTCAGTATTTCAATAAGTATTTCGTGGTCAATGATATCAAAAGCTTTACTGAAGTCAAGCAGTGCCAATGCTGTTGAGTTGCCCTCGTCACTTGCCTGAAATATGTCATCAGTAATATTTAGCAGTGCTGTTGTGCAGCTATAACCTGGCCTAAAGCCTGACTGTGTGGGCGGTAAAATATCGTAGCTATCAAGATATTCTCTGAGTTGCGTTTCCATTACTTTTTCCATAAGTTTAGAGAGAACCGATAAAACGCTTATTGGTCTAAGTTCGGCAAAAGTTTTTGGAGAAGATACTTTAGGAACAGGGGTTAGAATAGCTTTCTTCCAGGCAGACGGAAACTTTCCCTGTAGTATAACTGAATTAATAATATTAACTAAAAACGGTAACAATAGGGTTTTCCCACTAATTTCATTTTAACAATTTGTGCCGTGGAAATGATATAATAAAACATTTTTTTAATTTACAACAATTTACTTTTCTAATAAGAATTATTTCTAAGAAAATATCGTTAAAACAACTTGCTGATAATTTCACTGCTTTTTAAAACGGGCATTTTTACGCGCCAGAGTTACGTATCTACCCGGAAAACCAATGAGATTAAGGATATAATTAGTTTGTAATAGATTCTAACTGTGTGTTAAAGAAAGCTTTCCTCTAAAACTTCTCAGAATTTCAATTTGTAATGCTTGTACTGTGATTGGTCTAAAGCAGTGGACGTGTAAATATTGGCCAATCAGAATCCGGATAAATGCCGCACAAGTTATTCGTGAAAACGTCGGACGTTAATATTTTGCACTGTAGTTTAGGTTTAACCTTCACTGACATTACGCATCAGATGACTACCTAAAACGTTAAATTTATATTTTTATGTTTGTATTGTTTGGAGTGAAAATATTATTTTATCAGTTTCTGGTTTATGTTTTATTAATTCTACAATCAAAATGGAATCAAGTGGAAGAGGGATATGTTAAAGGTGCCGCTGATAATTTACCTAAAGTAGAAAAGTTCCGAGTGCTGTCAATAAATAGAGGTTATGTTATGTTAACGGAGACCAAGATTAATAAACAATCTTGAACAGAGACAACCTCTGTGATTGGATTTGAGGGTGTTGACGTCACAACGCGCCAATTTATGGCTGTTTAAAATGAACCCAATATTTTTCAAACTTCAAGTTCTTTTTTTGTTACTATTAGTAAAATTAATAAGACAATAAATATGCCATAAATCATTTTTTTACGTGAGTTAAGTATTTCAGCAATATTTTTTTTTCTGGGAAAACCCTATTAAGGACAACAAAGTTTTAGAAATAATGTCGATACACCATCAGGTCCAGCTGAACAAATTTTTAAATTTAAAATAATTGTTCGTAAATCTTCAGTATTAATAAGCTTAAACGGGAATTTGGTTTGGCATATAGGAAAAGCTTTTGCAATTTACGTAGTCGATTGAACGTTATGTCGATTAACAATTGTAATTTCTGCCACACGTTTAATATTCAAGATTTGTCACCGTTTACTGTTTGAAAAAATTGCTTCTCTGCTTATGAAACAATGAGGTAATTTAAATAACTGTACATTTGAAATACATCATCATATTTTTACGTGCCGTGTATACATTGCCCTGGAACACAGAACACGTTCTATTCTAGTCTACGTGCCTGTATTAAAGATGCTTTTTCGTAAACATGGAATATTTTTTCTTAATCCTAATTGTTAGACATAAATTTAACTAAGGCATTACTGGGAGTTCTCTCAGGAGAACGTTTTGGCGCGGTCCTATACCAACTTCCTTCCGGAGGGCATACTTTATACAAATAGATTACTTTTGAAGTAATTTCTCATAGAGTCCCGTTATAATGGTAACCCTGATGTCCAGAGCTTGACGATTTATTTAGAGCCCGAAAATTTAGCCTCGGTAAAAGCACGTTGTACTCGGGGTGGCTAAGGAGGCACCTATTTAACATACGTTAATTGTCCATGCGTACTTTTAAAGTGTGTTTGTTATACAGTGTGATCCATTTTGACAGTTACACTGAGGGAAATATGAGGCTTGAAATAAGTAAGAAGCCTTAGTTTTTTCAATTTAGTAAATATTTGTTATCCTTTATTATATTTAATACAGACAAATAATTATTTAAAAAAATTTTGTTCCGACAAAAATATACCAAATATTCAATTAGTTGATAAAACTAAATGACTTATTTCCGCCGTATTTGTTCTTCCTAAGTAAATTACTGTACGAAAATGACAGATTTAGTTGAGAGAAAGATATTTGCTTCTCCCAAATCTATTGCAATATTACATTTATTTCCTAGAAATAAATATATCAGCAAAGAGTTAATCATAATACGTGAAGTAAATATTTAGTTCTGTATAGTAAATATTTACTACTCATTAATAAATTTACTTATGAAAAATAAATGTTCAAATGTCGCCCTCTGCCGTAGAAAAATTATACTGTGTACTTTATCGTTTTCGTTATAGACGCCATTAAGTGATCCCAGTTTTCTTCGCGATTCGTGGTGTTTTTAGTCAGTTTACGGTGTTTATTTTTGAAACTGGTTAATAGTGATTGAATTGAGTGAATTTAATGTAATCTTGAGGCCTTGGATGCATCCAGCAAATCTTTAAAGGTATGAACTAGTCTAGCTCGACTATTTGTGAGATCGCCATTGTATTCATTCTATATACTATTAGTAAAAGTAAAGTTATCATGCACGTGCATTATTAAATTTTCTATATTATATGTGCATTATATCATATCTGATTGTCCTAGAATGCTAATATTCATAATTTTATTTGTGATGATAAGTACGTTTACAAAAATCGGCCTACTTTGGTAAATTCTATCGCAGTTTTGGGACACAATGGAGTATACTAAAAAAGTTAAAAGTTAATAAGTCTATGTGTCCGTGTACATTTTAGATAACTTCAGTCCACTTATGTGATTATAAATTTTCTTGTTCTGTAATTTTTTAAATGCAGATATTTTACAATAAAACATTGTAATACAGTATATTGTTTTATTTTTTGTTTAATGCTTTATTTTAGTATTATTAAATCCAAAAATTTACTCGGTACTTATTGTATATTAATTGCATTTTCTAACGTCATGCTATATTTAATTGATTTAAATATAAAAATATAGTGCATTAAAATACAGATATTACATTTATTAACATTAGAAGCATATATATAGAGAGGGTGAAAAACAAAGAATATATAAAAAAATGTATAAACCTTTTTTAAGATGAAACACGTTATGATACTCAAATCAATAGATTCATATTTTGTTACAATTGGTTTAAATATTTGTAAAAAAAAGTGGTTTAAATATTCCAAGATGAACTTTTATACACATCAGGTATGTAGAAATGTAAATCCTTATTTTTAAGGTAGCAATATTCGTTTATCGCATATATAGTGTGTTCCCGGTTTGTGCGTCGAAGAAGATTGTTTTATTTTAATGTTTGAAAAAAATGACAGTGCGGAAGAAAAGGTTTTATTTATTGGAAGGTAAATAGAGGCATAATGAAAAGCAGAATTTAATGTTAAATTATTGATTTATTTGAAAATGTACATATCCAAAAAAAATAATTAAGAAATGTCCAGCTAGATTACACTATACCTTCGTCTTTCGTTTACGACCAAATGCCAAATATATGTATATATTGGAATGGCAAGACATAGTTAAATACAAAAATTCATAGAAATGTAAAATTTTAAAAATATAGAGAATATTTAAATTTTTTTTGTTATTTTTGATTTCAAAATTTTATATAGACAAATTGCACTATAACATTAACAAAAATTTGGTGTGTAACATTTTAAGAAAGTTGAGAATAAACCGTTTAGTAGAAACCCTGGATCAAAGGATATCCCACTTAACAAGAAACTAACTATTAATATTTCGTTATTGCCCCATTTATATTTATAATTTCTATAAGTTCGTTTGGCATAGAATTAAATAACCTTATACAATAATCATTAGTAATAATATTTTCCCATGCATTATTTACTATTTCCAGTAATTCTTCGGCATTCCGTGGTCTCACATTTCGTTTTTGGATACTTGTTACGAGTAGTCCCCATACTTCTTACATAGAGTTAAGATCTGGACTATGACTGGGCCAGTTAAGAACATTGATGTTGTTATTTTGAAACCAGTTAATTATGGTATGAGCAGTATGAACGGAACAATTGTCTTGTTGAAATATGAACTCATTATTAGGAAATAATTGTGACACAGAAGGGAGCATAATATTGTCCAAAACCCTAATATACGTTTCACTATTAAATCTTTTCTCAATATGCCACAGAACACCAGGACCACGTGCCGATATCCAAACCCACAGATTGACGGAAAATCCACCACTTTTATCATTGTTAGATATATATTTCTCATCGAATCGAGTATTCAGAGGGCGGTAAACACGAATACGACCGCTGTGTGTTGACTGGAAAGTTTTTCTTCTGTAAAGATTACATTGTTCAAAAAATTTACATCATGCACTAAAAATTCATGCGCAAATCCTACTCGAGCTTCTTTATGTTCAGCTTTAAGTAAGTATTTCCGTGCTGCTGTATGACAGCGTAGCTCCGATTCTCTTACTCGCCGGCGACCAGTACTACTCGATCCAGAAAAATTTATTTCTTCAGCAGCCTGAATAACTGAGTAAAATGGATTTTCATGGATTTTCTACTAAAGCATTTACCAATTGCAAATCTTGTTGTTGAGTTGATATCCTTCGTCGCCCTGATCCAGAATTTCTACTAATCGTACCGTTTATTCTTCACATTCTTGAAATGTTACAAACCGAATTTTTGTCAATAGTATAACGCAGTGCAATTGGTCTCATTGACTATCCATCTTCGGCTTTAGCAATAGCTCCAAATTTAACTAAATCGCTCATATGAGGTATATTAGTTTTTTACACACTTGCAATAACTTATGACAACTAACTGACAATGTCACAGAAATTAAAGTTAGATGTACAACACAACTAGATTTTAGCAAAATACCGTTATAAGACTTGTCTTATTTTTTTGGATGGATGGATGGTCAATGAGACAAATTGCACTGCGTTATAATATTGACAAAAATTCGGTGTGTAACATTTTAAGAAAGTGGAGAATAAACGGTACGATAGTAGAAATCCTGGATCAGGGCGACGAAGAACATCAACTCAACAACAAGATTTGCAATTGGTAAATGCTTTAGTAGAAAATCCATTTTACTCAGATATTCAGGCTGCTGAAGAAACGAATTTTCCTGGATCGAGTAGTACTGGTGGCCGGCGAGTAAGAGAATCGGAGCTACGCTGTCATGCAGCACAGAAATACTTACTTTAAAGCTGAACATAAGGAACATCATGTAAATTTTTGGAACAATGTATCTTTACAGACGAAATAACTTTCCAGTCAACACACAGCGTATTCATGTTTACCGCCCTCCGAATACTCGATTTGATGAGAAATATATATCTAACAATGATAAAAGTGGTAGATTTTCCGTCAATATGTGGGCTTGGATATCGGCACGTGGTCCCGGTGTTTTGTGGCATATTGAGGAACGATTTAATAGTGAAACGTATATTAGGACTTTAGACAATATTATGCTCCCTTCTGTGTCACAATTATTTCCTAATAATGAGTTCATATTTCAACAAGACAATTGTTTCGTTCATACTGCTCATACCGTAACTAACCGGTTTCAAGATAAGAACATCAATGTTCTTAACTGGCCCAGTCATAGTCCAGATCTTAACCCTGTGGAAGTAGTATGGGGACTACTCGTAAGAAGTATCCAAAAACGAAATGTGAGACCACGGAATGCAGAAGAATTACTGGAAATAGTAAATAATGCACGGGAAAATATTATTACTAATGATTATTTACTTCTATGCCAAACAGACTTATAGAAGTTATAAATAGAAATGGTGCAAAAACGAAATATTAATAGTTATTTTCTTGTTAAGTAGGATATCCTTTGTCCTTTGATCCAGGATTTCTACTAATCGTACCGTTTATTCTCCACTTTCTTAAAATGTTACACACCAAATTTTTGTTAATGTTATAACGCAGTGCAATTTGTCTCATTAACCATCCATCATTTACTATAGCAATAACTACAGCACTAAAATAAAAAATAAATTAAAAGTGATATCTGTTTTATTTCGGCTACTCATTACATATTCAAAAGAGACAGATTTACATTAGAAAAAAAAGTTGTCCTATTTTTTTCTGCTTACGACAGTACATATTTGGCTTTAATTTTTTTTTTTTTTTCGATATTTGTCTTCACCGTGTTATGAAAAGCAATTGTATAAGCATCAGTTTTTCTTTTTCTGCATAACGCCCGGTTTAACTAAATCATATAGCTAATTGTATAATTATAAAATTTCGTATTTGATTTTTTTTTACTAATTAACCAACAAATTAATTTATATCCTTACTTATTATAGTCTTACAGATTTCCTAAAATAACTTTGTCGTATTTAAAAACCATGCTAAAACAAAAAGTAAATATTATAATCAGAATTTTCTGCTTATACAGATTAACAACCTCAACATAGTAAATTTCGGGCCAAGACTACCGGTGCTCTCACTTTAAAACCGCAAAACCGCGTGATTTAACTATAATAGAACAGAAATTATTGATTCGAGTCCAAACAAGGTATACCAAGAGGAGCAACTAGAAAAACTAAGGCCACGAGGAATTTATCTATGCATTGCTACGTTTTTCATGCCGTAAAGTTTATCCCGACTCTAATAGCTTTAATGAGTGAGTGTGTGGATAATCAATAATACGCAATACGCGTTACCTAATTAACAATGATGTATTTTAAAGTACTTCAGGATATTTAACAAATATATAACGAAACCGTTAAGTAAAAAGCCAATTTAAAATTTTTCACGGTGTCGTTCAGGATATGAAATGTAAACCAAAACGATTGTTTTTGCTATTTTGCGGGATGCAAGAAGACAAAATAGAGTTGTTCATCGGCGGGGAAATACTCTGCAATGCTTTTTATATATAGTAAACTTATTACATCGTTTTTATATAATGAAGACGTTAAGTGCAAAGACCAGGACTAGAATGATTGTCATAATTTTATTAACCGACTGAAAAAAAGGAGGTTTTCTGCTTCATTTTTGTGTTTACTTATATGGTTGCAAATGACGGGTAGACGAGTCCGACCGGCATAATAAAATATCCATTTTCAAAGTTATAAATTCAAATCAAGTCGCCATACTTTCAATTCAATTCAATTCAAAACTTCTTTATTATATATTATGAGTACAATACATGTGCCGCCCCAGAACCTATTCCGGGGATCAACCATGCAACCACCGCGTAGTTCGCGGTGGCGGGTTCCAGGGTCGGGCGGAATAGAACTGGTTTGGCTAAAACAAAATTTAAAACTTAACCTAAACTCCTTTCATATAAAAGATGAATTAAAATAGGTGATAACATTTCCTATATCTAACAAAAACAGATTTTAAAAAAACTTATAACTAAACTTGGTTTTAGATACTCTCACATTTTTTTTTTAAATTTTGATGCCAACGCAAGTACTTCAATCTGAACGAGGAACCTTCTGCGAAACGTGTAAATGCCCGGCTGCACATAGGCTGGCCTAAACTTTGGTTTTGATAATTTTGATTTTTCGAAAATTTTGATTTTTGTTGAAAAATTCCGATGTGAAATTAATTTAGAAATAAAAATGTACAAAAGGAAAACAAGAAACAAACGGAACAAACATGAACAAACATAAAGGAAGAAAGAGACAGAAAAGATTTAAAGGTTCAAAGATATGAAATATCAGTAAAGACGGATAGGATAAGTAGAAGTTATAGTTGGTGAAGTTTGGTTACAGCGGTTGCCGGAAGATCGGTAACGTCTGGTATGGTAGAGAGTGTTTTATCCGCAATGGGGCATTATGCTGTCTAATTTGTGTTATGTTTCTTGTTAGCGGACTATCGCCCAGTTTGAAAGAGTAGAATTTTTGGGAGATGTCCCGTATGTAGTCCGCTATTGGGGTTATGTCGTGGCAAAGTGCGTATAGGTCTCTGAGGGAGGTGTACCTTCCGGAATTAGAAATGAGGCGCATAAACTTGTGTTTGAGCACTTTTAGCTTTCTTATTGTCGTGGTCGATATGCTGCACCACACCGGCGCCGCGTATGTGATGGACGGCTTGACCACCATCGTGTACAACAATTTTTTATTTTGTCGGTTAAGTCTGCTACCATGAGCGGATACAGACGGACAGGGAGTAGACCGTCCGTACTGTCTCATTTATGTGCGTATTGAACGTTAGTCGCTGGTCCAGTCTGACCCCCCAAGTGCTTCACGCATCTCTTGGTTGGAATTTGGTTTCCCCGGATCAAGATGGGTGTTAGGATTTTATTTTCAGTAAATCGGCGCGTGAAGACTATCGCCTCCGACTTCTCAGCGTTTACCCGAATCTTCCATCGGTCGTTATACGCCGTGGCATGGGCCATATGAGCATTGAGCAGCATGTTTGCTGCTTGAGCGTTATGAGAATGTGCATACATGGCTGTGTCATCGGCGTACTTGGCCAACTTCGTATTTGGGAACTCTGGGAAGTCGGAGACGTACAGGTTGTACAACTTTGGTGACAGGCATGATCCTTGCGGGACTCCCACGCGAATGTCCCGTCGTGTTGACAGTTTGTTATTCACTCGAACATGCAGAGACCTGCCCGTCAAGAACGAGTGAATGAGTTTGATGAAATAAGTCGGAAAGTTGTAGTCGTGCATTTTGTATAGTAATCCCGGGATCCAGACGGTGTCGAACGACTTCTCAATATCGGGAAGCACCATGGTGGTGCTCTTCCGGAGGTTGTATTGTACTTTGACGTCGTTAACTATCCTAACGACTTGTTGTACCGTACCCCTGCTCCTTCTAAAGCCAAACTGAGACTCATCGTTGATGTGGAGCTCCTCCTGAACAGCTTCCAGTCTGGTTAGGACGAGCTTCTCCACCAACTTGGAGATCGCCGACAGTAACGAGATAGGCCTGTAGCTGCCGGCGAACTTCGCGTTCTTGTTTGGTTTAAAGATGGGCACGACCACGGCGCATTTCCACTGGCTAGGCCAGTGTTGCAGCCGCAGGATCGCGTTAACGATATACGTTAACTGCGCAATACCTTTCCTCAGGAAATATTTGAGCAGTTTGTACTCGACGCCGTCTTTTTCCGGGGCTTTGTTGTTTGGTAAGTTTTTGACAATGTCTACTATTTCCAAAGCTTGGTCATGACCTTCAGAAATTCTCTTCTTGTCAGTTGTACGTTATGACCAATTATTTCGTTTATGTCATTTTCGATGCGGTTGTGCTTTAAATTATCTGGTATATTGTTGTTATGTATATTTTCAAAATGGCAAGCTAGGTCACTCGCTTTTTGCACGTCTGTCATCGCCGTCTGTCCATTCGCGCATGTCAGCGCGGGTATGGCCTCCCGCGTATTTTTCAGTGCCCTCGTCAGCTTCCACAACGAGTTGTCTTGAGGATTTAGCGCTGCCAGTTTGTCCCCCCATTTCTGGTTTCTTACAGTGTTGATGGAGGTTCTGATTTGCCTTTGCAGTCTGATACCCTCATACTTTCGCGATAAATGGAAATTTTAGACAGTTGTCAAAGCGTTTGAAAGAAATGTCAGTTTAGCTGTGAATATATGGAGAGTTGGTCAAATATTCACCGTTCTTTCGCGATTGAAGCTTACTTTAAAAATAACTATTTCTCTTGTAATCACCCAGAGTTTATTTCGTCGTCACTTTCATTTAAATCCACGAGATCCAGTTCGTAGTCGAATAACAAATAAAAAGTGTGTAGAAAGTTTCGCAGTACTGATGAGATCTAACCAGTGGCGGCTCGTGCCTTATGTACTTGGGAGGGCGCAGTGGCGGCTCGCAGGTATCAAAGTAGCAGGATCAATAAACAAAAGTATCGCAGGCGAAACATTTTTGAGGTTCTAATTAAATCATTAAAAAGTTCGCAATTATAAATTAAAACGATTAATTAAGTACTCACCATTATTTTTTGAAGTGAAATTCCATTCTTCTATTTTTGTAGGAGATAAACTTTTCAATAACTTTTTCATTAAAATTTGGTATTTCTCGTACCATTGGCTTTTCAATTGAAAGCATTGCAAGTGATGTTAGTCTGTCTTCATTCATAGTATTTCTTACATACGTTTTAATTAATTTTAATGTCGAAAAACATCTTTCCGTTTCAGATGTCGTCATCGGAAGAGTAACCAAAATTTTCAAAACTTTAACAACTTCTCCGAAAACAACGTCTAATCCGAAAGATATGAGAAAATTTAATGTTTGCAAGCGCCCAGAAAAACTTTGAATTTCACTGGAATTTTCTGAATCTTGTCCTGTTATTTCTTTCCCGGAGTAAAATATACTTAGTTGCATTTTCACAATTTCCTTATCTATCATAGGGTATGCTTCACAATATTGGTTGATACCTTCCAAAGATGGTGTTTTTTCATATTTCTTATACTTCTCCTTTAAAAATAATTTTCCACCACATAAATGATTTTTAAAAGAAAACCGAATTCTCACTTCTGAAGTAATTATATCACATATCTCTCTTACAGGCATGTTAACATTGTCTTGATTGAGTCTACGTCGCGTTTTTGGAACTTCTGTATTCACTGTTCATTTGTTAAGGGAGGTAAATTATTTCTAATTTGTACAATTTCTTTTTCAAAATTATCTACGCATTTCTGGACTTTCATAACGTCTGTTTCAATTTTTTGTAGCTGGCTAAATAAAATATCAACATGTGGCATGACTTTTGAAAAAAATTAACCAAAATAAAAATGAATCATCTTCTAGCTATTTAATAAACCCAGAAGCTTGAGTCACTGTTTCAGAGTTGTATTGCTTTGGAATTCCTGACATTATATTTTCAAAGCATTCAGTAAGGTTGTCTTTATTGTTGTACACACTGTACTATACGAGAGTTAAAATTCCATCGTGTTTGAGAAGTTCTAGGAATGCGTTTGTCACGAACATGTTGCAAAGCTGCCATTCTGTCTGGCGAATATAATAAGATGAAAATTGAAATTCAAATTTGAAAAAATATTCGTACACTACTGATGCTTGAAACTGCTTGTTCTAGTATTTTATTAAGCTGATGAGCGTAGCTATATACAAAATGTGCATTTTTGTACTGTTGGCGAATTTTCACGTTAACACCGCCTAAATGACCACGCATAACAGTAGCTCCGTCATATGTTTGACAAATCAGTTTTTCTAGGCAATCGGGCAAAATCCACGAAATCTGTTCTAAAATGCATTGAGACAGTCCATCTGCATCTTGACTTTTCGGATTTGCAAACCCCCAAGCTCAAATATTTTTCCATTTAGTCCATAACGTAATACAACTGTAGTTTGAGTTTGAATTGATACATCTGTAGTCTCATCAGCCATAAGTGCGAGATACGCAGATTCTTGAATTTCTCCAAGAATATGTTCACGACAAACCTCGAACATACATTGCAAAATTTTATTCTGAATAGATTTTGATATGCCCTTGAATACGGCTATTAAAGGCACTATCAGCGTTTGCTAAAAAATCAACCAATTCTAGAAATACCCCTCTATTTGAAGAGACTATTTTCTCGTCGTGACCGCGAAGGGCAAGATTACACGTTTCGCACAGTTTGAATATGTCTATTATTTTTGAGAGTACATGTCGATTTTTGATCACAGTCTCATTATGCTTACGAATTTGATCCGCATAAGCCATACTTAGAAATGTAGCAATATTAGTATTTCCTAAAAGTTGAAAACTGACAACATTATCTAGATGTTTCGTACTAATTTCGTGTTTTTTAAATTTTTATAGAAATGTGCTTTAAATCTTTTACCCCATTTTTTGTCCACTTGTCATCGCCCCCAAAAAGCAGACATACAAAACAAAAGAAAGAATTTGTTTCCTGGCAACCACAAATCCAAATAGTTTTAATGTATATCTTTTTGTCAAACTTACGCATAAAAGTATTAATATTTTTGCACTGTCGCTGCTCTTGTACTATATTTAAAACTGGCGTTGGACGGCCGTTTTGTTTTATTTCAAGTTTTTCATTTAAGCTCAAGCGGCTAAATATAAGTTTTTTAATCCACTCACTTTCATAATTAATTATGCCTTTTGCACTTTTGCCGTCTAGTCTAATATTTAATAAAACTAATAAAAAATCTGTAATGTAAATTACATATATATGCAACAAATCGATAAACTTTTTAAAAAAGCGCGATAACCTCAAAACAATTTCATACATAAAAAACCAAAGAAAACAGAAACGACGAAGTAATTAACTCCTACACAGCCGTGGGCGGACTGACCAGAGCCCCAATAGATAACGAAACCACGCGTAACCCCCTCCAATTCTTTCACTTGTTGCCATGAGGACCGCCGTACATATTTTAGGTGGAATATCTGGAGCTCATTTCAGCGTTTTTACATGCAATTCGGAAGTTAAATTAAATTGATCGCAAGTGAGGAGAGTATGCCGTTTGTTTTTTATTATTTTAAAAAAATAGTCGTAAAGCAGATTATCGGGAGATAGGTTATTGTCTATTGTTATTTATTGTTTTAAATTTGGCAGGGAGGGCGTGACCCCAGAGCCCTCCCGCACCGGCCGCCACTGGCTCTAACAAGCTCGAAACTAGTCTGCGGCTGGTGATACACGACAACTCTGCACTGTGTCCTTTCTATAAAATTAATCTGTCTCCTAGAGGCTTATGGCAATCAGATTTTTGTTTGCGTTTTCCGATTGAAGACGTAGTATGTTGGAAGTTTTAGGACATTAAGGACATTATTTTCAATCGCTTTAGAAACGTACATTGTGCACCTTGATGGGTGGCAACGAATGAAGTTCCTTTTATAGGAATTAGTGGTATTTTTGGCCTACCGTAGTATTTAATTTCCCACATTTTTATGTTCAACTTTGCGTTGGCTTTATTATATTTTTGTTAAAAAGATTTGTTTTAGAATTTTAAATACTAATAAACATACCTACATACTATGATGCTGGTTATTAGTTGTTACATATTTTAATACTGGTCCCCTTGGGGTCCTACGGGCCCCACGAAAAGTATAATAACCTACGAAGAGTATAATAAAAGATGATTCCATTAATACTGTTTCCTCTATAATATTGACAACAACGATTTGTAAATATAATAATTAAAAATAATGAAAAACTCAATGCCCGGGCCCCAGGGATTAATTCCCTTACCGCTTCCCTCGGCGGCCCTCATCATTATATAGTGAGATATAAAATGTTTAACCACAAAAGAAAAATCAAAGGATATCGGTCAAATCTTCGACCATTTAAATCCTAGACCGAACTTTTAATTTGCGGGGGACGCTAACATAGTGGGGGGAGGGGGGTGAAGAAGGTTAAAAAAAACGTATTACTAGTTGTACAGCGTATTAACCATCAGATTCTAATCTGTCACATTATGCTCGCGTGGCTATGAACCTATCAAAATTAAAATACACTAATTGCAAATACTTAAGTAATTCTTTCCGCCTCAACTTGAAGCACGAAATGAATACTCTACCCAATTATCCGGTTTTGTAATGAAAAATGCATGATCGACTTCCTAGTTTTGAAACATTGCATCGTATTATTACGTTCGAAAGTAATTATATAGAGCTTCCTTTAAAGTTCATCAAAACTTAATTAATCACTAGCGGTTGACATAAAACCTTACAAAAAGCAAATCCATTAAACAAACAGAATGATGACTGGTGAATTCAAATTTGTTATACACCAAATCCGCCTTTGATTTCATCTGAGTAGCGGGGTCGCGCTTGAAGAAATATGACGCTTTTTGATACACGTGGTTATTCTATTAACGATTGATAGTTAATTACAATGTTACCTATTTAATCTATCTTTTTTTTTTTCAAACGAAATACAGTCATCTTAGATGAGACGTACCAAACGCGTGGAATAATTGATGGGGTAGTCAACCACAAATTTTGGAAATTATTTATGTTTTATTTTGAAAATTCGCCCTGTGAAAAATGCCCGACTAAGACATATAAAAAATATAAACAATTTATAGTCTCTTTGGGGATTTATAATCTTAATCTGTAATGTATATGTATGTGATTTATTTATTTATTTATTTAAAATACACTGTCCAACAGGTAAACACCCAATTACAGAACAGGAAATACAGAAAAAATACATATAACTAAAACGAAACTAATACATACAGTTAAAATATAAGACATATACAATATGATTGTAACATATAAGAGATATAGTACGTAATACATATAAACCATAAAAAATTATATATAATATTATCTTTGATACACTAATGTTTAAAATATGACTTGATGTCATTAAGGTTGCAGTGAAAAATATCTATACGGCTACAGTGTTTGTTGTAGTTGCCACAAATTAAATAAAAAGGAGAATTATTTAAGGCATTAGTCCGCGCCGTTGGTATATAAAAAGTTAGTTCCTGTCTAGAAGCTAGCCTGGGGACAATAGAGTTTAACTTCCCTACTATGTCCTGACAATCCAAAATATTATGAATGATCTTGTATAAAAAAAACTTGTGAAAGGTATTGCCTCCTGTCATCAAGACTAACCATACCAAAAGTATCGAGTAAGCGTTGTTGAGGGTAGCCAATAGGAGGATATGTTTCATTGGTTTTAAAAAACAGAAGTTTTAGAAATCTTCGTTGCACATTTTCTAAATATGTACATCATAATAGGGATACCAAACAAGGGACGCGTATTCTAGCTTAGACCTCACAAAACAACAGTATAATGTTTGTAGAGTGCTTATGTTCGCAAATTCACGGCTACTGTGCACTATGAAACCAAGTGTTTTAAATGCATTACCAACTGTGTTTTCAATGTGGGTATTGAATGTTAACTTCGGATCAAAAATTACACCTAAGTCACGGTAAATATCAAGTCTTTGTATGGCGGTATTGTCAAGATGGTAGTTGAACACATGGGGAGTTGATTTACGCGTAAACGACATAACATTACATTTACTCGCATTTAATGGCAATTTGTTGTTTAGGCACCACTGTGATAGTCTGTCAAGGTTATGCTGTAGGCGGTAGCAGTCTTCAACACTCGTTATCTCTGTAAAGATCTTTAAATCATCCGCATATAGCAAACAACAAACATCTAAAATATCCACTATATCATTAATAAAAATATTAAATAGTAAGGGACCTAGCACCGAGCCCTGAGGGACACCTGATGACGCCAAAAATTCGACAGGCTTAACTCCATTGTACGCGACATATTGTATTTAATGTGACAGATAAGATCTAAATAACTGTAGCAGTGAATAAGACAAACCTATATCATGTAACTTACGAAGTAGAATATTATGGTTAAGCCTGTCGAAAGCCTTGGAAAAATCAGTATATATAACATCAGTTTGCGACTGCACATCCAAAACTTCAGCTATGTATTGTGTAATGGACAATAAATTAGTAGTAGTTGAACGTACTTTCATGAAACCATGCTGGTACGGCGAGATCTGATTGCTGACACTTGGATAAATTGTGTCATGTAGCAGTATTTCCAGGATTTTACAGAAATTACAAATGATTGAAATAGGTCTAAAATTAGTTATATCAAATTTATCTCCTTTTTTATAAACCGGACATATTTGTCGTATACACTTTCTACAAAGTTTCATGATTTCCCGTGAGTTTCTAAGGCTTATTGAAAATATACGAGTTTTAATGGGGCAATACAGTTCTATTTTTTTTCTATGAGTTTTTACAGGACGAGAAATGTTTGAAGGTTTACCAGTTATAATGAGATAATACAGTTTGAATTTTTATCGTATTCTATTAGCATTCATTAGACAAGGAATTATGATGGATACATGAGTTTAATTAAGACAACGCAAATAAAATTTTGATAGTTATCTACGAGTAGGTATTCAGCAAAAAATACTTAAGAATTTATCGAGAATTTATGAGTTTTTAGGATAAACTGGCAATTCTAACTTATATCCTATCAGTTGTTCACCAGTCTAGAGGTATGTGAGGGATTTATGCATTTTGAAGAGTATAGAGTATTATATTTTATTGAATTCTACGAGTTTTTATCAGACATGAAATTCTTTTTATATTTCGTGTTTTTGTAAGAAAATAGTTATAATTTTTATCGTATTCTATGAGTTGTTCACGGGATAAAAGTGCTTGAAGATTTATTAGTTATTATTAGATAACAGAGCTTCATTTTTTAACATATGGCGCCATCCATAAATTACGTCAGTTAAGGGGGATGGAGGGGGTTAACAAATTTGACATAGTGTGACAAGAGGGGACGAGTCATAAGCTTCGTAACGTCGCATGTATAAATCTAAAGTATCAAAACTGTAAGCTTCAACTCTAACGAAAAATTTTATAAATATTACCAACTCTATCAATAAATTGCAAAATATGTGACGTCACACCAGAGGAGAGGCGTCACACAAATGTGGCCACCTATGACAAGGACGAGGGGGGCTCCAAAAATCATAAAATTCGTGTAACGTAATTTATGGATGGCTCCTATTTTTGGTCTACCGTAGTATTTAATTTACTACATTTTTATTTTCATAATAATTCATCAACTTTGCGTTGGCTTTATATTTTGTCAAATATAACTTAGTACGTCGCCGACTCAGATTGCAATAAGTCACCACCAGATAGAGCCATTAACAAATTGCGGATGTTATCGTTTGTAATTTGATAGACTAGAGGACGGTGTAGGGTTGTCGTGTGTTCATCTATGCCGTACTCATGAGAGCTAACAAGCTCGAAACTAGTCTGCGGCTGGTGATACACAACAGCTCTGCACTGTGATCCTTTCTACAGGATTAATCCTTATTGCAATTTTTGTTACACACATTAGAAAAAACGCGGAGTCGGTCGTTAAAGAAATGTCGATGAACATTTGGTGAAAGGACGGTAGTCAGGAGATATCGGGAAAAGAAGAGTTTAAGGTTCTGGTGAAAAAAGTGAGCGAGGAACAGCGGCTGCAGGAAATTGGCAAGAAAGGGAGTTGAAGGATTAAACGAAGAGATAATGTAAGTAGTTTACTTTACATAAAATTAAATTCTTGCAAACTGTGTGTTTGATTTATTGTTGCGCCAAGCGGGTGGAATCTATCAGTGTCACGTTCGCTACGTCTCCCAACGTCAATTCGCACAAGTTCTGAGGCCCTTTAAAAGGGCTGGGCGTGACAGTATTGAATGCAGCTCTTATTGACTGATGGTCGAGAGGTGAGCGCACTTGCCTCTCACCCAAAAGTTCCGGGTTCGATCCCCGGTCGTGGCAGTGGAAAATACTGTGAGAGGAATTTTTCCACTATACACGGATATTGGGTGTGTAACGTTCGGGCACGTGGTGAAAAGTAAAGAGCAATTTTCTTAGCGAGGACTTTATTACAACTTGTTTCAACGTACAGCAGGATTAAAAAAAGGGCTGCACACCAGCTCACATTCAATATATTTGGCAACACTACCAACCTTACAATACAAGTCTATTCTACCAACTTAATTATATTATATTGTTTATATTAAAGCATTATTATTTAATTTATGTTACATCCCCTCTTATAAGTTTAAATAACTAACCACATTTTAATTAAAAAGAAAACTACAATTTATAAATTTAAGATACCTTAACGTTCATTTTAAATCTAAAATTACATAATATACAATATATACAATTAAAGCTTAGTTCTAACAAATCTAAAATTACATAATATACAATATATACAATTAAAGCTTAGTTCTACTACGTAAGTAGTATGGTTCCCTGTTATTATTCTTATCATTTTCTTTCTTTACAACAATTTGTTGCCTATTCCTCCTATACAATTTATTATAATTATTTTTAACTATATATGATCTTGGTTCTTTACATTTCTTTATTATTTCTCCTTTTTCCCACACATTTTTATGTTTAAAATATATTTTGTCTTTAGCCATTCCCCCTGCCAAGTTCTTCGTATTTTTATTATAATTACGTTTTTGTTTTAATTGCCTATTTTTTAAAGATTTTCTTAATTGATTTTGATTATTTAGACAAGGTTTGAGCAAGGAATCAACAGTAGGTAAATTGTCTTTTAACCTTCTATTAAATAACATTTGAGCTGGTGATAAACCTATATCAGGAATGGGGGTGTTACGATATTTTAAAAGATACATATCAATATTTCCATTTTCATAATAACATTTTTTAAGCATGTTCTTGCAGATATTTACTGCTTTTTCAGCTAGGCCATTACTTCTTGGGTAGTTTGGGCTGGATGTTATTAATTTCACATCAACTCCGTCTAAATAATTTTTAAATTCAAACGAGTTGAAAGGATTATTGTCTGAGATGATGCAATCGGGATACCCATGAAAAGAAAACACACCATCCAAAGTTTTTATAATTTCCTTTGCATTTTTAAACTTAATACTTTTTAACTCAATCCATTTACTAAAATAATCCATTATAACCAAAAATGAACGTCCGTTTAATTCTAAAATATCCATACCTAGCTTTTCCCAAGATCTACTAGGTATATCAGGCTGAATTATAGGCAGTTTAGCATTGTTGTTCCTAAATCTAGCACAAACCTCACAATTTGAAATGAATTTTTTTATATCATCATTAATATTTGGCCAAAAAATACTCTCCTTTGCCCTAGCTCTACATTTGTTTATACCTAGATGGCCTTTGTGTAACGATTGTAACATAAATTGTTTAAGTTTGTTTGGAATTATTACTCTGTCTGTGTAAAAAATTAAATCGTTACATATACACAATTCATCTCTAATATTAAAGTATTTCAATAATTCGGGATGCAATTTTTTTGATTTTTTTGGCCAACTATCGTTAATATATTTTTTTAACATCGACAATATCGGATCATTTTGTGTTTCGGTTATTAATTCTTGTTTTCGAGCTTCGGATAGAGGTAAATTTTTTGAAATATCATGAATTATAATATTATTGTCAAGAACACGATCAGTTATTTTTAAACTTGCTCTTGACAGTAAATCTGCAATATACATTTTTTTACCAGGTAAATAAGAAACTGAGAGGTCATATTTCATTAGTCTAAAAAGCATTCTTTGTAATCTACTAGGAACTTTATTAATTTCCTTTTTAAAAATATTTACCAGAGGTTTATGATCCGTGTGGACTTGTACATTTTTTCCGTAAATGAAATAATTAAAACGTTCTGCAGCAAACAAGATGGCACCCATTTCACGCTCGATTGTGGCATATCTTTTTTCACAGTCAGTTAAAGCCCTAGATGCAAATGCTATGGGTTTATTATTTTGCAATAAACAAGCTCCCATCCCTTCAGAAGAAGAATCACACTGTATAACTAAAGGTTTACTAACATCATAATGTGCTAGTACGGGTGGTGATGTTAAAATACTTTTTAATGTATTTATACTCTCAGTGTGACTTTTTTCCCAGATCCATACCACATTATTATGCGTTAACTCTCGTAATGGGGCTGAGATTTTTGATAAATTTGGAATAAATTTGCCCAAATATTTAACTAACCCCAAGAATCTTAAAAGTTCTTTTTTATTTTTTGGATTTTCCATTTTTAAAATTGCTTGAACTCTATCACTATCAATTTCAATACCTTTTTTAGACACTTTAAAACCAAGCATTTTAATTTCTTTTTTTTTTATATTGGAACTTTTCCTTGTTAAAAGTGATGCCATGTTGTTTAGCTGTATCCAACACCTGTTTTAATATTTTATCGTGTTCTATTTCATCATTGCCCGAAATAATTAAATCATCAATGTAAACTTTATTCCCAAGTATCCCTCCAAAAATTTTTGTATTTTTTCTTTGAAATACCTCTGCTGCTGTATTAATGCCAAATGGCATTCTTAAAAATCTATATCTACCTAGTGGAGTAGCAAAAGTACATAATTTTGAAGACGTTTCATCTAATTCTATTTGATAAAATGAGTCTTTTAAGTCTAATATTGAAAAATATTTTTTACCAGCTAAATCTGACATAATTTCTTCAGGAGAAGGTATTTGAAAATGTTCTCTTTTTATATACTGATTTAGGACAGAAGGGTCAAGACAAATTCTTAATTTTTTATTAGGTTTTTCAGCAATTACTATATTATTAACCCAGTCAGTTGGCTCGGTTTGTTTACAAATTACCCCTGCATTTTCCATTTCTTTTAAGCAAAATTCAAATTGAGGTAATAGGGTTTTAGGAATCCTTCTAGCAGGATATACACAAGATTTGACATCATTCTTTAAAGAAAACTTATAAGGATCCCCTGGAAACCTACCTAATCCCGAAAAAACTTTGTCATATTTTGTTAAAATTTCATTTTTAGAATTGAAACATACATTATTATCATTATGATTATTTACATTGTTATTATCAATGGAATTAACTTTCTTTATTAAATTAAATTTTAAACATGTTTCCAGGCCTAATATCGGCTTACCATCAGCTTTAACAATTATAAATTCTATTAAACAGTTCTCACCACGTATTTTACAATTTAATACTGCAGATCCTTGCACCTCAATCGTACTTCCCCCATAGGTTGTCAGATTAACATCTACCTCCATTATTTCTGTGTTAGGAGCCACTTCTTCGAAAATCTTGGCAGGAAGAATGTTGCATTCTGCTCCAGTATCCACCTTAAAACATATAAATTTTTTATTAATATAAATGTTTTCTATTATTTCTAATTTTTTGGTGTTTAAATCACACACCCTGTAATTCGTTTTAGTGCCATCAGTTTTACTGTTATTCAGGAATAAACAATCTATAAAAAAATCATCACCAGAACTTTCCATATCAATATTATTTACATTTCTTTTATAATTTTTTTTAAATTTATTATTTTTATTCAAATTTTTTATTAAACAACCTGACTCAAAATGATTGGGTTTATTACAAAATCGACAAATCTTACCAAATGCAGGACAATTTCCAGCAGCATGCCTTGTGTTACACTTAAAACAATTATATAAAATGTTAGAATATTCATTTTTATTTTTACAACGTTTTTTGTCATGCTCAAATTTGTTACTAGCTGAAGACATACTAAAATTATTATTGTAATTTTTACTTAGCTTTTTATAGGCAGGAGCTCTTCCTACGGTGTCCACAGCATGCTCAGGGTTTATTCCAGTATTTTCCATTTCAGCGGTATGCTTTTTATTTTGTTCATATATTTGACATATTTCTTCCACCTTGGCGAGGGTCAGACTATCATTTTGTAGCAGTTTCTCACGCAGCGTATTATCCAGGATGCCCATAACCACCTTGTCTCGGACCATGTTTTCAGACTCTTGATACTCACACGTCGAGGATAGCGATTTCAGCTCGGTTACGTACTGCAGTAGTGATTGATTTTGTTTCTGCGTGCATTGCAAAAACTTGTATCGCTCGTAGATTATGTTTTTTTTCGGTTCACAGTATTTGTCGAATTTTTTTATAACATCTTCCAGTTTGGGTTTTTCTTTCATTTTAAATGTGTTAAATATTTGAATTCCTTCATCGCCAATAATATTTAAAAATATTGCAACTTTAATATTATCAGCAGCTTCATTTTGTCCAGATGCCATTAAATAAATATTAAATTTCTGCAGCCACGTGGTCCAATTTCTTGCAACATTACCCGTAAAATGCATTTCGGGAGGAACTCGCAAATTATCCATTGCCATTATTCTTATAATTCTTTATATTATTTTCAATTTGATATACACCTGACACCATGTAACGTTCGGGCACGTGGTGAAAAGTAAAGAGCAGTTTTCTTAGCGAGGACTTTATTACAACTTGTTTCAACGTACAGCAGGATTAAAAAAAGGGCTGCACACCAGCTCACATTCAATATATTTGGCAACACTACCAACCTTACAATACAAGTCTATTCTACCAACTTAATTATATTATATTGTTTATATTAAAGCATTATTATTTAATTTATGTTACAGGGTGTGTGTCCCTTCTCTAAATGTGTAGCCCCCTCCCACACAAGGGTTTTCTAAAGGGGGTCGTCATTACCTGTGGTGTAGTTATTATTATTCTATTTTCTAGATTTCCTAATGTCAAAACTGGTGTCCCGTACACTTTACCCTTGAGATATCCCCATAAATAAGAATCCAAACAGGTTAAGTACGAGGACCTGGCAGGCCACCTTATGAGACCATGAGTTGCTATCACTTGTTCGCCATACACCTCGATAAGATGATTTAAAACAATTCTGCTATTGTGCGGAGGAGTGCCATCTTATTGAAAGTATAAGTTTCTAAATTGAGCTAATGGTAACTCTTCAACTTCATCCCATATCTCACTTTGTAAACTCGAGGTATCTTTCACCTGTTAATGTTTCTTGAAACAAAATAGGCCCAACCATGCGGTGTCTATAAATTCAAGCCCATACATTTATACCAAAATGACTAAACATTCTTAAAAATCATTGGTTCTGACTAATTGGTGATTTTCGGGATACCAATATCTAGTGTTCTGTCGACTAAACATTTCATTATTCGTAAATATAGATTCATCTGAGAATAACACATTTTCTAAAAATATGTTATCTTGTTCACATTTACTAAGTAACCACTTACAGTATTGTAACCTTCAATAATTACCACGTTCATAAAGATGCTGGTGTAAGTTGTATTTAAGAGAATGACAATTGTGTTTTTTTAATATGCGTCTTACAGTTTACAGTTTCCTCATTTGAACCCAATTCCTCTGCGATTTGTCTCGTAGAAGCAATTGGATCAAGAGACGCGGTCAGGTTTTGCAGCTAATTCTCTCTCTCTCTCTCTCTCTCTATCTCATGCGAAAACGAAATGAGACAGGGCTTCATATACAGCAATATATTGCTGTCTGCGCCACCTGGATATTTCTTCTCTTTTATAAAAAAAACATAATCATTTAACATTGGTAATTACATACGAAATGAGTTGTTTATTCATAGTCCACTATGCATTCCACATTAATTTCCATTTCCTCACTTACTACCAACGTTGGGTTGCGTACCTTGGTTCCCGCCGCATTTTCCTTTCCAGCTTCTTAAAATAATGTCGGGATGGATGTATTTTTTCCGGAAATCTTTCACTATAAATTTTGTGTGCACGCTTTCCATTTTTACAACATTCCTCGTAAACAACAAGCATGTCAATTTTCTCATTATTTGTATACACCATTGTAACAATACTTAACTAAAAGTTAAAAACTCTCATTTCAATTTGTTTCTCTTTTAAAACGCAAAGGCAACTTGATGCGAAATTTTTTGATAGCCGTATAATAATAACTGTAGGTTTAAAATCTACAAGTACAAGCTGTTTTTACAGTTTTTTTAAATAAATGTCCATAAAACTCGAATATAGTGGTATCAATAAATTCGTAAAAAGGGGCAATTTAATGGACAACTGGTTAGAAATTTATAAAAATTATCACACGTATTCAAAAATTTACCCTGTATCCAAAAATATAATAATATACATATATTTCATTTGAAAATAAAAAGTTCGGGGCATTTTCGTCGAAACCGGAATATTTTTAGTCGCAAATTCCTCTATAAAATCCTTATTTTACTATAAGGAACGTAATCAGACTGCAACCAACAGCTATTCTCCGGGCTATGTGCTCCGCCTAGCGCTGAATTACAAGTTACAAGCCTAGCGCGTTAAGTGTAATAATTGCATATTACCAGCAAAACGCTAATGCTTCGATTGCAACAAACACCAGCCGAAAGACTGATCCTAGATACCGAAATGTACTAAATGATCAAATGATCCTCGTGTCGGTCATCACATGCCTACCTTGCACTGATGAGAGCCAACAGCTCGAGACTGCAGTCTGCAAATAGTGTATGACGACTGGCACGAGAGCTCCTTTAAGTAGGATCAGACTTTGGGCTGGTGTTTGTTGCAATCGAAGCATTAGCGTTTTGATGGTAATATGCAATTATTACACTTAACACGCCAGGATTGTAGCTTGTAATTCAGCGCTCGGCGGGGCACATAGCCCGGAGAGTAGCTGTTGGTTGCAGTCTGGTTACGCTCCTTATAGTAAAATAAGGATTTTATAGAGGAGTTTGCGACTAAAAATATTATGTTTTAATATTCCGCCCTCTAAAAGCACATTTGAACTATACTTCATAATATGTCAAAAATGCAGTTTTCTGATTGACTCTAGATCCCCTAGTTTCATTTTGATATGTTCAAAAATAAGAAACTTATAGGGGCACTGGGTATATCAAAAGCGGCCAATTTTTCATTATTTGACACGTTTCTATCACTTCCAGTTTCCCCAGAAATGACTCATAATAACAAATTAGTGATTTCGAAAATTTGGTTGGTCGTAGCTACTAAATCAAACCGAAAAATCTCACATTTATATTTCTCTTATCGTTCTGTTCCATTTCACTAATTTGAATGCATTTACTGTACTCTAGATGCAAAAATAAGAATGGCCCCTAAAACACAAATTAATGCAACATATTCCTTATCAAACAAAAATCCGTAACAAAGTATTCTTACCTTAACATTTTATCTACAAGTATGTAGCTATTAATGATACTCAGTTTTGTTGAAAAATATAATAAATAATGATTACCTCCGTTGTATTAATTATAGTTAATTATGAAATAAAAGGTGAAAGAAACAACTACCGATTAATTTAATTCGTATAATTAATTGTATAATTTATGTCATTCCACTGCTATTGAATGCTATATGATAATTACGAATATACGTTTGGTACTTGGCTTTTATTTATTTCTGATTACGTACTTATTGACGTAAAAACGCAAAATCTCACATTTTTCTTGACTGCAAAGATATTTAATCATAGTTAAAAATCCTTGAATTTTCATAACCAGTTCATCAGTACAAGGGAGAAACGAACGTTCCTAAATTTGAACAGAAAACTTCCCGTTAAAAAACTGTAAAAGCGGGTCTCGCGTCAATTAGTCGTAAGACAAACCATTTTCAAGGAAAAACGGTTTAAATGAAATATCGCCGCTTCGTCTAGTAATGTGCATTGGAAATTTTTGAAGTAGGCTTATTATGCCTTAAGAAGTATCTTAACAGGATTATCCGTTAATGTCTCAGAACACTGTAAATATAAGATAAAGTATAGTTTGAAATTTTCACCGATGAACGAGACGTAGCTTAAAGAATGAAGAGTGGGGATGGACTCAATCGCCGTTATATCTACTAACAATAGCTCGTTTATAACTTGTGTTAACGAAGGGCATTACATGACATCTACTGCTCCTCTGTATAGGTTAAGGGCACAGAAGATTCCAGAGGGCTCAGTAGAACTGAAAATGAATCAGCGTCAGACCAATGTCTCATTGAATATTTTTATCCTTGCTGTAGCTGTAAAACTTATGTGGAAGCGCGAATATTAATCCGCATTCAGTTCAAATTGATGGCGCCAAATTTTCCCGTGTGGTAGTTAGTTGCGCTTAAAAATTTGCAACATAGACTGCAAGTTTTGTTAAGTGCCTACATATACCTTATGTTTAATGTGTGTGAGTTACAGTTACAAAGTTACTTTGTTGCACTCTTTGTCGATATATACAAGCAAGATGCATTGAAGAAATTGTTTATACTTCTTTTTTGGCAAAGAAAGGTTTTTTAAACAGTGGGAAATCTTTTTAATATACCCACTTACATATGAATTTATTTAAAATATCATGCTATTTTTATTACATCTTGTTGCTTTAAAAAAATAGAGTTATAACAATTACCAGACATTTCATACTAAATGTGAGCAACTGATAATCAACCTTAGACCTGTTTGAATTTCGTGAGTTACTGGTAGGAGTTACATCGGCGCCATCTGCAACCATTTTATGTTACCTATGAGAGAGAAAACAGTTGCCTATCTCATTAGTAATTTTGAAACACACATTGAATTGCCCGCCTGTGTCTGTGTGAAAGAGATATGCCGCTAATGCAAATAACAAATCGTCGTCATATTTTTATTAGACCGAAAAGTAATCTAGTAAATTTTTCAATACTTTTTTAATGCTTCTTGTGAAAGCCCGTTTGACTTTTCGAGCTGCCTTATATATGTTTACAATAATACTACCAGCGCGGGTAAATTTGGACCTCCGATCAGCCATAAATCGTGTCGCATAACACGCAATATATAGAATAGTTCGACATAGTCATCTCAGTCCTCCTGCCAGTGTGCAACTATACGAATGTGCTGGCGTCTGTTGCACTTGACGCTCCCTACTAGTAACTCGCCCAAGGATCAAGTGAGGACAAGTGCTTTATTAACGATAGACCAATTATCGGCGTTTGCTGAGCATTTCGTATGGTTGGCGAAGTTTAAAAAATATTCCTTATATTGAATTCAATATTTTGAAAATTCAACAATATTCTTTCTGGTACCCTGATAGCATTTTAATTATATTTTAAAACTAGTTCTCAATTTTCAAAATTATTTTTTTTTATACATTTATTTAACGTCGGCCTATCTCCGCTACTGAGGTCTAACACCGACGCCTGTAGACGAGCTACCCCCAACCAGGAATTTTGCCGAACCTCTTCCTTTAAGAAGAGTAGGGATCTTTTACTTGCCTAACATTTAATAGACAAGGGACCGACGGCTTTACATCCCCTCCGAAAGATGGTATATACCCTATACAACCCTCGCCTAAGGTTGTATAGCTTCCGCGCATACACTGATATACAAGCCGCTGGAAGATGTGTGAGGCGAGAACGCGGTCTTCGTTGGGACGGTCATCCATCCAACTACTAACCGCGCCTAACGTTGCTTTACATCGCATATCCAAATATGTACATAAGAAAGACGCACCTACGCTCGCCCCGTATTGCCATATTATTTAGAACTAGTAAATTAATAACTCTATAAATTAGGACATCCTTTCACTCATTTGAACATCTGCAGACCTCATACCCTTGCCTAATTCGCTACATCCAACCTCATATAATGACTTAAGACTGTTATCAATACTGCAAGCATTTGCAAAACTGCTGAAAAAGTTGTTGTTTTTGAGGTGAAAAATTACTTAGAAACAAATCAAATTCTCCCTTTAATACAATAAGTTTTTTTTCACACTAATACAGTTTTATTAAAAGTCGTAGATGATATAGCGATGGCATTTGATAAGTCCTCCTCGACAATACCAATTCTTTTGGATCAAAGTAAAGCATTTGATATAGTTAATTATTAATTTTGATATATCGCTTGCGCGGTTGCCCTTCATAGGTTTTGATGCTACTATCTTAGCCTGGTTTTCTGAATATTTGTATGGCCGTTCGCAAAGGTTGAAAATCAATAAAAGAACTGTGCTTTTGATCACACTAATTCCGGTGTACCCCAGGGTAGCATGCTTGACCCATTGTTATTCTCGATTTTTATATTTGATCTGGCTAATGCTATAAAATATTTGCAACTTCATTTGTATGCTGATGATATACAGTTGTATAACTCTTGCAATACAGCTAATGCTAATGAGGTTGTAAATTTAGCAAATTTTGATCTGGAAAGCATCTTTGACTGGTGTGGTAAAAATGGTCCTAAAGTAAATCCAATCCTGACTGACAATAACATGATATTTGTAATAATCACCTGGAAATAAACACATAACTCCACAATAGAGTAGATATCTTTAGCTAATAATCACGGCCTCTTTATTGGTAAGAAATTATATTTTATTGACCACGTTAACCACATTGTCAAAGTTTCAATTTTAAAATTAAAGTCAATATGCCACTTAAAATATTAGACAAATGAAAATACAAAACTTCGATTAATAGAATTTTATCCAGTGGCAGGATTCCTTTGAGTGTTCCGCAACTGCAGACTTAGTGATGTTTTCCTTCTTTGTGTGCTTGATATGTTCTTTAAGCCTGATTAATATGTCTCTTGGTCTCTCCTATGTAAACTTCTCCACACGAACATGGAATGCTATAAACTCCTGGTGAGTCGAGTTCTTCTGGTGGCTCGTATTTAGAAAATTGTTGTCCGATTTTTTGTTTTGTGTTGTAGATCAGTTTGATGTTCTTCTTTGCTAGCACTCTTCCAATCCTGTCCGTACAATCTTGTATATATGGTAGGTAAGTGGTCGCTGTATATTTCTTTTCTCCTTTCGTATTAGCTATGCTCTGTTTCTTGATGGCGTTGTTTATGTAATGGGGTCTATAGCCATTTTTCTATAGAGATGTCTTTAAAGTCTGGTATTCCTCTTGTTTTGACCTGTGTACCAGTGTGTGGACGACGGCCTGCTTCTGTGTTTCGCTTCAGAAGAAGACTACGACAAGATGGTTGGTCGAAACTTCAAGTATTCAAAACTATCAATGCGGAAGAGAACCCGAAAACCTAACTATGGATCATGCTGATTAGGAGATCTAGCATTCATAATGTTAATATTAGAATAAATTATTTTACAATCCTTCACCATAATTCCACTAAATTCGAAGGATGTTTTTCATATAATGCTCCATGTCTATTAAACACTGTTTTAAATGAAATAAATTTGTCATACGGAGCTTTTATTAAACATATAAAGCAGACTTTATTATCTACTAATATGTAGGTAATAAGTTTTCTTCTCAATCACATTGTACTTCTTACATATGATATTTATATTGAGTTTGTTTATTTATTGTGTATTATATGAACTTTTGTGAGCTTTGCCATTTTCTTATATGGTTGGAATGAAATAATGGCCTAGCCAAATTCCTACCCTTTGTGCTGTACATTCCTTTTTTTTTTGTTCGCGCAATACACATATATTTATTTTTATTTAAATATTTTAAAAGCATTTTTTTGTTTTTAAATTTTCTTTTTTCGTTTTTTTTAAGTAGTAGTTTGAAATTAGTACCGATGCTTTTGTTGTCAGACTTCTTTAGATTCATGAAAAATAATAACTGAAAAGCAACATACTTACGTGAAAAATAATTTAATAATTAAAACGAAAACTTTCATATATTAATATGCAGGTAAGTCACGTTTGAAAATTAATACATTTCCAACAATCATAAGGTGTTTAGCAATCGGCTTTAGTCTGGTATTTAGAATGTGTAAATATAATTATGCATTATTATTATATATATTAATATGATAATTAGATTATTATCCAATTAAAATTGTAATTAAATTTATAATGCATTCGAACGTAAAATTAGAAATTAATTACCAGACCAGTTTATCTACAGGTAAATACGGTTACAGTCAATATAGAAAGTCCGATTAGTAATTGAAAAACCTAACATGTAAGAACATTTTATTATAAATTTAGATTTACACTGCATATGAAAAAAGCAACATTCGTGCTTAAAATGTTAATTAAAATAAATACTATTATACATTAGTAATTTTTGAAATACTAATTGTTACCAATTATTTGGGTTTTCTACTACATGTATTATTATCCTTTTCAAAAACAAATCACCGAATCTGCAAAATAATAGAATTATTGGAAAAAGCCTCTGCGCCCGTGACGTTTACGTCAAAGGAATAGTCAGAGGTTATATTTTGCAAATAATATAAATCGGAATAAACACAGAAATAATGTATTTTGCTGACGTTTCGGAAAGTAGTCTCTTTCCGTTTTCAAAGCTTTTTTTGGAAGAACTCTTATTTTTCTGTGTATGTCAAATACACAGATTTAAGATTCTGTTTATGTTATTTCCATAGATACTTACTACTTACACAGAACATAGAACTGATGATATTTTCTTTTAGATAATGTTGAGTTTGTTAAGTTCTTCTTTTAACATTGGTAGCCAGGTTGTACAAATATCTACATAACAATTCGATACGCACTTATTTTAAGATTATTGCTGATTCTTTAATTTTTCTTTTTTTGGTATCTAGAATGCCACAAATAACTTTCAGACAATACTAATTGTTACAGTTTTTGTCCACGCCTGCTTCATAATATACCTATTATGTGGTTACACCTTGTAGTAAACACTTCCAAGCCTAGGTTCAATAATTGCATCACGAATTGTCACTAACCACTGATTTATTTATCACCAAATTACAATAATTACTCCTTATAATAACACACTAATGATAACTTTTATCTACTATAGGCTCACTACTATAATTCACAACTTGTTACTGTTCTTTATCTTATCCGATTATTTGGCTCATCTCAGAACTGTACTGAACTACCTCCAGCGCGTTGTCTCTGCTACATATATATATATATATATATATATATATATATATATATATCCGTGGCGCTTATTCCCGATTCATCTATTTCACTTCAGGCTATTCCAGACTGTCATTCGGGATAATTCTAGCTTATCCGTGATAATGGCGCCATCTCTGGCTAACTGGCGAACTACCGTTTTACTAGTAGTTAATGGACTGAATTAGTGTGACGTCATCTTTTAGGCAATTCAACATACTACTGTCATAACGCTAATGGCGTGAAATGAATGCATTGAAATTCGACTTTTAATGGTCTAAGAGTTAATAAAGACTATTATCAGGAAGGTTAACACATATTAGAATTTCATTAACACGCTTTTTATTAGCTTCACCTGTATGTTTTTTTGTTTGTAACGGAATCTTTGAACGTGATTCTCACCCACTTCAAAACGTCATATTAAAATAAAACTTTGCACACTTATCAAAGACCGATGACAATACAATAATTTGACAACTTTGTCCTAATGTCCTCACCAGGATTATCAGAATAAAATTTTTAAAGCATGACTAATCTATTGTCGAGATTTTGCCGGAGGCGCCGCTGTTATTAATATATATTTTATTAGCTTCACCTGTATTTTTGTTTGTTTGTAACGGAATCTTTGAACGTGATTCTCACCGAACTGTCCCAGCGGTTAGCACAAGAGCGACGCGCACATAGGTGTACACTTTTGCGCAACTTTCTGCGCATATGCGTTGTGCGTCCAAATGAGCAGCAGTAATTCACTGCAGACAGCTACGCAACTATACGCCCTCGCTTAAGCTAATATCGCAGAACGCAAAAACGGTATGAGTTTTGGACGTTTCTCTTATTATTTTATATAAGCATCAACACTCAGCGCTCGACGAGAGTTAAGCAATGGCGGTACAGTTTGCGATCATTGCATACCAGAGTACATATACGTAACTTCGGAATTGTCTGTAACGTATTTGCCGTTATATAAGCCCTTGTTAAACGCTAGTTCCAACTTTAATACATACATTATGATGGAATATTAATTATGTACTACTAGCGGATACTCAGCGGTTTCGAAAAGCAGGCGGGTATCAGCTGGTTTCTATATGTATCGGTGTTCATGATGCTAATTCTAAAATTCACCCAATCCAATATATTGGTGAGAAACGTGTCGAAGGATGAATGGCAACTGGCAAGAGGGTGACTAAAAATGTGATGTCGCTAGCGTCAACCTCAGGGAACCGGGCACACCCTGTCGTATAAGAGCCTTATCCTTCTATCGGACCTCTGGGATGGTTGACCGTTTAATTGCTCACTTTTGCTCACAGCATGTAAATCAACATTTTACTATTAGAAAACTTTGTAATAAAGTAAAATATACTTAAACAACCC
This sequence comes from Leptura quadrifasciata, assembly GCA_963675555.1. Taxonomy (NCBI): domain Eukaryota; kingdom Metazoa; phylum Arthropoda; class Insecta; order Coleoptera; family Cerambycidae; genus Leptura; species Leptura quadrifasciata. Next base: position 22,993,451 of record OY776680.1, on the reverse strand, counting down.
TAACCTATCTAATAAGTAGCTCCCCCTTTTCCTATAACTTGGCATCTTTTGGAAAATTAAACATTTTACATCCAGTTTTATTAGTATGATCACATTCATGGACAAAAATTAAACCCATAGTCAAATAATTTTAAAAAAATACAAAATTTTATTAGAGAAAGAAAGATTAGGTTATGAACTGCACACGTGAAATTAAACAAGAGTATTAAAGTTAGCTGCAATTGGAATGCCAATATAATTTAAATTTTCACATTCTTCATTCCCATTGGAGGAAACTGTTGGTGTTTTATATTTCGCATTATTAAAATAAAATTAAAGGTTTATTAAATCTTATATATAAGTGGTAATATGGCGAATAATATGGGAGTAGTCAAGAGAAATTAAATATTACAACCATACTCTCTGTAGAAATAATTATTATTTGTTTTCAAAGTAACGGGTATGCAACCAGTTACTCAACTTACTGCTTACCTCTTCGACATTAACTTTGCTACCATCCGATAGATATCGCACAAAACCTTGAGGTATATGCTCAGTACATGACCAACATAGCGAATAAAATATCACTAGATGTGTGCCATTGCCATAGTATGTTCATTTGTAACAGTTTCTATTAGATTGAGCAGACAAAAAGAAAACGATAGTTACATTCAACACCAGGCAGAGGGAGATAAACTGCTGTTAGTGCAGTTTTCTTGGAGTTCTCTGGATCCAAAAAGGAACATACCTCGTGTTATATCACGCCATCTCATCGTATAGTTTTGTGTTTCGTCGCCCATGTCAAAAAAATTTTAAGGCTCTTGGGATCGTAATTTTTTTGTCATTATTTTCCAGTTCAGATCCAAAATTAAATGTATTACTTTCAAAAACAGTAAAATAAAGTGATCTGTGTTTTTTAAAGCAATTTGATATTGCACAATCCTAAATCAGCTGATTCAAATACCTATAATCTGAAAAATATTACGTTTAAAATTTCTTTGCTAGGATAAAATAAAGCAGCGTGTAAAAATGAGTGAAAACAAGAAAGAGGAGCCCAAAGCTGAAAAAGTAGACGAAGAATTATCTGATTTGCTAGACAGTAACGTAAATTACATAACCTAACCTTACTTTTATTAATGCTTTCTCATCCAGGTGCTTTAGACGACTTTAAGAAAAGCGATGAAGCTAAAAAAGACGAAAGCAAGTCAGACAGCACCTTAAAAGAAGCGAGTAATTCCAACACGCAGCTGGAGGCACAAGACTGGTCCGCGGATTTCATACAGCGAACCGCCAGCCAGTTTGAGGACAATTTTGCAAACTTGCTGGCCAGCAATGATGCCAACGCCCAATTAACTCCTGAGTTTATTCAGCAAAAGCTGCAACAGATGGCTGGTAAGGTAATAGGGGCATATACAATTTTAAGTATCGATATTTCTACAATGAAGTTATCATCGTTTGTAATAAAATTTCAGAGTTCATATGAAGATATTTTTCTACCAACTAATTTAAAAAAAAACTATTTAAATCAAAGCCGATGATAATTTTGAGAAGATTTATTGAACGAAAATAAATAAAAACAAGAAACAAACTTTCACAAGCAAATGCTTCAATGGAAAATAAAAAATATTAAACTGAAACACTTAATTTAGATTCTCATAATACTTGAACAAAAATACTAATTTTCCTGCTTTTTCAATCCCCAGTCTATTTCTTATATCGAAATGTATTAGCCCAAAGGTACTGAAAACTCGTTTTACTGAGCCTGAAGAAGTAATTGCACAGAGAAATTGTTTCAACACGGTTATCTGTTTTTTAAATTCTGGATCATCATCAACAATACTCTGAATTAAGTAAAATATTTTCATATAAAATGGTAGACTCGTAAAAAACTGTTATAATTTAATAAGTTATGTTTTGCACGATATTTTCGGAATGCAATTTGGATGGCAGTTCGATCTTTCCATGAAATTTGGAAGGGATGCGTGCCCACTAAATTAATAGGTCTATATATAGGGTTACTGGTAATTCGATACATTCCTTTGGAGATGTGATGGGGCATGAGCTAAGGAGTAAATCTAGCCCTAACATACATTATGCAAAACTCAATAGTTTGTGAGATATTTCAATTTTTTTGTTTTTCTCAAAAAAGTAGATCTTAATGTCTTAAAAGTTAATTTCTCAAAAATCTACTTGACATTTTTAATTTTTTTTTTACTGGATTACTTGTCCAATATTATAGATATCCGTTTGGAATGAAAAATATCCGGAAACATTTCGATCATGTGAACATTTAAAATAAAAACTTGTAAATTTTTTTTTTTTAAATCAGATGAAATTTACCTATTAGGTTTTTCAAAAAAATATTAATGTAGCACGCGTACAAATTATTATAAATACTTCCTTATTTCAATAGCTATCTAACTAGGTAGAAATGTTTACTGTACCCTTGATAGTTCTAATAAAAAATTAGTAAAGATAATGCTGGTGGCGGAATTTATTAAACGACTAATCATTCATTTTTATTTAAGTCGGTCAGTCCTTGACTTTGACGTTTTTGTATATATGTCATTAACTGACATTCTTATCTCCGTGTCCCTTAAGTTTGTTGGTCTTGTTAAATTAGTTATCGAAGATTTTGATTTTGCTCGTAGTTGTTGTTATTGTATTTTCTGAGCCATGGCCGCGTATGCCAACGCAGAATACGCTGATATCTTGTTTGTCTATGGATACTGTGGCGGCAACACTGCTGAAGCTCGCTGAGAATATGGTCTTTGGTACCCTAACCGCCGCTTACCAAATGCACGTGTATTCAGTACGGCATATCGAAATATCGCTGAAACTGGCTCCGTGAAATGTAGAAGAAGTGGCGCTGGTGCTCCTCCCGTTTATGAACCAGATGATGAGGAAGAAATATTGAGGTATTTTGAGGAAGACCCAACTATGTCAACTAATAAAGTCGCAAGACTAACCGGAGCGTCACAATGGAAAGTTTGGTCTACGATACGTAGAGTTGGATGGCATCCTTACCACTATACCCCTGTCCAAGGCTTGGAGGAAGGTGATCCTGGAAGGAGAGTGGAATTTTGCCGCTTTATGTTAAATTCAGATGCAGAAAGTGCAAATTTTTTAACAAGTATTTTATGGACGGACGAGTCGAAATTTAATCGCGAGGGTGTAACAAATTTCCACAACCTGCATTATTGGGCAGAGGAAAATCCCAAGTTAACACATGAAACTAGTTTCCAAATAAAGTTTTCTATTAATATGTGGATGGGAGTCATTGGCCACCATTTAATAGGGCCACACTTTCTTCCTCAAAATTTAAACGGGGAAATTTATGAAAATTTTTTAAGAAATGATCTGGCGGTGATTTTAGAAGATGTTCCTCTCGCTGTCAGACAACGAATGATGTTTCAGAACGACGGTTGTCCAGCACATTATCGGCTGACAGTACAACAGTTACTTGATCAAAGTTTCCCTAACCGTTGGATTGGAAGAGCGGGCCCAATACCTTGGCCAGCGCGAAGCCCTGACTGATTATTATGTATGGGGTCATATGAAGGAGATGGTCTATGCCACACCAGTCAATACTATAGAAAACCTTAGACAAAGGATAGTCGATGCTGCCCAACACATAAGGCATAATCTGACAACCAGAGTAACAAGGACAGAAATAAGAAGACGCTGCCGTGTCTGTATAAGGAATAGGGGCTCCCATTTTGAGCAAAACATATAAAAAATAAAGTACAACTTTGAAATTAATGAAGAATTAAACTCTACTTTTAAAATGTTTTTTACTGTTTATCTAAAAATAAAATTCGTACTACTTGTGTTATTTTTACTAGTATTTTCTTAGAACTATTAAGGGTACATTGAACATTTGTACCTTGTTAGATAGCTATTGAAATAAGGCAGTTTTTATAATAATTTATACGCGTGTTACGTTAATATTAAACGGATATCTATAATATTGGACAAGTAATCCAGTAAACAAAATTTAAAAATGTCAAATAGATTTTTCGAAAATTAACATTTAGGACATTAAGATCTACTTTTTGAGAAAAACAAAAAAAATTAAATATCTCAAAAACTATTGAGTTTTGCATAATATATGTTAGGGCTAAATTTACTTCTGAGAACATGCCCCATCACATCTCCAAAGGAATGTATCGAATTACCAGTAACCCTGTATAATATACTTATTATCAACATCTTATATGTCATCTTCTTTGGGCCACGAAAAACTGTCCAAATATGATTCCAAAAATTTCATCTCTGACCTCGTATCAATGATGGCTATTACTCTGCCAATGTACCAGCCACTGTCGTAGTAACTGTAATATTTTTCCGAGTATTATTCTTTCTGAATCTTGATCTCCGTCTGCATCATATACTTTTCTATTTCTTCCTCTTTGTCAGAAAATGACTCGACCGAAGACTTAAAGTTTCACTTTCACTGCGGTAGTCTGAGCTGATGTCTGTGTCTGTCTTTAAAGATAAAGACAAATCGTCTTCTTCATCATATTTGTTTTCGTTTTTGTTCTTTTATTTGTCTTCTTTGTGTCGCCTGGTAATTTATTTTTCTTATTTTTTCTATTATTTTTCCTAGTATTACACATGTCGCCATACCTTTAACCCTTAAAAGTCTGTCCGATGACAGTCTTCCATTTTTTTCACTGAATAACCAGCAAATCGACGATTTTCAGGCACTTATTGTTTTATTTTTCAATCCGACTTTGGGATGGGGAAAAAGATGGTTTAGATGTATTTTCGGTTTTGTTAAGGAGGATAGTCCTATTTTCCGTATTATCATGCACTTCAGCTGCCCTTTTGGAACGTTTTAATTCATTTTGGGCACATTCTTTGAAATATAAATTATCAAATGTGGCGAAAAACAATGAGTTCTGTGCTGTGCGTTGTCTTTTCGATGTCTTCAGGATCAGACAGTTCAACTTCTCCATATTCTATAGAATTTTCTTGTTCATTTTCATCATCCAGCTGTACTTCATTCGTGTCCTCATCTTAATCGATATTTTCATATTTTTAAAAAAAATTTTCCTGTCTGGTTCTTTTACTGATTTCATAAAAATCGTCCCAAAGCCTCTTCTAGTTGTTTTGTACTTTCTTCTTCGTCTAGTGTTTCACCTGGACCTGCAAAAGAAATGTCCAATTCTCTCAAATCCTTCATGGCTTCATTTTGAGCCAGTTCGATGGTATTTTTTATTTCATCTTGGGTAGGTAAAATGTGGGGTGAAATATCCCGTAATATGGAGTCAACTCTTTCGTTATTGCCTAGTTTTTTATAATCTTATCTAGGAAATTTAAACTTATCTCCTAAAATAGAAATTATACAAATTATTCTTAACATGTTATTAACATTGAATAAAAACTTACTCAAACCATTATTTATTTCATTAATTGGTGGCGACCGACACGAGGATCACACTATTTAGTACATTTCGGTGTCATTGGGATAGCGACATGTAAAATACACATGCCTACCTTGCACTGACGAGAGCCAACAGCTCGAAACTGCAGTCTGCAAGTGGTGTGTGACGACTGGCACGAGAGCTCCTTTAAGTAGGGTCAGTCTTTCGGCTGGTGTTTGTTGCAATGGAAGCATTAGCGTTTTGATGGTAATATGCAATTATTACACTTAATGCGCCAGGCTTGGAACTTGTAATTCAGCACTCGGCGGGGCACGTAGCCCGGAGAGTAACTGTTGGTTGCAGTCTGGTTACCTTCCTTATAGTAAAATAAGGATTTTATAGAGGAGTTTACGACTAAAATATTATGTTTTAATATTCAGCCCTCTAAAAGCACATTTGAAAAATCAAGTTATTGCCCCACTCTGTTTTCTACTAAAAAAAAAAAAAAAAAAAAAAATAATTACTTTTCAGATAAACATATTTATGCAAATAAGTTCTCTTCTATGCACACATTAAAATAATCGAAAGGGAAGGTTCGCATACATCGCTTTCATTCGTACTTGAATGATGTTTGAAAATATTTTTGATCATCTTCCAGGTCACTTGAATGACTCTCTTAAAGCTGGGAAATGATATTTGCCTGAGTAAGGAGACAGAGCCCTACAGTTTATAGTAGGATTCGAACCACTTCTTGGGAATAATTTATTTCTCTGTAGGTAGGGCTTAAACCCACTATGTATGTATACTTGGACAGAAAAACTACATGTGTTAACCACTGAGCTTTTGTCTTCTTATACATAATTCTATATAGCTATGGCCAGTTAATCTAAAAACTAAGTACCAAGTACTTACCTTTTACAAAATGTACACAGATACTTTTTTTTTGTAGATGCGGCCCAACACGTTTTGGACAATCCAACTAATGTCACAGATAATTCGACTGACTTTGCTGCTTCCATCTCTCAAGCGATTCAAGGTCTAAATGCAGGTGCTGAAGGATTACAAGCGCCCATAAACGAAGAAGATTTGATGAAGATATTTGGACCGGGAGGTGGCTTGGGACAGGAAAATGAACTTCTGCCTTTTATGCAAGGTATGCTCTTCGATTACTATACAGGGTGACCCAAGAGCAGGGATCGACCGATATGGGTTTTTTCTGCCGATACCGACATTTTTGATGGCGTTGCCGATATTATATCGGTATATCGGCAATTAACAGCGCAGATGCAAATTCTCCGGCTGACTCATGTCATAAGATGTTCACAACAGAAACGTCCCCTTTAGTATTTCGTTGTTTACTTTCTGCGCCGCCACGCACTTCGTGAGTTGTAACTATTTATTTAAAAAATGGCAAACAACGAAAGGAAGCAAAGTGTTTTCTGGACATTTTTTACAAAAATTAAAATTGATAAATCATCTGATTCTCCGACAAAAACCTCGAATGCCAAGTGCAATTGTTGCGAGAAAATTATTTCTTTGGGCGGTGTTGGAAGAAAAGCCAACACTTCAAATTTACGACATCACTTGCAAAGATTTCACCCCGAGAAATATGCTGAAGCAATAAATGAGGATTTTTTTTAGTAAATAAAATAAAATTATTTTGTATGTTATATTCATTCAGCATTTATACAATTTAAGGTCAAAATGGTATAACATAATAATTACAATTTTGACGCGTTTTATATCTGCCGATATACATCAGAGTCTGCCGATACTAAGTATCGGCCGAAGGCGCCTATATTGCCGATATGCCGATACCAATATCGGTATCGGTCGATCCTTACCCAAGAGTGCGTCAAAGTCCAATATCCGACTTATTAGAAGATTTTGGAAAATTCTTTTTTTTATGAAAGTGGTATAGTGTCAAAAGGCGGACTTTTTAAAAATATTCTGAAATATACAGGGTGACTCGTTACAGCGGAGCATCTTCGAGGTCGTTTTTTTTAAATGGAACATCCTATATATTTTTACATTTATGAATTTAGCGTAAAATTACCACCTCCAGATTTTTTGTTTTTAATGTTCGCTGTGTGTGTGTAGTACTATTAATTAAGAAGTTTTATTTCGCAATTATGTAGGCAAGGGACGTACTACAACGACCAACCACCAAATATTGATTATAATTATACAGGGTGTATTTTTTACTAGTGCTAATTCAGGACGGACATTTCTAAGTAGTTTCTCAATTTTTTCAAATGGAACACTCTGTATATTATTGTATTATTGAATTGGCATGTTAATTCTCTACGATTTTTGTGAATAATATCTTATACCTAATATCGATATTTCCAGATATTTTTATTTTTTCATTAAAAACCATTAAATTATAATACTTTTCATTCTAACTGATCTAGTAGCCATGATTTTGACATAAAGTGAAAATAATTGAAAGTAGTATTAAATTTTTTTTCTGGGTGCGTCTTGGTTGCCTCAGTAGCATTTCTTCAGTTTAATTAATTCACATTTGAGTCCATCTTAAAAATTTATAAATAATAATTTCATATTACAAAAAAGTTGACATAAACAATACGAACAGAAAATACAAATATAAAAATAATAATACAAAAATTGGCAATATTTTAAAAATTCAGTTATTTTCACACGTCCATCAAAAAAATTTGGTCCTATCACATAATCCTAACAATTCCTCCCCAAACATACAACGACAATCTTATTTGGTTATTTGTTTGTGAGATGTAAGAATTGGTTGTGTAGTAATAATGAAAATTATTAACATGTCTATTTTTATGAAACGTTGCTTCATTGGCAAACAAAACAAAGCCAAAAAAATTTTTTATTGTCCTATTTTTTGTTTTGCCCATTGACAAAATTGTATAATAATAATAATGACGGCGCATACAAAAGATGGAAGCCAAGATCCGGTCGGCGAGGCAACACGCATCCCATATCCAATGTGTGATAGATAGATTTATTTTCATGTGAGACAATGAGGAAGTTGCATGATTTTTTTTTATATCACAGATAGATCGACGACAGAAAAATATGCTTCCTCGTATTTTTTCTTTTTCTTTTTTCTTAAAATTGAGGGTGAAAAAAAATATTTATTTCAGCTGAGAATTTAAAACCATTAAAACGCTCTATCCCTAACGAATAGCATCATTCGTAACCTGTAGCGTCACATCGTTATTGTTAAAACGTTGAAACATCTAAAAAGGAAACTGTGGTTATAGATAAACACGTTAGGGATGTTATAAAATGATTATCCGTCATATTAACCAATAATTAATAACAAAATTAAGAATAACAACGTAAATTAGCAAATTCAGATCCAATTAGTGACGTCAAAGCAATATTATAGCGTTTTCAGTCACGTGGTTTTGTTTACACAAAAGTTCAAATTTTAATGTGGCATATTTACGAAGCGAAATTTTTCTATGAGTTTCTTTTATTATATTATCAACTTATATAGTACATATTATGGAAAAATAATAAAATTAAGCATTTTAAAAATCCATGCATCTTCCTCATTACAATGACTGTGTACACTCGTCAAAACATTACAATTATAGTATAGTGATGGACTATATGGTGGCCAACAGGGCCGTTCATGCCTAAAGTGCGTCGATTAGCTGCCAACTTAAGACGCGGCCATCATACACTGAATGAGGCAGTGCTGCGAACCTCCAAGCAGCACTGTCTCGACAGGATACGGATACTAGTGACTTGTAAAAAGTCACTAGTGAGGCGGGCGAGAGGGCTTGCGGAAAATAAACTGTTCCGCCAAAAGCCCTCTCACCTTTTCCAACCGCCTCTGCTTGTTGTAGACAATCCGCCGACTGCAGATCAGGTGGAGAACTTCTGGAAAACGCTGTACGAGGAGAGGCTTCCAGTCAACCGAGATTCTCCTGCCCTTGCACACTTTGAAGCCTTTTGTCAAAGGTTTCAGCAACCACAGGAAGTGTGCGAACCAATAACCCCAGAAGAGGTTCGTAGGGCTCTAAGAACTTTGCTGCTCCAGGTCCCGATGGGATAAATAACTTTTGGTGGAAAAAGTTATGAAGCACCCATCACCATTTGGCCAGAATTTTTAATTCCTGGTTGAATGGGGAGCAGCAAATTCCTTCATGGGTTGTTGAGGGGTGGACAGTGCTGATCCCCAAGAACGGAGATTTGTCCAACCCAAAGATCTACAGACCGATAATCTGTCTAAACGCATGTTACAAGATGTTTACACGCATTTTGTACATGCGAGTGCTCCACGCAGTTGAATCAGTTTATGAACGGATATATGAGCAACAAGGGTCGAAGAGAGGTGTCGCTGGCTGCAGGGAGAACCTGCTGATGGACAGATGTGTCACGCAGGACTCCATGCAGTATAAGCGGAACCTCTCTATGGCCTGGATCGACTACCACAAGGCATTTGACATGACAAGTCAACAGACTTGCTCCGATGTCTTGTGGTACCCGGTCCCGTAGTGAGATGTATTGAAGAACTGATGCCTCTCTGGAGGACTCGCTTTACCATAACATCGGGTAACGATAGAGTCCAAACAGAGTCGGTAACGTTCAGAAGAGGAGTATTTCAGGGAGATTCCCTCAGCCTTCTTCTGTTTTGCATCTCACTACTGCCATTATCCGTCTCGCTCCGGAAAACCCGTAGCTACAACTGCGGTATCTCCGGCGACAAGAGGCATAAGGTCACCCATCTATTTTATATGGATGACCTTAAACTTTATGCCTCTGGAGAGAGGAATCCCCAAAAAATATTTTCTATTTTTTATAGATTTAAAATTACAGCCTAAACAGTAATAGTAAATACATCAAAGTTATATGCAATAACTTTACCTGCCAGGCATATATTTCAACTAGATACCTTAAATAGTAAATACCTGTTTTATTTATATATTTTTATATTATAATAATTACGATTTAAAGCAGACAGAGCAAACGGCTTATTTGTTACACGAAATGACTTGTTTTTCTTAGAATGTTAGCAGTCACCTCATGGTTTAGCATTCACTTGGCAACTAAATTGAAACAATACTTCTCACAAAGTTAAATCGCTAAATAATTCAATCCTTAGTATCTATCTGTATAATAAGTTGCATAGCCAGTTTCGACCAGTGAGTTTTTCCACTTTTTGTGATTTTTTCCAGTTTTGTCCACTGGGCCGGGCTTTTCTACAAAAAAGCGGCTTTTTGGCAACCCTGAAAAAAAAATGACCTTGAAGATACTCCGCTGTAGCGAATCACTGTATATCTCAAAATATTTTTAAAATGTGCGCCTTTTGATACTATACCATGTCCATAAATAAATAATTTTCCAAAGTCTTCTAATAAGACCGGTATTGGACTTTGAGGCGCTATTGAGACACCCTTTAAGTCAATTCCCACTATTTTTAATTTTAGTAGGCAATTTACTTTGTAGAAACTATTACAGTGCCCTCATTGAAATGCTAATTTGCCACTTAACAACGTGTAATAACTTGAATGTTGTCGTTTTTAGGTATGATGCAAGGGTTATTGTCTAAAGAAGTCCTAGGGCCTAGTTTACAAGACTTCGTCGAGAAATTACCAGAATATATTGAGAGAAATAGAGCGACTTTGCCAAAGGAAGACATCGACAGGTATGAGAATCAGAGAAAACTTATGGTGGATGTATTGGAAGAATTAAATAAGGAGAATGAGTCGGATAGCGCAGATGTGAAGAAGGAAAGGTTTTCCAAAGTTTTGACCCTCATGCAAAAGGTACACATAACATTTTTTTAGACCAACAGTTTTTATACGTCAGGACACAAAAAGGACTGATGTTAATATAGTTAAAATCACGAATGTTGCCAATTATGTCATCATCCTTTAATTTCTGTATCAAATCAAATTAAGGTTATACAGAATGGGGCGCATGGGCGTATTAATATTTGCAAAAGAAAAAAGTATTTTGTAATGAAAACATACACTGACAAACATAAAAAGTCAAAGTTTTACTCAAGTTTAATCTGTCATAATTTCTAAACTACTTGATTGATTGTCCTGAACCTCTGTTTATTTTGAAGAATGATTCTTTAAGATCATCATACAGGCCCAAACATTTTTATTGATTAAATTTTTATAATTGATACAGGGAAAAATAAAAGTGACTGTTTTATTCAGGAACTTAAAACATCATTGTATGACTGGTGGTCGAGAGGTGAGCACACTTGCCTCTCACCCAAAAGTTCCAGGTTCGATCCCCGGTCGTGGCAGTGGAAAATACTGTGAGAAGGATTTTTCCACTATACACGGATATTGGGTGTGTGTCCCTTGTCTCTAAATGTGTAGCCCCCTCCCACACAAGGCTCTTCTAGAGCCTTCCGGGATAAAGGGGGTCGTAATTACTTGTGGTGTTATTTATTATATTTATTATTTATCCTGTACATTTATTCGGCACTTGGAATAAGTGGAATTCCGATTAAATTTTTGTTTTTTATTCACCTCTTTATCTTGCTTTGTTTGGAAAATACACATGTGTAAGCAATGTAATGTCAAATGCGTATTAACAAAATTGATATTTTGTTTTGTTTAAGAAGGCCACGAACAGATTACACATTGTTCTAAAAGACGACAGGTGTCAAAATGTTTTCAATATCACAGGCATTCACTCGCTAACAATTACGATTTTTAATTCGTTTTTGTAGAAAACATTGAAAATGGTTTTCACCACGTCGCATGTGATTCGAAAGTCGTGTTTGTGGTTTTTAAGTAAGTCATCAGAAAATAACATCGGAGCAAATAGCCCGAATTATGGCTTTAGTGGGAGACGGAATAAGTAAAAGATATGCTGCCCGGGTCGTTGGTGTTCCAGAATCGACTGCACGTCAGGCAATTGCAAGATATGAGGGGAGACGGGTCATTGTTGTAGAAGAGCTGGATCAGGTCGTTCTAGATGTACAACTGTCATTGATGATAGGTTTACTCGGCTTCAAACTCTATAAAATCGCTTTCATACAGCGGTGCAAACAAATATTCATTTAAGGCAAGTAAGAGGGAAGAGTTGTAATTGATCTTACAGTAATTCAGAGATTGAAGGAAGTCAATTTAAAGTCTAGAAGACCAGCAACTGTACCAAGATTACTTGCAAGACATTGAAGGGCACCCTGCAACTCCGCTAGAGAACACTCACATTGGAATGAACATAACTGGTCCCAGATCCTGTTTGCTGATGAATCTCGATTCTGTTTGTTTTCATCCGATGTCCGTCAAAGGGTATGGAGAAGGATATGTGCAGAGCCTATTCAGCGCAAAAGAAAGCTTTGGCAGAGGTTCCGTTATGGTCTGGGGAGGAATTTCATTAGAAGCTCGCACAGGAGCTTCCAAGGAATTCCCTCACGGCCAACAGGTATCGAGAACATTTTACAAGACTATGTAATTCCATTTGCACCCTAGGGAACAATTTTATACTGGTTCATGACGTAGCGTGAGGATGCGCATTGCCCTCACACTGCTCACATCGTAAATGAATATCTCGATGAAGTTGGCATAGACCGTATGATTTGGCCAGCAAAAAGTCCTGATGTGAACCCCATAGAATGACTTTGAAATGAAATGGAGCGAAGAATTAGGTCTCGTAATAGGGTTCCTGACACTCGATACTTTAGGAGAAGCGCTTATAGAGGAGTGGAATAATATCAACTTTCAAATTTAATCAGAAGCATGCCAAGAAGAATAGAGAATTTAATTAGGGTACGAGGAGGTAACACACGGTACTGATCTTTTTTTCTCCGTTGAGAAATTTCCACCTTTATTTTATGTAAGTTTGATTTCGTGTTGGTAATTGCAAAATGTAATCTTATAAAATAATGTAATCTTATTCCAATAAAATATTTTTAATTGTACCTGTTTCACCTACAACCCTTTATTTTCCAAACAAAGCAAGATAAAGAGGTGAATCGAAAACAAAAATGTTATCTGAATTCCGCTTAAAACGCTGAAGGTACTTTGAGCTTAATCCAAGTGCCGAATAAATCAACACACTCTGTAGATTATGGCATCTGTGTTCGCACCATGTTAGACGAATTTGTAGATGTTTGTTTTCTTCCTTCACTTAACCTTGCCCCTTGTGTACGTGATATGCAATCATCAACACTTCGGGGGCTTCGAGGCTAAACATAAACACATTGTGTTCAATGTTTAACCTTGGTTGGATTCTATAAACAAATGCAGTAACATTAAAGTCCACAATTTTTGCTCGTTTCCTACTCATTTTGATTATGATCCACGCATTCATACATTGCAGTTTAATTTTCACATTCTTCCAACTTATAAAAAGAAGTACCTAACAACTTCTTGTTTTTAGCTTCAAGATTACGGACAGCCCCCCGCAGAGTTAGTAGGGGATGTAGACACTCCCTTCCACTTTGATCCTCAGGGCATCCCCATGGGCCTACCGAACAATCCTGATGCGAACTCCGACTGCTGTATAATGTAAAAGGTCTGAGGATATTGTATAATTTGTGATTGGCGGGGTTGGAAATTAAAATAAAAGCATTGTATATCATTACTTGACGATAGTTAAGTAGAAATTAATCATGTACGAAGAGACAAGAGCTGAGGCGAAATTTGGATATCCAATGCGGACATATGCATTTTTTTATATCGTTGTTGTCTTCACGGAAGTTAGTTTTATTATTTATTTAATTGTTATGTTGTAGTATAACTGTAGTTGTTTGTTTAATTTTCACCTATTGTTGTTATGGATCTATGATATTGTTTATTCAAACGAAATCCAATGGTTATAAAAAGCTTTCTCTATGAAATAAAAAAATACGCTTACATCTTATTATTTATTTTAAAATAAAATGAAGTATTTACTCATCATAACACAATTATCTATAAAACAGATAATCCCATAAACTATTATCATAAAAGATAAACATTGGCATCTATTATATAGCATGAGGCGAAGTGGGTTGGCACGCCCAACGTTCGACTACCCAACATAAAAGCGCAGTTCGATACAATCTGATTCTACCTGGCGTGATTTTTAAAAATGCTGTGCAGTTTTGAATAACGGATGAAAATTAAATTTTAGGAGACCCGATACTGCCCAGAATTAATAGGCAAACGCACCATAAAGAACACATCGAGCTACCAGCTTAGTTCTTGTGTTGGGTAAGTAATTGTAATCTCTGCTTTTGGGAAACAAACATTTGTAAAGAATTTTGCTCTGTGTAGAGTCGAAGGCGGTGGCAAATGCCAGGAAACAAATAAGACGTAACCTCACTTTAATTCCTTACAATGGTCAAATATTATAAACCACAACTAAGCGTTTTGTTTTAGCTGCAATTAGTCAATTAAAGTGAGGTTATGTGTTATTTGTTTTCCCTCCACGTAGCGACCTTGAAAAACGAGAAAGGTAAAAGTGAAAATAATAGGTCTATATTCTGTCTCAGTTAAGAACATAGGGAATGTGTGTGCGTCCTTGTCTCTGATTGGTAAATTTGCAAGCCAAGTTTACGCAGGAAAAAATTAGTAAATCTGAACGGATTCTTACCGGGGTCCAGAGAATACATTATAAGTTTATATATAAAAATGCCGATAAAATCCACAGAAGAGTTTTAAGTACAAATAATGATATAATGTAAATATGTGCGAAACTATTCCCAAATAATATAAAAAAGATGAAATAATAAAATATATAGTATGCAATAAATTTGTTACCTTTATAAAAAAGAACAACATTATGTTGCAATTTACATTAAACAAGAAGTCATAAAAGAAAATGTCTTTAAATTTTCCGTTCCTTTTTATTTTGTGCACCAACAGGCTTAAGTCAACCCCGGGGGGGATTCCATTCTCTTGGGAATTCCTGATTGTGCCTGTGTAAATCTTGCTCCACTCTCAACGTAAACAACTGCATTCTTAACTGAGACAGAGTATAGTTTTCGTATTTTTCTCGTTACAAAAACATCCAACAGTATAGAATACATATATGGCTCCAATCTTGTGGAATAATCAACCAAAAACATAGGGAAGGATTTTTGCCAAGATGTCAATAAACACTCTAGATAAAAAGAAAAGCCTAGTGCTCCCACTACACCTAGGGTGGAAAATGGACAATGATATACATTTTAGCAAATCAATTTTAAAAACTTATAATACGAAGGAGACAAATGGAAACCATGATCATCAAAACCTTAACCACGAGCAAGCGCAATCAAGTGGGTTCATAATGTCGATTTTCTATTTTTAAAATGTTTAGGAGCGCAAAAGGTCCAAACGTAAATATCTCATGAACCGTTGATGCTTCAACAAAAATAGCGAGGATATGCTTTTGTTCAGTACTAAATTCACTACAAATTACCTTTACAAGCTCATTTTCGTAGATTCAAACATTTACAGTTTGTAAAAAATTATGTAAATTGTTGATTATGCATTAAAATGTCAAATAGCAATCGATCTTTTAGAGCAATCAATTTTCTACAGTAATTATTTCAAACTATTTTTTTTTTATTTCATCAATAATTGTTTACAAGCTAAAGTACATAAGTGTCTAGAATTTCCCTATACGTCCAATAGTCATCCCCATACTGTATAATTGTCAATGGGTAAATATTTGCTCCCAAAATTTAATTTTTCCCTAGGCTCCAAAATCACGATTCAATATACAACATTAACTGCAAAATCGCACCAGGTAGAAAGAAACAATTAATACATCATGATTATAAAATATATACAAGAAAAATATACTATATAAACGTAATCACCAGTATGAAAATGTGAAGGAAAAAAGTGCTAGAAATAAATAACAAGTCACAACTTCATAAAACATGAAAATATTTTCTCAAAGCAACAGCAGAATAACAGAAGACATGCGGTAAAATAAACAGTAAATATTAATCATTTGTCAATCTGCTGTGGGTACTAAAACACGGTTTCGCGCTTACAAAAAAGACTGCATAATAAATTGATATCCTTAATCCACTACATGAATTTTATTTCAGGCATCAAGTTTTAAAAGTCAACGTTGTCGATAAGGATAGATATAATTTAAAATCCGATACTACTCTCTTTACTTGTAAACACGGAAATAATTTTTATGATGAATATATCACAAGACATTTCGGAAAAGGCACAAATAAAATACCCATAAGCACGCAAATGACGTTCAACTTGAACATGTAATATTAAATACACGGCATAACTTTTTTTACCAATAATAAAAAGAATTTACTGATTTAAAGGGTAACTCGAAGAGCGATGTTCATTACCGCAATACAAATTGACAAAATTATTTGTTTAAGCCTGTCGAAGTTAAAAATCCATTATTGTTGTCCTCAAACGGACAGCTGTTTATTATAAAACGGGTTGATTGCTATCGAACTATTAACTGGGGTCTTCAGTAAAGGTTTTAAGGGCTTTTTGTTCGCGTCGTATGGGATAGCAGGGGAGCTTAGAACTTGCGCGTGATGCTCGTGCACTTCCTGTGACACATTCAATTTCGTGTTGATTTTTACTTTTTTTGTGCTAATAGGAGTAGAACATCGGTTTCGTACTATACCAGAATCTAAACTAAGCCTAAGTCTACTTTTAACTTTAATCTTCTCTGTGGTGTTTATAAGCTCGTGAAGGCTCCGGTTTCTTTTCTTCGCCAATTTCCTAATTTTTCCAATATACTTTCTCGACGGAATGCAGATTTCATATTCACCTTCCTGCAGCGGCTCGTCCCATTCGGATTTCGGGAAGAGTTCTGTCCGTATCTGGGGAGACTCAAAGAGCTTCACTGGGCTTAATCCTAGCAAGAAGAAAAGGTACATTCACAATTAAACTCAATAAACTGACTAAATAAGTCATTGAAAGTTACTTTAGTTTTACTCGTCTCTAAACATTCAGACTTTAGTTCTGATTGGGCCCACGTATCAACTTTTAAACTTACAGCCATACCTTAAATCCTCTAGACTAGAATAAGAGCATCCTTTACATACAACTGCAAAAATCCGGCATGGCAAAATCACCATACATAGCTAAAACATCATCACTATGGGATTTTAAGAAACTAAATTTGGCTAACAGGCAATAGATTAACTGTTAATAATCCAGTCAAATAGCGATTCAACCTCCGAATGAAAGATAATAAGCTATAAATTTGTATAAATTGTTGCTTTGACATATAAGTTAGCTAAAAAATCTCATAGAACCTCGTGTATGCGAGTCAAGATATTTAAAGTCAAATGTAGTAAAAACAGTTTTTTGTCAATATCTTGTTTTCTTTGCTTTAAATGACATTTGGAGTTATTAGAAAATAGTAGAGCATAAAATTCTCTACAAGTTTAGTAGCCTTAGGCAATATTTTATACAATTAACCGTTCTCAAGATAGAGCCCGAACAGTGGGAAGAGCTTAGCCGTATGTATGATAACGTTAGGTCAACTGTGGTGTGGAAGAAATCAAAATGAAATAGTTTAAATACATTTTAATTATATTTTTATTTAACCATTAGTTGCTAAATCTATTACAATTCAAGTAATATGAGGGGAATTTTTTCCTGTTATTTTAATTATTAATAGCAAGCACAATTTCTCTTGTTCGTCATCGTCTTTCTCTTCTGATCGCTCAACTTGAATTTCAAATTCATTATCATCATCCTCGTTGTCTGTTATATTCGGCTTTAGAGCTTCAGGTACATATTCACTTTCTACATCAAAATCATTTGAATATTTTGAAGCGATGAGGTATGCTTGTCCGTTACACTGACCACAAACTGAGTTGCATTGGGACCCTACTTTTCTACATCCGCAATTCGAACCACAGCCTTTCTTGCAATTGCAGAATATCGTATTAAGCAGTTCTTCTGGTGCTGGTGATAATAATGTTGTCGTCAGTTCCAGGGTTTCATTTGGCAATACCCATCCCCACTTCTGGGGTTCTAAATCATTCCCTAACCAAGTTTGTATCTGGTAGTTAGGTTAGGTTGAAATGTGAGTGGGTCTATACCAGACCCTCCACCGCGACCAATCGGTCTATTGTTGCTCACTCCTAATTTATATTTCACCCAATAGGTTCAGCTTTTTAATAAAGCTGATAACCTTGTTGGGTGAGAGATTGTCCAGGTCCTCAGGTAAAAGCTGTCCTTTGCCAAATAATAAGAACCGGGTTCTTTCTGCAGCGAGATAAGTGCACAGGACATGCCTTGCCATTTTATCTTCCTCTAGACACAGAGGGCATTTGGTGTTTTCCACCAGTCCAAGTCTGTGTAGGTGATTATTATTAAATCATGTGTACACCTGTGTATACCATGGATATATATGAAGCCATTGAATCGATTATGCTTGCATTTCGGCAGTTCACCCTTAAGGACTTCAGATTAACTGTCATGTGTTGTTTACATCTCACTCAGCTTTACCCAGGATGAATGACGTGAATGTGGGCCTCATATATATTCACGGTATATCAATATAATGGTTTCAAAAAACCTGGATAGTTTCAAACAACATGTCATTTATTGTTCATACCCGAAACTACAAGGGGAGAGGTAATATCAGGGATTACCGGTCTCAATCCTTCCAAACTGGTTACTGCTCACAGGGGAGATTTTCGAGCTTCATGCCTGTGGAGACTTTTGATCAGCACACTGAAGGGAACAACATATCCAAAATTTGGTCGAAGCCAATTTTCATTTGATTTGTGAGGGGCCCATTCATGCCTCACCCTCTCCAACTAGGCAATCGGCAATTTCATTGCCCTCCAGCTCAGAGTGGTCAGGCACCCAGACCAGAGTCAGTTGGTTGTTTCTACCCAATTAGATTAGAGCTTTTTGGCAGTTCCACGCTGTTTTAGAATTACAGCGATAGGATCCAAGAGCTTTAAGGGCTGCTTGGCTGTCTGAGAAACTCTTTATTCATTTGTGTCTAGGGTGCGTTAGTTTCAGCCTCCATACACACAATTCAATGGTATATATTTCAGCTTGAAAAATTGTCGCGGTATCACCCAGGCTCAAGGGTACTATAAGCTCCTGTTCCTTCAGGCGTTTTGGAACCCTCTGTATACCAACAGATGTCTGCCTTCTGTAGATTGGTTTTATTCCGATCTCACTCATCTCATTCATTCATACCTAGGATGCTGTGACTGTTTAGATCATGAAACAATCCATTGTATTCCATGATGATAGCCTGCGGCATATTGATTGCTGATTGTTGGAATCTATATGTTGTCCGCCTAGCTTCTCTCTCCAAGTAAATATGGAGAGGTAGTAAGTCTAGGAGGATTTCCAAAGCAGCTGACGGTGTGGTGCTTATAGCACCAGTTATTGCTAGGCATCCTTGACTCTGTAAGCCAGAGAGTTTGGCTTTGGCGGACGACTGTTGTAGCCCTTTCGACCACCAAACTATGGAGCCATATGCTATCATTGGTCTAATGACCGTAACTTATATCCAGTATATTTGTTGGGGACCCATACCCCAAGATTTTCCACAAATTCTACAGCATGTCCACAGGGACAGCCTTGTTTTGTGGATTACCTTTTCCAGGTGGAAATTCCATTTGAGTGATCTATCTAGCGTGATTCCTAGGTATTTCACCTCCTGAAAATGGAATGGATTCACCTAGTAGTAGGCAAGGCGGTTCTAAGTTATCCAGCTTCCTTTTCCTGGTGAAGGGTACTATTACAATTTTGCAGGGGTTGACAGGCATCTATTCCCTCTCACACCAGATGTGCGCTATATCTATCTATCTAGTACCTCTTGAAGGGTATGCAAGAGTACCTCTTCAGAATTTCCTTTAACTATGATGACTAGGTCATCTGCATATGCCAGAATCTCGGCCACCACAGAAGAGAGGACAGGACTCCACCTTGTGGGTACCCTCTCGCGACCCTGAAGCTCGGATCCAGTCAGTTATGGTTGGCTCGATTCTCCTAGCAGCTGCCATTGTGTATAAGGAGTCGGGCAGTGCATTATTGAATGGTCCTTCAATGTCGAGAAAAGCTGCCACTGCAATCTCTTTTTCCTGAAGCGATTGAGTGATTTTCCCGACTAGGTTATTAAGTGCTAGTTCTGTTGATTTGCCTGGCTGGTAAGCATACTGTTGAGCATTAAGGGGATGAGTGCTCAGGATGTTTCCCGTAATGTATCCATCCAGTACTTTTTCCAGGCCTTTCAACAGAAATGATGTCAGGCTAATGGGTTTTAGCGATTTAGGGTCCGGTTCAGTCTGACCCATTTTTGGTATACCAGTTTAACCGCCACCCAGCTGGATGGTATATGATTCCATACCTGACTAGGCTCTGTACAGTCTGAGGAATGGTAGTAATATCTCCAGTCCGTCATTTTGCAGCAGCGCTGATAAAATACTGTCCACATCAGGCGATTTGAGTGGTTGGAAAGATTTAATATCCATTCAATCGTTGTTGCTGTGATAACTTTTTTAGCTACCAACCAATCATTTTTACAGGGTTGTTTATATCGACTCCTCGATGATGGCAGCTGTTGGTTATCCGGCAGAGTTGAACTTCCTGGGAAGTGGTTTTGTGCTAGAAGCTCTAGAGTTTCCTTTCCAAATTCCGTAGTATCTGGTAACAGACACGAATGATATCCTGTCGAGCTGCTGCTCCTGTAGGCGGAAGAGACGATAAATATACTGGTTTGTTGAGTCTTGTTAATTTGATGAATTGTGTATATCGAAAATTGTCAATACTGTGTTCTGAATTTGGAGCATTATACATTGCTAAAAAGACACATTTCATTTTCAAACAATGTTTCAGGAGGGCAGTTTTCTTGCTGAAATGCTTGAGCTGATTGATCCAAATTGGAATGTTTCTCGAACATTTTAATGATTGTCAGTTTTTCTTTTTTAAATAGCGCAGATGTTGCATCATATCCACTGAAGGCGTGCATAAATAAAATAATATGTCTTTTAGAACAGGGATCTTTGTGGGAGCTTTTAGACAAATATTCAAGAATTTACACATTTCAAAGAAAAAATATTTAATTTCTTTCCTACTTAAAATATAATTGACAGATAAAAATATAATTAAAATATATTTAAACTATTTCATTTTAATATCTTATTATTAATATAAATTAACTAAATATTATTGAACGGATGTCTTATTTATGAATAATATTTATAAATATAATTTATTAATTAGTAAATAACTAAAGTTTCTTAATAACTATAATATTTTTAGTAAATAATTAACTACCATACTATGTATTGGATTCCACAGTTGATCTAGCGTCAACATACATTTGGCTAAGCGCTTCCCAATCTTCACTCTATCTCGAGAACGGTTTGTTGTATAAAATATTGCCTAAGACCAAATTTTTAGAGAATTTTATGCTCTACAACTCCAAATTTCATTTAGAGCAAAGGTAACAAGATATTTACAAAAAAACAGGTTTTTGTGACCTTTGACCTTGAATATCTTGACTTGCATACAAGAGATTGTATGAGACTTTTGAGCTAACTTATAAAATGTCAAAACAAAGATTTATACAAGATTATAGCTTATCTTTCAGTCCGAGCTTTACCCCTTTTTTCACCTTATATGACTGTATTATAACACGATATTTACAAAACATCTAAACAATCGTTCCCAGGCTAATAATATTTTACATTACAAGAGTTAGTTTTTACTGGTGATACGAAGAACTGACTGGCGAGCCTGTCATCTCCTAGAACCAGTAAAAATTGTTATGTGCAATATTTTATTTGTTATTCATTCGTACAAATTTTTTTTAATAAAAATTATAACCCTAACAGTTATGACATTCCGCGCTATTACAATAATTCAAGTAGTGCCAAGTTTTTATATAAAAAAATAACTTTCGCAAAGCTTATTGTTATTAAATTGTACTGATATGAATGTGCCAGAAGCTATTTAAATGAAATCCCAGTTCATTAAACACAATGTTGTCAACACTACTAACTTGTAAAATTGACAGCTGCCAATGTAAATATTTTACACTGTCAGTAGCCACTTAAGAGTAATTTTCAACGTATATATATTGTTTTAATAAATATCATTTTACAAGTGAATAACAAATAAAATGGACGCTAAAAGTTGTGACGTCACCCTCACGCGGTAAAATACGAATTGTGTTCCAAGCCATTTAAGAGCGATCCTTATGTACTTACTGTTGTTATTAGGGTCAAAATTAGGAGCACCTTTCTAAATCTGGTTATTTTTGCATTATTTTTCATATATAACTAGAACTGATTGATACAAATAATTACTTTACCTTTACCAGTCAAAAATGTTTTAATTTGTTGGAATAATAATTAAAACAATTATTTATATTTCAAATGGATAACGCATGTGTCCGATCTAATGTCTGTCTTAGCTTATTTTGTTTCTGTCTGTAAACTCTTGTCAATATTTAGAGTATTTGAGGTTAAACTTCTTTCATAGATTAGATTAATCTTTGCTGTTGTGTACTCTTTAGAAAACTGCATTATAGTAGATAGTTTTATAGCATGTTTCTCTGCCATTTTAATATTCAAAATGATAATAAGTCAATGAGTTACAGTAAACAAGTTAAATAACACCTTTCCACAGTGTCCGCGCCAGATAGCAACGTGAACAAGCTTCGACTCACGTCCGAATTGACACATGCATAGTAAAATTACAATATTGCTAAATCTTATTCCAAAATACTCTTTAATACAATTTTAATATAGGAACAAATAAATTTCACTGGCAATAATTTAAAAAAATATTTCAATACTTACAATATTTTTATTGAGTAAGAAAATGGGAAATATATTTTTATGTGTCTGTATGTTAAGAGGCAATTAAGGTTCACTATTAATTCAGTATGGAAACATTGAGGTGGGGATGAAACGTCACACTAATAGCGTCTATTATGTAACAATTTGCTGTAGTAATAATAATGAGCCATCAAATAATTTATCATAGCTTGTTGAATCAATACTTATAATAATGTTTAATAATAGCAATTTTAAATTTACCTTATGTTATTGGAACATCTTTTATATTCAAGATTTAATATCTTTAAACACTAGAATTACACATAAATTTAATTGCAGATGTTTGAATAAATGTGTTAAATTTACAAACGGATCTCTCTTATAGATGAACAAACAGTGTAATTTAACAACATATTATTAATTTGGTGACATTTTAAGAGTTTGCACAGTTGTCTCCTAAACATAACAATCTGATGATCATCACAATCAAGACTTTCAAAAGTATTTGTAGTGAATAGTAAATGGGACTATCAGTTAGATTTTAAAGTTCCTGCCTTAAAGTTAGCTTGGTAAGGTAAATAGATGCCGTATACTTCGGTCAATTGCCCCTTGAAATGTAATGTCATTCCAATAAAGTTTTCTTTCTTTAAACGTCAAAAGAACATGACTTTAATAACAAGTTTTGTGAACTTAAACCGCCATTTCTGACACTTCATCTGAACGGAAGTAGCAGTCTTTTACTTCCGCTTTCATCATTCTGTGCGGCAGTGAAAGTATTTATTTAATCATATTCGACATTTGAAGAAAAAATAGCATGTTTTGTGAGAAGTGAAGTGATTTTTTGTCTCTCGGCTGTTCTTACAGAACTTGCTTCGCTCGCCCGTCATATACATATTCTCGACACACAATATGTCACTTTTATTCCATATAAAACAATATACTATTTTTGTTATTATTATTATTAGAAATATACTGCATTTAATTAAGTTGTGCTATTTGCAGAACCAAATGTTCTACTTGTAACTAACATTTCTTTGTCATCTGATGATATTAAATGCAAAACAATCTACAAACATTCAACTTGTTGAAAAGATTCGGGAATACAGCTAACACTGCTACTGACAGCTGTCAAATGTTACCTTAGACATCTATTTGAAATCAGTGATCTAAAAACACCCCTTGTATATACTCTGATAAATCTTTTCCGGAAAATAAGGCGAGTTGACAGTGCCACTGACAGCTGTCAACTATCAAATAATGTTACTTTTGACATTGGAATTGAAATCAGCGACCCGAAAAACCCGCATAGAACACTAGCGAAGCTGCATTGAAAGAAGGACCATGGCTCCATACTATTAGTGAAAAAACCCCAAAAAATCGACTGTACATTTTCCGACATTGTGGCCATGAGGACTTTTGATCGGGAACTCAAGAGGAATAACATTTATCGATTCCAGCAAGTTTCACCGGGGGCCATTTCCTATAATAAATGTGCAGGGACCTTTTGTTGTTTCATTTCCTTTTAGTCACATAGAACTTGACTTTGGATAATACTTATACGTAAGCCTTTTCGTGATTTTTATGCCTCGAGTACCGTCTCCATAAAAACCCTAAACTTCATTCATCCTATTCAGATTTCATAAAAGAATATATACAAAAAAGATACATTTCTGAAGTTCCTTGCTCAAATTATCTGTCTTTGACGGCCTTCTATTTCTCACCACTGTATATTAAAGCTTCGAATAGTTTTTGACACCAGTGCAAAAGGCACAAAGGGTGTAAGCTTAAATGATACCCTCTTTTTGAGGCCTAAACTTCATCAGGATTTATGAACTATTTTACTAAGATTCCGAACTTTTCCAGTTGTATTTTTATATGCGATATTAAACAGATGTTTTGTCAAATATTTGTCAAATCAGAACATAGGAAGTTTCAAAAATGTATTTGGTGCTTTTCTGCTGCTGCGGAAATTGAAGAATATACTCTTGACAGAGTAACTTTCAGAGTATCATCCGCTTCCTACTTGGCTGTTAGAACCTTAAAGGAGTTAGCCATCTTTGAACAGGATAATCATCCATTGACTTCAACGACACTTGCCAAACTTTACAGGCGATTGCTCCGTCAAAAAAAAGCAGGAGAAGCGTGTTCTCTTAGTATCATGCAATGCGAGTGATCATTTGTGTCCGAAAAGCCAATTTTAGCCATTTCAGGAGACCCATACCCATTTATCTCACGAGAACGCTGTTGCCCAATTTCGAGAATGAGGACCCCACCCATCACCATTCCATTACATGACATTCTCCCCATATTGTACATGTACATATACCTGGGCCAATAATTCGAGTCAGTAATTGTGACTAACAAGAATGGAGCAGACAAGCAGGACGGCCGCGAACGCACAGCCATAAGCATACTAAAAGCATGTGCCGCTCCACCTATACATGGACCAACTAGCATTCCTTTACTGTACTGTACTGTAGATATACACATCATGTACAAAGCGACAGAATATTATTAGTTTTTCATTATTTCATCGTTTCTATATTTATTTGGGATGTGTCAATAGTTGTTTACAATATAACATTATAGCTACCTATCGAAAAGCCATCACTACCTCGCTATTTCAGCTTTGTAATCAGTGTCAAGAAATTTAAAGTCTGCCCCATTCTATGATTGTACTAGAACTTCACTCTTAATGCTCTAGTTAATAAAGACTATTATCAAGAGGGTTAAAACATTAGCTTAGAATTTCATTTTATTTCAACCTCACAAAAAATATTTAGGAACTTTCAGTATCTAATTTACATTCACAACGCACGAGACATTATATACAGTGTCCCAATAGTGCGTCAAAGTCCAATATCGCACTTATTAGAAGACTTTGGAAAATTATTTTTTTATGGGAGTGGCAAAGTGTGAAAAGACGTACATTTAAAAAATATTTTGAAATATACAGCAATCGCTACAGCGAAGTATCTTCGAGGTCAGTTTTTTTAAAATGGAACCTATAGATTAGATTAGATTAGATTAGATTCCTCTTTATTTGTTCAAAATAGTAAAACAGAATTTTACATGATACCCAATGGGCATAGAACTTGTCATATATAAAACTTAACACTAACGTTACCACTACACTTAACACTAATACAAGATTAAAATAAATGTATAAATTTATATATAAAATAATTAAAATAATTTGTACATACTATCTAACTAAATACCACGAAGTTTTATTATATTAAAACAAAAGTAAGAAAAACAATAAAAGTTTTAAATCTATATATATCACTCAAAGTTGTATGTTATCACTAAAATACTCCTCGATATTATAGTAGGCTTTATTTAATAGAATAAATTTTAGTTCTTGTTTAAGTTTTCTACCTGAGAGAGCTTTAATTTCCTTTGGCAACTTATTGAAAATTTTTATTAGGCAGAATTGTACATTTTTTTGAATATAAGTAAAGTTAGGAATATTTGGTGTTATGAGGTCATGTTTATTTCTAGTATTGTGCGGGTGTGTTTTATCACAATCATTAAATAAAGATTTGTTTTCTGAGACAAATATAACAGCTTCTAAAATATACAGACTAAAGATTGTCAAAATTCTTTTCTTTATAAATACTTGTCGACAACTATCAGTTGGCTTCATGTTTAGTATATTTCTAATGCATCTTTTCTGTAAAATGAATACTTTATTTACATCAGTAGAGTTTCCCCAAAAAATAATGCCATATCTGATCCGGGATTGAATGTATGCATGATATGCAATTAGAGCTATTTCGCAATTTATATTTTGTGATAGTATTTTGAGGGCATAGCAGTATCTTGCCATATTAGTTGTTAGGTATTCGATGTGATATTTCCAGTCCAGTCTTGAGTCTATTTTTATCCCCAAGAACGATGTATTATTTACCGATTGTAGAGATATTACTCCATTTGTATATACATTATCACCGTTTGATTTTTTATTGCTAAATTTAATTATTTGTGTTTTGTCTGCATTTAACTTGAGATTATGTGGTGTAAAATATTGCTCTAAGGTTTCTATACAGTTAAACATTTTGTTTTCCAAATTTTTTTCATTTGAATCGCTAATAATTAGAGATGTATCGTCTGCATACTGAACTATGTTTTCTGTTACTACTGACAAATCATTGGTGTATAAAATATATAACAGAGGACCTAATATCGATCCTTGGGGGACACCCCTTTGAATCATCATTGGATCAGATTTTACCACTGTGTTATTCTCATCCTTTTCTATTACGTATTGACTCCTGTTTCCTAAATAAGATGCAATTAATTTCTTAGGAATTCCCCTAATTCCATAATTTTCCAATTTTCTAACTAAAATGTCATGTTCAACACTGTCAAAAGCTTTTGATAGGTCTAAATATATGGCAACTGTTTGAGATTTATTATTGAGAGAGTCAAGAATTTTGCATAGAGACTGGTATGCAGCACGTATAGTCGATTTGTTTTTCCTAAATCCATTTTGGGTATCTGATATGACTTGATGCTTTTCTAAAAAATTTATAAATCGGTTATATATTATTTTTTCAAAAATTTTGCTGATATTAGATAATAAGGCTACTGCTCTATAATTATTAATGACGTTTTTTTCACCTTTTTTGTATATAGCTTTAATACATGCTGTTTTAATAATTTCTGGAAAGATACCAGTGTTTAACATAATATTTATGATGTGCGTCAATGGATGTGATATTTCCGCAGCTACAAATTTTAACAATTTTACAGGTATTTCATCGTTCCCGACAGATTTAGTATTTTTTAGGTTTATTATAATATTGTAAACTTCATGTGGATTAGTTGGTTCTAAGAATAGATTTGTGCTCAAGACTGGACTCTTATTTTCTGGTTTTGTGTCTGACACATTTTTGGGACACTGATTTACAAATGAATTATTTATCATGTTTAGAACAGATTTTTTGTCTTTATTGTGTAAATCAATATTTTTTAAGACAGAATTCACATTCTTAGTTTTCGTTCCGTTGTACTGTTTCACTAAATTCCAAACTGCAATGCTTTTATTTTTTGCTGATTCTATATAGGAGATGTTTGACATCTTTTTTGCTTCAGATATGACATTTTTTAGAATGCTTTTATACATATTATATTTTTCCCTTGTTATATATCCTCTCACCATTTGGGTATATAACGTTCTCTTTGTTTTACATGACTTTTTGATACCTTGTGTGATCCATTCTTTTGATTTATTTTTCCTATTAATAGGTTTGACAGGAAATATTATATTTAAAAGGTTTGATATTACGGTATTAAATTTTTCATATGCTATGTTTGGATCTACACAAGAAAGAATTTCATCCCAACTTGTATTTTGTAATTCGCATTTAAATTGCCGCAATTTTGAGTCAGAGAAAATTCTCCTTTTGCCATTATTTTTACAATGTTCAATATTTTCCATTACCTCTATTCTTAATATTTGCCCCTCATGATCCGATAATGCAGTTGTAACAACTTCACCTTTATAAGAATTTTCAAAGTTTATAAATATATTATCTAGTAGTGAAACCGAATTCTTTGTGATTCTTGTTGGTTGAAAAATTGTTTGCAATAGATTATATGTCAAAAGCAAGGTTTTAAATGACTGAGCAACAGGATTTACAGTCTCCAGGTTTATGTTAAAATCTCCACAGAGAATCATTTTGTATTTCTTTAAGCTATTGAGATTTTGACACATATCTAATATTTCAGTTAGTTTATCAAAAAATGTATGTACGTTACCAGTAGGTGGTCTATAGATACATAAAACAATACTTTTTACAGCTCTACATATAATCGACGAGCATTCTATGTGCCCCTCAATACTTTTGTTATTAAGATATTCCAGTTCTTCGGCTTCAACTCCATTTTTCACAAAGATACAGGAACCTCCATATATATTATATATATATATTTTTACGTTTTTGAATTCAGTATAAAATTACCTCTCCAACGACCTACAGATTTTTTGTTTTTGACGTGGCGTTGCCGAGTTATTCGAAAAAATATGAAAATTTTATTCAGAACAAGATTTAACAAATTAATTTGCTGTGTGTGTATTACTATTAATCAAGAAGATTTATTTTGCAATTATGTAGCCAAGAGGTGTGTACTACAACGAGACAACCACCAAATATTGATTATAATTATACAGGGTAGGGTGTATTTGATACTAGCGCTAATTCGGGATATTTCAAAGCGAATTTTCTCAATTTCTTCAAATGGAACACTCTGTATATTATTGTATTTTTGAATTGGCACGTTAATTCTCTACGATTTTTGTGAATAGCATCCTATACCTAAAATCAACATTTCCAGAGATATTTTTACTGTTTCATTAAAAACTGTTAAATTATAATACTTTTTCATTTCGAACTGATCTAGTAGCCATGATTTTGGCATAAAGTGAGAATAATTGAAAGTTGTCTTATTTGCGTCATACTTTTGAGTGTGATTGAAGATCCTTATCGCAGTATAAATGAATTGGCAAGAGAAAGTGATATAAACCAATCTTCAGTCCATCGAATTCTACAAAAAAAAAACTCATCCCTACCACGTTCAACTAATGCAGAAACTGATTGATAGGGATTAAGAAAACCGAATACAATTTTGTCAAAAAGTTTGGGCAAAACAAAAAATAGAACAAAGAAATTTTTTTGACTTTGTTTTGTTTGCCGATGAAGTACTGCTTCATAAAAATGGACATATATTAATCGTCATATGTGGGGACTAGCCACATAATTAAAATAATCTTCCAAAGTAAAAATAATTTTTATTGGATTATAAAAATAAACATTTAACAGTAGAAAGGTTTTTTGTAAAATGTCGTGTTATTTAAAATCTCTTGTTGTTATTATTATTGAAACGGACCGTCCTGGGGCCACCCTATTTTAAAAATAAGTCTTAAATTTGTTTTAAATTCAGGGAAATATCGCTTTTATAACTACAATTAACAAGAAATTATTTAAACATTACATTCTTAATTTCATTTCCAAATTTATGCAAATATTAATTTTACAACAGAAATTATTTTGTCAATACCAAATGATAGCCGACTTCAGGGCGCCCTTACGTTTTAACTTATTGGGGTAGAAAGTTGTACATATGTCAAGTGCCACTTTAAAATAGCTTGTAACATGGTTATTAATTCTTATCTAAAACTTGGCAGTTTTAAAAACAAGACTAATGCATTAGTAAAACCAGCAAAGCGTCGAGAGTTGTGTATGAAGTGAATACGGTGACTTTAAGCAAACGTATAAGACGAAGATAGGGCAGTATACTGGAGCCACAAACTACTACATATACAAACCACGTTCAGGATATGGGGGATTTGGCACTGTGATTTTGGAACCGCGTTGTTGGAAGAACAGAATAAAAGCCAGGCGATGCTATACCTCTTGGCAGAACTGATAGAGGATGCTTGCCGACGTTTACGAGCCCTCTCGGTTTGCCGGGAAGAATACTTATTCCAGTAAAAGCAAATTTCATCGAGGATGTTTGTCGTCAATTTTCAAACCCTCTGAATTTGCTAATTAGAGAACTAATTGCAGGACACTTGTCGACGATCAAATACTCGAGCCCGCTTAGTTCTCTAAAGACATCAATTAATTCTACGAATAAATCCAATCTGGCTACTAAAATATTTGGACTGCTGGAGCATAACTTGGCAATTTGCACGGCAACAATTTCACCAACATTTAAGTATCAAACCTATTTATTTCTCTGTGTTATTGACTTTACATTCTGGTTTGGGGGGGATAGGGGAAATTGGCTTATTTGTGGTATCAAAGATATTCATTTTATGTCAGGCTTTTAATAATATTTATGCAACAAGTTTTTAGCAATAACTAACAGGCTGAATTTCTGCGGGCATTTGTTTGTCTAGAGAACTCATTGAAATAGGTGCATTTCGAGGGAACCGGACCCAATACATTACTTTTACTTTTAAATCAGCTGTAACGGCATTACACTTGACTCGACGCTCCATATAGTCGTCGGCTCCCCAGATGGTCGGGTGACCGGTAGTTTCTTACTACAATAAAGTCATCACAGGCACAGCTGGGGTTCTGATTGACCCAAATGTTAAAAACACCGCAGTTGTAAAATCTTATAAGGCTGTTTGCTTTCAACTACATAAATAGTACATAATCTCTTAATTTATTTTCATTGTTGTTATATCCACAAAGAGTTCCCTGGCTCTAGTTCAAACACCGCGGTCGTGGGTTTGTTCTCATCTTCGATAAGTGGTTGTTGTGACAATTAAAATCAACCCGGAGATTTTCGTGTTAATATCAACTTTGGGGAAATTTCCCTGCAGCTTATGAGCATTTACACTGAGTCTTGACACGATGGCCACTTGCGACGGAGACGTCTGTCTTGTTCAGCCAAGTATGCACCTAGTTTGTGGAGTCTTTTATTCAAACTGAACCTGCAATGATGTCATCACTGCAAGTCTGTTGACAGAGTGCTTAATGCTCTGTCATCACAGTAATTGTCCAGCTAGTTTCATTCGATTATTTTTATAAAATAGTAGCTTTGTTATTTAACAAGAAAATAGGATACAATTGTATTACAAGCTACTCCGTTATTATTTCAATCCTAAGTTTAGGTGAAATTTCTCATACTGAATATTTTGCTAGGAAGATTTACGTTTGCACCATAACAAGTTTATATTCTAGACCTATATATTCTGAGTTTATGCAATGACAAGAAACTTTAGCTTCCATTATACTTCAGTTGTTTATTATCAAAGGCTTGCTGTGTGCCTGGATTCACATGTAAGGTTTCACTAGGATATTCTCCAGTCAAACTATTGGGAGATATTTCTCACCTGCGAATGCCTAATTTTCTATGATTGTTTAAGAACGATCCCTCAAATTAATAAAGAGTTCCCTGGCTCTTGTACAAACACCGCGGTTGTGGGTTTGCACTCAACTACTTTTCTGCCTTACAAACTACAAACTGTTCACGCCAACGGTCAGTACTGGGGTCCCCGCACCCCGTATACTTGCTTTTATTTTTAGGGGTATACTTTTCGTTGAGTACTGAACCGGAACGTCTTGTCTGTTTCCCCTCCAGGGGGGGGGGGGGAGGAAAATCTCCAATGTTTTTCTAAAAACTTTCAATTGTTTTCCAGATGTAGATGTAAGTACGCTACATATGCCCCTCTGCCAAACGAAAGGTCACACCAAACAATCAATTTCAAAGCGGACGCGTTTAGGCGAAACCGGGACCATGTGATCTATCTCATCGGTCAACAAAAAAGCAGGCTTGACCCTGTCCAGGCTGACAGTGACAGCTTTACCCCGTTTCAGGATTGTCACCAACTTATCGGTATGTGAGATCACCTTGAAAGGCCCATCATATAAAGGGGAAAAAACCAGGTTTCACACGAGGTTCTTGAAGGAAAATAGGATAGAATATAATTTATTCGTCAGTTCAAGTTTGAGATTTTTACAGAGCACAAACTTATAAGACTAGTCAAAAGAGAATGATATTTTGTAAGTTATGTTATAAAAAGGTTACATTAAAATTAAACTAAATTACGAACACTACACATTAAAATAATTTAAAAATTCCTCGACAGAGTAAAATGCATTATTTTTCAATGTTCAAACAGCACATTCTTAAAAGTTTTAAAGTTCTCACTATCGTTGTATATTCTAACAAAGTGATTAAAGCAGATGATACCTTGATATGAAGGTGAGTATGAAGGCCAATTCCTAATCGTGAAAAAGGCAATCTTAAAACGCTACCAGTCCGGGTGTAATAGTTGTGTGTCATATTGTTTCTAGTATATAGTGCATAATTCTTTTTTGTGTCCAAGGTTATTAAGTAAATGTAAAGACATGGCAACATCAGTACTCCTAGATTTCTGACTATTTGTTTGCAAGGTTCGCGGGGGCTTTCTCCTACACAACATCTAATTATTTTTTTTGCAAAATGAATGCCTTATGCATATGAGCTGAATTTCCCCAGAATATCAAACCATACGATAGTAAGGACTGGACTAGATCGTAATAGGCTAATTTTCATACATCTAATGAAACCTTTGGACGCAATTGCCTAATAACAAAACAAACACTACTTAATTTTGGGACTACATTGTTTATGTGCTTTTCCCATGTTAATTTTTGATCTATGATCACTCCTAAAAATTTGGTTTCTGTAACTTGTTCGATTGATTTATGATTTATTTTTATTAGTGGACTCCAATTGTAACTTATGTTTTTTTGTTGAAATAACATGAAAAATGTCTTACTCAGATTGAGTGCCAACCCGTTATTAATACATCAGTGATATATCTCATTTGCACACAGATTTGACGGTACTATCAAGTTAGTAAAGTCTTTTTTAGAAATAATTTGATTTGTATCGTCTGCATAAAGAATAATTTTGTCTGACGATGGGCAAGAAAGCACAATATCGCTCATAAATATTAAGAAAAATAATGGTGCCAGTACCGATCCCTGGGGTACCCCTGTAGTAACTGGTGCTGGCCGTGACTTATAGTTATTTATAGTTACAATCTGCGACCTACCATTTAAATAGGAGGTGACCCATTCGTTTGTGACACCTCTAATACCGTTAAGGTATAGTTTTTCCAAAAGTAGATTGTGGTTGACTGTGTCGAAAGCCCTACTCAGATCGAAGTAAAGAGCTACCGGAATCCGGTTATCATTGAGATTCATATATATATTAACGCAAAGTTCTTTGATTGCAGTTTCGGTCGATCTGTTAGATTAGATATTTTATTGGTGCTGATTATACAAAATAGTATTTACACATGTCAAAAAGGGGAAACTACAAAACGAAAATAATACATGTAAGAAATAAATAGTAGACACAATACAGTACAACATATTAAAATAGATAAAAGCTATAAAATCAGTACAACATGTAAGAAGTGAATGGTGGATACAATACAATAAAACATATTAAAATAAGTATGACATAAAAGGTGGGCATGGAACATTCTCAATTATAGACTTGTTTAGTTATTACTTAAAGACATACATATAGAATAAATATACAAACATGCAAATGCTTTCATAACTATATTGTATGTAATTCGCTGTTTAAAAATTCTTCAGTGTTATAGAAAGCGTTTTTTAATAGATACTGCCTGATTCTACCTTTAAATGATCTTTGTGGTAGGAGTTTTATTTCAAGTGGTAGGGCATTGTAGAGTTGAATGCCCCAGAATGTCGTACCAACTCTGGTTTTTGATAATCTTAAGTAGGTATTATCCAAATCATTTCTGTTACGTGTGTGGTAAGTATGTATTTCATTACGTTTGGTATATGTTTCTAAGTTCATTTTGATATGCTGTAGATATTGGTAAATATATATGCAAGGAACAGTTAAGATTTTTAATTCAATAAATTTGGATTTACAATCATCTCTGAATTTGAGACCTGCTATTATTCTTATTGCTCGTCTTTGTAAGGAGAACACATCAGCAGTAGAGCTAGCATGTCCCCACACAAGTATAGCATATGATATAACGGAGTGAATGAGCCTGTGATATGCTGTGGTAAGGGTTTTTGTAGATACATGATGAGTCAAACTGCGAAGTAGGTATATGTTTCTTGAGATTTCTTTACATACGTGATCGGTATGACTCTCCCATAGTAATTTGCTGTCCAAATAAACACCGAGAAACTTAACAGAATCTGGATTATCAGTTTGATCTATTTTTCTAAGACTAAAGATCATGGTCTCGGTCTTAGTGATGTTAAGGTTTAGTTGGTTTGCAAGAAACCAATCTTCTACTTTAGACTCTGTTTCTAGCATTAATACTGTTATGTGCTGCCCTCTAACGAGGAAAGATGTGATTAAGTTCCTGTTCAAGATGAAAGGAAACCTGTATGGTGGCGCCATCTATGAGCCAATTTATGAACAGTCATCTAGTACATAGTAGAAAACTATGGAGAATTCTAGAATAGAGTTCTGGAAATTCCAAGTGTGTATATAAAGAGGTAAATCCAGCAGATGGGGGAAGTCTACAGTTCAGTTCAGTGAAGTAAACAGACAGAGTTTTTAGGTTAGACAAGAGTTGACAAATTTAGGAAGAAAAGTAAAGTACATAGTGTTTTAAAAGTAGTGAATTTATATTAGATTAAGTTATTATTAGTTGTGTGAGTTTTAAGTATTTACTAGTGTAATTTTAGTGATTAATAAAGTAGTGGTTAGTGAAAATTCTTGTTGCAAGTTATTTAAACCCACAGAGTGTTTACTGAAAACTGTAAACACGTAACAATACCTTTAAAATATCTAAGTCAGTGTTTCGTATGGTTAGATTTGTGTCATCTGTAAACAGGATGGTGGAGGTTGTGTTGTCTATTGAGGAAGGTAGATCGTAAATATAAATTAGAAACAAAACTGGACCGAGGACTGACCCCTGTGGTACACCAGTCTTTATTTTAAGTCGAGTTGATGTACTGTTGTTGTATGTGACATACTGTTGTCTATTGCTGAGGTAAGATTCGATAAGCCTGATACTATCTATTGCAAAGCCATAGAACCGCAGTTTGTTTATGAGAATGTAAAGATAGGGAAAACGAGTTTTTCGGACATAACTC
Source organism: Leptura quadrifasciata (assembly GCA_963675555.1). Lineage (NCBI taxonomy): Eukaryota > Metazoa > Arthropoda > Insecta > Coleoptera > Cerambycidae > Leptura > Leptura quadrifasciata. The sequence continues at coordinate 22,957,794 of OY776680.1, read as the reverse complement.
GTTTAGTTTGATTCGGATCGAAACAGTGTGAAAGCGATAAAATGAAGGGCTCGGGAATGCACGTAAACTGAATTTTGACTCGTCGATATTGGTTCAGCGGTTCCCGAGATATTGCGATTTGAAAGTACGGATTTGTATATGGATCTTTCGCTGCGGCGAGAGCCATTTTCGCGGTTTTCTCGGGGAAGAAAGTGACTTGGCGACTTTTTGTTTCTTCCCCCGATAGACGCTCAAGACCTATGTACTGTGACCAAATTTCAAGTCGCTAGTCGGAGCACCTGTGCACTACACTGCAGCTATTCAAAAATATTTAAACGACGGTTTGCCAAATGGTTGGATAGGAAGAGGAGAACCTCATAGTTGGCCTGTCAAAAGCCCTGATTTGACCAAAATAGACTTCTTTTTGTAGAGCTAAGTTAAGGAGCAAGTGTTCAAAGAAAGAATAAGGGAAGTTTTTCATAAAATTGCTGTAGATATTTTAAAAAACGTCGGTAGATTATTCGAAAATCGTCTACAGAAAATACCATATTTTCTGTTCCTATTATTTATGTCAACTTGCTTGTAATATTAAACGATTATTTATAAATTTTTGAGAAAGACTCAAATGTGATTTAATTAAACTGTGAAAAAATATTACTGAGGCAACTAAGACGCACCCAGAAAAAAATTTAATACTACTTTCAATTATTCTCACTTTATGTCAAAATCATGGCTACTAGATCAGATCAAAATGAAAAGTATCATAATTTAACGGTTTTTAGTGAAAAAGTAAAATATCTCTGGAAATATCGATTTTAGGTATAGGATATTAGCACAAAAATCGTAGAGAATTAACATGCCAATTCAAAAATATAATAATATACAGAGTTCCATTTAAGAAACTTGAGAAAATTCACTTTGAAATGTCTTGAATTAGCGCTTGTATAAAATACACCCTGTATAATTATAATCAATATTTGGTAGTTGTGTTGTTGTAATACATCCCTTGTCTACATAATTGCAAAATAAATCTTCTTAATTAGTAGTAATACATACACAGCAAATTAATTTGTTAAACCATGGTCCGGGCAAAATTTTCATATTTTTTCGAATAATTCGGCACCGCCACGTCAAAAACAAAAAATCTGGAGGTCGTTGGAAAGGTCATTTGAAGCTGAATTCATAAATGTAAAAATATATAGTGTTCCAATTTAAAAAAATTACCTCGAAGATGCTCCCCTGTAGTGAGTCACCCTGTATATTTCAAAATATTTTTAAAATGTGCGCCATTTGACACTATACCACTTCCATAAAACAATAATTTTCCGAAGTCTTCTAATAAGGCCGATATCAATATCCAAAGTCCTAACGTTAACGCACTATTGGGACACCCTATATGTGGTGTTGCATAAGTTGTGACGTCACTGCTAAGCCCTATAATTTGGTGTAAATTTTTTGCTTTTAGGTTATAAATTAAGTACTTAAAAATTGTGCTGAATCGTAGCGATTTTCCTGGGCGGCAGATCAGGTATTCGCAAGACTTTAGCTTCGTCATTTTAGGAATGAACTTGGTAAGTTTACAGTTGTCTCTTGAGCTGACTGTTCCTACGCTATCTTATGGTAAATGAGAGTTTTTATGATCTTAGGACCGATGTATCCACCTCCAGTTACACCAGCAGATAATCTCTTCAGATACAATCGTTTCCATGGGATTTGTCCGACAGATAAATGTAACAGAAGGTGGATATGGCGGCCTTAAATGGAAACAAACAAATATAATAATCCCACCACATTCCTTTTTATTATGCCTGCATTTATATAAATCATAATATTAACTAACCGGATTTTGGAGAACCCATTTCTACGGTACTTCCGATGGGGGACTCTTTACTTCTGCCAGGACTTCGTTTCGATTTACTGGGACTGTCCAGGGGTGTGCTAGGTATTTCCGATGATTTAGAAGGGCTCCCTTCAGCTTTACTCAGTTTTTTAACTGGCTCCTTAGGACTTACCGATGATCTACCCGGGCTCTGCGTAATTTTACTAGGATTGTTTACAAACGCTTCAGGCCCGTCTAAAAGTAGAGTAAGGTGAAATAAAGATACAACTTAAACAGAAGATATACGCACCGGTTTGCTGAGATGACACTTCGTTTTTCTCGCTGTCCTTGCTAACATCATAAACGAACCACAAGCCCGAGTTGCGGGGAATGACACATTCGAAATTATCGACGATCTTTTCGATGCTTCGAAGTTGTTTCTTTTTATTTTTCTTCTCTATACCGTTGTTAAGTACTGTCCTATTTGTTTTTTTCTTCGTTTTCTTTTCGCTTTTTTCAACTGGTTCTTCCTCCGTTTCCTCTTCTTTGTGATTTGATACTTTCTTAATAACTTCACCCTTTACTTTTCTCTTAGTTTTCTTCTCAGTTTGTTTAATTAACGTCCTCTCTTTCTCCATGTTCGCTTTATTGTTATTCCTGTGTTTTTCATCGGCTTCCATTTTTATTTTTCCCTCACTTTTCTCAATAAATTTTGCAAGTTCCTCCTCCATGTTTTCCTTTTTGTTATTCCTTACTTTTTTGTTATTACCAATTTTTTTATCCTTGGTACTATTCCCAATCTCAATTTTCAACCTCTTTTTTTCAATTTCTACCTTTTCCGCGCCATTTTCCAGGTTTCGCTTTCTCTTCTTGTTTTTGCCTAATAGTTTATTCTCAAACTTAATCAGCCTATTTGTTGCCTTGCGGATATTGGTGTCGTATGCATCTTTGACATCTTTCACTATTTTTGTGACTCCCAAGGGATAGACTCCTCTGCCTAATCTAGTAAATCTACAAAGAAATAACGAATATGAATAACAAACAATGAATAATAATAATCAATAATTTATTGCAGTGTTATGTAATCTTCCAGAGGGTTACTTCGGTAACTTGAGAGGCGGTTAAGAAAACATTTCAAGAAAACATTTTTTAAGTGCAAAGTTTTGAACGAAATCGGCTAAAATTCATATCATTAGTTTTTGGGGTCGCTGATTACGAATTCGACGTGAAAATGGAAAAATTCGAAACGGTGGACCTAAAATGGTGAACTTTAAGAATTAATTCCTGATTTACGCCGTTCCAATTGATTTTACATAAGTAGCACATAGTCATAAGGAAGTTTTTATAACTATGAAAAACGTTTGTACAACTTATATTACTTGAAATTATAAAACTTAAAAGTTAACGACGATTATACAACTATTTTAAGTTTTGTAGACGGTGTTTAAACGTCGTTTAATAAAGTTTTTGTGAGGACATTGTTTTGAGTTGCATTAAAGTTTTATTGAAATTGTATAAGCGAGTTGTTTTGTAGTACTTGCTTGGGGTTGCATTGCAGTTTATACCACATGTTTTATAAAAGTTATTGATTATTTCGATATGAAGTTGTTCTAAAGTGTATACAATGTTGTACAAGATGTATTATGTAGCTGTTTTATAAGATGCTTCAACGTTTATAGATGAATGAGTAGCCAAAATAAAATAGATATTACTTTTGATTTAATTTCTTATTTTAATGCTGTATTTATTGCTATAGTAAATGATGGATGGTTAATGAGACAAATTGCACTGCGTTATAACATTTAACAAAAATTTGGTGTGTAACATTTTAAGAAAGTGGAGAATAAACGGTACGATTAGTAGAAATCCTGGATCAAAGAACAAAGGATATCCTACTTAACAAGAAACTAACTATTAATATTTCGTTATTGCACCATTTCTATTTACAACTTCTATAAGTCTGTTTGGCATAGAATTAAATAACCATATACAATAATCATTAGTAATAATATTTTCCCATTTTTTATTTCAATATAAATTATTATTTGAAATCATATATTGGCTCAATATTTACTGAAAATTTAGCCTATGCCCAAAGATGGTAAAGCTATTTTTTGTAATTTTCATAAAGTACAATTTTTGAATAATAATTATTATTTTAAGAACTTCACTAACAAGATCTGGACGTGATTGTAGAAAACCTCCAGCTGAAATATTTAACATGTGTATGGTAGGTACATCATCTGTAAAAATTACTAAAGGCAGATGCCTTTGTTAGTACAGATTAGGTGAGCATCACCACAGTGAATTTCTCCTTGTCATTATTGAATCACATTGCCAGGAGACCCTAAGTCAGAAATTGTACGCTTGTACAAGCATATTGCAAGGAGCGCCATCTATGCAACTATTGCAATCAGCCTAGGCGCAGCATGACTATCCAATATAGATATAAATCGGTTAAATAATATTATTTAAAAGAGTGTTTAACAATATAATCTCAATATGAATATCTCGATATTTTAAAATTAATATTTGTCGTTATCAGTCGATGTTTGTTGTGCAATATCACTAAAAAGTTCAATAACAACATAATAACATATACACTTTCCAATATTGGAAAATCAGTATTTATTGGTATTAGGAAATATTCCCTAAACAATATAATTTTACACATAGTTGACAAATATGAGTTAAGTATGAGTTTTCCAATATTTTATAATCAATATTTATCTTTATCAATCAATATTTTTTGTACAATATTATCAAAAAATGTAATAACAATACAATGCAAATATAGACTTTTCAATGTTGTAAAATTAATATTAATAGATATTTATCAATATCGTCTGCGTATATCTGGATTGGAATGTGTTAAAACAATATACTACCAACATAGGCACACCGATATTTTAATACCAGTGTATATTAATTAATATTTAGTTCAATATTTTTGTTACAATTTCAATGTATCTATATTGATCCAATATTGAACCACGGTCCAGCCAATAGTATGTTCTACCTGGGACACAACTAGTTTTAAGACGTTATAAATCTTGCCCAATTTTTCTTTTTTGCTCACGACCGTACATAGTACATTTTTTGAAGCCTCTTTCTAGGCTTTATTCGTTCCTATATTAGCATTGAATATCTCCCAACCATTTGGATGTAATGACATTTTTTGTTGAAATAATGCAATCTGCAAATGGATATTAAAAAAATCATCACAGTCACAATTATGGATTTTAAGAAAAACTAGTTACGAGACATCTAATTAATGTTTTTGAATCATTTTCATTTCCTAAAATGTACAGCATGGCCAAAAAATTATTTTTCAATTAGTATTTACAAAAAATGTTTTTCATTTCTACATCACATCGTCGAAAAATATACATAATTTTTTTTTAACTGGGGACAACCCACTGAATAATTTTCCGTATGTTTAAGTAAATCACCCTGTATATGACCCGTAGACAATTTTAGTTTAAATGCCATCTTACGTGTAATAACAAAACTAACCCTAGTTACTGTTAGACACATGTATGTAGATCATTAGCTTATGATCGTCCCGGGAACATTTGACCCGTATTGCACTTATCACCATACAAAAAAATTAATATTTGTAATTGAACAGCATAACAAAAACCTTTATTTTCATACATTTAAAATACCGGTTACCAATTCCGTCTGTGTGCTGAGGGGGTACCCCATATTGCAAATAAGTGCAAAAAAATTACCTGTTTGTACGATACAAGGTTACCGCGTAGCGCACAAATCACTTTTATTCTTCCCGGTGGTACGCAAGTCAAATAAGCCCCAGTCAAATTTTTGTTAGAAAATAATTAACAAAGTCGTCCTGAATCGATCACTATAAATATCATATTGATACGACATGATTTAAGAAAACTATCACCTTCGCCTACTGTGAAGTTTTATTAAAAACACTGCCGCACCAGACGTAAGTGGGGTACAGGACATATACATCCCGTATAGCAGTGAACGTGTTAAAATCGACTCGCCCAAATATTTTAAGTCACAACAATCAAGGAGCTCAAAAACAGTCATCTAACCTGATCTATTGGCAAATAAAATGTTGCCAGCTTACTTTTCTATATCTATTTTTTTAAGCAAAAGTTGGAAAATTTTATAATTGTTTTTATGTCAAACGATAAAATATGAGAGAATAAAGAACTGCAGGTTATTGTACTTATGCTTTATGAATTTTGTATGGTTTATAAAGTAAATTCGATATTTAACGAATAAAAAAAATTGTTAAAAACTTACTGGTCAGCTAAAACATTAATGACTTTAATAGACTTTGCACTTCTACCGTCATTACGGTGTTGAAGTAAAGCTGTAGCTATAGCTTTAGGATTAAAGGGAATCTGGGGCAATTCCACATCGACTCTTCCCGCTCTGGGATCTAATGGTTTCTCTGTGGTTGTATTTTCAGTCTCCTCATCTTCCGAGGACATTTTTTCATCAGTATCTAACTTTATCTTTTGCATGGAATTGATACTACCAGGAAAACCTGCCTAGAAAATATAATATGGGCATATTTATACAAATAAATGCAACTATGGACAGAATTTAATGACGTAGTATAGGCTAAATGCTGGAAGAATAAAGACCAATCATTTGTGAAGTACGAATTTGAACGCAACTATTTTATCTCGTCGGTAAACCCCTAGATAGTAATAAACTGAGTTTTCGTATTTGTAAATGTTTAATATCACTGTTGAAACAATTGAAGCTAAAAACTTAGTGTATCAGACTCAGGCTTAGTCCATCTTGGGATAAATATAAAATTACAGAAATTTCCAACAGATAATTACAACATAAAAATCAAATCATTATTATTATCATTATAGAAACTTTATTTAGCAAAAAAATACCAATACAAACAATGTCGGTAACATATAGTAAACGTTATTTATCCTAGAAGGCAATATTAAACTAACAGACTAACACTAACATTGGTAGGTATATTAAACTACTAAATAAATCTTCACTTTTTGCTTACCAGGTAATGTTTTAGCTTCCTCTTGAAGACTGATAAGGGATAGGATTAGGAGGTTTTTTTTTTCTGTTGTGGGTGGCCATAGGAAGAGGTCGAGGCCGTGGGGGGAGCTCTCTAGGGCAATTACGGAATGGATGGGAGGGGGGTATGTGCAAAACGGGAAAATGGCCATATCTCCGGATCTGCTCGTGCAATTTTCAAATATCAAAATGGGATTTCCTTGTCTTCATGGCAGCTACAACTTCCATTTGACAAAAATGGGAAGCAAAAGAAAAAATGACATTTTTATCAAATTCGTTTTTTTCACTGAAAGGTGGGGGGAGAGGGGATGAAATGCTTCTTAAAAGACAGGGATTTTCATGCCCTTCAAAATGAAAAAAAAAAATGTACAAATTTCTTCATTAGGAGAGGCAGGACGTCAACTTTTAGTTTAAGCCCTGTAGAAGGGCAAAGGAAAGTCCTACGCCCTTCTGTCAGGGCTCATTTTCAAGAGAACAAATTTCTCTGTTTGTTAAAAAAAAATTAATTAGATCGGGGGGAAACTTGCGCTACTCGCGTGAGTTATATTTATAAATTTATTTCTTTTCAATCAGCAGTTGCAGCGGCGCGAGAGTAGGCGTGGCCTCTACCGCCTACACTCTCCCCCGCTCTCACTCACACAAAGAAAAATTCTTTGTGTCCGAGTGAGCCGCCGCACGTGACCAATTCTGTGATTGCTAGTGCATTAACTCAAATAAAATAAACAAATAACGTGCATAACAACAATAATCAACCTGTACTTACAATAATTTATAGTAAATGAATATCTTCAAGACACAATATCGTTCCGTTTTGTTATTGCTTAACCATTAACAGGATAATGCAGTTGAGGAGAAGAACCTTATCGCTTGATTCCACGTGTCAGAAAGACAAAGAAAACGTCACACTCACCTTTGTGACCTTCGATTTCCCTACCCCCACCCCCATCGTGTGTTGCTCTTCTTCTGTACTTTCCTCTCATTCTCTCAGGTGAGAGGTCGGCTGGAATTTTTGACCTGCGGAGATGCAACTCGCTGCCGCGACAGTCTCTCTTGAGCATTGTCTCCTCATCTTGGGCCGCAGATGAGGTAATAATAGAAAGAAACAGAAATGAATAGCAGGGAAGGGAACAAAATCAAGGACAAGAGGAAACAAATTGAACGGTGTGCATTGATTTATTGTATGCGGCGCGCATCGATGAAGTCAGACGCGCGGGGACTTTGACATGATCACCCGCGTGTGATATCTCCACAACCAGCTGGTATATTCCACTCTACAGAGCCTCTGTTTAGTAGCCGACAGCTATACATGATATATATACGACGATGCCACGGACATACGCGTGATAATTGAGGCCCCGCACATCCGACTTGACCGGAGCACGCCATGTATAAGATAATGAAATAAGAATTGGGAGGTTTCGTGATATACGGCCGCTATCTGCCTCTTTCACTCTTTTTCGTTTTATTCCCCGCTCACTCTCACATCGACAAGAAACTTCCTCATGCACGAGAGGCGTCGGCGAGCTGATTTACTGCGTAAATTCACGGGAAATAAAAAAAAATCATTAAAAACGGTTCAGGATTGAGGGAGTTTAAATATTTGAAAACGTCTCACACGGACACAAAGAATTTCTCTTTGTGTGAGTGAGAGCGGCGAGAGAGTAGAGGGCACGCCTACTCTCACGTCGCTGCATCTGTTGATTGAAAAGAAATAAATTCTGTTCGATTAAATTAATTCTTTTTTTAACAAAGAGAAATTTTTTTTTTTGAAAATGAGCCCTGACAGAAGGGCGTAGAACTTTCCCTTGCCCTTCTACAGGGCTTAAACTAAAAGTTGGCATCCTGCCTCTCCTAATGAAGGAATTTGTAAAATTTTTTATTTTTTTTATTTTGAAGGGGATGAAAAATCCCCGTCTTTTAAGAAGCATTTCATCCCCTCTCCCCCCACCCTTCAGTGAAAAAATCGAATGTGAAAAAAATGACATTTTTTCTTTTGCTTCTCATTTTTGAATTTTTGCCAAAAATCAATTCGGACCAAATGGAAGTTGTAGCTGCCATAAGGACAAAGAAATCCCATTTTGATTTTTTTAAATCGCAAGAGCAGATCCGGAGATATGGCCGTTTTCCCGTTTTGCACATTCCCGCCTCCCATCCCTTTTCCTTCCCTGAAAGTCAATCCCTTCAAACGGCTATATCTCCGGCCCTAATTGGCCGATTTAAAAAAATCCAGTTTATGTGCCTCGAGATCTTTCATTTTTATCTCACACATTTTTTTGTCCGGTTCCCCGATTGCACGCAAACTGGAAAAAACCAATTTTCCATATGTTCGAGCCTAATTTCTGTGTATTTTAAATTCCAGGTAGGCATTGATAGACAGACAAAAAAGTAGTGGTCCCAATATACTGCCTCGAGGAACACCATGCATAATGTTTTCTTTATTAGACAACACTCCTCGCCACTTAACCACCTGAGTTAAGTCATCTAAGTAACTTTTGAACCACTCAATTGCTTTGCCCGAGAAACCATATGCAGTTAGTTAATTTCTTTAGGAGTATATACCCCTATCCACTGTTTCAAATGCACGTTTCAAATCTTGGAAGATCGCGATGGTATTTACATTAAGATGTTTTCTATTTTATACACAACAATAAAACGACTTAGGGGTCTCGGCAAGATAAAACGAAAAAATTAGATCGAAATCTATAGTTCATGAGATTTTCTTCCAGTGGTTAGCTTTATATGAGTAATAAGTGAAATAACATAATGGAAATTTCTCTTACCTTCTTCCATGCTTCATATTTAGCCGCATACTCTAGGCCCATGTTTGATTGTCGTATTAAGTAGGCAAAAATATATTTTTTAATGTGGCTTACTTCTCTAGCATCATTAGTAGTGACAAGTTTTTTAATAAAGGGACGTAAAATATCCGCAACAAGATCTGGTGGATTTATCCTTCCTTTAGTCACCTAAAATTAAAAATTAAATTCTTAGACCATGCACTCAGGGCCGGATTAACCACAGGGCAAAATGAGCAACTGCCCAGGGGCGAAACTCGAATAGGGGGCGACGCGAAACTGAAACACCCGATCAACATAAATTCTATAAAATGATTAAAGTGGATAAATAATATTAATGACATTCCATGTAACATGTAAAGATCTACACACATTAGATTATAGATGTCTAGTTATTAAACTCCATATCTCCAATGTTGTTCTGTCTCATATTCATTTTACTTTATGTACAAACAAATCCACAATGTAGTGTGTTGATGTTTTCGTAAATGGTTTTAACGACTGGAAACATATGGAATGAATATCTGAACACGAGCATTCCCTGGAGCATCAAGAAAATACCAAAACTTTCATATTGCGGTCCAAAATTCTAGGTAAAATTGATTCTTCTTTAGAACAACAATATCTTTTGGAGGTAAATTTATGGAGAGAAGTTTTAAAAAGAATACTAACTGCAATTAAGTTTTTAGTAAAACAGGGTTTGGCATTTCGTGGAAATTATGAACATATTCGACAAACTAGTTCAGCAAACTACTTAGAAATTCTTACTTTAATTGCTCAGTGTGATCCTTTTTTAAAAAATCATTTTGAAAAAAGCAGACAGAGGTAAAAGGCATGTCTCGTATCTTTCCAAAACCATTTGTGATTAATTTATAGATTGTATTGCAAATTTGGTCAGGGACAAAATAACGGAGAAAATAAAAAAATCTAAATATTATTCCATAAATATAGATTCGATTCCCCACATTTCTCACATGGACCAACTCACTTTCATTTTTCGTTATATCCTAGTGGATGGTAGCGTTGTTGAACGTTTTGTTAAATTTATGAGTAAAGTTGGACACAAAGCTTCTGATATGGAAGAAGCTATAATGAAAACATTGAAAGACATAAAAGATTGCAGAGGTCAAGCATATGATAATGCCAGCAATATGTCTGGTCAGTATTCCGGATTACAGCAGAGAATAAAAGAACGAAATAATTTGGCCTTCTACCTTGAGCCACTTCTCTGTCGCTGAATTTTTGGAGAATTTGACAACAAAAACTGATAGTGACATATTATCTGATACTAAGATCCTACTGATTCCGACGAGTTCTGATTTTCCAGAGGAATGCGTCCAGTTGAAATATTTTAATCACAGCATTCATAAAGAGACGGAAGAGAGAAGTGACATCTAGGAAAAAGTGGAAAAACCAAAAGCGGGAGACAGTAATTTAAATGAAATTTTAAAGATGTTAATAAAAGAAAAAAATAGTATCAACGTTCCCAAATATAGAAACCATCCATAGAATATATTTATGTATGCCCGCTACAAATGCCTCAGGGGAAAGGTCTTTCTCAACCTTGAAAAGAGTAAAAACTTATTTAAGGAACTCCATTGTCCATCAGAAATTAAGTGACCTTTCCCTATTAACCATTGAACAGAAATTTCTGAATAGTCTTGATGAACAATGCATCATTGAGTGAGATGTTCATATAATTGAAGGTGAGAAAGAAAGCTTACTAAAATTTATTTCTAATTTTCTATAACTTAAACCAAATTATGATGAATCATATACTAATTTATAATCATTTATTTTAATGGTCTAATCTCTTGATTTAGTATTTATGTTGTTTTTTTTTAAAATAAAATATACGTCTATGATTCTTGATATTTTTATTTGGTGAATATTTATCTAATCGGGGGCGTAAAAATATGTACTGCCTAGGGCGCAAAAAAATGGTCTTAATCCGGCGCTGCATGCACTGATATTTTGTTCCTATTGACATAGAATCCTCTATAATTTTGAGTCTCTAATTCCAGCATATGGGGTACGTATCCATTGTCAGAGCCATAATCAAATCAGTTTTAAGAATATTCGCTGGATCAGCTTTTCTTGCTCAGTTTACCAAAAGACACTTTAAAAAGCAAATATCCTTTTCGATAACCGCTAAATATGTTTCAATTTGTCAACGTACCTTTGCCAATTCTTCCAAAAATATTTCAATAAAGTGCATAAATAGACCCAAGGGCACTTGGATAGTTTCACTTAATATGGTCTCTGTCAGTACGTCATTGAATTTTTCTATATTATCTTTAGTATGTAAACCATGCTGCGTCAAAGCCATCAACGTGTGCCTAAGCAGTCTCCTCACGAGCTACAAAAGTCATAAAAGTTGCAAAATACCACAATGTGCAAATCAACTAAGTAGAGCTTTACCATTAAAAATTTATCCAGTCTTAATTGATCTATTCCACCCCACTCGTTTATTAATATTTGCATTCCACCTTTAAAAAATAGTAAAGAATCACTCAACGATGAAAAATGTACTAGATTTGCTATATTCTCGGCACATTCTTCCTAAAAATTGCAAAAAATTAGTGGTAAAAGTCCCACCCGTGATATTGCTTTAAATCTACCTGTACCAAAGGCTTGTCAGACATCCACATGCAATAAAAAAGACCTTTCCAAATTCTTTGGAAATCCGCTTCTGTGAAGGCTGAAAAAAATATTATGCATAAACTTATCGTTAATTTGGCATTTTTTTTAAGGTTATATCACTTACGCATTGTTTGGGATCTGCCTGTAAACCATTCTTTTAGCTTTTTCAGGGTTTTGTCTCTTACACTTTTGTCATTGCCAGCTAACAGCTTGGCGAATTGTAGTTCTTGACTTACTAAATACAATTTTTTATCGCCCTTGTTCACGATTTTCATAATGTTTTCACGTGGTTGCATATTGCTACGGTCTCGGATCGCCATTTTAATTTTTCAAATATTTCTGTCTGACTGACGTGAGTGACGTGTTGTTGCCAACATAAGTAACTGACAGCACTGAAAGGCCTCCCCTGAGTCCTGAAAGACCTGCACAGACATCTATTGATGAATGGCAAAACCTTAACTATCGTCAGTGCCCTCTAATAGCATAGCACTAAAGTAACATTACGAGAACATCCAACAGCACCTGGTGGCGTTGGAACATCCCTAGTAAACAACCTCTGTCACTTTAACCTCTTTTAAACTCACAGACTAACCTCTAAAGTTTAAACCTACATACGTCTGTATATAAACAACAAATAAAAATATGACTGAAGTGGATGTATTTATAAGTAATTATACTCTGGTAGATCCTGAAATTTTTCAATTGTGGGTAGAGGGGCACTCAGGTAATAGAATCAGCTTAGTACAGTAATTTTGTATCTGTACTGGCCTAATTTTAGCTAGTGAGGCTGTTGCAATACTAAATGAAAAGGGTCTTGGTGTCGAAACAGGGGCTCCATTGGAGCTTATTGCCAGCGATGTGTTGGATCATTATCGCACATATTCGTTACTGGAGAAGCTTCTAAGCAATCCTAATAAGTTACAGGAACAGTTAGCCTTTCAAATTGATCCTCAGACACGTTTGTTACTTATTGCAAAGTAATTTATTAGACTATTATTATAGTAAGGCTTGATTTATTTAAACGTCTATCTTTTTAGATATTATGAGTTTGATGATGAGGTTATTCGAGAATTGTTAGGTAAAAAGTTATCATCTAAAAATAGGAAAGATCTAGATGAAGTTGCTGAAAGGACAGGAAAACCTCTAAAATCATGCAGGTAAAAGATGCTATTGCACGCCCTGTATATTATATTTTTAACCAACCTGATCTTTAAAGGCGTCAGTTTGATAATGTTAAACGGGTATTTAAAACAGTAGAAGAAATGCCTGGATCCATCATAGAAAACATAAAAAATTTGTTTTATTTACCCGATGAGCTTGCCAAAAAGTATGCTTGTATAGTATTCATAGCTTGTATACGATTTGAGACTTCTAAAAAGAAGCTGCAATATTTGTCCTTTAATAGTTGGAAGAAGTGTTGTGAAGCCATTATGGAACAGTGGACATATAAAATTACAGGTAAGTCGAGACTTCTGTTTTCGAAATAGATATCTGTATGTTATATACATTTTTAGGTCCTGAATACTATGACACAGAAATGGACAAAGAATTTTTATTAGAGCTAAGAGAATTAAAAGTATTATTAGATAGAGAAAAAGATCACAAACAGTGAGTGTAACGATGAGGATCCTTTTGCATTAGGGCTTGTATGTGTGAAGCCTAGTTTTGTTCTAATGCAAATGGACCACAATTAAGATATACCCTCTATTTTATGTGGTTAATACTGGATATATATTTTTTTTAGTTTAGTTTGTGTGTTCTTAAAACCAAAATTGTTACAAAAAAATTTCCTCGACTTGGATACTAACTTTCGATTATACACGAGGGCTATATTAACGCTAGCCACAGCGCTTCACAGGGCTAGGGATATGAAAAATTTGTTTTTAGATTTGGCTCAAATTTTGGAATATTTTAAGCAAAGCAACTGGACGATTCACGATTTTGAGCTATTCCTCATCGCTTATGGTCAATGTGCACTTGAAATAGACGTTATAAGGTAACGATATTTATGCTAGTGTATGGAATTAGTATTAGCAGCTTAAATGGTCGGTGATCCTTGCGCTTTTTTTATGAGAAGCAATTTTTTTTAAATTCCCTTTTATGTTTTATTTTATTTTATTTTATTTTTTTTTGGAAACTATGCCTTAGACCCTATGTTAAGATTTTTTTGTTTGTCTGATCGTTCTCTATTACCAATTTTTTTTAAATGATAGGAAACTAATAATGTCTGTTTCAAACCCATAGAACGGGATGGCAATCAGCGTATAATTTCAATTAATGCACAAGCAGATTGTGATCAATTTCATTTTCTTCAAACAGTATACTTGAATTATATATTTTTTTTAGGGCTGATGCGACATTAAGATCGAGTTGGGAAAAGTTTATGAAAGTTATAACTAAATGTTTAGTGGTTATGTATAATTAAATATATCTAATAATTAAAATGTTATTTTATGTTTATATTATGTATATTTAAAATCACACAATTACGTGAATGTTTTTACTTCATTTAATTTATTGTAATAAATTGTTATATATTTTAAAGAATTTAATTTATCTTATTCTAAAATTAAATGTTCCCAATTTCTAACGATTGAACATTGTTGTAATCATGTAATTATACAACTTTAGTGTCCCATGTCTAAGTATAGTAACCTGCGGATTTACTATGCAAATAAAAAAGACAGTAAAAACTTTGCGAGCTCATTATTAACGCCGGTGAACCATTCGGTATGGTGTTAGCCAACAAGCCGACGTATAAAGGTAAGTGATTCGATTTACCGGCGAAATAGTACAAAGTAACAGTATTTTAATGAGGTCTAATGTTTTTGTTCGGTTTTTTATCTGCATGATTAAATTGCAAACAACTATACCTACTATTGATAATCATGTCGTCATACAGCCAGATCATACATTTCTTTATAAATCATAATCGCCGGCATGAATTAATGACCGTAAATTACAGCAGTTTGAGTATTATTTCGAGCATTGTCAATCGAAAATGTTGAGTAAAGCATTTTTGAAAACGAATTTCGCAAATTTCGTCGTGTCAATATTTGGCGTGGGTCCCATCATTCATATAAAGAGATTTAATTATAGTCGCATTCTCAATCACTAACTTAACTAACTTAAATTTCACCGGCCGCTACTTCTCAAGACCCTGTGTTTTTATGTTCTAATTACCATTTTTCTAAAAATAAAAACTTCTTTGAAGTTATAGGTACTTCGAAAAAGAAAATTCACAGAAAGCTATTATTGAAGCCACACAGTGAAGTGCCACACACTGTATATGGTGGTTTAACTTAAGTAAAAGTATAAGAAAGACATTCTGAAAAACATATATACTGCCGATATAATTTAGATTTGTCTAATTCTCCCCGTCATCCATACAATTTATTTAAAAATCTAAGAGTGTCTCCATGTAATAGTAAAAATAATTTGACAATACTTTTCTAAATTTATCTGTTTTTAAAGTAATTCCCTGAAACAACTGTGCTAAAATCTAAAACTACGGAAATAAATATTTGATTACTATGCACATATTATTATATGGGTATTTAATTAATTTGACAAAATAAATATGGGTAAATTGGAGCGTAAGCGGCACGGATCTAAGTAAAATAGGTATTCGGACTAAATAAATTTATCACTTTCGTAAAAGAATCAGAGAATATTGATATCCGCATCATCTGTCGTCATAAATATATAGTTTATAACGATTTAATGATTAACACGTCGCGGAATTAATATTTAATTTTATGTAAAACTTTGGCCCATTTTTGTGTAAAATTTTTATCAAGGTCACGCACACGATGAGCAATATAAAATATGACGTCATTCCAAAATGGCTGAATCGTAATGTTCCGGAATGACATTTTTCTACTTTTTTAATACGAATTTCTAATAAAACACAAGAAAAAATACAAAACAAAATTCAGGTAAGTCTAGTGTTCCCATGTATATTTCTTTCAATAATCAATGAAGGTTATTTATAATTGTCAAACTAAGTAATTAACTTTTGGTTTTTAATTATGTTTTAAATAATTAATTACCGTAAATTATACGCCTACCTAAATTAATTCTAATAACCTACATTGGTTATTGGAATCTAAAATAACAATTGCAATAAAAATTAAAACTAGGCTTGCTAGACTGTGGTCTAAAAATAACCAATGACTTTTTATTTCTCTCTTTTACACATTCACTCTGTGACATATTTTAGAAAATAAGCTATTTTTACCCTGTAGATAGTATTAAATTCACTTTGCCCACGTTTTCATGGGAGAAATTCACTTAAAAAATTTCTTTTTCAGTGAAATGCTAAAGTAAACATTGGTACCTAAACAAGAGTTCAGTTCCGCAAACATTTAAAAACATGCCTGTCTTAAGTCCCCACCGTAGTTCAGCCTCCGGATTAAGTGGTTCATACAGATCAACCTTTAGTTCTTCAGCTTTGGACAGACCTTATTTCAGCACATCATCATATAGCCCTCGAATTACCAGTTACAGCGAAAGATATACTTCCAGAACATATACGGATCCAGACGGCAGAAGGGTCTTCTCAAGGTGCGTTACTAAACATGGGGTTGGTGTTAGTTTTGCTCTTTCAGTAGGCTAAATATTATGGTAACTTTTTAGATCCGGCTCTATAACCGAAGATGGAATTACGACAAGATTCAGAGAAGATTCAAGAGAATCCAGCGTTAGACGTGACTCTATATCCCGGGATTCTGGCATAAGCTCGATAAGGGAAAATTCAATATTGGATTATCCGAGAAGGGATAGCTCTTTATCAAGAAATGACAGAATATCTACCGTAAACGTTATCGACTCTGTTGCGGAATTGAGAAATAAATATTCACCTGCGAACTATGTGCCTGCTTGTCTAAGAAAAAATGAAAATATATCGAGGTCCAAATCTAATAATGATATCGGTAAGTTTTTTTTACTGATATTGTTGCTTTGTAAAGGGTTTTATGTAAGAAGCAAAATTGCATGGTTTAGGCCACTTGTTGGGGAAATTTAAATCGTTTAGCATCACTTCTAGAAGAAACTGCATACGCATAGAATAAATAAAGTATAAATAAGCAGAGGAAATTAAATTCACAGATGGAAACACAATTGATGGTCATAAAAGCTATGACATACTTTTTTCTTTGATACACGACACTGATAATAATAAGATTTCACAAAATGTGGAGTGTGCTGGGAGTAGTAAGTATATCTGACTTTCTGTTTCTAATTTTTCTTTTCCTTCTCGCACTCGTTTATGCAGTCATGCCTAAAAAATCATTTTCAAAAAACAAGAGTATTCAATAAAATATCAACAAGTATACGGGATATTTTTGAAATACATGCATATATTTTAATCTGTGAATCCTTTTGTAATGTGAAAGACCACTAGAACTCTTTAAATACAAAGATTTTTTAAAAATTCAGACTTGTTTAAAGACTTGTATTTTATTACAGCTGAGGTTAGAGCATCGCCTGGTCCGAGGCCAGGTCTAAACAAAATGATCAAATTATAAAAGAAACTGAAAATGAACACTCAAAACGTTCAGTTTTTAGCATAAAATCACAGTATCGTTGGTGAAAGTGGCTTCATCAGAGAAAATTATACGTGGATGACAAAACTGGCCTTCTATACATTTTTTCCCGTTAACATTCACAAGTATAAACACTTATCTTCATCACAGTACTTAAGATTATGTTTAAATCTGGGTTTGAATGAAAAAATTCTATTTTCTTTGAATATTTTACAATGACAGTGCATCACTTTCGATTTCGAGATAACAATTCTTAGTTTGTGTGAACTACCTTTAGATGTTTGCAAATAACGTATTTAGATATACTGTACGTAGTTTCGGCCTGCAAAACCTTTATCAATAGAGAATTGCAAGACAAATGCTCTTAGAGAATCCATCGCTAATAATGTTGCTGTATCATCTTCGTTGTGTATTATGGTCCCCTTATTTCCGTTTTTATGAATCTTTTCGCAATGCTCCATGCCCTTTGTATAGTTAGGGAGGTATTTGGAAACTTTTCATTAAACTTTGCCATATCATTGTGCTAGATAAATCTTTCGTAAAGTTGACATTTTTAATGCAAACAATAAATTTTTCTGACACAAAGACAGATCAGTATTATTTTTGTTTCCATGACATATATTTTTTTTAAAACATAAAAATTTTATAAATAAAAAATATGCATAGATGTAGTTGTAAAATTATACGTCATATTTTTTTTATTCTGAACAAGTTTTTCTTATAATTTTTCAATATCTTGCACATAGAAGTCAGATGCCTAATGTGTCTTTATATTTAAGCTATTATCAGCACCCTCTATTAAATTTTTTTAATTCTAATGTGCTAAAAATAGATTTTGGATGGGGGAAGAACAGAATACAGAAAATGGTGATTTACACCTACAATATTAATTTGTCGAGGATACATTATATATTTTGGGTTATTTTTGGGCATTTCAATAAATAAATATGTTTGTGTGTCTTAGGAAGAGGTGACTATTTGTAGATCTGAATATATGTATGTATTTCAAAAACACCCTGTATAGATGGTAATGTCTACATCTATTTTATTGTAAAATAACTTTCTAGTTCTCTTTTTTAGCTGCATATATTAAGATATTCCTACTGGCTTATCAAAACCTTAAATGCTGTTAAAAAACCTCTTCAAAGTAATATAACTTTTAGGCTGGTATTTTATATAATCGAGGGATTTTGCTTCTTGCATTTTTATAACCTGCAATATGTACAAACTTTCTGTTACCTAGATTGAATTTTTCTTGTAGGATTGCCTCCCATAGAGGCCAAGACTAGTAAAAAAAAGGTAAACGATAGGGGCGATGGTGTTTTTAGTACTAACAGTGTGTTAAACTCTAACAATACTAATAACGACAACTTGACTGACGAAGACGATAATGGAAATCGAGCGTCAGTCGCCGACCTGTGCAAGAAGTTCGACGAAAAGCCCTTGAAAGCCGCAAAAACCATAAAAAATGGCACCACGAATGCCACAAGTAAGACGACGGAAAGCAAACTAAAAAAGCATGAGAACTCAGACTCGAGCCACGGTGTTAAGCTTACTAACGGCAAGAGCAAAGTTAACGGTGTGAAAAAATCAAGTAACGGTGTGTCAGTCGGTAAAAAAAATGACAGTTTGACATCGGGAAAATGTCAAAGTAACACTGATGTTTTACAGTCAAAATCAAAATTGGAAGTGAATGAAGACAACTCTTTGAAAAATGGGTCAGATGTCGAGAGGGAGGAAGCAAACGATGATACTCTAAGTAACACCTCTAAAAGTAGTTCGAGAGTTAACAATTTTGCATCTTACATTTCAACTAAGGATTATCAAAAAGGGGATGATATTAAAGGGGATGGTTTAAATTCAAAGGATATTTCTAAAAATGATATGGATAATAAGGAAAACTATATAGGAAAAATTTTACAGAATGTGAGTAGATTTGCTGTTTTTAAATGTTTTTTAATTGGGAATTGTGTTGGTCCAATAATTATAACTATTTATAACAGTGCTATAAAAAAAGCACCAGGCTAAGTATAATTTATTACTAATCTTACTAAAAGTCTTATAAGTCTGCTCAGATATCACAAGTGATTTTATCTTTTAATTATGATTAGTGACGTTATCTGGTATTCAATCACTACTTATCTAAGAGTTGGTTCAGTAAAAACTGATTAATAAAAGTTATATAACTACTATAAAATTCAACGACATGGTGATTCCCTGGTTATAAATTTAACTCGCCTAGAGATAATTTAGCCATAATTAAATTATCAGTACGAGTGTAGTTTACATAAATGAAAATTCACTTCCATAAAAACTATTTTAAATCGTCATAATTAGACCCATGGATTTAATTGTACGTTTAATAATACGTTGTTTGTATGAAAAAAAATATATTCATAAGGATAATCAATATTTACATTAAAAATTTGAGCATTTTTTAGTTTAATATTCTTTTTTGACAAACTCGTGATATAATGGAGGGTTTTTTTGTTCACGAATTCAGCCATAATAATTATCAACGTTCAATGTATGTCTTTGAAATATTTAAACAGAAGAGTCTCGTAAAAATGCACAATATACACACATAATTATAAAATAAAGTTACTTTTAACAAAAAATGAAATTATTGAATTATAGTAGAGTTAAAACCCGATTCTACCCTTCAGTCTGTTCGCAATTTGTTAAAATTTGGGGATCCCAACAAGTTGTTACTTACCCCATAAGATAGTAATTCTACTAGGTTGTACAAAAATTTTATGGTACAGGGGGGTTGTAGTGGGATTTTTCAAAAAAAAAAAACCAATTTGCACAAAACTAACATTTATCTATACGGTAACAAAAAATTGAAATGATATTGCGCTTAGTTTTTTTATAAAAAAAAAAAATTGAGAAAATGAAATTGTTTTACATGCGAAAAAGAACTTAAATTCATGAGTAATTATGAAGGTGTTCAACATTTTTATGTATAGCACTTAATATCTCATAAACCACTACACTGATCAAAGAAATTACTGCAGTGAATGCTGTTCGCAGTTTTATTGTGTTTATTATACTAATTTTATTTTGTTGATAGCTTAATTTATAACTAAAATACTTAAGCAAAAATAAAACAATGTCACTTTCTCTCTAATAGAGTAGAGACTGGAACTCTATCGAATGACTCTGGAACCGTTTATGATATTAACTTTAAATTTGGTATGCTTATGTAGTATAACGTGATCTAGAACTAGATTATAATTTGATCTAATTCCCTTGAAAGGTTTGGGGATAAATGGGGTAAATAAGCAAAGCAACCAGGTAAGAGTCCATAAAATTGCGATTTAGGGCATGTACGAAAAGCCAAGGACTCAAAATACCACCCCCACACTATTATGAAAGGGAGTAAATAAAAATTAAAATGTAAAACGCAAAAAAAATTTTTGAGACGTTTCGTTCATGTATACTGCCCTGCTAAGCAAAACCCCCGTAACTGGTCAAAAAGCTGAACTGAGATAAATGGAGGGAACTTTGTGTTATTCTGCCAGCACGCTTATAACAGTTTATATATATTTTTAAAGCATGCAGTATGTAGGTTTATTATATATTTTAATTAAATAAATTTGAAATACAAGATTTTTCATTATATGCATAGAATTATTTAAATTATGTTTTTGCTTAGTACCATAAACATATGCAAAATTACCTTGCTAAATAAAATCACGGTATATGCTGCTTATAGTCTTATACTGACATTTTGCCTAGTAAAATGCTTATAAATATTTTAATAGGAAAATGATAGGTATTTTAAGATATTAAGATCATTATATAATATTAAATTTATCCCTTCCAGTAGCAACTTGGTCACTAACAACATATTACACACAGCTAATTTATTGGTGTCGTACTAGACAAAAACGCGGTACTTAACAGCAGCTAAGTAAAAAGACCGCAAATTTCGCGCAGCTTGTCTTATTTCCCGTGTTTTACTGTAGCACACATTCTGTACTGTATTTTTATTTAGTACCATCATACAGTTTTTAAAATACGGGGTTTAAAATTTATCATTTTCACATATCTAGAAACATTTTACAAGTTTTGCTTAGTAAGAAGATACGTCTTGAAATGATTTATATGAAATAGTTTCAAACTCATTTTTAACAAATTCATTTTACATGGGTTTTGCTTAGCAGGGCAGTATACACACTAAATCACATTTTAATTTTTTTACTTCCTTTCATAATAGTGTGGGGGTGACATTGGGTGAATAGTGGGGGGTGGCTGATGCCAAAAAAGTTTTGAGACCTTGACTTTTTGTACGTGCCCTAAATTGCAATTTTATGGACTCTTATAGTGAATACGACCAGAATTGAAACCGTATAAAAACTAAAAACCAGCAAAAACAGTCGGCATCTGTTGTGGAGGTAAACAGAAATGCTTGTCATAAGAAAAACAATAAAGAGATGCCGGCTGTTTTTGCCGGCTTTTAGTTTTTATACGGTTTCAATTCTGGTCGTATTCACTATACCTGCTTGCTTTGCCTATATTATATTATATATATAAAATATATCGTAAAGAACTCACAATATATGTATATAATAAATTGCTACCGCTCACCTAGCGGTCATTTTAGTGTTTTTTATTTTAATATCAACAAGTTGTTGGAATTATATTTTCATAATAATAGCTCGATAATACTTTGCGGTGACTTCAACTTAAAATCGCTGACAGAGGATGAGAGAAACATGTTTAATAACCTATTATTGTCATACAACTTAACGCCGAAAATCACCAAAAGTACAAGAGCTTCACCTAGCGGAGGGGCAATATTGGACCAGATTTATGCCAACATGTCAGAGGAAGGGGGTGAGTTTTCTGTATTAAATAACAATATCTCTGACCATAAAACCATTCTGTTCAATACAGGGATGAATGACAACCACGGTAGAACCAAGATCATATTTAACGGTAGAGACTTTTCAACAAATAATACAGAATTTTTCAAATCGCTTCTCAATAATCAATGCTGGGATCAGATATTTATTGAAAACAGTGTGAACAACAAATTCGAAACTTTCATGAACATATTCATGCACCATTTTAAAAATGCTTTCCCAATGAAATGTTTCACATACAATACTAATAAAAAATCGTGGATAACCCCTGAAGTTAAAAAATCTAGTTTGAAATTAAAAGAACTGTTCAACTTACAAAAGCTTGATAATAATTTAAAAGATAGATACACAGAACAAAAGAAAAAGCATCAATTATTGATTAAAAATACTAAAAAAAGCTTTTATCAGTCTAAAATATTTTCTTCTAATAACCCTTCAAAAGCAGCTTGGCAGGCCATTAGGGAACAAACAGGCAAACATGTGTCACATAAAAATATAACCCTTACTCCTGAATCAGATGTAACAGGAGATTCTAATGACCCAGATTTTACTGCTAACACATTTAATAAATTTTTCAAGGATGCCCCACTTAATATTGTTAACAATATACCCATATGTCATAACAATGTACCATTTAACACCTTCATAAAAAGTAGTATATTTATTAAACCTTTTACAGAGACTGAGATCAAGCATATTATTGAGTCCAAGATAAAAAATAAAAAATCTGCCGGTCCCGATGAGATCCCCGTAAACATGCTGATACAAATTGCAGATACAGTACTATCTCCCCTCACTGATATTATAAACAACTCTCTTGCAGAAGGTACATATCCCACTAAACTAAAAAACTCGATTGTGATACCCGTATTTAAAAAAGGCAATGAAAAGCTTGTAGAAAATTATCGAGCAATTAATTTGTCTCCTGCCTTCTCCAAGATATTTGAATATTGTATGTTAATCAGATTACAGGAATTCCTAGATCACCATAAGATAATAAATGATACTCAACACGGTTTTAGGGAAACCAGATCAACCACTACGGCTGCATTATCTTTTTACGAAGCAATACTCGACAAGATTGACACAGGTGAGCGCCCAGTCGGGATCTTTTGTGATCTAAGCAGGGCGTTTGACTGTGTCAAGCATGATCTATTACTTGATAAACTACACAAATATGGAGTTAGAGGTGTAGTTTTAGACTGGTTTCAATCATATTTAGCTTGATCGGTCCCAAGTTGTTAAAATTAACCATAAATCTGAGTATGCTATTAGAACATATTTATCAAAGCCTGTTACTATAAATATAGGTGTACCACAAGGATCTATTCTGGGCCCAATTCTGTTTGTAATTTTTATCAACGATCTATCAACATATTTAAATCAAAAAGTGGTTATATATGCAGATGATACGTCACTCTTGATATCCCACAGAAATGAACAAAATTTATTAAATGCGGTTAAAGCGACGACGGATAAACTTTCAACATGGTTTAACTGCAATCTATTACATTTAAATCTATCCAAAACCACTTTTCTCAGATTTCACACGTATCAAAACACAAATGATAATCGCCTAGACATCGCAATTAACAACACAAGTTTGACACAAGCCGATACGGTATCCTTTTTGGGACTACAGATTGAGCATACACTCAACTGGAGCAAACATTGCCAGAAGCTCACCTCTCATTTAAATTCGATATGTTATCAGGTCAGATCACTTAAGCATATTCTAAACAATGCTCAATTGTTAATGTTTTATCATGGGCAGATTCATTCCAGATTATCGTACGGAATAGTATTATGGGGTCTATCTCCAGCAGCCTCCAGTGTTTTTATCTCCCAAAAGCGTATTGTAAATAAATGTTCGCATGCATAGAAGACTAAGTTTGACCTACGATAAATCACCTCTACATGTTGGTTTGAATCTCTACAATAGACTCCCACAGACCATTAAGGATGAGGGGAGAGTTAACAATTTCAGGAAAAAACTAAACTCTCTTCTATTACATAATTGTTTCTACTCTGTCAGCGATTTTATGCAATTTTTATAAACAAACATTATTAGATACGACTTATTTGTGAGTTGGATACACCCAGTCTGTTCTAATTGTATCTCTGTTTTATTCCATTTTATTTTATTTTATTTGATGTTGTACATCTCTATTTTATAGAGCGTAAACTTAGTGTTGTGCTGTTTAAACTATATTATTAGATAATGTTTTTATCACAATATGTATATGTATTGACTATATTCTAGAACTAGTACTATGCCATGCATAGCTATTTTTGACAATTTCTATAATACTTATTGTATTCAAAGGAAATGCTTAATAAACTATTTACCCCCGAACCCTTCAATAAAATTAGATCAAAATGTAATCTAGTTCCAGATCTCATTATAATACATAAGTGCACCAATTTTCAAGTCAATATCATAAACGGTTCCAGAGTAAACGTGCACACAAAAAAAAGTTACAGACCGGCAGGTAAAAATTTTTTCCCCTCAAATTTAAAATCTCGACGTTTCATGACATTTTAAGCCTATTTCAACAAAAAAGAAAACATTTTTTTTCTGTGTTACATACTTCCACTGGACGTGGAAGGAAAATCAATGCAAAATAGGTAATTTTGACAGATACAAGGCATCCAATTTAAAATATTTAACATACTTTGATTTGGTGCACACCTATTACATTTGAGAATTACTCTCATGGCTTTCAAGTTTTTGTAATTCATTTTTACTGTATCGATCGAGTAAATATAAAACAGTAGCACAAAAATCAAAATAAGGCAGAGATATTGATTTGTATAAAATTATTCTAGTTAGGTCTAAATTAAAACATGTTCTCGAAAAATGAGATTTTTTTTTTTTTTGTGAAATTTTATTCCTTACATATTCAAAATGATTTTTAAATGATAAAATATTATCTATAATGAAACTCAGATATTTAGTTTGTCAACTACTTCAATTTGTGTATTATCTATTAAATGTATATTTTTACATACCTCATATCTAAACGTATTTGTAATTACAATTGCTTTTATGTAATTTAATTTGGATTTACAGACTTTAAATAAACAGCTAGGTAATAATATATCCATCAGCATACAAATTCAAAAAAACGATCTCAAATAATTTTATGTTATATAAATTACTTTCACTAAAATATTTGAAACATTTTAGGGTTTTGTTATTATTGTTGTTATAACTATTGTTTAGTAATATTATAGATATTATACTATTGTCAGTAGTTTTTGGAAAATCATGTCTAAACTCCAAGATGTTGGCATGAAATTTAAAATGGTACAGTCTCTATAAATTTTATTGGTAGTTTTATGCTGTACATAAAACCTCTAAAAATTATAAAATTTATTTACGAAATGTAAATAGATTATTTACATATGAA
The DNA here is from genome assembly GCA_963675555.1 of Leptura quadrifasciata. Taxonomy (NCBI): domain Eukaryota; kingdom Metazoa; phylum Arthropoda; class Insecta; order Coleoptera; family Cerambycidae; genus Leptura; species Leptura quadrifasciata. The sequence continues at coordinate 22,931,691 of OY776680.1, read as the reverse complement.
TATATTTCAAATATTTGCTTTTGAACTTATGACATCATTTTATGCACGTGTATAATATCAATGTTTGTATTAATGATTGATTATAATACCGTTGATTTGCAATAATCTATATATAGTTTTTTTTTTCAAAGGCTTGTTAATTGAATAAAAGCGAAACATGAAGCACTTGACGAATTTTGTTGAGAATTTACGATAAAAATAATAAATTGTCTTCCTCCAAATCACATTTCTCAGCCTATTTTTTTATTCTTCAGTTGTTTACTATTACATTTTTTCAATTACAGTTCCAAACAGACTTGTCTGACCTTATCGCAGAGTTTATCTCTATTTTTTGACCTTGATATTTTGCTTGTTAATATTTTCCACAAATAAAATTCTAAGGGGGCCAGATCTGGATGTCTAAAGAGCCATACCATTAAGGGAAGTTCAAGTTCCTTTAATTATCAGAAAAAATTTATTACGGTTGAATCTCTTCGATGATCTTACCTTTGGCATGTTGCTCTTAATGTAGCATAGAGATTCATAGCTTATGATGTTCTCCAAACCTCAAATTATTGATTATTTTAAAAGATTTGCTTGAGAATTTCTGGTTAGATAGTGTTCGTATAATATTGACAAGGTCAATAACAACTGTCGATCTAACCAAGTCCAAGGTCTCTATCAAGGCATCGTCAAATGGTCGCTTTAGGATTAAAACTTCTATTTTCGTTAAATAATTTTTAATATCTTCAGCTCTTATGAAAGTAATAAATAAATTAGTAAGTACTTGCACAAGTATAAATAGACTCAGTTTAGCTACCTACAGGTTCTTCTTGGTCTAGATAAATCAAATTGAACAAATTCGTATAATCCTAGTTAAAACTAAATGTTCGCATGCATAGATCAGTTTGTACTTGAATAAAGTTTTATGAATCCAGGTTAAAACTAAACTGTTTGAAGTCAGAACCTTCATAAGACTGCTTAGTTTTAAAGTGATTTTATGATTATTTGAACGTTTCCCGTCTAAATTTCTAACCTATTTGCTAGTAATTGGTTGATTGAAGTATCATTAAGAAGTTTTAAATAATTTAATTTTTATTTTAAAATTGCCACTGTTTTTAAGACTGTGTTTGCATGCGTCAGTAATCGAATTACATCGTCCTGTCGATAACACAGAAACCACACTAGTCGAGGAACCAGATCCGGCGTACAGGACCGTACGAACTGTAATCATGACACAATTATTGTTTATATATACCAGTTACAATAAATTTTTGCAAAACCTCGGTGACATACAGAACATCTCGAAGTATTGTGGGTTTCGTGTGTTTGAATAAAAGACTAAATAATTAGTAAATCACCGAATTTAGCCATCAGGAACACATAAGTGCTGTGGTATAATTTGATATAAGTATAGTTTGAATAATAAATACGTAGGTATTTAGAACGCCAGGAAATGTACAGAATTTATTTATGTTTGTGTGTAATAACTTTTCTGTATACCTTAATAAGAATCTGTGGAAAATAAAAAAAATACTTTTCAGCATTTCCCATCTCAAAAACAATGTTTTAGTATTCTGTGATCTAAGAGTGCTATTTTAATTATCGTTTCGGAGAAGCAAAACAGTTTTATTTTATTGGTAGTATTGACTCCTCAGGGACGGCAAATTTAACCATGCCTTGGGCGGCACAAAACACAAATCTGTCGCTGGGTGCATCTTTTGCAATTTTTTTATTATAAAATCTTTTAATCATAAAAAAACATAGTAAGTACCTACTTTCCTTCAGAGAAACAGGGAAAAATTAAAAAGGATATATAAATAGTCATTACTTCATTTGACCAGGTTTTTTCGTATTGTAGTAGAGATCAAAGTACTGTCAATCTTAAGAAATAAAAAGTAATTTAATCCCAAAAATATATAATCAGCAATACTTTTAATGGCAATGCCATTTCTTAACATTAATATGAGCAAGTAATTAAACCAAGTTTTAAACGCTATTTTAAACACTAAAAATGACAAATTATGAGCCCGACCCTACTTTATCACACACGAAGCAATGTTATCACTATGCTGCTGCCATGTAGTAGCAAAACGCACAACTACTTTACACGAAATTTAACATATTCGTATTCGAATACTTTTATAGGAGCAAATTTTATGCAGACCTTTCACTTTTTTTCATGCTATGTTATTTTACACTGCATCGTATTATATTTTATTTGATCTTTGCAGGATATAAAATAATTTATAGTGAATTTGGGACGAATGAGTGGTACGTTCGTGTTGAATAATCAAGGATGAGAAAACTTTGGAAACTTAATTTTACCTAGAATTACAATATAAAACGTCCTTGTCTTAAGTTTGGTAGTTTACGCAATTAAATCTACGATGGCTCTGAAGGGCCACAGCAAAAAATAAAAAAAGTAGAAATTTCTACTTTTCAAAGTAAACATTTCTAGTTTTAAAGTAGAAATTTCTACTTTCAAAAGTAGAAATTTCTAGTTTTAAATTGTAAATTTCTACTTTAAGACTACAATTTCTCTTGTGGTGGTAAATGACTTCTCTTGTGGTGTAAGGTTGATCGATCATAAGTAGATAGGTAGATAGATGATCTTATTCCCATTAAAAATATGGTGTCCCTTGAGACTTGTAAAAATGAGACTAAATTTCTCCTGTGTTTCTCTTTTCCTATGACAAGGTCGACAAGGATGTCTATCAATTATGTGAATTAATTTTAGAAGAGAAAAATGGAGTTAAGGCAGATCCATTCGATACAGTTGATATTTACGTTTGTTTAAAAAATGAGATAAAATTATTGTTAAATATAGAGTAGTTAGTAATATCTAATGAATGTGATGAATGTTAATAAATTTCAGTTTGCAACTATACAACAAGATATTAAATAAGAAATATCTAAACATAATATTTTTAGTCGCAAACTCCTCTCTATAAATCCTTATTTTATTATAAGGAAAGTAACCAGACTGCAACCAAAGTTACAAATCTGGCGCGTTACGTGTAATAATTGCATATTACCATCAAAACGCTAATGCTTCGATTGCAACAAACACCAGCCGAAAGACTGATCCTACTTAAAGGAGCTCCCTTGCCAGTCGTCACACACCACTTGCAGACTGCAGTTTCGAGCTGTTGGCTCTCGTCAGTGCAAGGTAGGTATGCAACGACCGACATGAGAATCCTTTGACTATAGTACATCCCGGTATTTTTACAATAGCGACATGTAAAACAGCCAGCAGGCGCCATCTAGTGGTCCAGTGTCTGTTGCAATCAAAAAATAAATAGCCTGACTTGGCTTAGCATAGTTCAAATGTGCTTTTAGAGGGCGCAATATTAAACATAAGACTGCAACCAAATACTTTCCTTATAGTAAAATAAGGATTTATAGAGGAGTTTGCGACTAAAAATATTATGTTTAATATTCCGCCCTCTAAAAGCACATTTGAACTATGCTAAGCCAAGTCAGGCTATTTATTTTTCGATTGCAACAGACACTGGACCGCTAGATGGCGCCTGCTGGCTGTTTTACATGTCGCTATTGTAAAAATACCGGGATGTACAATAGTCAAAGGATTCTCATGTCGGTCGTTGCATACCTACCTTGCGCTGACGAGAGCCAACAGCTCGAAACTGCAGTCTGCAAGTGGTGTGTGACGACTGGCAAGGGAACTCCTTTAAGTAGGATCAGTCTTTCGGCTGGTGTTTGTTGCAATCGAAGCATTAGCGTTTTGATGGTAATATGCAATTATGACACTTAACGCGCCAGATTTGTAACTTTGGTTGCAGTCTGGTTACTTTCCTTATAGTAAAATAAGGATTTATAGAGGAGTTTGCGACTAAAAATATTATGTTTAATATTCTGCCCTCTAAAAGCACATTTGAACTAAGAAATATCTAACTATTTTTACTTTTTCCATCAAACTTTTGTGCCGTTTTTTATACTACATTGCAATTTTAAGTGTCGTTTTACACATTGTTCTGTTTTATTTATTTTAGTATAATTCCGAAAAATGTTTTAGTAAACCTAAACATTTAAAGTCATTATTTATATCTTTACAAGACGGTAACTTACAGTTTAAAAGGACAGTTCAAATTGGCTATATTTATGGGCATCAAAATCAATTTATTAAATGCAGATTCTGCGGGAACTAAATATTTTAATAATCTATACTATTTTGATATGTCACATAACTAGAAATTTTACTAGATTACTAAAAACTTCTAGTATCTGATAGATGTTGCTGTAAAAAGCTGATGTGATATATGGATACGCACTGTATAAAAGACCATATGTTTGTATTATGTGAGGAGGAAAAAGTAAGCCCAGATACAATTTATTATAGGAATTACATTTTTTGATATAAGTGCCGTTATGTCTGATGTCATCTATAACACTTTTTGGGAAGATACACTTAATTTAGAAAATTTCAACTCAAAGTTAAAATAGGTCTTTCGGCGGTAATTGGATAAAAAAAAATATATTTTAAACAACGAAACTCATAGCATATTAGAAAAAAAATTCATAGACTAAGTTTTGCTACTGGATATATATTTATGTTTTATGTTAAACTGGTATTGATGATGTCTGATTTCAATGACTTTTCACCTCATTAGTCCTGAGAAAAACAATAAAGATTTTCAAAACGTCGACTTTTTGCTTTTTTATCCAATTACCGACGAAAGGCCTACTCAACATTCATTTTGTGGATACTTATGTACTAAAAATTAAAATATTTTGATAGTAATATATATCTGTTTTAATTGTAATGCACCCATTATGTCCTCTTGGCAAAAACGTAAATACTGTCGTGTTCACCTTTATGCAGATGAGGGATAGAGATGTACTTTTCATTCTCACTAAATGATTGGATAAAAGCCATAAAATATATAAATGCTGACATACTGAAATTTAGGGGTCATAGTAGATGGATTTTTGTCCTTCAATGACCACATTGATGGATTTGAATCTGAATGATTTCAAATTATTGTCAATTATGATTATTTTTAAATTTGAAGTTCCAAAATCTATCACCGATATATTCGACCATAAAAACTGAGTTAATTTGAGCTCTAATATCGGTATAATTATCATGTATGATAGGGGCAACTCTAATTTAGAGCTGCAGGTATGGGCTATTGATCTTCGATTTATCCCCTTCGATTCGTGAAAAGTTATTTTTCGAGGATTTTCTGTTAACAAATCTGCGTGCCAGTGCAGAATCTCAAAAATTTTGTTAAATCCTTCTCATCACATTCATGTATGAATTTTTTAATAATTGTTAATATTTTCGATTGTTCTAAATCGAGATGTTCATCAAAAATTATATTATTTAAAATATTCGCTTCTCTTTTCGAATAAATTTCAGATAAAAGTTCGTAAGTATAAAATTTCTTAGAGTAGTTTCCCAGCAGTCAATTATAGTTATAATTATTTAAAAAACGAAGAACACATAAAGCATGACGGCAAATAACACTACAAGACATTTCTGTCTTGAAAATTGAATAATTGGAAAGTAGAAATTTCTATTTTAAAACTAGAAATTTCTACTTTTAAAGTAGAAATTTCCACTTTTTAAATTTTTTGCTGTCGCCCTTCAGAGCCATCATAGAAATCAATTCTGAATTCTGTAGGCTTCTTTTTAAGGATTGTGCAAAATAAGAATGAGGATATTTTGTGCAGTATTTGACCTTGGTAACGCACCCTTAATGAAATCTTAAGATTATTTTTTTTATCCATAAAATTTCGGTTCCAACAAAGAAATGATTTCTTAGGTTAGTAATATTTTTACACATATCAACAACAATTAAAGCAACCTAGATTACCTTTTACAGCACAATTTAAAAAATATCAGTAAAGTTTTCACTTTTTTTGGGCCGGCTACCTGAGTCTCACCTCTCCAAAATAAAGTGGTATTTCCAAAAAAATTTATTATGTACCAAGTGTCAATTTACTGTCAAAATTCGAAAAAATGTCAAGTAGTGTCCATAAGTCAGGCCTTGGGAGTCACCAAATAACAAGAAAATACATTTTGGTATGAATACAGAATCACATTTTTTAAAATACAATTTTTTTGAAATTGAATTGTTCAGATATAAAGTTTTTGAATGTAAGGTCAAAAAAATGTCTACCCATCCTTATTTACTACTTTGCTAGTTTATTTTTGTATGTTTGTTCTGAGATTGTTTTATTTTTAGTTTCACAATATGGCTGAACACCAGAACTAGTTCCCCTTGTCCTGCTATATTTTTAGTTTACTTTTAGTTTATTATTTTTTTTGTGTAAAAAGGTCTTTAAACCTCCCTAAAATATCAAAATTTCAGCACATTAATAGAAATTTAATACAAGTAGTGGGTGAAAATGAGATACATAAATAATCCAAGTAAATGTGACTAATTATAATATAATGGTGATATATTTATAAGTGTTTTTGTTGGTTTAATAGAACTTAATGTCATTATAATAGTGCTTAACACACTGATAACAGACTATCTATGAATTTCCATTGAAAATGCATAGCCCTTCATTGCGCATTAGTTACATATTAAGATTAAAGCGATGCTATTTTGTTCTGTACACAGAAGATGTTTCAAAAAGGTTTGTGTGATAATTTTCGTAGATACACAAAGAGAAAAAAAATCAAATTAAAGAATGGCAATGGAGGGTATGTATCTGGATTATTTTATCGTTTTTGTTTGGGGTTCTTTACTGTTGACTGTGTTGTATGGTTTCATTATCGGTGTGGCGGATAATTTTCCTATGCAGAACAGTTGCCGTTTCAGAAATGGTGGCATTACTTTTTATTGTGTGTACAAAAGGGTACGTTTATGTGATGCATGAGCTTGATTTGTGCAATTTGGAGCAAAACTTGTAATGTTTTGATTACAACGTTGGATTAATGATAATATTAGAACTTATTTAAGGCAACTTAACACCAAATAGTTTTTATGCATGGAAAATTATAAATTGTGTTTAAAAGTGATAAACATAAAGGTGCTTTTTCCACTTTGTTTTAATCTGTTAATCTACAGAGGAATGTTAACACTTTTTTATACATTACTGAGATGCTTCTGGATATTCGTGAGACGATTTTTCAACTTATGAGTAGCAATGGATTTCGCGAAGGTATTTAATTAATAAGAAATACATTTAAAGTTAGTTCAGTTTTTACACATTTAATTTTTTGTTACGGCTTAAGCAACCTAATTAGTTATCTCCAAGATTGTCGGATGAATTGGAATCTGGAATTGATTGGGAGGGTGGTCAATAAAAATTATTGAACCACAGCACTTAGGCCCCATTGGGCCCCTTGTACATCCTCCCTGTAGGCAGACCCTCGCCTAGGCTTCCAACCAACCTAATCTTGCAAAATAGGTGGTGATGCTGCCTAGGGGCATCTCCCTTACATCGGCTAAAATAGGTCAATGTTCTCCCAATGATGAATTGGGTCTGAAGGTTCCAGCAAATATTTTGCTAGATTCTGTAATCTTGAACGTGCACAGCTTGGTGATTTCGGAAATATTCCTTTGACCTTGTGAAGGTCAATGTGTTCGAGCTAACGGAAGTGTTCAGGGCGGCCACTTTTTATAGTGTACAGTACTGCTGTCTCTCAAATCAATTTTTTTATTATGATATTTTGTCTCTTCAAGGCCATGTAATTATCTTGTTTTCTTTGCTTTAAATGACATTTGGGGTTATTAGAAAAGTTGTAGAGCTGTTATATTCGGCTCTAAAGCTTCAAGAACTTCAGGTCATATTCACTTTCTTCATAAAGATCATTTGGATATGATGAAGCGTTGAAACATGCTTGTCCGTTACACTGACCAAAAGCTTAGGAGCATTGCAACCCTGTTTTTCTACATCTGCAACTCGAACTGCAGCCTTTTTTGCAATTGCAGAATATCGTATTGAGAACAAACAGACTTTTTGGCCTACAACGAAGAGCAGTTACAGATGTGGGATTAATAGGTTGTTGAGCAGGTGCTAAACCAATTATTTATTGATTTAAACATACTAACTTCTAACTTTTCCATCTATATACACATTAGAGTATCTTACCAGGTGGTAGATGACGAGGGTTGTGTAACCACCTCCGGGGGTTGTTTTTCACTCTTCAAGGGGGTGAATTTTTTTTTATCTGTAATTGAAAAATAGTATAAAATACATGTTTATTAAAGTGCTTTTATGAATTGATTTTTCACCCCCTTGATGGGTGAAGACAACCCCCGGGGGTTGTTACACAGTCCTGGTCAACTACCATCTACCTCAAAGAGACGCCTCCTACAAAATATTAATTTCTTCCTCAAATAAAAAAAATTCCACCCCTTTGAAGGGTGAAAACAACCCCGGGAGTGATTACACAACCCTGGTCAACTATATTATTTAAAGAAACACCTCCTGTAAAATATAAATTTTTTTTCTCAGAAAAAAATCAATTTTCCACCCCCTATATAGGGGTGGAAGCCTGGGGTAGAGGTGGCTGAAGTCAAATCCCTCGAAAACCTTCCGTTCTACTTGAAGGAACAACAATTAGCCAAAAAACTGAGGAAAATAAATGGGTTCACGGAAAAGGAGACTTTTGGGGTGATTTTTGGCCAATTTGAGGGGGTTGCCGAGGTGGAAAAATTGGTTTGACCCTGGGAATCGATTCAGCACCCTCGAAAACGGGGGCGTGGCGTTGTCTAGTCCTAGTCGTAAATGCAATGGACAGTGTAGCTTATATGACAAGAAATTATCAAATTAATATATAAAAACTTAAATATACTATCTTTTAATCTAGCTGACTATGATTTGACATCAAAAATTTTCATTTTAATTGCCTAAAATGCCAAATAGTACTTGGCCAGCAGGATTGTCTGCTGCATTTTTATATATAATTTGTTCTAAGATCCCTGTAAGCTGATTTTTTCATAAAATAAATAAGTTTTGCTCCAAATTGTCTTCAAGAATTGCAATTTTAAAAAATACGGAAAAGTTATTAAAATAGCAATTTGTTTTCGCGTCCATGCCACCAGACAATATTAAAAATGACAATTGCCCCATTTCTAGGATCTGAGCACTTCTCCCAAACTCAACAGAAACGCAATATCTCCTTCGAATTCGATTGCGAGCAGCCTCAACTCAAGTTCTTTATCTCGGCGTTCCAGCGATCGGGACAGCCACCGTCCCAGGGATTACTCTGACGATGATAGTGGAGGGGAGCGGACCATCATTAGGTCGATCAGCCAGACTCCTACCAGAACTCTTGGCCTCAACGGGCTGAAGAATATCGGAAATACATGTTTTATGAACAGCGTCATTCAGTGCCTCTCGAACACCAGGTGGCTGTTGGAGTATTTGAGAAAAGATGCCTACATAAGGGACATCAACACTACTATATCTGGCATGAAGGGGGCCCTTATAAAAGGTAATTATGATTTGTGAGTTTGATGCCATTTTGTATTTGAACAAATCAAAAATGTGTACGTTGCTCTCCATTAAATCAGTGGTGGCTGTTGATTATTTTGTAAAAGGATCCTTTAACAACAATATAAAATATACTGTGCATAGGAAGTTGAGGGTACTAATAGTAATGATAATAATAAGTCTTTATTTAGCACTTGGCTAGTAAAAATACGGATTCGTGTATCTAATAGTAATAAGTCAGCTGACCATTGGCATGACGCCCCTTTGTAACGGCGCGTGGGTGCGCGCGCAGCATGCGCCATTCCGTCATGTTGCTAAGGGGCGTGGCGACAAAGGTCAGCTGACCAAACGAAAACAATTTGGCAAAACAATCTTAAAAAATTAAGCATCATTTGGGGGTATTCCCTGTATCAAAATTGTAGAGAATTTTTTTCTCTATAACGTGATATATATATTTTTAATTGTTAGTAGTATTTTATGGCCGTCGTACCGCGTTAAAGTCGAGCAAGGCCAATTTGTTGATAGTTTTTTTTTATTTGCAAAATTGCTACAACACCCAAGTCTTAAACATTTCAATATGTTGTTCCTGACATTTTTCACCATTGATTAAAATTTTAATCCCAACAATTCTAGCCCACACGTTAACTTTCTGAGTTAACGGGGTATGTATAATAAACTTTCTTCTTAATATAATATAAATAATGGGCAAGTAGACAATTTTTTAATTATTATTTTAATAACATCTACGTATAAAAACAGTTGACCCGTATTTTTTATTTTATTTTTTTAATAATGCCTTATAGTAAAAAAAAATCATGAAGTTTAAACTATGTTTAAATGGTTAGATATTGCCGCAAATGTTCTAGCTATTCTATTGGCTATGACGTAATAGCATAATCAGCAGAGAAACGAGCGCTAGTGGAAAGGCGGAGCTAACAAAGTTGTGCAAAACGTATGTGCGGCTCTGTCGAGGTTATATTAAATGCGCGAGTATGTGACACTATTACGTCACGAGATAACCGGCAAACTGCCGTATTTTAAATACGCTCTAATCGTAAGCCTATTCGTTTTACAATAAAACCAATAATAGTCGGTAAAACTACCTTCAAATTATATTTATAACATATTGAAGAGTCATACTGTAATGCTATATTATTACCTTTGTCATTTTCGTTATTGTCTACTAGCCCATTGAAAACTAATTAATAGCATTTTCTAGCACGTAAAATAAATAAAATAAAATAATTTCTGAAAATGTTACAAATAAAACTTGTTTTAAACCATAAATTAAAATTTTACGAAAATTATACCACATATACCTTAACTTTTCACGCAGTATATGTAAGCAGAGAAAAATATCTCAAGCCCATAACAAGCAGCCACCAGTATTGAATAGGCATAAACTGGTGTAGGATTGATTTATGTAATTTCCATTTTAGCTTTTGCGGAGGTGATTAAAGAACTATGGTCCGAGGATTCTTCTGATCGTGTGGTCAACACAGTATCGTTAAAAAGCCAAATCCAAAGATTTGCCCCACGCTTCATAGGTTATGCACAACAAGACGCCCAAGAGTTCCTCCGTTATCTGTTGGAGGGTTTACACGAGGACGTTAACAGAGTTACAGAAAAGCCGAAACCTATTTTGACTGAAATAGATGAGAAGTTAAGGTTGGTTTTTATCTACCATTAATGCGGATAACGTTGATTGTATTTTTATATTTTAGCGACCATGAAAAAGCACAAGAATCCTGGACGAGATACTTGAGAATGGATAATTCGAAGATCGTCGACAATTTCGTTGGTCAACTAAAGTCCACCCTTAAATGTACATACTGTGGTCATTGTTCTGTTACGTTCGACCCCTTCTGGGATCTTTCTCTTCCCATACCACAGAGGACAGGTCAGTTGAGGTTGTCGCAATGTTTGGATTCTTTCACCAGAGAAGAAACGCTGGATGGCGATGAAAAACCCGTAAGTAGAGCCTTTGTAGCTTAAAATTGTGTATACATTTGTTCAATATCTGTTTTAGACATGTTCGAAATGCAAAGAAAGGAGAAAATGCACGAAGTCCTTTTCGATTCACAAGTTTCCCAAGATATTAGTGATCCGTATCCTTTTTTTTTAAATAATGCTCTCATGTTATTTTTACAATTCAACGTGTCTTTACTTAACTATTGCACTAGATTTAAAGAGGTTCTCCCCGACAGAACGATTTAGGGGAAAACTGAACGTCACCATTGATTTCCCCATCGAAGGATTGGATATGAGCCAATACTCTGCCGACAATATAGCTCCTTGCCGATATAATCTTTATGCCATTTCCAATCACAGTGGAACTACTTACAGTGGCCACTACACTGCTTATTGCAGGCATCCTTATGCGGGGACATGGCACGAGTATAATGATTCTCGGTAAGTTCATTTCATCAACTAACATTTGGTTTATGATGTTCCGACGCTCAGTAAGAGCATTAAGAGTGCTATTTTCATCTTTATGTGATGTTTTAAGGGTTTTTCTTATCGCTGTAAATTATAAGAGATATGCCTTTATAGCCCAATAAAATGGGAAAATTTTTATTAAATAATTCAGAGCGATACTTTTGTAACATATGTGATACCTTTTAACATATCAAAAGTCCGCACCTGTAGATGCCGGCGGAGGGGTGGGGGGGAGAAAATAGGTAAAAGAAATTGGTTTTTCGCAAAAAAACTCGGAAAGTATGAATTGTACTGTAAAATATGTACACATGAGAATTATAGGCAGTAGAAATCCACACAATATCGTTTTTTTTTTAACTTCGTATGACCTATTGGACCCGAGATAGATTTGTATGAAATTTTGACAGTTTTGCAACACAACGGAAATGCGCGCGTTCTTCGAATTTTTAAACATCTTTATAGCGCGCTTTCAGAACACTTGTTTAATGATAAATACTCGAAAACGATAGATCGTACGCATATAGTGTATCCAATAAAAGTTAAAGAGAATCAAATTTTAATTATGTTGGTGTATGTACAAAATCGTAGAAAGAAAAATTGAGGTTATGTAAAAAAACAGTTGCCACCATCAAAATGTACCTAAAAAAGCCTACAATTTGAAGGAAAAAAATCCCAAGGATGATTCGCCCGAACAATACAGCATTCCCAATTTTTGAAGTAAAATGCGTTTATTAGCAGTTCTAGGTTATGTGTCATCTTTCGCCTTAAAATCTGGCACAGGTTTTCATAACTATACAAGATACGTTATTTCCTGAAATTTCAATAAAATTGTTTCATTCCCTGGAGAGTTATAGATAAATTGAATGCACCTTTGTTGGAAATAGCACTCCTAAGATGTCCGAACAGTAACCTGAAGTCGACCTCTGCAATTTTGCATTTTTTTAGGGTTTCTCCAATATCATCAAAATCCCTTGTCAGTGGTGAAGCATACGTCCTTTTCTATGAGCAAGAGGGCACAAAGTCCCACCTTTGAGTCTACGAAACTTAGTTTTTTTATATAAAGAGAGAAGATATTTATTATAAACCAATTTTTTTTATTTGGTTTGCAAAATTTATTTATTTTTACAAGTAGATCCTTATATTTTTTCTTGTAAATTTTATGTATTTACAGTTCATTTAATATAATCCTCTATTGATTTTTATTTGTCCTGAAATGGTGATGCGAAACGGGACCCTTTTACAAGTCCTCAACCAATAACCATATTGTTCTGCTTTTTTATTTATATTATTTTAATATTTATTGATGATGATAGTGTGATTTCTTGCAATATAGAAAACTGTATTTCCTGTTTTGTTTTTTGTTTTTATTTTAAAATTTAATCTAGTCTTCGTTTTTAAGTTACACTATTTCTGACTACAGGGAAGTCGAACTGCGTGACAAGCAGTTCGGCTTGCCTCGTACTTTTAACAATTTTGAAAAATTGTTTAGGAACCTGTAGAGAGATGAATATAATGTACTTATTTATTGCAAACTGTTGATATTTTAGAAGATATTGTTATTTTAAATTTAGCCACAAAATAATGCTCATTTTTTAAAGGCATTTCTTTGTAAAAATTTTGAAACTAGACATTTATGATTTTGACTCCTACCTCGATGAAATAATTTGAAGCTTTTTTAGTATAAGTAGAGAAGATTTATACGATTGTTACCAAAATCTAGACAAATCAAGCACTCGTCAAAAGATGTCTAAAAACTAAATCGAACAGAATATAATGTAATATATACTTTAATAAGCTTTATATTATAAAAAAATGTTCAAAGCACTAACTTATAATAAATTGTTTGCAAAAAATGTGTGTATTTCTTCTAATGGTGTGGTAGTATCAAAGCAATGTTCCATATATTTCTGAGAAAATTTGACAAATTTCCTCAGAAATATTGCGAAAATCAAGAAAAAGTTGGAAATACGAGATGTCAAGAACCTATGATGTTTTGAATGGGTTATATTTTGTAATCAAATTGTCCTAGTAAATGCTTTTGTACTAATCACTGTTTTTTCCCTTGATCTGAACTCTACTCTCTCAGTTAGAACTGAAATGTCTCAGTGCGTTGACTTTGCTTCTTATATATTCCATGGTGCTTATTCGAGAATTGAGATTGATCCATTTCAATCTAGTCTCTAACTAGAATGTTGTCTGGTACTTTCAGCCAGGGTCGGACTGGCCCGGTCGGGAGGTCGGCAATTGCCGACGGGGCCAAACCGCAAACCAAAACAATGTAAATAATGTTTATTTATTTATTTTTTTTTTAATAAACAACTGGAATTAATCTTCTAGAAGTAAAAGATGAATGATAATTATTTCTTCTCAAGGAAGATACCATAACCGTGTATACGTATAGTTGAAAATGCATATTTGTGCTCATAACACTATATCTTCAAGGTATTAAGGGCCATATACCAGGTGATACAGGAGCATGTAATGGCTCTAGTAACTTTTTTTATTCTTCAAAATATAATTTTTAGAATTTAATATGTTTATAAGGAAATAAATCCGCTACTAAACGGTTTTTTTCTACTTCCGGTTAAACAATGCATGGGAAATTTTGGACAATAATACCCCGTTCTATAACTTAATATTCATCAATTTTTAACTTAAAGAAAAAGTTACTTTTATAAAATTATTGAAAAAATTTCTTTAAAATGAAAGCCTCTCTTATTATCTTATTTGAATTATTGAATATCACTTTTTTAAAATTAGGTTCATATTATGCAAAATGCAACTAACTTCACTAATATTAAATTTGAAATGAACCAGTTTTCTCTGTAATATTTGATATTCGACGATGAAAGATATGTCCATCCATAAAATTTTGCCATAATTGTCAGACAACCCGCACTACATATCTTTGCAATCGAGCACAGAGCATGGTTCTCCGATATAAAATAGCTTATTATTATGTCTATTACCAGAATACTCATATTGCAAGCATTCTTTCACCGAAATTAAATTTTTGAACTCTCTACTGCAATAATAATGCTCCTAGGGCATAGATAATATTTCTAGAAATACAAGAAGCTCGATGCAACGTTTTCCTCTACAAAATTTCAAAATCCTTGTGTTCTTTATTGTTTCTTGGGCGACAGTAAAAAAAATAAGGTGTATCTATGTTTGAATTTATATTTAAGTGATAAATATAAATACGCTACATATAACAGACAACCCCCAAGTCTAAAAGTAAGACTGTCTCGGAGGCTTTTTTTAATGCAGTTATTTAACATCGGCCTCTTTCCGCGACTGAGGCTTATGACCGACATCTCTTGATAGGTTAGAAGCTGGGGATTGATTCCTGTATATGTTAAACAGCTGACCGCTGTGCTACCCTATCCGCAGATAAACAATATGGAAACAAAAATATTAATTTTTATTTTTTGTTTATTTAAATCTGTTTTTTTTTTATCTTGAAACTTATTGATGTGTTTTGGGAGGGTGGTTAAGGCGTAGGGGTCAAATTACATTTGATGCCGACGGGGCCAAATGAGGCCAGTCCGACACTACTTTCAGCAAAGAAGATTTACTTATAAACGAACACGTAACTCTTCTTTGCTCTCAGGTCAGAATAGAGACCCTATAAAGTAAAGACTGGCCACTCGGTCCATAATGGCTGCGATGGTTTGTGTGCACGCGTGTGCATTAGTGGTTTACAACGTATCGCAAGTGTCAAAAACAGGTTGCAGTATTTGTTTTGACAAAGTGGAAAAGTATATGTAAATAATAACATTACCTACCATTAATAGTTTCGTGACCAAATCGGTCATAACAGACTGTTATTTTAATTTTAACCTATTACAATATAATGACAATGTCTTGTGACACTATGCTCGTCAAAACAAAAGCAACTCTGTTGGTGCTGCCATTATGCATCCACTTTTTATACGGATCAATCAGTGTCGAGTGGCCGATTTCTAGGGCAGAACTCAATAAAGCGCCATCTCTGGTCCGATTGGCGAACCGTCGTCCTATGGCTAGCTTCTGTCTATTAATAGATTAAACCTCTCTTCGTAAGAGGGCGTGGGCGTACACATAACAGTATACAGGGTGGGTCAATAGTGCGTCGTACCTCGAAATCTCGAGTTTTATGATGGCTAGAAATTTTTTAAAAAATTGCAAGTAAACTAGATAAAAAAGTCTATAACTAGGAATTATTTTCGAACATACAGGGCGAGCCAAGACGAAATTACAGGACCAAGTACCTTTCCTTAAATGGAATGCTATGCATATCAGTACATTTTTTGAAGCCTCTTTCTAGGCTCTATTCATTCCTATATTAGCATTGAATATCTAGCAACCACTTGGATGTAATGAACTTTTTTGTTGAAATAATGCAATCCGTAGATGAATATTAAAAAAATCACTACAATCACAATTATGGGTTTTAAGAAAAACTTATGCGAATACCAGTTACGAGACATCTACATCTAATTATTATTTTTGAACCATTTTCATTTCCTAAAAATGTACAGGGTGTCCAAAAATTATGTTTCAATTAAGAACATTTTAAATTGAATTTTCTCAATTTTTTCAAATGGAACACACTGTATATTTTTCGACGATGTGATGTAGAAATGAAAAACAAACATTTTTTTATAAGTACTTCCCTATGGTTAATTGCAACCATTTACAGTTATAGTGAATGTTCCCCATTTGGCTAATTTCTACGAATAAGAGATTGGGAAGCTGTCAGAAATCGGGAAATTTAAACAATTTAAAGATTATAATATAACTCTTAAATTGTTTAATGTCATTCTCAATCTGTATCATATATGATACAAATTGAGAATGACATTAAACCGAGTACGCATGGCGTCATCTATTGCATATATTAGGAACTGGCTTTTGTTCATTGTTCCCCATTTTAACAACAAATAGTTCAAGGACTGTTTGTAGTGAACTGTCCTTATAAATAGTTGACATTTAAGGCATGATAATTGAGCTACTCTCCAATAGATAGAGCCACCAACACGTATTGTTGGTTGCATAATTGTGACAAAAAAGATTTAAGGAGAGAAGCTACAATAATAACAAGCACGCGACGGAAGTACTCCCTCCAAAAGTGGTTTAAATGAGAGGGGGAAGATGTCTGATCTGCTTCCAGCTACAAATATTTCCTGGTAGGCTTCCAGTGGCGTCGACAAATATGCTGTGAATAGAGAGAGCTGTTTTGATTTGAACCAACTTAAGGTGGGCACATACAAGAGAGATCCGATAAGGAAATATTTATTATTTTTGGCCATAACTTTTATTTTAATACATATATTGGTAAAAAAAAGTATAGGACTACCTCAATAGTACTATGACAGGTGTAGTGATATGAATTTTCATTCAATAATTTCAGTTCTTTGCAAAATAGTTAGATTTAATTTTAAAAATTATATCAATCAAATTATTGAGTGAAAATTTATAACACTACTCTTGTTATAGTTCTACTTAGGTAGTTTTATAGTTTATTTGCAATATGCGTTTTAGAATAAGAAGTTCTGTTCCAGTAAATATTTCCCCATTGGATCTCTCTCTTTAATATGGCGACCTTAACAATAATAATAAAACATTTATTGATATGTAACTAAATATTTTATTATACATAGTAATAAGGAACATAATACATAATATTTGTAGGAAATAATAATTTTTTTCAAACATGTATAAAAATGTTACTTAAAAATTAAACAATACAAAACTATTATCTAATATATATCTAATTTACTGACCTTTGAATTGTATAAGTTTTGTGAAATGGTTGCGAATTCTTTCTTTTGGCGTTATATTATTACAAGCATACCTAATGCGTATATTACAATAGGAAATGATAACAGATTTTATTAATAGAAGTTTATGATCTTCTATAGCATTCATATTATGATATGTAATACTTTTGAATGCATTGGAAAAACATTCTTCAAGGACTACAAGAGTTATTTTGTCTCTATTAACTTTGATGCCATCTATTTTAAAAGATTGACGTAGTACTTTTTCTGTTTCCAAACAAATATAAATAACATCCTTTGAAGGGTAAGACAATCCTCCTTTATCTTTAAAATTTATAAAACTACATAACAAGTTTTCCCTTACATCAAATAGGGCTGTTAGATAGCTTTCACACCTAATGGCAAGACTTAATGTTTTCGTCACAAAACCGGCAATATAAATAACTACCTGTTGAGAAAAATTGGACAAATTATTCGGACTACATAAAAAGGTATAATTATGTTCATCTGAGATATCTATTTTATTACTTTCCTCTTCACCGAAGTATATAACATTTAACTCGTAAATAGATTTAACAGGATCTTGTTTTCTTGTAACACAGTTTAAAATATTGATTTGTTGCAAAGGAATGCAATTGCCTAACCCCCCATCACGCAATTCTGAATGTATTAGTAATTTCTTATATGCGGTTTTAAAATGTAGGCAACTAGGATTATCATTATGACCACCAAGTGAGCGAACTGAGCCAAAAAATAATTCAATATGGTCTTGACTACATTTATATAAAGGTATAAATGATAAAAGAGGGTTAGGAGTACCAATAAATTTGTTGTACATGAATAGAATTGATTTTAGAGCAATACACATTCCTAAAAATCCGGTTTTCCGTTTTGATTGCAAGACGGGTCGATTGTTAAATAATTTTAAATTGTTTACATACTCAATGAAATTAGACGTAAAAGATGTTATCTTATCAATATTCGTTTTACATACGGCTTTTTTTAAATCCCATGCTCCTAACCTATGAGAATTTAAAATATCAAATGCATCATTCATTATAATGATGAATTCAATAGTTGCATCTACACGTGCGAATTCTGGAAGGTCCAAAACCTGTTTACAAAATAATAATGCATCAGCAACAGACCGACTTAGAAGTTGTGTTGCTAATTTAACCTTCATTTTTTGCTTAAAAAAAAGAATATGGGCATTGCGCAATTTATTGGCTAAACATAGTCCTTCTGTTTCTTGCAATTCGACAAGACGCTCTAAATAAGAAAAATTTATTTCTTGTCGCTTGCCATTAATCATTTTTTTCTTTTCCCCAAAACAATTGCGAATGAGCTTTATCATGTGTGATGGATCGTGAAGTACAAAAATTTCATCACCTTCTATTTTTATAATAGGTTTTAGATTAATAACGTCCCCTAACTTGGCTCCTAATAGAGAACACATAGTGAAATTTGGTGAGCAGCCATCAAAAGTCACATTACTTATTATGATGCCACATTTTCTTACTGCTACTATACACTGTTTTAAAATTTCTGCTTTCTGTTCACTATTCATACTATTAATAAAAAAATAACCAATTGGCACTTTCCATGAGTCATTGATACATACTAACATATAGACAAGTGCTTTATTTGCTATTTCGTTTTTAGTTTCAGTTTCAACACCAAAATCAACAAACCCATAACATTTTGATCCACAGAATTCGATCTTTTCTCGAATAGCCATTTCATCAAATACTAATGAACAAACATATTTTTTTTCCGACAGATTGCATTTGTTCTCCAAGACAGTTAATGCTTCCTTGGTAATTCCTGGTTCGGCATCAACAACAGAGTACCAATTGGCCAATGTTTTAGGATGTGGCAGACAATTGTGGAAACGTTTCCTTACATAATTATATGCCTTTGGCGAAAAAAAATACAAAGTTAATGCAAATTTCCTTATTTCATCGCTATATTGTTTTAAGACTCTTCTTCCTGTCGATTTGTTGAACAGTCTATTAATAAGATCCCTATTTGTACCAAAATCATCCATTATGGTACTTACTTGATCAGCATTAACTAAATTCTTTTTTTGTAGTTCCCTTATCACAGAAGATAATTTAAATATTCTCTTCTTTTGGAACCATGTTCGTTTCTGTAGTTTCCGTATTTCATGACATTGCCGCAAGTTCACTTTGGACATCATTAGGATTTGCCGACGTAGTTTCACTTTTCTTGGTGTATCAGCAGTTAATTCTGGAATGATTTGCGGTGTATCAGGTGATCGCAAAGATTCATCATATGTATCCATGGGTTCAGCGGCATCTATATCTTTACTGCTGCATGCAATGGCTATTCCCTGGTCTGTGGAAACTGTAGGAACTGGTTCACCAGAAGAAATTTTTTCCTAGAAAGATAAAGGTTGTGAAGTATTATCGAGAATATTTCTATAGTACTTTAGTAAATAGATGTCTTCTTATGGAAGTGAAAATTAACAAAGTAACGCACAACTCTTGAAAATTGCACGTCATTTTCATTTTTTGAACATAGATAGTTGTAGTAAAAGTATTTCTGTACTTACATATTTATGTCGTTGTACAAATATAGAGGGAACTACATTCTGATGTAAAACTATCTTAAAAGCTGATTTGTCAAAATCTGACTCTTTGAAATGCTGAGAACAGAGAACAGCAAACTTTGGGATACTCTCTTCCGTTCTGTTTAAAAACTTGATCCATGCTGCACGTAGTTCTGGTTTTTTTGGAAACCTACGAAATAACGATCAGTTATTTTAATTATATAACGGTGTTTGTATAAAACAATGAAATTTTGTAGTCAACTTTTGCCACCATAGAACTACGAACCCCTAACAGAAGTTCGTAACCGCACGCCATTGAGCAGGAAAATAAACAAACATGGCTGCTGTAATAATTAAAGCAAACTAGACAAAAATTGTGCGATCGCCGACTATATGTTATTACTGTTTACAAATTTCGCAAAGATATGCACTATTTTCAGTGATAAATGAAAGAATAACTTACCGGTGAAATGTAAATCCAAGTTTCCGAGCGTTATGTGACAAACCACACAAAATACAGCTCACCATTCTCAATTCTTCTTTTCTTAACACTCAATATTAATATAGTTCGTTATTTTTTTCACTAATATTTACAAAAAATCGCAATATACACTGATAGTCTACGAGAAAAGGCCAGGTAATGCCAAGGTGTGTAAAGTAAGATAGGTAGCATGGTAACTTTCGACCAATCAGAGATTACTATTTAAAATGCGGGAACGCGTCACTCTGCCTGCACATTCGAATTTCTGACATTCAAACCATTAGTATAGAAGCATAATTAGTTATGAATTTGAATTCCGTATTTTGTATTTTTTAATGTACAAGCACAAATTAATAAATTGACTATTTTGATTAATGATTATTAACATCGATAACGTTTTCCTTGAAATTTAAAATTGACATTACTATAATATATCAAATTTATAACTAATTAATGTATGCAGTTAAAGAAGTACATTTTATATCAAGAGACTGAAGTAGGTTCTTTTAATCTTGTGTGCAATTTCTTGCCCGAGATTTCAGTCTTGATTTCATTGCTTTATATAATTCTTAGCGAATTTAATAAGTTATAAGATAGATGAAGAAACATACATGATACTAATTTTCGCCCTAACGAAAAGAGTTACTTAGAAAAATTTCTTATTTTATGACATACACTCTGAGTAGAAATTTTTCCCCAGGCCAACCTTTACAATTATGTAGTATTAAAAAAATTTTAATGCAAATTTTTTATTGGAATTAGATGTGCATACAATAATTTATTAATAAAATTTAACAAGAGGGCCATTAAATTTTATCATGTCATACTAGACACAGCAATTAATAAGAAAAAATCACTCATTGGTTTTTTCTAATATTTCTTTGTATCATATGAAAATAAATTTTATTTCCTGTATTAAGTAATTTATTTCTAAAAATATTACAATACATAAGTCTTTGAAAGCCATCTTAACCTTATTTTCGAAGTTCAAACCTGCTTCTTTTAGTAGTTTTTCTATTTCACATAATTTTTGTTTTAATATCGTTTCGTTGGCTTCCATTGTTTGAATTTTAGTATTTAAAAGTCATTTCCTTCCTGTAATTTTTGAAGTTCTAGTTTTAAGTTATCTTCTACCAATTTATTATGTGATGTTGAAATATCGTGAAGAACTTCATACTCCGTTACTACATTTGCAGGAACGTTCTCCATCTCTGCCGAAGTTATATGGTATGGGGTTTATCAAGATGACTACGGCTGAGTATCAATTTTTCCATCATTTCCTTTTTTTCCTTTTCCTGGATTCTCTTGGTTCTCTCAGTTATCTTAGGTGCAACGTTTTCTAGTCCAGAAAGCAGATACAATGAAGGTATTGCTGAAAATAAAAAATACTATAAATTTCTCAATTATTCTAATCATTATCATAAACATTAGAAATTAAAAGGTTAATTTTATTTTAAACATCACAAAATATAAATTTAGGTCATTAAAATTTTCATTGAAGAGAAAAAAAAAACTTTAAAAAGTACATACTGATAATAATAATCAATATAATATAAAACACAAAAATGTACCTATCATAAAGCTCAAAGTCTAGGAAATTGAAAAAGTAAATTATAACTTATTAGGTACTGTATGATATAACGATATCAGCGAGGAAGTAGAAACGTGTTCATCAATATACTACTTACCAGTTTTTTTTAACTTCTTAGGATAAGTACCCATTAATTTGGCTTTCATGGCATCTTCATTAGTCTTCGATCGTAAAATGCTTACTGCAAACTCTCTTATTTTTAACGAAAAATTTGTCTTTTCTGTGACATTTTCTAATCCATTTTTTCTTTATTAGAGGGTCTTTAGGGAAGGGAAAAAACATCAACATCTCACCACTCTCTTTTGCCTTTTTTGAGTTGTTTTTTGCAAACAGCTACACTACAAACCTTTCCTCCAGTCATCTAATAATTGTATGTAACATTGTTATTTGTTATTATTATGAACGGAAAATAATAAAAACTGTTTACAGGTTACAAACTTCTATATACCATGAGTCTTTCTCTTTAACAGTAATTGTCAATTAGATTATACACTAAATAACTATAACTGCACGATTATAAATACAAAGACAACAAATATTTCGAAATAACTCAACAAATAAGCGCAACGTCTCAAAAAATGCATACGTACAATTAAGTTTCAGTAGGCACGATGACGCGCAAGATGGCCGCCTTCATCGTAACCCCTCCATTCCGTTCAAGTTACCATGCTACCTATCTTACTTTACAAACCTTGAGGTAATGCTCCAACGTAATCAGACGCCATTTAATAACCCAGAACTGACCTAGACAATGTGGTTTAATCCATGGCCGACTTCCGTCGCATATTTAGCTATCCCCCACCACCGATAT
Organism: Leptura quadrifasciata; assembly: GCA_963675555.1. Classification (NCBI taxonomy): domain Eukaryota; kingdom Metazoa; phylum Arthropoda; class Insecta; order Coleoptera; family Cerambycidae; genus Leptura; species Leptura quadrifasciata. The sequence goes on along the minus strand of OY776680.1, from coordinate 22,908,630 downwards.
ATTCTCTCCTGTAGTCTATTTCCTCGTAGTATTTACCTTTATTTACTAAATTGACTTTTGAGGTTATGAATTATTATCGTTTCTGTGTTGATAATGTTCTGATATATAATGAATAATATGGAACCACCGGAGATAAAGAAGCTAGATGAAGAGGTAATCAATAGAATTGCCGCTGGAGAAATTATTCAGCGCCCTGCTAATGCCTTAAAAGAATTAATTGAAAACAGGTGGGTATGAGAATTTGGCGCCAGATCAAGTGCCTATTTTAAAATACATAAATATGTTAGCCCTTTATATTTAAAAAATGAATATAATTAATTCCGTTATATATTCAAAATGTTACTCTTGTAAATAAAATAAACAATTAAACATATTTTTAGTTTGGATGCAAAATCTACAAATATTCAGGTAACAGTTAAAAATGGGGGACTTAAATTATTACAGGTGGGTTACGCTATAGTTTTTGAAACATACTGCTTCATTTTACAATGAAAAATATTGCAGATTCAAGATAATGGTACGGGAATAAGGAAAGATGATTTCGAAATAGTATGTGAGCGTTTTACAACGTCCAAGTTAACAGAATTTGAGGATTTACGAAAAATATCGACTTATGGCTTCAGAGGTGAGGCCCTAGCGAGCATGTCACACATCGCCCACCTAACCATAACCTCAAAAACAAATAATGACATTTGCGCATACCAGTGAGTATTTCTCTATATTGTATATACCAGTGTGCATGTAAATTATCGTTTCATAAATTTTTAGAGCTTCCTTCATAGATAGCAAATTGCAAGGGGCGCCGAAACCTACAGCTGGCAATCAAGGAACCATAATCACTGTTGAGGATCTTTTTTATAATATGACTGTTAGGAAAAAAGCGTTAAGATCTCCAGCAGAGGAATATCAAAAGGTTTCTGAGGTTGTCAGCAAATATGCTATTCACAATTGTAATGTAGGTAATTGACATTTATATGTGTGTGTATTAATACATTTCTTCATGTTCCTCCACAAATTAAAATTGCTATACTGCAGTCACAATCTTAGAAATGATTTATTATTACTAGACACCTTGAAAATGCGTTTGCAACAAATGCCGGTGAACGCAAGGTCACCAGTCATTTGCGGTTCAGTTTCAAACTTATTGGTTGTCATCAGCATGGAGCAGACAAATTTGATCTTGTGTATGTATGGTGAGTAGAACTCAGTCAGTGACTTGTGTTCGTACATCTCTCTATCACCACTTGAAAGGCCTCGAAATATGCATAAATTTAGTAGTTATAAAACCATGACTCAGAATGCAACTCTGCAGTATAGTAGTTTCAATAAGGATTAAATTATCTTGTTTAATTAAATCGAGAGGCTTGTTCCTTTACAATCTGTACATCTAACTGTAGAAGCACCAGTACAAACCCTTTTACTCAGTAGACTAAACCAAACACGCAACTGATGTCACAGTGGTATCAGAATTTTTTAATTAATATTGTATGATGCGGTATGACACTAAGGTCATTATATATATTTCTAGGCTTCGCTTTAAAGAAATATGGTGATAACAATGATATTCGAACACCTCAAAATTCGAATTACATAGAAAATATTAGAATAATCTATGGAAATGCAATTGCCAGAGAACTCATCGAATTTTCCCTTGAAAATCAACCTTTTAAATTCAAAGTTCATGGTTATATAACTAATGTAAACTACTCAACTAAGAAATTCCAGTTCCTACTATTCATCAACCATAGATTGGTCGATTGCCAAAGTAAGGGTCATTTTGTAAGTAAAAGATTGCGAAGGTACTAATAGTATACTTTTTCCTCTTCAAGGTTTAAAGAGATGTATAGATCAAGTTTACACTACGTATCTACCTAAAAATAGCCACCCATTTGTTTATTTAAGTCTCGAATTGGACCCTGCTAATATCGACGTAAATGTGCATCCGACAAAGCATGAAGTACATTTCTTAAACGAGGAGCAAATTATCGAAACCATTACCACTGCACTAGAAACAAAACTATTAGGTTCGAACAATTCTAGAGCGTTTTTTACCCAGGTAAATAAATACAAATGTAATAGCTCAGGTAATTGGTACTTTTCAAAGTTTTTTGTACACAAAATTGTTTAATGGTATCTAAGTTTCAATATTATTTAGGCAAAGCTGCCCAGAGTGCTTCATATGGAAACAAAAGAGACTTTAAAAGATAGAGATAATGCGACGAGTAAACCTGTTAACGCCAAAGACATGGTGAGGACTGATTCTAAAGAGCAGAAACTACAAAAATTTTTTGGTGCTCCTATTAAAAAATCTGAAACGGCTGAGGTCGCACAGAAAGATGTTAATATCTCGCTTACCGAAGAGGAATATCAGCAACAACACGAATTGTTTGTCGAGAGGAATGAGAATTTCGAAAGTATGATCTTGAATAAGACTGAAGAAAATGTGGGAGAAGGTAAAGTTATCTAATGTTGAACAAAATAAAATTTAAACTTATATTATGATTTTAAGAGAATTTTATTTATTGCGGATATGAATCATAGACTAGTATTGTTAAGTTATTATAACTAAGGTATATTGTGTATTCAATAAATGTTACTCTTTGTATACTGACTTCATATCTTTTAAAAAGGCTGACATTTATAAATAAGTTATTAATATTGCATTATTGAGGAATTTTCCATTTATAATAATAATAATAATAATAATATGTCTTTATTTATTATTGAATATAATAATAAAAGGGCGAAGTTCAGTAGAGTGAGACACTCTCTGCTCTTCCACTTAACCCCCACTTAATACATTTTAATTAATTCTAGGTATTTCTGTAGAGAATTCAAAAGAAAATAATGCAGATGAAAAGAAAAGTAGAGAATTTAAAACACCAATGGACATTAACAGGCCTCCTAATAAAGTTCATAAGAAAGATGACTCTCTAAATGCCACATTTATCTCAAAAATAACCAGGTATGTAGTTAATGAAATTTAAACCAACTGGAATAATTTTAAAATATAATACATGGTATACTATATTTATTTTAACCATATGTAATGTGCAGCAATGGATTCAATATATTTAGTTTGGAAAACAAAGCTAGTAACTGAACACTCTTTCACGAACAAACAAATAATATCCTCAGTGGTTTTCGAAGAATATAATTAGAGACATTAAACATAGAAATAAAATTTGAAAAAGCAATTTTCCAACCAACTTTAATAACTGCTTCACTTTTAGGAAAGCTAACTTACATCAAACTCTTTTAAATATTGATTGGTCATTTATTACCATATATAATGATATTAACGACGCACGTGACATGTTTCACGAGAAGCTGTATTCGATCTTTGATTTATGTATTCCAAGGTATCGCCCATCGCAGAAATCTAAGTATCCTCCCTGATTTAACTTCAATATTATAGGGGGCGAGCGTAGGTGCATCTTTACTATGCGATGTAAAGCAACGACAGGCGCAGTTAGTACTTGGATGGGTGACCATTCCAACGGAAACCGTGTCCTCGCCTCACACATCTTCCAGCGGCTTGTATATCGGTGTATGCGCAGAAGCTATACAACCTTAGGCGAGGGATGTATAAGAGATATACCATCCTTCGGAGGGGATGTAAAGCCGTCGGTCCCTTGTCTATTAAATGTTAGGCAAGTAAAAGATCCCTACTCTTCTTAAGGGACGAGGTTCGGCAAAATTCCTGGTTGGGGGTAGCTCGTCTACAGGCGTCAGTGTTAGGCCTCAGTAGCGGAAATAGGCCGACGTTAAATAAATGTATAAAAAAAAAAAAAACTTCAATATAAAAACTATCGGACTAAAAACTAAAATGTGGTATACACACCAAACTTCAGGTGACATTGATGCTCTTAATGAATTTAAGTATTTAAGATTGCAAATTAAATTTGATATTGGCGTCTCATATAAAAACTTTGTGCGAAGATCAAAAAGTACTATTGATCCTTCTAAATTTTTAGGCTTCTATTAACAGTAAAAAAGGTGTGATTAATATTTCCAACCACATGCATTTTAACGGTCAAATTTTAACTACCACAAATGATATACGAAATGTGCTTTTGCTAATTTTTTTGGTGAATCTTATATACCTAGTGGAGCCTTAAACTTCAATGATGCACTCAATAATGTTAATATCCACATATAAGCCTTTGACGAATCTGACGTATTTAAAGTTATCAAAAAAATTAAACTTATAATAACGACGGGACCAGATGGCGTTCCAGCATTTCTTATTAGGAACTGCGCTGAGATATTTTCTTATCCGTTAATGGTTTTGTTTAACTTCTTCGCTACACTTGTTAATTTCCGATCATCTGGAAGCGATCTAAACTATGTCTGATTTATAAAAAGAAGATAAATTTATGTGTATACGAATAGCCAAAAACATAACGGTATATCTTCTAACTTGGCAAAAACTTTCCGTTTCAGGGTAGAGACAAAACTGACCAGTGTTCTTGAACTAAGAAAAGAAGTGGAGGAGAATTGCCACAGGATGTTACGGGAAACATTTGCTCAGCATGTGTTCGTCGGTTCCGTGAGCCACACGCAAGCCTTAATCCAGCACAGCACGAAGCTCTTCCTTTGCAACACCCAAACCATACTAGAGGAACTGTTCTACCAATTTATTTTGTACAACTTTCAAAACTTCGACAGTTTTAAATTCTCCAAGAAGTTATCTATCTATGAGTTGGCGAGTATATGCCTGGAACTTCCCGAGACGGGTTGGACACCTGAAGATGGGGATAAATCAGAGCTGGCCAAGCGTATCAGTGAGATACTCACTGATAAAGGTCCAATGCTGCAGGATTATTTTTCAATGGAAATCGACGTACATGGGAATCTTTGTAGTATACCTGTTTTATTGGGTAAGTTGTTAAATTAATCAAATACCGCATTATTTTTGCAGTGGTTTACATTTATTCAGTCTCTTGTCGCTACCATCAAAAATAGCATTTTTCAAATGATAAACACAGCTTCGGTAACATTTTGGTATATAGTAGTAGTTGTTTGTCTTTCTTCTAGTATAAAGTTTTTTTATGTGGTAATGAAATTATCATGAGACGCAAATTCAAGACGCTCATACCAAAACAAAGGCAATGTGGAACACAATAAATAATGTTACGTGTTTACAGTCTTAAGTAAACACTCTGTAGGTTCAAATAACTTGCAAGAAGAATTTCCACTAACCACTATTTTATTAATCACTTAATTTACAATAGTTAATCCTTAAACTCACACAACTAATAATAACTTTAATCTAATATAAATTCATTACTTTTAAATCACAACTGTACTTTAATTTTAAATCACTTGTCAACCTAAAGCTCTCTCTGTATACCAGAATTGTACTGTATACTCAACTGAACTGAACTGTCTTGCCTGCTCAACTTCACTTCTTTATATACACCCTTAGAATGTACCAGAATCGCATTCCATATCATTCTAGAATAGGTTGAAATCCTCCAGAGTTTTCTGCTATGTTAGATGGCGGTTCGTTAAGCGGCCCAAAGATGGCGCCACCCCACCTACCGGCCATCAACAGAATAACAGGTTTTCCTTCCTTTGACCAGGGACTTAATCGCATCTTCCCCCATTAGAGAGCAGCACATAACACTAAATTAAAAGGCATATGAAACAAGGAAAATATTATAACTATAACAGAAAATGGCAAAAAAATGCTGCAGTGACCAATAATTTTAATAAACATTTAACATCCACAATAAGTGAAAATTCTGTTTTTGAGTCTTTTTAAGCTCCAATATGCCTTTTTATTGCACTTTTTTTAAAACCAGTTATATCGTCCGATATGTTATCTTTAATAAATAAACTGAAATCATCTAACTCTTGTGGATACGGTAAATTTCCAATAATTTAATTAAACATTCTAATCTGAGTATCTGTCAGCCATTGGCTTTTTTCATAAGCGTATCTTTTAACACCGGAAATTTTCCAAACATTTTCAAGCTAGCTATTGTCCAACCTTTATATAAAAAAGGTGATCCTAATGATTACGGAAATTACAGAGCCAACAGTTTGCTTTCTAGTTTTTCTCAACTATTTGAACTTGCTATCAAAGATCAGTTGTCTTCATTTTTGTACCAGAATGATTTACTATCTGTTTGTCAACATGGTTTCTCTAAAAACAAGAGCCCCGAATCAGCACTGTGAGTTCCAAGCCATAATTGTTAATGCCCTCGATAACAGGCAATATGCTTTAGGATTATTTATAAATTTCTTCCGTGCTTTTGATGTTGTTGACCATGAAATTCTATTCAATAAGTTTAGACAGGTACAGAGTCAGCGGAGTTGCTTTAAACCTCTTTTCCTCTTACCTAAACAATAAAACACAGATCGTTAAATTTAACTATGATATTGCCAGTGCTGTATGCAACATAACACATGGAGTTCCTCAGGGATCTGTTTTGGGGCCTCTACTTGTTAATATATTTGTTAATGATTTAATAACATATTTAAATAAAATGCCAAATATTCACTGTGTCTGTTATGCGGATGATACAAATATTTTAATCATTGACAATGACTCAAATGTTATTAAAATCTCCGCTGAATTAGTGTACTCACAGGTAGTTCATTGGTTTCAGGAAAACAAGCTTAATTTAAATAATAAAGATAAAACTAATATGCTCTGGTTTACTTTACACAGAAATCTGGATATGTCAATTTTTAATGGAAGTGATATTACTGAACAGAAATTGTTATGAGGTTGACTTTTGTTTTTAATAAGTAACAAGTTTTTAAGATTTCACAGCACCTGCGGTTTTGGACTTTACTTTTGCCTATATTTTATCTAATCTTTTAAGTGTATATATTTTTTATGTATGTACTTCCTGCCTTATTGACTGACTATATATTATAGTTAAATTTTTTTGACAAAATATTTTTTTCTGTTTTTTTTACACTTTTTATGTAATATGTTTGAATTGTGTAAAATAATTTCTGTGCTATACACCAATAAATATAGAACCTGAAAAAAATGTCCTTTTATCGACATATGGAGCACATACGAAATCCTGAACAAAACATCTTAAATATGACATTCACTTTTGTGGATCTATTGTTTATTAATCCTGGGACTTTCTTCATGTGCATGTCAAGTAATCACTTTACAAAGAAATGCTATTATCTCCAGTCTATTATGGCTGTCTACAGAGCAGTTGTCATTCCAACACTGCTATATGGATGTGAAAGCTGGGTCACTTACCGTCGTCATGTGAAAGAATTAGAACGTTTTCAGCAAAGACACCTCAGAAGTATGATGAAAATCCGTTGATTCCATCACATATCAAACGTGGAAGTACTCAGGAGAGCAAACAACCTTCCAATTGAGGTGCTTATTTCAAGAGCACGCCTAAGATGGGCAGGTCACGTTCATCGTATGCATGATAACCGCCTTCCTAAATGTACACTTTATGGTGAATTGCTAAGCGGTAGAAGAAGGCGTGGCGGTCAACGAAAGAGGTTCAAAGACGCTCTCCATGAAAATCTAAAATCCTGCGGTATTGCAGACGAGCAATGGGAACAACTTGCAGTGGACAGAACCGAATGGCGAGGGGTTGTGGCCAGCTATCAAGGAAATGTTGCTGCAAGAAGGCCGAATCCAAGACCTAACCAGGTCTATGTTTGTCCTGACTGCGGTCGACATGTGCTCTCCCGAATTGGCCTCTATAGCCATAGTCGTGTGCACCGTAGATGAATGGGAATTACAATAGACTACACCTTTTACTTGTTTTTTATTGTACACAATCTATCGACTGTAACATTTTTATACTCGGATTCGAGTAACGGCTAATAATAATAATAATTATCTCCAGTATCATTTTTATCTTTCAATCTTTGATAATACATACATGGGCTTTTAGTTTTATTCTCAAAGAATTTCTTTTTTATTTTTAGACAATTATGTACCAGACCCAAGAGCTTTGCCAATGTACATTGTGCGATTAGCCACAGAGGTGAAGTGGGATACCGAAAAAGAATGTTTCATGTCGTTTTCTAGAGAAACGGCTAAGTTTTACTCACAAGTTTCAACAGAGAATAATGAAAGCGGCAAAGATTGGCAGTGGGTCACCGAGCACATACTATATCCTGCCGTAAAAGAATATTTTATCCCACCAAAAATCTTTACCGAAAACGCTGCTATTTTGGAAATAGCGAACCTGCCAAATTTGTACAAAGTATTTGAAAGATGTTAATTTGTTGTTCCCTTGTTTATAATAAAAAAATTAAACTGCTCTGATCATTTGTTTGTTTTTTTTTTAGGTAGAGATATTAATATCAGGATTTAATTTGCAAACTTGAAAATCGCATATTTTTTTTAATTTCAAGTAAAGGCCATATAGGCCAAGAGGTGCTGAATTGTTCAAGAAGCCTTTGAGAACCTCCTTCAACTTTTATGGTGTGTAGCCCTGTTTAAGGAGACAACACTACACAGGGTCGGCGTCTTGGTGCTTTCCTATGAGGGCTATTTTTCACAAATCAGTATCTTTGGTCCTAAAAACCACATTTACAAAACGCCAAAATATTTGAACACTACACTCGAGTACACTACTCAACGCTTCTTTCGCTAACCACGTCAACATCATCGGGAGACGAATAAGACTGATTTTCAGTTTTGATCATTTCCCAATGATGCTAACAAAACTGCTAACGGTAGAAGAAAGCTATTACAATATTAGAATGTGTTATGCGTCAAAAGTTGTTTTATTCCTTTTAAGTAGGCAGTAAGTATTTATTAAGAGGTATATTGAGGGTTGCCGCGTTGTTAGATTTTGTTGGCTTGAAGATGATATAGTTTCGATCATTTTAGGTAGGCAGTAGGCACTCTGAGGTGTATTAGGGATTGCATGGTTAGATTTTGTTGGCTTGTAAGGTCACGACAGAAAACATAGTAGTGCGCTTGGCGTTTTTCGTGAATTTTTCCTTTTAATTGCCATTTGCCATTGCTTTCCATTTGATGTATCCATGGGATATTGGAAATTCATGGTTAGTTGTGTACGTTATGGTTGTTTAGGACCACACACCTTACTCGACTAGCTCGGATTTTTTAATTAAAGCCGTCCCACAAGGAATTACTTCCAAGATTGATCTCTTGGATCGCCGATTTAAGCCGCCCTACACCTTTGGAGCAAGAGACGTCTGGGTTTCGGTCACCGATTCTTGTTCTCCACTTGTGGACCCCTAACTGGAATTTTATTGACAACCTTTCTCTTTACTTTGGACAATGATTCGGGGTTCTTGGCACACAAGTATGGAACGATATTGACAACTGTAGGCTTCGACATAGGACAACGATTCGTGGTCTGGATCATTTTCGATGGATGGGAATTACAACGACAACTTATGCGACCAATTTGGACAATGATTCATGGTACTTCTTGGAAGGCAGCTATTCAGTTCGCCATACAGGTTTTTATATGTAGCGTATGAGTTCTGAATATATTATGCCTATATTTTGTATATATTTCACTTTTGGCTATTCAAAACTTTAAGTATTTGGGTATGTTTTTTTTAAATGTTAAATACAAATAAATTCACATTTTGGGTAATTTAATTTAAATTTTTATCAAACTGATACTTGATATATATATTTATGTTGTATTTATATATATATGAATTTTTTTTTTAAATGGCCATATATACTGTAAAGTATCATAAATGGTCAGTAAAGATTATTATTATTATTATTATTATTATTATTATATATATATATATATATTGGTATAGTGGTGAGAGGTAATTGAAACCTCTCATGTGGTCTAATGCTACTATACACCAGACATCATAGATGTCTCCGTGGTGCATAGCGACTTGCCATTTTGCAAGTACCGAGAGCGGCGACCTTCAGCCCTTGGTGGACTTAACCTATATACTGTTATTATAACATGATTTGCAGGAAACAACTACTCAGCGGGCAAATACCCCGACCTGCATTGAATTACACCTTACAAATCATGTTATAATAACAGTATATAGGTTAAGTCCACCAAGGGCTGAAGGTCGCCGCTCTCGGTACTTGCAAAATGGCAAGTCGCTATGCACCACGGAGACATCTATGATGTCTGGTGTATAGTAGCATTAGACCACATGAGAGGTTTCAATTACCTCTCACCACTATACCATTTACATTAGTCTGTATAAGACTAGCAGGTTGGCCACTGTCATTTGTCTGCTCCATGACCTATGGCATACTGAGGAGAACTAATAAGTTCGAAACCGGTCTATGTCTGGTCAGGGAGTTGACAAATGACATTGGCTACCAATTTTTCATGATTTGTAAGGTGTAATTCAATGCAGGTCGGGGTATTTGCCCGCTGAGTAGTTGTTTCCTGCAAATCATGTTATAATAACAATATATATATATATATATATATATATATATATATATATGAAGTGTTGTTGTACTTCCGGGTGCTTTCCCGCATCGATGGTCGACTCCTCCAGGAGTCACGGTTGTCTAAACGACGTTTCGGCAGAATCTCATCTGCCATCTTCAGGTTCTCGCTGAAAGCTGCCTACTGCTGCTCCTCGTTGCTCGAACTGAACTCCATACTCCATACATATACCTCCCCATATGATAATAATTTAAATTAAATTAAAATTCTTGTGTGAACCTAATGTTAACCCTTTTGTGATATCACACACGGTAAAATTAAGTTATGTAACCAAGGACCGGTTCAAATATATTTCTTGTTGTTTGTGAACATATACAGGATGGGGCAATAGTGCGTCGGACCTCGATATCTCGACTTCTATGATGGCTAGAAATTTTTAAAAAAATTTCAAGTAAACTGGATAAAAAGTCTATAACTGGAAATTATTTTCGAACATACAGGGCGAGCCAAGAGGAAATTATAGGACCAAGTGCCTTTTTTAAAAATGGAATGCTATGTATATCAGTACACTTTTTGAAGCCTCTTTCTAGGCTCTATTCATTCCTATATTAGCATTGAATATCTCCCAACCACTTGGATGTAATGAATTTTTTTGTTAAAATAATGCAATCTGCAGATGGATATTAAAAAAATCACCACAGTCACAATTATAATATCTCAAGGGGAATGCATGATGTTGCTACGCAGCACAATCGTTTCTTTCCATATCCGGTGACATCATGGGGCTGCCATGTTGCACTTCAAATCCACTCATTAACAGTCGCGTGTTTCAAAAACCTCATATGAAAATAAGCTGAAATTGCCTAATTTTAAGTATTACTTAAATATCGACTTTATTGTTTACATTTAACAGTTATCACAACTTATTCGGTATTTACTTACAAAAATAACAACTTTATTCAACAGAAATAAAATAAGTCACTTTGTAAAACTTACAACTAAAACCAAGTTAAATTCGAAAATCACATATGCACAGATCATTATCAATTTATCAGTCAATTATTGTTAAAACCTAAATTCTGGTTTACTTTCTCGGTCAACAATGTGTTTACTGAAACAAACAAGGTGATTTTATAAACTGCTTGACAATTTTTACATAGGTTTACTTACTCTTATTTGTCTTTCGAATAGACTTTTCTAGCTCTTGTATTTTGTTGTTTGCCAGCAACAGTTGGTGTAATAATTTATCCTGCTCTTCGCTATTAAACTTGGCTTTATACTCGTTGAATTCCTTTGAAATGTCATTAGTTTTTGCCTTGTGCTCCTTAACACTCTCTTCCTGAATAGCCAGGGCTTTAATCAATTCTTCAACCTATAACATTGTAAACATAGTCGAAAGTAACCAGAAAATAATAAACATTCCAAATTATAATAGATCAAAATTAGAAACCATTCAATCGCATGTAATATTCTTACTTGTTGTGCTTTATTATCATAGTGTTTATTGAAATTGACCAACATTTGGTTAGCTTGAACTAAATCTCTGGACAATTCATCAATAGTGGCCTTTTTTTGAGATAACGCAATAGCAGCTTTCTCTATATCTGCCATCAATTCGTCCTAGAAACATATTTAAAAATACACACGGGACAATGATGATTTTTAGGTACTGGACATACATTTTTCTTTTGGACTCCGACAACGACAACCTCGTTATCTTGAAGAGCCTTCCTTAAGTCTGCTAAATTCTTTTCTTGATTCAACTTTGCTGCCTGCAACACATTATTTTCTTTTTTCAGTTGACTTATCAATGCTGCATTATCTGCCGCTTCAAGTCGTAGATCATCCATACTTTTAAGTAGCCTTGCACTCGAATTGGACTTCAACACAGCTTCTCTTTTCAAGATTTCAACTTCCTGTTGTAATTTCATCAATTTTTGCTTGTTTAGTGTAATTTTGTTAACCAATATATTCTCTACTTCTTTAATTTTGAGGTTAAAGAGATCATCAAGTTGCCTTAAGTTCTAAAAAGAGATTATATATCTATGAACTACAGTAATATCTTCATCTTCATTGTTATTCTTAAACAGTGCATCACTTTCAAAATAGTATAATAATAATAATAATAATACAAATTTTATAATTTGGGTGTTTAAAAGAGAAAGAACAGACAATACAGTAAAATAATAAAAGCCAAAAATTAACACACAACTTATTTATTAGTCAACGTTTGCAGAGTTGGTCTCAATTTCATAGTTGCGGGTCTACTGTCGCTCGTCTCCCAACTCCTTGACTTGGCGCATGATCCACTTAGTACCTGACTCGGCTATCTTGTGACTTGCACGTACGATCCATTACAAGGGAGTCAAGGGGGGGTTCGCTAACAAATATATTATGGAGTTTTAAGGTAAAGGGATACCCTGCTAAAAATGGCTCATAGAAACTTATAAAAAATATGTATACTTGGATCTATAAGATTCTACTTGGATAGTGAAACTGTAATTCTCAAAAATAATATATATGAGGATTTATCTGCAAATTGAAACCTAAATAATCCCTCCTAAACTTTTTCTAAACAAGAACTCATAGGATGTGAAAAAAAATTGAAACTGTTTTATCTTATTATAACTGGTAAACTTTCAAACATTTCTCATCTGGTAAAAGCTCATAGAAAACAAAAAAAAAATAGAACTGTATTGCCTCATTAAAACTTTATATATTTTATATATTTTCAATAAGCCTTAGAAACTCATAGGAAATCACGAAACTTTGAAGAAAGTGTTTATATATGGCAATATCACATACTTATACTCTACAGATTAAGATTATAAATTGTTTATATTTTTTATGTGTCTTAATTAGGTATTTTTGGCAGGGTATACATGGAATAAATGACTTACAAAGGCAGCAGCAACGCAAATTCTATGACAGAACAATTTAATATTTTATATATTTAACAATACCTCAGCAAGGATTGTCAGCTTGCTGTTGATAAGTTATTTAGTTTCTATTTACAATACTTACATTATGAAACTGAACTTCTAACCGGTTTTTCAGAACAATTAATTGTTGTATCTGTTGATCTTTTTCCGTAACTGATTTTCGTATGTTTGATAACTGCTTTTTTAACCTCTCGTTAGTGCCCTAAAAATAATTTTTGTTGTCTAAAATATTAGAATAATCTGTTCAGAAATCTATTCCTACCTGAATCTGCTGCATGTTACTTATCAGTTCAGAAAAAATGTCTTTTTGATTGGTCATATGCAAATCTATGGTTAAGAAAACAATAGATTTGATTTTCGATTTTCCATAAAACACCAACGTGCATTTCTGGCTTGAGACTTCGCATTTTAGAAACCTGATAAAACCAGCAAAATATTAGAAAATGTAAAAACTACAGGACATGCAAACATACATTTCTCTTTTTTGAAATTGCTGCAACATTTCAATCAGGTCGCATTTGAATTCATTAAAATTTATGTCCAAGCTTTGGTTCAAACGCATTATCTCAAAATCTCCCAGATCAATGTTTTCTGTGTAATTGAAACAATAATCTGAAGGATCGCGTAGTTTAATTTGCTAAAATAGAATATTCAATAAAAGTACCTAAAGCTGAAACTTCTTCTAAACACTGTGAAGTCGTTTGGAGAAGATTATATAGTCTATTTATTAAATTACATTAAAGTAACTTACCAAAGACTCCGGCAAATTAATAATAGTAATGTTCAAGTTACGTTCTTCCATTTGACCACCGTTATCAAAAATCGGTATAGCATGATTCTTGTCATACAAGCAAGCTTGTTCTTTCGTTGACATCTTATCATGGAAATTGTATTATCTTAATTTGAAATAGCAATTTGATTCACTTTTATGCTTGACAGACACATTTACTTTTAAGGTTAACAGAATCAAATTTTGAATTTGCCAATGCTGCCAACATACAGGTAAAATATTCTAAAATAAATAATATAACAATATCAGCAGTAGTAGTTACTAGTAAAACTGGGACTGTGGTATGAAACCGTATATCATAATAGAGACAAATTAATGAAATTAATAAATGAAGTTATAATAATAGCCTTTTGTCAGTAGTAGATCTAATGCTCTTATGACTAAACGAATTATTCAAGAGGAAGAGGAGGCAAAGGAAATGTTTGGGATCAGAAGAAGAAAAGTTATCTGCGAGGGATAAGTTCAGGATGTTCAGATATCCTTGTTAAATCGCGTAATAACAAATTTTGACTTTTCATTTTGAAGCTATTTTTTATTTGTTTAATCATCATGCAATAAATAACCAATATATTTTTATACACTTTGATGCATGAATATAACAATTTTAAGATGGTTATTTTGCAATTAGAAGAACAGGTAATGAAGCAAACATTATTGGTTATGTTTTCGTTTATAACTGTTCTTTATTTTCAGCCTCCAATAATACAAGCAATATTTGCTGGTGTAGTTGACGAAGTTAAAGAACTCATAGAGTATAAACAGGACATTAATTGCCTTGGTAAGTTTCCCATTAATAAAGCTTTTTTAATTATTAATGTAATAATTATAGATTGCGAAAAGCGCACACCACTGCACGCAGCTGCTTTTAAGGGAGATGGTGCAATTTCATCTCTCCTACTTCATAATGGGGCTAGAGTGAATGCCAAAGATAGTAAATGGGTTACACCGCTACACAGAGCATGCTCAATGGGAGCAGATGAAACTGTGACGCTACTTTTAAGTTACCAGGCTGACGTTAGTGCTAGAGACAGGTTCTGGCAGACTCCATTACATGTGGCAGCAGCTAATGATGCGTATAATTGTGTGGAGCAGCTGTTGAATCACGTACCGAATCCAAACGTTACAGACAGATCTGGGAGAACAGCCTTACATCATGCTGCGTATAATGGACATACTTACGTAGCGGAACTTCTGATTTCTAGGGGATGTATTGTTAATGCTTGCGATAAAAAAGATTGCCGGTGAGTAGCGAATACGTTGATTTCTTGGTATGTATTTACTATTTATAAATTTTATAGACCTCTACATTGTGCTGTACAAATGGGACACTTGGACACTGTAGAACTTCTGCTGAACAGTGGCGCTGATATGAATGCTAAAGATCGGAATCAATATACTCCACTACATGTGGGAGCGGCAAGTGGTAAGATATACAATTAAAAGTTTAATAATAGTAAGAAAAATGTGAAATGTAATTTGAGATTGAACAAGTTAGTACAGTGGGGTTTTTGACTTATTATTTTTATAATAAAATCTAAGAGAATAATTATCAAGGTTTACTCGTTTTTTTATTGTATTATATCAGGTTATGGGTTGAGGGAAGCTTCACAACAAAACGAGCTAAAATATTTGAAAACAAAATGTGCGAATTTGCATTAGCATTTATTAATAGAAACCCATAATTAATTGCATGCTACTAAAACAATACATCAAATAGAATAGAATAATGTTTATTTTCACATAATTATTTCATACAGATAACATACAATTTAATTAAAAGAGAAAGTAAAATTTTACTAATTCATTAATAAATATTTATTAATTAAATATTCCGTTGTCCATAGCTTATATAATAACGGGCGAATCTTTTATGTAGAATCAAGCGATTTGACACAACTTAAAACAGATTTCCATGTTCACAGGTATAGAAACAGTCTGTAGACTTTTGATAAATGGAGGAGCCGAAGTAGATGTACAAAATGTCTACGGAAACACCCCTTTACATATAGCTTGCTTGAACGGCCATCTGAACGTTTGTCAGGATTTGGTTACTTCAGGCGCCAATTTGGAGTCTACCAACTTCAGAGGTCAAACCCCTCTGCACATTGCAGCTGCCAGCACGCACGGTGTTGACTGTCTCATGTTTTTGTTGAGACAAAACATTGACTTAAATAAACAGAGTTTGGACGGTAGGACTCCTTTACATATGACTGCTATCCATGGGAGATTCACCAGAAGTAAAACGCTTATCGACAAAGGTAGGTCGTTTGATTTGGAATTAAAATTTATTTAAGTAAATAATGATACAAGTTCTGCCAACATACAATATTATTAACATGTTCAATTTTGTTGAGATTTTTAACGTCAGGGAAGTCACAAACAATAATTAAGTGTGATTCTAGATAGGCAGTCTGGCAAATAGCATATTCCCAGACTGCTTAAAAATATTTAAAGTTGTACCCATCTATAAAAAAAATGATATTAATGACCCGTCGAATCACAGGCCAATTTCTGTCATACCATCAATAGCTAAAATCTATGAATCCTCCTTAAAACAGCAAATAACCGATCATTTTGAAAGTGAAAATTTATTTAGTCCAAGTCAATTTGGGTTTAGAAATAAGTTATCAACCACCTTAGCTATAGATAAGTTAACCAGTCAGGTAAATCTAGGTTTTGATCAAAAGCAATTTATTTGCTCTAAGTTCCTAGATCTAACCAAAGCCTTTGATTGTGTATCACATAAAATTCTCACAAACAAACTGCGATTCTATGGCTTTACAATAGATAGTATCAGGCTTATCGAATCTTACCTCAGCAATAGACAACAGTATGTCACATACAACAACAGTACATCAACTCGACTTGACATGAAGACGTGTACCACAGGGCTCAGTTCTCGGTCCAGTTCTGTTTCTAATTTATATTAACGATCTACCTTCCTCAATAAACAACACAACCTCTACAATCCTGTTTGCAGATGACGCAAATCTAACCATATGAAATACCGACTTAGACGTTTTAAAGGTATTAATGCTAGAAACAGAGTCTAACGTAGAAGATTGGTTTCTTGCGAACCAACTAAACCTTAACATCACTAAGACTGAGACCATGATCTTTAGTCTTAGAAAAATGGATCAAACTGATAATCCAGATTCTTTTAAGTTTCTCGGTGTTTATTTGGGCAGCACATTACTATGGGAGAGTCATACCAATCACGTATGTAAGAAAATCTCAAGAAACATATACCTACTTCGCAGTTTGACTCATCAGGTATCTACAAAAACCCTTACCACAGCATATCACAGTCTCATTCATTCCGTTATATCGTATGCTATACTTGTGTGGGGACATGCTAGCTCTACTGCTGATGTGTTCTCCTTACAAAGACGAGCAATAAGAATAATAGCAGGTCTCAAATTCAGAGATGATTGTAAATCCAAATTTATTGAATTAAAAATCTTAACTGTTCCGTGCACATATATTTACCAATGTCTACAGCATATCAAAATGAACTTAGAAACATATACCAAACGTAATGAAATACATACTTACCACATACGTAACAGAAATGATTTGGATAATACCTACTTAAGATTATCAAAAACCAGAGTTGGTACGACATTCTGGGGCATTCAACTCTACAATGCCCTACCACTTGAAATAAAACTCCTGCCACAAAGGTCGTTTAAAGGTAGAATCAAGCAGTATCTATTAAAAAACGCTTTCTATAACACTGAAGAATCTTTAAACAGCGAAGTACATACAATATAGTTATGAAAGCATTTGCGTGTTCGTATATTTATTCTATATGTATGTCTTTAAATAATAACTAAACAAGTCTATAATTGAGAATGTTCCATGCTCACCTTTTATGTCATACTTATTTTAATATGTTTTATTGTATTGTATCCACCATTCACTTCTTACATGTTGTACTGTTTTTATAGCTTTTATCTATTTTAATATGTTGTACTGTATTGTGTCTACTATTTATTTCTTACATGTTGTATTATCTTCGTTTTGTAGTTTCCTCCTTTTGACGTGTAAATACTATTTTGTATAATCAGCACCAATTATCTAATCTAATCTAATCTAGGATCCGTATTATTTAGGTGCAAAATTACTAGTAGTGCCATCTCTGGTGCGATTGATGAACTGCCATCAGATTGGTAATAATAATAATAATAATAAACTTTATTGTTCAAGCGACCATACAATAACATGGTGTGAGACACGTCGAAATGATTGACCAGAGTTGTCAATGCGATAACAGTAATAACACGAGTGGAAAAACAGAAAAATAAGGAAATATATACATATAAAGATAAAAGAACCTATTGCACAAAATTCAAATCTAATCATCTAAGTCATCTTCTAAAAATTCTTATAGAGAATAGTAGCATTTTGTTTATGTAAGTACAAAATAGAGGCAGAATTTTTAATTTCTTAAATATTTCTCTGTAAGAAACGTATTTTGCCGCACCTATTTCTTATTGCTTTTTTTGTATTATAAAAATTTTTTGTGCTACCGAAAAATTCATAACAGTAGCGAGAAATACTAAAGAAATCAAGTACTTTAATAATTACGAAACAAAAACCACTTAAAAAATAAAACCGTGGATAAGCAATGGAATAATTGTTTTTATGAAACATCGAGATAAATTGAAAAAAACTATTAAAAGACTTTACCACTACCAAAGAAGCTGAATATAGGGTGTATCGAAATAATAAAAAAAAAATCAATAATGCAAAAAACAATTATTACCAAAATAAAATAAGTGAAAATACTAACGATATTAAAAAAAATGCATCAACTAATATCTGAGCAACATATGAGAGCAAAAAAAATGCAACAATAATTTTCAAGTTCTTGACGACACCAGTAATAATTTCAATGGTGATAAAGACATGGCGAACTTTTAGCAATTATTTTTCAACTATATGTTTAGAGATGTTAAATAAAATTCCACAATGCCATAACTATACAAATACTTCCTCTAGTATAGACAAATCAATATTTTTAAAACCTGTTGATAATAATGAATTAATTAGGCAAATAAATAGTTCAAAAAACATCCTGGACCAGATGGAATTAGATCGAAAATCTTAAAAACCATATACACTTATACATTATTTCCCCATTAAAACCTAATAAATTTAGTCTTTGAAACCGGTGTAGTTCCTAGCCAATTTAAAGTATCCACTATAATCCCTCTGGCAATCCTAAAATAATTAGTAATTATCGACCAATAAGCCTAATTAATAATATTGCAGAAGTATTTGAAAAATGTCTTAAGGAAAGACTAATTAACTTCTTAAAGAACAGCAAATTACTCTCCACACCAATTTGGATTTACAGAGGGTAATCCTTCTTAATAGCATTGACGACGCAATGCATGAAGTAATAAAGCAGATAACAGATAACCTAGATAAAAGTAAAAGATGTATAGCTGTCTTCTTAGATCTAGCTAAGGCTTTCGTCACGGTACCTCATGAGACACTTCTTAATGTTCTTGAAAGCTATGGTGTTAGGGGCATCGTGCTGAAAGTCTTTATATCCTATTTAACAAATAGAACTCACTGTATTAGAGTTAGAAACGTATTAAATGATTCAAAAAAGATGTATGGATTGGTGTGCCGCAGGGTACAGTATTAGGACCAATACTCTCCAATGCACATATTACTTCTTTAATCAATATAAACATAAATGGTAAAGTCATTTTATATGCAGATGATACTGTGCTAATTTTTAGTGGAACTTCCTGGGATGACACAAGGAAACCAGTAAAATCGGGGGTCAACAAAGTAAAAGATTGGCTAGATGCCAATAAAGTATCATTAAACATAAGTAAAACAAATTACATTGCTTTCTCGTTAACATCTGCAAATCGTACTGATTATAACAACGTAGACAACTTAAATGATACAATAAAGGAGACCACAAGCACCAAGTACCTAGGTATTGTTATTGATAAAAACCTAAAATGGAACTGTCATGTAACATACTTAACAAAAAGGATTAGGTGCCTTATACACAAATTTTAGCTTTTAAGGCAATTCTTAAGTCAGAACCTATTACTAACAGTGTACCAAACATTGGTTGCGTCTCTTATTCGCTATGGCATAATAGTATGGAGTGCTCTTTACAATAATACTTTAAAACTATTATTGGTAGCACAAAATACATTACTGAAAATTATTTAAAAAAAAAAATAGATTTGCTACTCGATATCCACAAAACCGCAAAATAACACTAACACTGTAACATGCGTATTAATCGAATTGAAGATATGGCATGAACTAAAATAGCAGAGATAAGATCAATTTAAAATATGATTTCATTTTAATTTAATAATTGCTCAAAATTCCGCCCTCGAACTTCGACACATTTTTCGCACCTTCGGATTAGTTCCTCATGGGTAGCTCTTCTAATTGACTCCTGTGATATGTTTTGAAATGCATTTCTTACTCTTTGCATACAATCTTCAATGGTTGTTAATGGGCTTTCATAAACTTTATTTTTAATAGTTCCTCAAATGAAATAATCCAGAACTGATAAATCGGGTGAGCGAGGAGGCCATAAGAAAGGTCCATTATTGGCAATCCATTGATCATAAAAAGTTTCTTGTAAATAATTATTAATTAAATATGCGTTATATGGAGGAGCACCGTCGTGCTGACAAAAAATGTTTCTATGTTCGGCGAGAGGTAAATTTTCTAAATAGTTATTATTCAAATTTTGTAAGATATTCAGATATCTTTCACCTAAAAAAAAAAAACAAAAATTTACCTATACATATCAGGAGAAGAGAAAATTTAATTTACCCTTTAAATTTTCCTGATAAGATTGTAATGCCATCACTCTATCATTTCTTATGGCACAGTAAACATTGAACTGCCAACTTTCCTGAAATTTTCGCTCTCTGAAAATATGAGGATTTGAGTCACTCCAATAATGCGAATTGTGTCTATTAAAAAGTCCATTTTTAGTAAATTTTGCTTCATCTGTCCATATAATATTTTCCAAATAAGAATCGTGACCCTCAGACCTTATTAGAATAAACTCACAAAAATTCTGTCTTCTTAGGAAATCTGTTTCTTTTAATCCTTGAACCATATGGAATGAAAACGGGTGAAACTTATGTTTTAATAAGATTCTGTGAATTGAATCCTTGCATAGTCCCGATTCCAGAGTGTCTTAATGAGACCCTTGGAAATGCATGAAAATATCCCAGAATGACTATTTCAATGCTTTCGTCATCAACAATAGACTTTCTTCTTTGCATTTTTGCCTTGATAGAACCATAATTTTTAAAATTTTCCAGTGTGCGTTTTACAGTGTTTGGTGACGGTTTCGTTTTTCTGGATATTGAGTAGCAAATGTGCTGCCAGTTCTTGATATTACTTTATCACATTCTCCATAAATAATAAACACATTTCTAATAGTTTCTAATCATGGCTTTTTTGATGAAATGATTACAAGAATTCATGAATTTCTAATAAAATCGCAAATATTTCAAAAAGTTGTAACTTTAACCCCCACAATGCTAATATCAGAAAAAAGGGAATTCAATTTTACACAACTTGACGTAAAAAAATACAGGGTGTTCCATTTGACCTAAACAAGTTTTCGCGGTTTGAAGTTGACAAAATGTAACGCGAAAAACGGAACACTTGGTATGATATTATTGAATTTATTTCAGTTGTAGAATGTAGTTCCCCTTGTGTTCTTTTTATGTGACAAGAAGCAAATGAGGATCTTGAAGAAAGTTATAACGGTTCTTGCAAACCGTTACACTTGTCAAATTTTCTATAAAATGTCAAATATCTCTGAAACGGCAAGGTTTAGGTATAGGATATGCTATATATTTTCGACTCAGAATTTTATGCTGTTTTCGAAAACGCTAAAATATATAGGATGTTCCATTTGAAATAAGCAAGTTGGTATCGACTTCCGGTATAAGCGGAAGTGCCAGCTGCTTGTAATTATTTTAGTTGGATTGGCCACACCGACATTAGTAAAATTTTCAAAATTTTCTGATGCGTACTTTTCTCTATATCGATCGATTCAGTTCCCGGTGAGACACCCTGTATATATGTCAATTAGTATGTAGGTATATATATTTATTCTTTATTTCCGTATCTATGGTGTACCTAGCTACTACTGTTTAATTACGGTAACTCTGTATATTACTGATTATTATTCATATTGTATCCTATGATAAAGTGAGAAATAAATAAATTACAAATCAAATTAAATTATAAATTAAAAATTTGAAGAAGAACTCCAACATATAATGCCATAGGAAATTCTGGAAAAGAAATGTGCATAACAGTATGATAATATAGTTTCTGTATTGGTAATTGTATGTAATTTGTAAATTGCATAGCATACTGACTTAAATTGTTTTGCTATATTATTAATATTTGGATCCCAGCTAAGCGCATTATCTAAATTTACACCAAGAAATTTTGTTGAGTCAACTTGTTGGATGGATTTAGCCTCAATCATTAATAAACTACTTTCTAAAATTCGGGATATTCTTGGTGTAAAATTTACAAATACCGTCTTTGATTTATTTAAGACCAATTTAATATTCTTAAACCAGTCAGTGAATGTGAATATCTCCGTTTTAGCGTTATTTAAGGTGTCTGTCGAAGTGGTTGAACTACATAAATAAGAAGTATCATCCACAAACATAATCAAGTTGTTTTTAATTAACATATTATTGGGCAAATCATTTACATAAAGCAAAAATGGCAATGGTCCCAAGGCTGACCCTTGAGGAACACCTCATAATATAGCCCGTAGCTAATTACACAAGCTTCTTGCTATTCTACTAAGGTACGGTAACTACCCATTTAAAGTACCACACCATTCGATACCAAAAGCAGCTTACTCTCTGTTGGTTACTTCAGTCCATTTTGGATTATTATCTGACCAATTATGTCAATTTATCATTATTAACCTACCTATTAATTAACATATCTACTCGCGTAATTTGCTGTTACAAAATCTGGATGTTACCAGTCATTCAATGAAAACTCGAATATTCTGAAATTCGCCTCTAGAACTACCTTATAATTGTTATAACTGTACATTTCAGGTGCTCTGATAGACTGTCCTGACAAAAATGGTTGTACACCTTTGCACATTGCTGCACAGTATGGACATGATCTTCTAGCAAATACTCTGCTGAGTTATGGAGCAAATGCATCTAGAAAAGGGTAAGTAAATAATACATTAGTTTATTAATATGTCACAGAGTAATTTGTTTATTTTAAGAATATTATTAAAAAATGAGAATTGGCAAGAAATACACTGACATAAATTTCACTGAGAAATTCGGTTCATTTTATTCATCATTTTGTTCCATTTTAACTCTGTTATAACTTATAGAAAAGTTAAATCAAGCGCATGTAATAAAAAATAGTCCAGTGATGAATTAAAACAGTTACATCATTTTTTGTGTGAATTGCACGAAATTAACAAATAATGAGGCAATCAAAAATAGATTTATCAAACTGAAACAAAGGACCCTGCAAACTTCTTATGTAAATCCGGCTCCCGTTAATTTTGCTCATTTTGGTATGATATTCTACACATCATCCAGATTAAAAGTCCCAATGGGCAGAAAGTCCTAAGATCCCAAGGTTCTGTGGTACAGACCTTCAAAGATCGATATTTTAGCCATATGCGCTATATTGATCAAATTAAACTCGTTAAGACAGACTACAATGACGGGCGAATAACAAGTGCTCAAAATATTTAGCACTATAAGCAATGTGCATTTTACTAACCGACCAATAAATGCTAATGCTTGACGTTTTTTAATTTAAGGTATGAAGGACGGACGCCGCTTCACATGTGCTGCCTTTCAGGCTATGTTGAATGCGGTAGAAAATTCGTTCAATCTGGAGTAGATCTGAATGATAAAGATGACACAGGAAAAACACCCACACATTGTGCTGCATATAAAGGGTTAGTTAAAGATGTAGGCTTGTCTATCTTTAAGTTACATGTACAGGAAGCTAAGGGTATGCATCGTATTTATGAAACGTCTAAAACATGCAATATTTCTTTTTAGATCGTACGAATGCTTAGATCTATTGGTCAGTAATGGTGCAGATTTCAAGCTTATCGATAATCTCCAACGTCTTCCTATACACTACGCCGCTTCTCAGGGCCATTACCAGTGTGTGTTCACTCTAGTAGGTATCGGAAGTCCTGTAAACGATCAAGATGTGGAGGGGTGCACTCCTCTGCATCTGGCAGCCGCTTACGATCACGAAGGAAAGTGTGTGGAGTATCTTTTAAGTCACAAGGCGGATCCCACCATGAAAGATAACAGGGGTAGGTTTTTATTTGGTTTATTTTGTTATTAAATCAAAATCAAAACATATTGAAACCATTTTTCTAATAGACAATGTTGGTAATTGTTGTGAAAACTCGAAATTTCGTACAACACTAAAATTGTTATAAGGCATTGGCCAGGTCACGGTTACAAAACTGTTATTGTTATATAACAAGAAGAGAGAAGTTAATAAAATTTATTCTATTCTATTCTGTCAGAAGTTCATGGTCGAGGTATTCAAAGGCCTTGGAGGGGTGCAGAAACAAACCAAAAGCTACGTCTCCTCCCTCCAAAGCTTTATGAATTGTTTCTGGGAAATCGAATATTGCAGTTTCAATCGACTTATCTTTCAAACATCCATGCTGGAACTTATTAAATAGATTGCAAGACATGATGTACTATACTTTGATTTGTTCTACACATATTTAGTTTTCTTTTATAGAATAAAGAAATATTATTGTGACCTCTAAAAAAATGGATTTTTTTTTGACAGTGAAGCTATTGTTACGTGTTTACAGTCTTCAGTAAACACTCTGTAGGTTCAAATAATTTGCAACAAGAATCTTCACAACCCATTTATTTTATTAATCACTTAAATTACACAACTAATAATAACAATCTAATATAAATTCACTACTTTTAAATCACAACTGTGCTTTACTTTTCTTCTTAAACTTGTCAACTCTTATCTAACCTAAAAACTCTCTCTCTGTATACCAGAACTACTGTATACTTTACTGAACTGTTCTGCCTTAGAGTTGCGAAAATATCGATAGTAATTATCGATGTATCGATAGTGTGTATTTATCATCGATAGTTTGTGATGTGGTGTTGGTATGACAAGGTGAGCAAGAAGGTGTGGCGAATCTGCGTAATTGTAATTCAATTACATCACATTTTCGAACCAGCCTGACTTGGGACAGGGAATTGTTCTATTATGGTTGGCGGCAGTGATGTTTTAAATTGAACTGTAACTGTGTTCAGCGTGTTCGGTTCGCGTTCTGTCAACTCTCTCCTAACCTAAAACAACAAATACGACCGGAGGCGTAAGTATTTCAATGTTCGATAGATTAATCGATATATCGATAGTATGCTAAAAAAAACTATCAAACTATCGATGGGGAAGGCTATCGATAGTTTCGCAAATCTATTCTGCCTGTTCAATTTCACTTCTTTATTTATACCCATAGAATGTACCAGAATCTTATTCCATAACATTCTAGAATCTGTTCGTCGATTGGCTCATAGATGGCACCACCCTACTAGCCAGGGAGTAATTACACTCTCCTCTCTGTTAGAGGGCAGCACGTAACACTATTACTATTTCTAATAGCTGTTCGTCGAGCAATGAAGAACAAAATTGTATTGTCAAAAAACCTCCCTTTATGCGTTTTGATCATACTCTGTCACTCTATAGGGCGTGTAAATCAGACATAAAAACAATGTATTAATAAAAATAAAGTCTGCTGTTACATCTTTGTCTAATACCTTTAAAAAAGGGTTTATTCCAATTTTATAGATTGACTCGGTACGATGGGCAGCGGCATATAATACGTTTGTAATTTGGACTGTTTCAGGGTTCACTCCTCTGCATTATGCAATAGCAGGGGGAAATGTAAACGGTGTGGGGATTATGCTGCTAAATAACGAACAAAAAATGAACGAACAAAGAAACAGGCAGGAAAACTGCGAACAAAAGAAGCTGATCGAGTCAGGGTCTGTGGATATTACACCTTTACATTTAGCAGTAAGTTATTGTAATAGTAACTAGTAGGAGATTGTTACTCGACTCTTGTAACCCCTTTATTTTTTAAACAGGCCAAATTAGGCAACATCGACATCCTCCGAATGGTGATGCCGCATTGTGACGATGTGAACATTAAGACAAACCAAGGTATAACGCCTCTAATACTGGCCGCTCGAGAAGGCCACGCCCAGTGTGTTCATTTTTTACTACGGTTTGGTGCTAAAGTGGCTTTGGCGGATAACATTGATAGTATGACTCCTGTTCATTACAGTGCCAAAAATGGTCACTCACAATGTCTCACGTTGCTTTTGCACAATACAGAAGATCAGGACGTCGTCAATATGTTGGATAGGTAAGAAATCTGTTTATTGTTTGCCACTATTTTATTCATGCATTGTTAAGTAGAGGGTGCAACTTAAGTGCGACCAAAATTGTTAAAAATTGATAGGTAAGCACCCTTAAAATATTATCTTTTCAGATACTAACATTAAACACGATTTATTCTACATTTAGTTCGACGATATCGGTTTTTCGACGAAAACTTTATTTTAAATGGAACTGCTATTAGTGGAGTATGGTAAACTGAAGATAGCGGAGAATAATACATTTTTTCCTAGAGATTCTAAACTTTGGGTAGTTGTTAGTTGTCTTAAAAATAAGATATTCCTAGAGTATTTTCTACCTTCTGCAAATGTCGGAACGTAGTTTTAAACTCGAAAAAGGGGTAAATTAATTAACCTTCTTTTAAGGCAATTTTCAATTATAAATTTTTTTGGACCCCTTAAACTGTAAATTAAGCAACGAAAATGTGGTCCTCTTATTGTCAATGTTCAAGGAACCTCCACTTAAGTTTTTGTGATGTTACGTTCACCTCCCTCCTGTAATTCACATATATGTACGTTTTTTTTTTACCAAAAATTGATTGTGGGATAACTTGGGCAAATTTTGCCCGAATCAGTTGAAATTTTGGGTGAAGGTGGCTTATAATACCTACAAATAGCTGCCACAGTTCAAGTCAAAAGCTCCATTAGTTTGGCTATACAATGCCATTTTTTCGAAAATTTTTCGAAATTTTTAAAACGCTGTAACTTTTTGACCGTTTATCGTAAGACAATTTTCTCCCCGTCGAAATGTAGGTTTTTTTTATGTATTTTTGGGTGATATGACTCAAAAAATCTTTAATATAAAAATTCGATCCATTTTCGGTTACTTATAATGAAATAAGAGATACAATAAATTCTCTAAAAAATAAACGGAGTAAGGATATTTATGGATTTAGTGTAGAAATTATTAAGCGTATAAAAAATTTGATTATAATACCATTAACTAAACTAATAAACCTTTGCTTTAAGGAAGGTAGTTTCCCCTCTAGCCTGAAAAAGGCCTTAGTAATCCCTATTTTCAAAAAAGGAAATACTAACGATATGTCGAATTACAGACCAATATCCTTACTGTCGATAATTTCAAAAATATTTGAAAAATGCATTGCTAGTAGAGTAACGCGTTATTTCGAAGACAACAATATTTTTACCAACTCTCAGTACGGATTCCGTAAAAACCGAAGCACGGTCACAGGTATATTAGATCTGTTACTAAAACTAACCAAATCATTTGAAGATCTTGAATTCACAGCAATAACGTTCTGTGACTTAAGTAAAGCGTTTGACTGCGTCTCACATGAACTACTCTTAAAGAAGCTAAAGTTATACAACTTCGACAACTGCAGCTTACAGTTGTTTAAATCTTACCTTGATAACAGGTATCAACAGGTAAAAGTAGGAGAGGTGTTATCTGCTCAGAAGAAAATAACTGTCGGAGTGCCACAGGGTTCTATATTAGGACCCTTGTTATTCCTAATTTTCATCAATGATCTCCCATTTGGGAACCACTTAACAAATTATTTACTATTTGCAGATGATACCACTTTACGCTCATCTGGTAAAAACCTAGATTCAGTACTTGAGGATTCATGTGAGGCACTAGTCAAAGCTGGTCAATGGTTTAATGCAAATGAACTTTTCCTTAACAAAGACAAAACCCAAAATATGCTATTCACATTAAGAAATCATGACGATATAATTAACTATTCAAGTAGTGTAAAATTTCTAGGCGTACATCTAGATGGAACACTGAAATGGAATGAACATATAAATAATGTTTCAAAAAACTAAGATCTAACATTTTTGTACTGCGCAATTTAGCTAATTCTGTTTCTGCCAACACTCTACGGACTGCATACTTCGCTCTCTGCCACTCGCATGTTTCCTATGCTGTTATAACTTGGGGACATGCTGCAGATCGTGAACGAATTTTCAGGATACAAAGAAAAGCAGTAAGGATACTGGATGGGTTAAACTTTAAGGAAGACTGCAGAAATTCTTTTGTAAAACATAAAATATTAACATTTCCATCAGTTTATATATTAGAGAATTTATTGCATATAAAAAAAAATTATCATACTTATGTAGAAAATCAGGATATCCATGACCATGATACCAGAGGAAAAGAAAATCTAGCTGTAAAATACTGTCGCTTAAAAAAGATTCAAAATGGACCAAACTACTGGGCTATAAAATTTTTTAACAAACTACTTACATCTACCAGAAAATTGCCAACTAAACTTTTCAAACATAGGATGAAAACATTTCTCATTGAAAACGCATTTTATAACTATGATGAATATTTAAATTGTAATACTGCCCTTATCTGATTTCTAGAAGAGGGATATAAATTATAAATATATATAAGTACATCTATATCATGTCTATTTGTTAGTCTTAAAAACACTGTTTGTCTTATACCATTTCTATTTCATATTTTATAATTAAACTTATAAGTTTTGATTATGTACTGACCTGTGTAAATACATTATATTGTATAGTAACACCAATAAATTATCTTATCTTATCTTACCTTGAACAGGGACTTAATCACATCTTTCCCCGTTAGAGGGCAGCACATAACAATATATATGAATTACAAGAGGCGGGGTGAACGTAATATCATGAAAATTTAAGTGGGGATTCCTTGAACAACTAACAACTACCTAAAGTTTGGAATCTGTACGAAAAATTGTATAACACTTCGATTACCGTACTCCACTATATGGGACAATCTATTATTTAATTAAATCTTTAAATTACGAATAATATAGTATGCATAATGTCTACCTTCTCTTTGTATTACATTTATAAAAAAATACACAAACATATAATAAGTAAAATAATAAGAACAGTTAATCTGAGTCAGAATCGGAATTTGACACGAATAATGCCATATAATGTTATTTGTATGGAGAACACAATCAGACCAATTTTCGGGAGTCACATTTTGTAATGCCTGTTTCCAAACATCTAAAACAGCATTTCCATCTCTCCTGTCTTTTCTAATAATTTGTTTATTAAAAAATGTTTTCATTGGGCCAAAATTAGTTCAAATAGTGAAAATGCAGTGGTATGGTGGTAATCTCAAAACTTGGTGGCCCATATTATCAATTTTTTCATCAACGGCATATGGTAACTTTGCTTTGCATTTCTTTGCTATTTGTAGCAATTCGGGTTTTAGTGTGTTTTCCGGAACATTAATATTTTTGCTATGTAGCCAGAAAATAATATCAGCTTTTTTTTCTTTGAAGCATTTGGCACAACTTTGCTGAGCCATGAATGGTACTTTATATTGTCCATAATAATAAGCAATGGTTTTTCGAGCCAAAGTAAATGCTGTTCTTCCAACCATTTTTCAAACAATGTAGACTTCATGTTATCATGGTAATCAGCACTTTTGTTCTTTGAAAAAAAACTAGGTCTGCCCCATCTATAAATCAATCTTTGGTGGCAGCATGCGAATGTATATATCTTTTGCCGTCTGATCGTTTTTTATTTAAAACTGATTTGATGTTGGCATCATGCCATATATCTTCTTTCGATTGTATATTAATGTCTCCAACAACTATAATATTTCTTTCACTCACTACCATGTCATTTACGAAGTGCTCATAGAATTCAAGAAACTCATGAGTATTTCCATTAAGTGAATGATATAGTCCAGTGAGACTAGGTTCTGGTATTAACTTTAATATGACAGTAATTATAGTCCTTCGAGAAGGCTCGTTCATTTTCATATTCTAGTTCATTACTTATATGTAAAATTACACCTCTTTGAGTTACTACTGCATCTGATATGCCTGTATCCCATTAATTTAATTTCTACATCTTCGATTTCATTTGTTATATGGGTTTTTGTTAAACATATTATCCATGGTTCATGTTTACTCACAAACGCTTCTATCTAATTTTTATTTGTAGGTAAACCTTATATATTTAAATGTACATCACAGAATAACTTCAAGCTAGGAAAACTAAGTCTCCGTTGGAGCCACTCTGTACTGCTTATTTTGTTACAGGCAACACAGGACAGCCCTAATGCTGGCCGTATCTGGAAACCACATTGAATGTGTTCAAACTCTGCTGAAATGTGGTGCTGATCCGAACATCGTCGATACAGACGAGCATTCCTGTCTTTTCAGAGCGGTAATGTGTACATCTATAAAGTGTAAATCATCCTAAATTGTTGTTGTCATAGGTGGTCAATGGACAGAACAATGTGGTTCAACTACTACTATCCAGTAATGCAAAAGTACAGACTACTGATGTTAACGGTAAAACTGTCCTGCATCTTGCAGCGGCGTGTGGGCACTTCGTCTGCATGCAGATGATCATGGGCTATATGACTGAGGATGAAGCGAAGGCCAAGGATAATCAACAGTGCACGGCATTGCATTGGGCTTGTTACAACGGTAAGTAATTTGCAGTACAAGTTTATTGTTTAATGACAAAGTGTTGAAAGTAATGATTCTTTGATGGCAGGTCATGCGAATTGCGTGGAGTATTTACTGGAGAGGAACATTTTTAAAGAAATTGAAGGGAATTCGTTTTCTCCAGTTCACTGTGCAACGTAAGTGCCATATATCGTAAATTGTTCGCTTATTTTAAGTGGTTTTGTTTCAGATTTTCAGGGTCAGAAAAGTGCCTAGAACTATTAGTGCACCACTTCGGTGCCCAAATAGTTCATTTTACAGACTGCCGTCATAGGACGCCTCTGCATATAGCTGCATTGCACGGCCACTCGGAATGTGCCAAATTTTTGATAGACCAGGGCGCTGAGGTGCAAGTCTTCGATGAGGAAGGTAGAACTCCTCTTATAGCTGCCGCCCAGTATGGGCAAACGCAAATAGTAGGCAAGTCTCTTTCATTATTTTGTATGCTGTTGTTAGGACCCAAACATTTTACTAAATCTTCTGACCAGTAGGTTTGAGCTTTATAGTACTTTCTCAGGATTTTTTTTCTTTTCAAGCCTAAATGTTACAAAGAGAAATGCAAACTTTACTACCTTAATATTAGGGCTCCTAAAGTCCTTATGTATGTGGATAGGAAATACTAGGAATTTTGCTAGAAAATTAGATAATTGGAGAATTAAAAAAAAAATGGCGGTTTAAAATCGAATCCACTCATGCTTTTGGGCACTTTCAAATGTTAAAAATGTGTAGTTGTCATAAAGAGATGATAGTTATACACAAATTATGTTATTTGCTTTGCACTGTATATCATTATAATTATTTTCCATTTCAGAACTTTTGTTAACGTGTAATATCGATCGTATATCATGTGATAAACTTGGCAATACCGCTTTACATTGGGCTTGCTTAAAAAAGCACAACCAGACTGCCTTATTACTTTTAGAAGATAAGCTCGGAGATCCTGTTATTAGTGTCACTAATAACGACAAAAAAACGTAAGTGAAACTGTATTTTCTCTACCATATATATTTTTTTATTAATGACCTTATTATTTCAAGAGTTTATGCAATTTCGTTCCTCATTAAAGTAATTAAAAGGGGGATTATTAATAATGGGCCATAGGTAGATTGATACATAAATTATTGTTTTTTGGCTTAACAAATGTTAATTGGATTGAATCTGCCGTGGGTTCTTGATGAAACATTTTAATTAATTAATTAAATAATTATAATACACACTTTAGGTTTAATTTTTCATAGCTATGTTTAGAAATATTAAAACACTAGCAAGAAACAATGGCTATCTATGATGAGTTACTTATTGACAAATTAATAAAAAAGAAACAAAGAAAATTATTACAAAAACATTTTTATAACATACCAAATCTGCATTAAAAGAGGCCAAAATTAACTATAATGGTAAAAAAATACAACAATCAAGTAATCCAGTGAAAACAATGTGGGGAATCATAAATTCCCAAAAAAGTGAGCAAAAAACCCTCAGTACGTTTAAAAAACCGAGTATCGACCCCATGGAATTTAATGAGTTTTTCACCAGTGTCGCGAATGAGCTCATAGGAAATCTTCCTAAAACAAATTACGACCCACTTGATTATCTCAACTCCCACACAAACATACCAGAATTTCGTTTCCGTGAGGTGACATATGTTGAGGTGAGAGATGTAATAAACTCTCTAAGAAATAGTCAGAGCAAAGACATTTACGGCTTAAACATCACTCTAATAAAAACCATCAAAGACTTAATAATAATTCCTTACCAAACTAATAAATGAATGTTTAAACACTGGTATATTTCCAGATGCCCTTAAAATAGCTTCTGTCGTGCCAATCTTCAAAAAAGGAGAATTGGATGACGTTAGCAATTATAGACCTATATCATTACTACCTATAATATCAAAGATTCTCGAAAAAGTTATAAAAATCAAATAGTTGAATATCTCGAAAGCTATAATTTGTTTAACAAAACCCAATTTGGCTTTAGAACGAAATTATCAACGACATATGCTATTTTAAATTACACTACGTATACACTAAACTACTTTAATATGATTACAATAAAGTTCTATTCTATTCTATAGATTTACAAATATAGAAAAAAAAAATGGCAGAAGTATAAATTATGTAAATAAGGTTAGCAACTCAGTATGTAATAGATTAAGTAAATTAGGCATTAAAAAAAAAATGTTTCTTAAAATGTTTTCTTAACCGCCTGTCAAGTTACCGAAGTAACCCCCTGGAAGATCTCAAGGATCTTGTGCTAGGCAAAGAGAGACGAGGCTCTACAGTTTAATGTGGACTCCGAACCACTCTTGGGGCAATTTTTTTTAATGAAAAATTGTTTCGCCTTGCGGGAATCGAACCCACTTTGCTAGGCAACTCAGTTTGCTAGCCAGTCGCTTTAACACACTGAGCTACCATTAATATAATATCATCGAATAGAAATAATTTAGATCGCTTGATGGTTAATAATAAAGAAAGAAGAGAAGATATTAAAAAATCGGGGGTATATGAAATAAAGTGTATATATAGGTCAGATGTACAGCACAGATGTGAGGTTAAGAGAACACAGAAAGTCTATTTTAGACAATAAAAAATTAACTAGTTTCGCCAAACATTCCATTGAGCAAAATCACTTTTTTAACAGTAGGAGTGTTAAACTTTTGCATAATGTAAACAAAGGAAAAATCCTAGACATGATTGAAATTTTAGAAATTAAGAAGGCTCTAAGAAACCATAAAAATGTTACAAATACACAAATAGAATTTGCGAATACCCTTATAATAGACACCGTAGTAAAATTAAAATGAAGTAGTACCTTGTTGTATTATTAAATTTAAAGAAATAGCAAATCAAGTTATTATCCCTTTTTAAGTAGGTAGTGCATTTCAAAGATATATATGTTACAAACGGTCAGTTTTTAAGACTCTGATAATGGTCGCAAGACCGAGACATGTCAAAGCAAAACTGAAACTCATAAAACATTAAACCAAGTGTGTATTATAATTATTCTTTTACCAAGTTTTGGGGAGATTAATCAAGACTTTATTGCGTTATTATTGCAAAAAAATAACTTAGACACCCTGTTTATTGGGTAATTTTGTCCCTTACTTCTGACCAATGAAATGATTCTCATTAACGTATCTACTTGCCAGGGAAATTCTGGCTCAAATGCAACCACTTGTTTGGCTTGAATCATTGACAAATCACTCAGGCAAGCTGAGTTTTACAAAAATATCTGTATTTTTGCTTATCTTGTTTGAACCTTTTAATATGGATTCGATTAACTGTGATATCACAACTTATGTAATCAAACATACTATTATCATACCAATTTTGATCCCGTCAAATAATATTGGAATTTGAGCCATACTGCCTTGTTCGTAAATACTATAAAATATAACGCTAAAACATTACTATACCTTTTCTTGAATTTCTCCATTGAAAGAAATATTTCAGAGTTTCCAATGCCAATGTCATATAAATATATGTATTTTTATGATTTAATAAATTTTTAAAGAGAAATTAAGATAATTGATGTTGTTTTATATATTCTTATCTAGACCGCTTCATATATCTGCAAGAAATGGTTTGGTGGATGTAACTAGAGAACTTCTCAAGAAAGGTGCTTCAGTCCTAGCAGTGGACAACGAGGGTTTAACGCCTGCACTTTGCTGCGCACCTAATGATAACGTCGCACAATGCCTAGCCTTAATTTTACAATCACTGCCACAATTTTTAGAGCCGAATGCACGAGTGAATGGTAAGTCTAATTTTTTTATTCGACTCTTATCCGGTCCTTAAACTTATCCTCTATTCCCTCTAGATATCCTAAACCTAACCCCGTTTTATGAAACCCTGTATCGGAATAAAAAGAAATATGAACAAACGAATTCATGTATGCAAACAGATATATCTCTGTCAACTAAAGCCGATATATTTGAGCTACGCTCTATATTTGCGGCTAGTATGTCAGAAAAAACATTAAAGAAATGCTCAGCCACAATGAATCTTAAGCATAGCTTGCTGAAGAAGAACGACGATTGTTTTGTGCTGGAAAATAGCGATTTTTACGAAAATTGTAGACAAAAAACCTTGCCGGAGAAAACGGGGTTAAATTTGCACAAATCTTACAGCCACATGTCTATTGTTACATCCAAGGAAGAAAAAAAATCAGAGCAGTTAATTAAGACGAGGCATTGCCGTGAATGCTTTCGATTGCAGCACCGTTGCTCCGAATGTAGCATGCGTTTTACATTGAAAAAACATCTCACCGGAAGAACCACCCAAAAGGAGTTCAATGATTTCGTATCAAAGTGTTTCATGGAACCTTCCAGCGAGTATCGTCGTATATTCAACAATGCTCTCGATGCTGTCGGCAAGGAACTTGGTTTAAATGACAGACACAAATCAGACGGTACTAAACTTGACTTTGGCCATCAGTTGATGATGCTTAATAAGAACAGAGCTTTAATCGGTGGCATGCGGAAGCAAAATCTGGTAAATAGCAGATCAGGACGAATAAGTAGAAAAAAACAGTACTCTGAGAACATTGAGAAGCAATGGCCAATCGTGAAAAAGACAGATAGAAAACCAGCAAACGATAAATTTAAAATGTTTATAATCGACAAATCTGATCCTGTTCTAAAAGAAATAGCAGAAGACGTAAGCCACTCTGTCACAGAGAAAGCACAAGATTTGGACCGTTGTGAAAGAGCGTGTGTTACTTTGAAAGAGTCCAAAAATAGTCAAACAGAGTTTCTGACTGAGATGGGGACAATAAGTACTTCGCATTATAGTTTTGATTCTGATGACGGTAAAGGAGACACCGATCGCCGCTATAATCGCCGGTGCCCAATGATTTTGACACGGCATAACTTAACACCAGTTACTTTTTGCATTCAAAACGAGCTCGCTGTGCATAATTTTATTACGGACATAACGGGAGAAAATGAAGAGAAGATTGAACAGAGGGAAAGTGAAAATGAGGCGATTTTTGATTTGCCCGACTTTTCCATCAAAACTTTTTTAGAGGAGAGTAAAATTGAGAGCATTGAAAAAGAGTGGGAAGAGATGATAAGCGAGCGGAAGACAAATGCGGAAATCAAGGATACTGGCTCTAATTTAGTTTCAAAACAGAGAGATAACGTTTTAAACGTAGACGACTTTCAAAAAACTTTCTCGGAAGTACCTAATATTCCGAAGGAAATTGATAATGAAATAGAAGCTGAGCATAACGTAACCGATATAAAAAAGAAAAGATCCAAAACCGAGTTACCCTGTATTATTTCTTAAAACAATAAACAATTCACTGCTTTACATTTTATTTTTTGTTGCAGAATCAGGGACGTCTGCGTACTCAATAAAACGTAACAAAATCAATTTAGCTTTACAGTTAACAATGTCGAACATATCTAATTTAAATAGCGATATGAAAAACGAGTCTAATCATAGTAGCGATAATGAATTTTACTAAGTTTCGTAACGAGTAATTAGTCAGAGGGACGGAACAACTGAGGCATGATCCATAATAGTCCAGTTTTAAAAGGCGTAGCCCGTAAAAGTCAAATTAAGCATAGAGTACAACTTAGCTGTAGTATTAGTCAGCGTCTTGGTATTTCTGTTTCTCTGACAGCTGTTCCATTACCTTAATGAGGTCTCGAAATGTATAAAATACATTAATAGTGAGAGCAATCTGTTTTGTTAGTAGCTCCAGATTCTGGTGTTCTAACAGAAAATTGTCCACAGTACAAGTAGATTGGATTTCAGTGAGGAGTAGGAAAGATAGTTAATTTTCTTTTAAAAAATGGCTATAAAAATACTTATCTTTGAAGAAATCGATGAGTCTCTGGGTGTATGTTGGGCGGAACATACTTAGCAGGTTATTATTGATGGAGTTGCTGTTTATTGTCGTCTACTATGTAAAAATAGTAGGGCGAGCGTAAGTGCGTCTTTACTATGCATATCATTCGATATGTAATGTAAGGCAACGTTAGGTACGGTTAGTACTTGGCCGGGTGACTGTTTCAAGGGAACACGTGTCCTTGCCCTGCATCTTCTAGCGGCTTATATATTAGTGCTTGCGCAGAAGGCGAGGATTGCCTAGTGGTTATACCATTCTTTGGAGGGGATGTAAAGCTGCCGGTTCCTTGTCTATTAAATGTTAGGCGAGTAAAACACCTCTACTCATTGAAAGAAAATAGGTTCGGCAAAATTTCTGATTGGGTGTAGCTCATCTACAGGTAGAAATAGGCCAACATTAAATAAATGTATAAAAAATATATATATAAAAATACACACTAAATAAAAAGATATCAAGACCCTTTTTTTTTATCCCTTAATTTGGTTTGTCGAGAAGAGTCAAGGAATCAGAGACTGTTAAGGACGTTAGAAATATCAACAATTGTTAGGTAGTTTTACTTAAATACTGAAAAAGAAAACAAAATGTATATGAATATTGAGCGAGAGAGAATCGGAATATCTAGAAATAGGTAAGAATCGATGAAACTTTCTATTAACTGATCACTTAATAGTGACTTATAAATTTCAAATGTTTACAACGTCTATGACTGTGTAGAACCTGAAATTTTAGATAAATCAACATCATCAGTTTGTAAATTCGATAAATCAATGACTGCTTCTGGAACTGTAGATTTTGTTCGGGCTTTTCCATTACCCTATGTTAATTGAGAAGGGATCATCTCTCGAATTTTGTGGTGTATCCAATAAAGTTTCAGACAAGCTGCTGACTTTCAAACATAAAATTCAATTTGTATTATTCACCGGGTGTCTATCCTTTTAATATACGTTACCAAATAACGTTCCCAGCCTGACTCTGCGGTCGATACCAATGTGATACCTTTTGTTAGGTTTAAAAAGCTAGTTCTTAATAAAATGATACACAGCGTGTCTCATTTTTCACGACTACACCCCAATATCTTGGCCATTGATCGATTTAGATCAAATTTAGTATGCTTTTGTTTCAAACTGTGATTAGTTATTTGAAATTTTTTTTTCCGAAATTTAGTACGCCTACTATGATCAAAAGAAATTGGCAAAAATTAGGAATCAATATTAGAGATTGATATAGGGTTTTTGTTTTTACATAATCTTGTTCCGCATGATCTAAAACCCCTGTATATCAAATTTCGTTAAAAAATATTCATTCCTTTACAATAAAAGTCATTTCTAAGATTTCAATAAAACCGCCCTACTATTTGCGTTATTTATTGTCGGATATTTACATAACTTAGTAGTCGTGTAATAATGGCGCTAATTAAGTAACTTACACAACACTTAATATTATTACTTAAACAAAAATATAATTTTAAAAAGTAAATATTAATTATAATCTTTCTCCACTGATCCTCCATCAATTCTGATACATTTTTCAATTCTCTTCTTATTATTTTTAACAACTTTTCTTAATTTTTTAACTGTTACTTCATTACATGCTTCTCTAATCGGTCACATAGGTCCGCTCTATTTCATGGCCTATTTTTATAGACTTTATTTTATATGGTACCCCAAAAATAAAAATCCATAGGGGTGACGTCTGGTGGTCTAGGTGGCCACGCAATTAAAGGACTATTTCTTCGAATACAACACATAGGGAATTTGTTATTCAGCCAATTTTTAATTGTTACTGCATTATAAATGGAAGCCCTGTCTAGTTGGAAATAGGGGTTTTGTTATACGGCTAAACGTAAATTTTGAATGGCATCTCGAAATTCATGTGTTAAAAATGTACGAATTTCATACTGTTTGAAATGTCATCAAAGAAAAATAGTCCAATCAAGGTTTCATTTAAAATTCCACACCAGACATTTACTTTTTCGGAGTATGCTGTTTACAATGTATAACCCAGAGTGGGTTTATCGTTGACCAATACCTTGAGTTTTGCGATGATACCATGCCATTTGTTGTAAAAGTAGCCTCATCACTGAAAATTTTTAAAAAAATTTGTGTCATTTAAAAACAAACCCTGTGCCCAGAAGCAATATTCCAATCTCCTCTCTGCATCTCCTTCTTCCATAGTGTGTAAAAACTTGGGCTATATAGTTTTCAATTAGGAAGAGTCTCGGGGTCTGCAAATTGCATACCTGAATTATGTATAATAGAGTTCCGCAAATTGCGAATCTGTATTGTGTATAATAGAGTTCCGTAAACACGAGAACCTAACCTAAACTAACTTACTTCCATTCAAAGGTTAGTTTGGGTTCTTTAGTGAATATTTCCAATCAACGGTTAGGTTAGGTTAGGTCCTTTAGTGAACATTTTCAATCAAATGTTAGGTTAGGTTCTTTAGTGAATACTTCCAATCAAATATTTCGCATCTTTTTGCATTTTTAGCAACAGAAACATTGCTTCCCCGATTTAAAATCGCCTTTTACAGCAAAACCAAAAATTTTAGCAAAAACTATTCAATTTTGGCCATTTTCACAGAAGTCAGAAAACTGAACTATTACCTCCTTATTTAATGGTTCATTAGTCTTTTACCCACAACACTACAAGTCTACAACACACATCAAGCGGTAAAAAGTAAGGTTATGATTTTCGGATCCCTACAAAAATAGGACAGTAGTCCGCTCTTTGAGGACCTTGAACAAATGGATATACGGGAATGCAACTTGCTTGCTGCGCTAGGCTGGCCTAAACTGTGGCTTTACAAAATTTTGATTTAATAAATTTTCGGTTCCGCTTCAAGGCTGATGCGTAGGAAAAGTGAATTTAGAAACAAAAACGTACAAACAGAAACGAAGGAACAACAAACAACAAAAATACACAAAAATAAAAAAAGAGGGGGACAGGAAAGAATTAAAGTCGATGAAAGGTATGAAATATCAGTGAAAGGTGGATAGTTTTAGAGAAGGTATAGTAGGTGAAAGTTTAGCTAAAGTGGCTGCCGGAAGATTGGCAACGTCTGGTAAAGTAAGGGATGTTTAATCCGAAATGGGGCATTATTCTGTCTAATTTGTGTAATGTGTCTTGTTAGCGGACTATCGCCCAGCTTGAACGAATAGAAGTTTTGAGAGATGTGCTGGACGTAGTCGGCTATTGGGGTTATGTTGTTACAGTGTTGGTAGAGGTCTCTGAGGGAGGTGTACCTTCCGGAATTTGATATGAGGCGCATATATTTGTGTTCTAACACTTTCAGTGTCGTGGACAGGGAGTAGACCGTTCGTATGGTTTCATTTATGTGTGCTGAACGTCAGTCTTCTGTCGAGTCTTACCCTCAGATACTTCACACATCCCCTGGTAACCCCTGATCAAAATTGATGTGAGAATATGATTCTCGGTGAATCCATGCGTGAAGCATATCACCTTTGATTTGTTGGCGTTGACCCGGTTAGTTCTCATCAGTATGCCATAGGTCATGGAACAGACAAACGATAGTGGCCAACCTGCTAGTTTAATACAAACTATAGTGAATTGAGTAGTGGTGAGAGGTAAGTGAATCCTCTCATATGGCCAATTGCTACTATACACCATAGATGTCTCCATAGCGATTCTGCAGGTACCTGAGAGCGGCAACCTTTTAGTCCTAGGTGGACATAACCTACTGTTATAATATATGATTTGCAGGAAACAACTAGTCAGCGGGCAAATACGCCGACCTGCCTTGAATTACACCTTACAAGTCATGAAAGAATGGTAGCCAATATCATTTGTCAATCACTACTCAATTCACTATAATTCGTATAAAACTAGCAGGTTGGCCACTATCGTTTGTTTGTTCCATGACCTATGGCATACTGATGAAAACTAATAAGTTCGAAACCAGTCTATGTCTGGTCAGAGAATTGACAAATGATATTGGCTACCATTATTTCATGATTTGTAAGGTTTAATTCAATGCAGGTCAGGGTATTTGCCCGCTGAGTAGTTGTTTCCTGCAAATCATATATTATAACAGTGGGTTACGTCCACCTAGAACTAAAAGGTTGCCG
Organism: Leptura quadrifasciata; assembly: GCA_963675555.1. NCBI lineage: Eukaryota > Metazoa > Arthropoda > Insecta > Coleoptera > Cerambycidae > Leptura > Leptura quadrifasciata. The sequence continues at coordinate 22,867,661 of OY776680.1, read as the reverse complement.
CTCTCAGGTACTTGCAGAATCGCAAGTCGCTATGCGCCATGGAGACATCTATGGTGTATAGTAGCAATTGGCCATATGACAGGATTAGTTTACTGTTAAAGCTATAATTGCGATCTCATTATTAAAATATTTTTGGGAAAAGCCAAGAAATTTGTAAGCTGGAAATTGCGGGGTCTCTGGAAAAGACGAAATACCATTCTTAAGTATCAACGTGCAGATAGTGATTCATCTTTCTCATAAATATTTTAATAGCCATTTTCAAAAATTAATGATCTACCCTTGCTATGCCTTATCGAGGTGAATTTCATGTATTTTAGCTGCTTACTACAAGGTGATATCCAGTTTTTGTTACATTCAGAATGAGTAGAGCACTACTATACTCTAATACAATGAGAAAATGTTGTACCAGCAGCCGTAATAGCTCACCATTCACCCAAAATATGCAGATTAGTAGGTAACATTTAATCATCAAAATTTCCTGGTCATTGATCCAAGCAATTTTTACATTTTTTAGTTTTAATACAATTTGACCAGTTTTCATGCTTTAAGTGTGCATAGTTTTGGTAATTTCACCTTTTTTTCTACGCTTTCTATGTTTTAATGAGAATGTTATATTTTATTTATTAATTTTTCTTGCATTGCAACATATTTCTGGTTGCAAAGTATACTTCCTGAAATTTTTTCCTTAAGTATTTTTGAACTACTTGCTTATATAGAACTCTATTTTAGATGTTTCGGTTTGGTTAAACTTTACTTTAAACATCAGGCAGGGTTTATATTTATATTGCACTATTAAATGTGAAATTATAAAAACTTGGTTTAACTAAACAAAAAACTAAAATTGATCAAAGTACAGACATTTTTACAAAAATACAATTGATTTTTATTGTATGGTATTTTCTTGATGATCAAATTATTCCTGTATCAAATGTATTCTGTTATAAATATTTTGGGGTGCTTAAAATCATAATAATATCGAATTTTTTTATTTTTAGCATCTTGTTTTTGATCGTCCTACAAATATAACTGCGAGCCGCCATTGTATGTGGCAGAAAATCCCAAAAAAGAAATTAAACTCAAATTCACTGTATTAAATTCAGCCTATTTTACAAAATAAGCCGCAGTATGATTTGTATCAAATAGAGAAGGTTTGTTCTGTACTCATTCTTCACATCTCTACAATATTTACATTTTAAAGAGAGTGCTGGTCTGATTCTCCAAAAAACTGAGGTGGAAAAGGCCTGCACTAGATCTGACAATTTTTACAAATTATATGTCCTGATTCTCGCAGGGAAGTATGTGTGGTTGTTTACCATGATTATAATACGAGAGTGTACCTCAGTTTTTCGTAGTATTAAACCACACCCGCTCTTTATTATTTAGTGGTTAACGAAAACTTGGTAGCCCTTCTGGACAATTCTGTCGTTTTTTCTCACACAGTAGGGACAAGTTACCTATCGTCTAGTTTTCTTAATGGAACTGAGATATAAATATATTTAATGATTATTAACTTCCTGTGTTTTCTAAATAAATTTCTAGGTAAACTAATGCAGGGTGATTGTGAAATAACTTTCTCTTAATCAGACTGTTAACTTTTTTACATATTAAAAGGTTGTACATATTTTTTATTGAATTATTTATTTTGTACAGGTGTTTTAAATTTACAATTTTTATGGATTTGTATTTGTATTAGATTTTTTACGATGTATATCTAATTTAGGTGAAGTATTACTTTGATTCAGTATGAAGGAACATGGTGCTAAGTAATGTTGAGTTATCTCGGAGTTGGTTTAGTGTAAATTTATTATCAAGTGTCGGGCAGTTACTAGAGGTCATGTGACGAAGCAAAGTCGAGGTTGGCAATTGTAATAATAATAATTTGCCAAAAGCTGTATTCGAAATTTTCAATATTGAATGTATGTCACAATTTTTTTTGAATAGGGAAAGTCTGTCTTTACGTTAACCTACCATTTCTAATTTAAAAGAAAACGAATTAACAAAAGTAGAAAGTCCATAAAAGTAGATGTTCTGAGCTACAACTTTAGTGGAGTACGGCGATTGAAGTGTTATACAATTTTTCGTGGAGATTCCAAACTTTTGGGTAGGTCTTAAAAATAAGACATTCCTAGGATATCTACCTTCTGCAAGTGTCGGAATGTGGTTTTAAACTCGAAAAAGGGGTAAATTAACCCTCTTTTGGGGGAATTTTCGATTTTAAAATTTTTTTGGACCTCTTGAACTGTAAATTAAGCAACGAAAATGCGGTCCTTTTATCGATGTTCAAGGAACGTCCACTTAAATTTTCGTGATGTTACATCCCCACCCTCTCCTGTAATTCATATGTATGTACGTTTTTTTTTTTACCAAAAATTGATTTTGGGATAACTTGGGCAAATCTTGCCCGAATCAGATGAAATTTTGGATGAAGGTGGTTTATAATACCTACAAATAGCCTGCCACATTTCAAGTCAAAAGCTCCATTAGTTTGGCTACAATGCCATTTTTTCGAAAATTTTACGACATATTTAAAATGCTGTAACTTTATGACAATTTTCTCCCTGTCGAAATGTAGGTTTTTTATGTACTTTTGGGTGATATGACTCAAAAAATCTTTATATAATAATTCGATCCATTTTCGGCCATTTACAGCATACATGTACTTGCGTGCGGTGATTTTCTGTTGCACAAGGTATGTTTGTATATGTAAATATAACTTGTGTGCTCTACAAAATGTTCAAAAAAATGCACAAAAGGATATCTGATTTATCGGAGGAATGGTAAAAGACACAAATCACATTTTATTTACATTGAATATATTAGACTAGATTTATTTATCTACATGTAAAAATGTTTTAAGCTGATTTCTTTTTTTTTACGGACATTGATGCTACGTGTATTGGTCGCTTTCCTGTACTCCTTATGCTGGATGTACTTGAAATACTACTGTGAGAGCTACCCGCTTCTGAATCCGTCACAGAATTGAAAATTTCGTCGGTTTCACTATCGCTAAAGTAATTTAAATCGCTCTCAGCTTCGCCCATTATATATTGTTCAATAAATTATGAAGCTAATCTAAAAACAGCGATATAGATGACATTGCGAATAACGAAAGTGTCATCGTGAGAGTGATATTTTTTCAACTTATTGTACGGAGGAATATTTATTGTGGAAGAGAAATCGTTAAATTTTTTATATGGGAATATTAATGTTACTTCAAATTTCGTAAATTATTTACGTGATCGTCTAGGGGTACAGAAGATGGAGCCTATTTGTGTCGAATGTGAATACGGAGCTGAAGCAAAGCTCTGCAATATTTTCATCCTGATATGTGCTGCAAAATAAACACTTCGTCGTCCTCGTTTTCGTAGTCGAAATTATATTCATCATCATCATCATCATCATCGGATAAATCTTGTGTTCTCATTTGGCATGTCATCAATAACACTGGTGACCCACTGACCTCTTCAGAATTTTGGCAGATTTTATTCCGGCCAAAATGGCATAAACTGCAACATTTTAAATTCAATTTCTTGCATGAACAAGATTTTCGTTTTGCACCCAGCTTTACAATCACAGCGATGATTTTTAACAAACCTTCTGGAACGAATGGTTTGTCTGTATGTTTTGGCATCAGTCTATTTTCCATTTTACACCGGCCGAAATTAATTGCATCCTTAGTTCTTTCACAATACCATCCACGAATTTGATAAAATGTTCTTAAGCTATGATAATCAGCCGCACCCTCGGTGGTAGCAGAGAGCACATTTTGACATCAATTCATACCTTAGTAAACCTGATGTCTTCTTATTTTTTATGGAACAACCATAAAGAGTGGCGATTATTCTCTGCCCATAAGATTTTATACTTTCGACATATGCGTTCTCATTATAGAAATTATGAAGGACGTCCTGGATCAGCTCTGGATACTTGACAAATATATTTTAATGTTTTATTGGACACACGAGTTATATTTACCTATACAAATAGTTATATGTACCTTGTGCAACAGAAAATCACTGCGCGCAAGTACGTGTATGCCAAAAATGGATCGAATTTTTATATTAAATATTTTTTGAGTCATATCACCCAAAAGTACATAAAAAAAACCTACATTTTGACTGGAAGAAAATTGTCGTACGATAAACGGTCATAAAGTTACAGCGTTTTAAAATTTTTCGAAAAAATGGCATTGTAGCCAAACTAATGGAGCTTTTGACTTGAAATGTGGTAGGCTATTTGTAGGTATTATGAGCCACCTTCACCCAAAATTTCATCTACTTCGGGCAAGATTTGCCCAAGTTATCCCAAAATCAATTTTTGGTAAAAATAACATACATATATATGGATGGATGGATGGGGGGGGGGGGACGAAACATCACGAAAATTTAAGTGGAAGTTCCTTGAACCTTGACAATAAAAATCCCATATTTTTGTTGCCTAATTTACAGTTTAAGAGATCCAAAAAAAAAATGTAAAATCGAAAATTGTTCCCGAAAGAGGGTTAAATTACACCTTTTTCGAGTTTAAAATAACGTTCCGACACTTGCAGAAGGTAGATATTCTAGGAATATCTTATTTTTAAGACAACTAACAACTACCCAAAGTTTGGAACCTCTACGAAAAATTGTATTATTCTCCGCTATTTTCAGTTTGCCATACTCCACTACTTGCCCAAATTATAAATCCTCTAGTAACATACCTAAAACAAAGGACCACACACCTTTCATATGGAAAAAATGGTTTGCGTTGCATTGTCTGAAAATTTTATGTTATGTATTTCTAAATCCTGAGCAAATGTCTCCATGGGCACGATGTCCGAAACATCAAGGGTCTCGAGATAGCGGTCGTTCTTGTCAGAACCCGTTATTGTGTTTACAGTATTTGCTCGATATATTACACTTCAATCGAGAGACAGAGATTAAAATAAATGGGAGTTTTGACAGACGTCTTGAAGACATTCTCCCGCAGAATCTTGAATAAAGGTTTGAAAAAGTTTTGAAGAAAGGCTGAAAAGAGCTTTCAAAATAAGTCATGAAAAGACTTGAAAAAGTTTGTAGTTGGAGTAAAAAAGTTCGTGTTACTGGTAGATAGCGGGAAAGTGAGTATATATGTATCATATATAATATATATGTAATATACACATAATATAAATCTATATATCCATATATAAGTGTAATAATATATTGAGCAAATACTGTAAATACGATAACAGGTAATATTGACAAAAACGGCTGCTATCTCAAGACCCTTGATGTTTCGGATATCATTCATATAGAGATTTGTTCAGGATTCAAAAATACATAACATATAAAAAATTCAGACAATTTAACGGAAATCACTTTTTCCATATGAAAAGTGCGTGGTCAATTATCATATATGAAAGCGAGAAGTTTATTTTTTTCCATTATTGTAACTTAGGAAATTGTACTTAAGATTCATTACAGAATGGCAGTTTCTAAGGTTCTGTAAATATTTTTATTAGTGGTTTACAGATATGATTTACGGTTACAAAAAAAGTCATTCCAACCCAGAGGATGTAGGTTTCACAGATAAAATTTCTTGTCCGTTTTAGCTTTTTCGTTTGTGCAATTTTTTTTGTCTCTGAATGTGTAGTGCGTGTTCAAGAATCTCTTTGCTTCTAATGACGGTAAGAAAAAAATCAGGGAAACAAACCATCAGGATTTTTTGTCTAAAACCTTGGTTTATTTTTCTTTCCATGTTCTGTCTAATCTAAGTATTAGAAGTATTAACTTCACAACTTTCTAGAGAAAGTTGTGAAGTTAAGTATTTTGTTGGCCTTGTTATTGATACAAAAGTGTGATATTAGCAACATTACAGAACCTTACGAAGTATAAAATGTATGGTTATAAGAGAAGGCTTTTGTTTACAATTTTTTTCCAATTAGACAAATTGTATTCCAAATTTTGAAAGAAACATTTGCCTTCTCTATATAACTTTCTGCATTTATGAGCAAAATAATTTAATTAAAATAATTACTAAAATATTCATAGCGAAAATTTCTATTAAAAACTTTTCTTTTGTTATTGTTCTTTGTTGTATATAATAATTTAATATTGTAATAGGTAATAAAATTTGTTTGTTTTAATGTAAAAGCAAAACAAAAGTGACGATAATAAATAATTTCTTGAGATCAGTTATTACTTTCTGCAAACATCAAAACGACCAACACTACCCCTAAATATTATGCAGGTTAAGAAAATTGCTGTTGCAAAAAGTACTTCATTGTACCATAACGATGTCTACTGCTGCATTGTGATTCTTTTTCTGTGGTGTGTGAACCTAATGCTTTATATTAAAATATAAACCGTTCCAGTCATGATATTTTTTTCCTATTTTCCAGATTGACTCATACACATACTATGATTTATATTTTAGAATTAACACGTTATTTAAAATGTTGACATGTAGTAAGTGTCATTATCTAATTTTGAGCCCGGCTTCTATTTGCGGTAAAAAGTTAAGTCCATAAACTAATCGTGGTTAAGTTTCTTGGGGAGGTACATGTTTAACCGTTCACTGATTTATAATTTTACTAGTCTTAATATTATTATACTTGATTGATAGGATGATTATACATTTTCTTATTAGTGCAAAATTTTAGAGTTTGTTATTAAACTTATTTTGTAGGCATTTTCGTTTTATGTAATATGTAAGTGTGATTTTTAAATAAAAGACAAAGGAGTTTGTGTAATATTTTTTCATGTGTTGAAGTATATAATTATCTTGTTTGTAACAGCCATTATTCTAAAATAAAACAATAAATTTTTATTGATTACACGAGGTGTTTTATTAAAGGTCATTATAACGAGGCAGAGAGGTTCGGTTTTTTTTTTAGTTTGGCTTAAGGGAGAGAGTACATTCATTACTTCAACAAAGAAAAACATTACAATGGTTTGGGAGATTATCAATAATAATATAGGAGTCTAGAAAGGGGCTTCTAAAAATGTACTGATATTTATAGCATTCCATTTTAAAAAACAGCACTTGATCCTGTACAATTGTCTTTATTCACCCTATATATTCAGAAATAATTTCTAACTATTGTAGAACTTAAGCTTTGAAGTCCGATGCACATATTGCCCTGCCATGTATAATGTAATCAAAATAATTTATTTGAACTAATATGATGAAATTAAAATGATCGTTAAAATTTAAATAAATCTGTTGAAAGGCATTAAAATTTAACACGTTAACCCACTAACTTCCACGCCTTCAACTTGTTATGATTATGAACCTAAAATCTACGATTTCATGTGAACCTATGATTGACTCCAACCTACAAAACATTAAAATAAAAACCCAACCCACCTAGCGATCTAACCTCACAGCTATCTATCTTCACACTGAACTTCAGTGTTGCCAATGCAAATATTGTAAAATACCCCGTAAACTAACCCAAAACGCTCCGTTTCGCTCTCACATACGTTCAAAATCCTCTCAATAATCCTCGCCCAAGCTAAACTCACAAATATGAGTTTTCTATATAACACAACTTAATTATGATTTTCATTTATACAAAAAATATTAGTTTTACAATTGGGTAGTAACAAACTCATTGAAACAACGCGTTCTCGAAAAGCTCTTTCCTATAATGTAGTCTAGAAGAGGGATTAACCGACAATACAAATTAATAACTATTTAAATATATTAATGTATTTAAAGATCGCAATAACACACGATCAAATCTGTCACACCTTGTTAACAGTCTAGCTAGGCTAGATGCGATAGTTGTAACCTTGCGTCTGACTTGCGCATTTATTTCAACATTGCAGATAATGGGGAACAATCCAAGCCAGTTCCTAATATATCCAATAGATACTCGGTATAATGTCATTCTCAATTTGTATCATATAATATATGATACAAATTGAAAATGACATTAAACAACAATTTAAAAGTTATATTATAACTTTTAAATTGTTTAAATTTCCCGATTTCTGAGAATTTCCCAATCTCTTATTCGTAGAAATGAACCAAATTGATAAAAAGAATGAGGAACAATCCAAGCCAGTTCCTAATATCCAATAGATGACACCATGCGTACTCGGTTTAATGTCATTCTCAACTTGTATCACATATAATCTTTAAACGGTCATTTTTAGGAAATAAATGTCCTACCGTATTAGAGCACTTTGGTACACAGCAACAAGTTTTCATTTTACATCGTAATTATTAAACTTTGTTTATACAAAGACATATTTCTTCGTATTGACATTGACGGACAATCAACCGAGTATAGCTGGTGCACTGGCGGACAAAATAAAAGAGAATGTTCCCCATTGGCGTTTTGTCCTCTAGATAACTGTATTTTAAATTGAATAGTACCGTTATTTGATGTTATATGGCGCTGACCAGCACCCAATAACAATGTTTATACATAGAAACCAAGGATATTATTTATTTGTTTGTAATCCTTGCATAGGAAAAACCTGTGGGAACTGCGTTAAGCTTAAAATCCTCCCAATTGCTCCCAGAATGAATTTCGCTCCGCGTATAAAGCAAATGCTCACAATGTGAGCGTTTTCGCTCGCATTGGCAACACTGCTGAACTTGTCATCTCCTTGTCCAAGGCTCGTATATTCAACAGGTCGGGTCGTAACCGTTATGGGTAAGTACGTAATTTATTTTTACTGTTAAACAGTTTTTATTTGTTATATTCTTTGTATTTAAACCAGCATATTTTAAAATGCTGAAGTTACCGAGAATGCCATTATTTTGTAATTTTAATGACGATTCCTGCTGATCCCTGATTGGCAGGCCCCAAAATTAGAGCTCCAAGCTCCAACCTGTTTCGCACACCTTGAGTATTATCAATTTAAGATAACCTTACATTTTTTAAAAATTTATATAAATCTCTTATCTATGATTAACATTAACAATAAAGAATAATCCATGGAGGACGTTTCTGAAGTCTATTTAACTGAATTTATACCCTCAATTTATACTAGCCCGTGCACACTGACTTACGAACAAAATGGTAGAGAAAAACAAGGGCATATATTTGCAGAGCGTAACGGCGTGATAATCATCGTGTACAATAGCACAAGAGATGTTTTAATTTTGGTAAAACAGTTCAGAGCATCAGTATACCTCCATAAAATACCTGAAGAAGAAAGAGAAGGCCAAATAGATGTAATAAAGTATCCTCCGAAGTTGGGAGTAACTTTGGAGTGGTGTGCAGGTTTGGAAGATAAAAATGCATCAACTGGGCAGATAGCCAAGGAGGAAATCCTGGAGGAATGTGGTTATGAAATAGAAATAAGCCAACTTGAAAAAATTGGTACCATAAAAAACTTAACGGTCACAACTGGAGCGAGAAGTACTTTTTATTATTGTGAGGTAACCGACGGTATGAGAGTTAATGCAGGAGGAGGTGAAGAAGGGGAAAATGTTGAGGTTGTTGAAATGCCTACCTCGGAAGTAATAGAGTATGCAAGTGATCCAGAATATGTATCATCGCCTATAAATTTTATGTATGGGCTGTATTGGTTTTTGTACAATAAGTATGAAAAGAAATAAACCTGTGCTTCCATTATCAATAGATTTTTATATACACAGTTACGAAATATATTGCCGATTAAAACAGCTAGATTTATTTTATTTATTTACGCTTGTTTCAGATTTTGTTGTAATATAAAGAAAATTTGATCATATTGCAAATAAATGCTATAATTAAAATTTGAGAACTTTCAAATGCTTTCTATGCATGATTTACAAAAAATAGTTACTAGCTTAGATAGCAAATTTTCTTTATATAATAAATATAACACCACAGGTAATTACGACCCCCTTTATCCCGGAAGGCTCTAGAAGAGCCTTGTGTGGGAGGGGGCTACACATTTAGAGACAAGGGACACACACCCAATATCCGTGTATAGTGAAAAAATCCCTCTCACAGTATTTTCCACCGCCACGGCCGGGGATCGAACCCGGAACTTTTAGGTGAGAGGCAAGTGCGCTCACCTCTCGACCACCAGTCTACGTTAAACTGTAGAATTGTTAAAGATATTTTTGAAGCTATTGGCCATGCTATATTAAACTTAATAAATACTAGTACTGGAAGAATTCCAAACATTAAAAATTAGTACAATTATTCCTATTCAGAAATTAGCTAACACGAAGGCTGGAGAATTTCATCCGATTAATCGTTCACCTCCAATAGAAAAGCTCATAGAAATAGATGCATATGACTAATTATTGCACCATGTTCTTGCAAATTCAATTTTAATAAATAATCTGGTTTTCATAAAAGAATACTCGTGTGAAGCGGTATTGCTAATTACATTCTGCAATATTAAAACTAGTTTAGATGACAATAAACATATCATTGCTGTGTTTTTCCTTTGAGAGCCTTTGAAACAATCAATCGAAAGATATTGCTAGCTAAGTTAGAATATGGTATTATTAGCAAGGTGCTCGTTTGGATTGGTGACCATAAGCAAAATCGCAAACACAGGGTACGTTTGAATGGTTAAATATCAAATGAAATTGATAATGATATTAGGATTCCACAGGGTAGTGTGTTAGGCCCCTTTTTGTTTTTATTATATATAAATAATAATAAATAACACCACAGGTAATGACAACCCCCTTTATCCTGGAAGGCTCTGGAAGAGCCTTGTGTGGGAGGGGGGCTACACATTTAGATACAAGGGATATACACCAAATATTCGTGTATAGTGGAAAAATCCCTCACAGTATTTTCCACTGCCACGACCGGGGATCGAACCCGGAACTTTTGGGTGAGAGACAAGTGCGCTCACCTCTCGTCCACCAGTCATACAAATGATATTGAACTTTTTGTAGAATGTGAATTCATTATTATCCCAGTCCCTTCTTGTTGTTTACGAAGACTAAATTTTAATTTGATCGTTATTTATACCAGTTTCAGCCATTTGACCAAACTCCTTGCAAAATTTTTAATGTTGCATGTTAGTATCTAAAATTCATCGAATGCCCGAGCATCACCAAGTTCTTTTCAGGCATTCCAACATTTTGCCTTGCATAATAAGTTGGGTGTAGGCAACTCATGCCAGTACGGGTACATCTTAGCGTTACCCTTTGAACCAGGCCTTAACCGATTTATTATTTCCACAAGATTCCAAAGAATATGGATGTGTGATAGAAGTCTTACAAATTAATGACAATAAAATACAAAATGTCAGAATAGAAAAAACATTACATAATCTTATTAAAATCATAACATAGGAGTTAAAAGATAATTTTTTAGTTCTCTTTTGAATATAAAAAGGCTTTGAATATTTTTATTTCATTTGGTATGGTATTAAATGCCATCACAGCACAGTAGTAAGCACCTTTTTCCAGTGTATTGGTGCAATGGAGAGATATACGTAGTACATTACGATGTCTTGTAACAGTACTATTTTGTGTACTATACATTTTACAGATAGGGATGCAGGTAAATCATTGACATAAATAAGAAATAAAAGAGGTCCTAGTACAGAACCTTGAGGTACCCCAGTAATTAACAGCCTAGGGTTAGAATAGTGGAAACTAATTCCATCGTTATCATCAGTGTTCAAGCATATCCTCTGTGTTCTGCCAGAGAGATGATTTAAAGAATTTGAGTGCAACTTCTCTGATACCATATACAGGCCTTTATATACTAATCTTTGAGAATACAGATAGTAAATCTTGCTTCATGTAAAACACCACCGCATCTACCAATTAATGAGATTAGCCAGAATAAATTTTATCCCACTTTAGATTACTTATATCTATTAATTTATGGTTCCTGTTTATCTTGCTTATCTAATTATGTCTAAATAGAATAAAAAAAAACACTACTTATTAACATTTTATTAAGACTCTTTCAGTTTACATTATTGTGTGTAACACTTGAGGCACTACTTGTTTTCAAAAAATAATACACATCAACAAGAACAAGTAGAAAATAAAAAATTCTTAAGCAATTCAATAGGGCTACAACAAAATTTTGTATTTAAAGTACATTTAATTGATAATATAAAAATGAGGTTACAAACGATGCTCTTACTTGTGGACTTGGATTGTATCTCTAAGTTTCTCGAAATTTGCTCCACTAAACGTAGTAATGACGGTTTTGTTTTTGATAAAAACGAAAGTAGGCATGGACGAAATGTTGTATTCCATGGCGATGTCCTCGCATTCGTCTACATCAACCTGTAACAGTATGTTGATTAGCATGTTTGATTTCACTAGGCCTATCAGTTTAAATTTTTTGTGCAATTTAAAATAGTATGTATCGGGTGATTGTTAGAAGTTTTTCAACGGTTTGGGAGTGATAATATTGTCCCACCCTCAGTTTGTGAGAGACACAACTCCAATAGTCAATAATACATAGTCTCAATTTGTTTCAAAATACTTCTAAGTAAAAGCATGTTAACATTAAGAGGCTGTGGCTAGTAAAAGGCTCTTAAGACGCAAATAAATTGTGAAAAATTCGTAAGCTAGTACTTCTTTTGGTACCGGATGGTACTATGTGTATATTTATGATTGTGCTTATGATATAATTGCAACAGCATTGCCAGGTGCAATGAAAATTCCCAATCAATAAGTCATTAGACTGTTATCTACCCGATACATACAAATTTTGATATAGGTACTGAACTGAATAATCTCCGCTTAATGTCAACAAGAAGGATTTTGAACTTCTTGCAGTCAATACAGAGCTAGCTACTATTTCAACGGAGAATATCTCGGATTTCGAATGATTTAGTTTAGCAAATGTTTTCGATTCGCCGAAATATAATAATAATATTGTCTTTATTAAGTAATTAGCATCAATTACATAAGCCTACAATGCTAGCATACATATTTGACATGAATGAGCTAATTAACTTAAGAGGCGAAGTTCAGTTTTTCGCAGCTTGCGGCTACGAAATCCTGCTCTTCCACTTAACCTCAAACCAGATTACATACACAAAGTGACGTAATCTGGACTAAACTAATCTAAATCCTAAATCTAAAATAAAATGAATACAAAACACCTCAATTACAGACAGCAATGAAAAATTTGTAAAATACAAATGCACCAGGAATAAAATTGAACAAAAACACACTTAGCAAACTGTAAAGACAGGCCTATACTTATTTGAATTTATTAAGAATATAAATTGTGAGGGAAAAGATCAGGTAACTTAGTATAACGATTAGTATTATATGTATGCATACGCATGTTGTATATAGTATGGTATACAAATATAAATATCGAACAATATAGGGTACAAAATATAAATACATACTTATATTAATTGTTGAAACAACTTCTTTTTGAACTTATAATATGAAAGTATAGTTATTTCCAAATTTAGTGAGTTAACAAAATTGGCAATGTTATAAGAGTAAGATTTTTTAAAGAATGAAAATTTATGTTTCAGTTTTTGTAACTTATATCTACCTCTTGTATTAACGGTATGAATATCAGACAAATGGGTTACTTTATTGTAGAGATAAAGTGGAGTTTTGCGGTTAATAATTTTGTGGTACAGACAAGCTCAATGAATGTATCTACGTTGCTTCATATTTAGCCAATTAATTTCCTTCAGAACTGGTGTTACATGTGAAAAGCGTGTTAACCCGGAAATTAATCTCGCACATGAGTTTTGAACTCTTTGAATCCGAGTTGCATCCCAAGATGTCAAGCACGGACCATACACAACATCGGCAAAGTTGAAGTGGGACAAAACTAATGCGTTACGGAGTAAAATTTTAGATTTCTGGCTCAACATTTACCGACACCCATACAATAGTTTAAGGTTACTGAATGATCTTTTTATCATATTATTGACCTGATAATTAAAACGCAAATTAAAGTCAATGTCAAGACCTAAATTTCTTGCATGGTTTACAACTTCCAGATTTGAATTCCCTACCTTTATAAGCAGTTGATTTACTCCCTTAATTCTATCTTTCGCAGGACCAAAGAGGAGAACTGTGGATTTACTTGGATTAATTTTTGAACAACATTTTTCGGACAGAGTAACAAGATTTTCTATTTCTGTATTTATTAGTTGAACGGCATTGTTAAGTTCTGACAATTTAAAAGGAAAATAAATTTGAGTATCATCCGCATAAAAGTGAGAAACACAATTAGTAAGACTGTTCTTTAAAAATGAGGAATAAATAGAAAATAACAGTGGTCCCAATATAGAGCCTTGTGGTATATAACACTAATAGGAGAGAAATGAACTTATTATAATGAAAAGCTACAAACAATCTTAAATAGCGACTTCGAAAAAATTTGCGAAAATCCCACAAAAAAATTTCAACCTGAAATTGTCTCTAATTTAAAAAAAAATGCAGTACTATTATTTAAAACAACGAGGTGTATAAATCGAGGATTATGAACCCTTCAGCTTCCATCCTCTATGACCTTTCTAAAATTCACAAAGAAAATAACCCTATACGTCCCGTAGTATACTATATTAATGCTCCGTCTTATAAGTTGTGTAAAGAACTAAATTACATCTGATAAAATTAACCAATTTCTATAAAAAATTCTCTCGAATTTATAGAAAATACAAAAGATTTAATAGTACTAAAAAATAACGCAAAAATAGTTTCCTTTGACATTAAAAGCCTGTTCATCTGTCCCACTCACACAACTAACATTAATTTGAAATAATTTAATATAGATCTCAGAAATTAGCACAAACGAAAAAACAGAATTAAAAAAATCTGTCAAAAGTGTGTATTGAACAGAATTATTTTTTAATGGCTAGTTCTATAGACAAAAAGGCGGCTTACCAATTTCACCTATTTCTCCTCTGTTTGTGATATTTATGGCGAATTTAGAAAAGTTAATTTTCAACGGTAATAATAATTTAAGTACACGTTTTCTATTGGACTCGTTATGTGGACGATATTTTTTGCATATGAACCCGCACAGAAAGAAACATAAATAATTACCTTAATTTCTTGAATTCATTTGAATAATAAATGAGGTATATATGAAATCAAATGTAAAGATTGTAATGCCGTCTATATAGGTCAGAGTGGTAGAAGCATTGAGAACAGGGTAAAAGAACATAAAAAATCAATTTTAAATAACAATAGAAATACAAGAATGTTAACCCACTCCATTGAAAATAACCATTTCATAGACACAGTTAACATAAATTTACTTCATACAGAAGCAAAAGGTAAACGTCTAAATCTCCTTGAACAATTAGAAATTAACAATTATTCGTTGATTTACATTATTACGTTAGGTCTACCTGAAAAATTCCCATAAGTAATGTTTGTCATAAATGTTTTTAGGTATATATTTAGAATAACCACTTCTGTTACTTTAGTATACACTTTGTACTCTTGATAAAGGCCTGAAAATCCGAAACATTTGTAGAGAATTTTAACCAGAGTAATTTGGTACTTACATCTAAAATCAGTGTTTACTTAAAAACAATTATACAAATGTTGTTTAAAAACATGTAGAATCTCAGTTCTTGTAAAGGGCTTTTAAAAACCAATAAACACAAAAAAAACTGAAAACCATATTCTCTAGCAAGGTGTCTGAACAGTAAACAAATTGTTATTGTAAACTGGAATTCTCCTTGCCGGTTTAAATACACTGTGCAGAAAGTTAAGGATATATATATAACAATGTCCCGAATCTATCATAAATCTTTCATATTATGACTCCTCACTCTAATTACTTGATAGATACGTCTGTTGGCATGTTTCTGATAGTATGATTAATCATATATTATGACATTTATGCCCATAATGTGGGAAGAACATGACGGTTGCCTAATATGACCTCTGGAGTCGGTTGCCGTACCCCTGACCCAATAAATGCCTCACATTCAATAGGATTCGGGTCATGAGAAACTGGTGGAAGAGTATCATTATCATCAATGAATAACATTTTTGTCAACAGCTTGAAAAATCGTTACAATCGCCGACAACATTATTGGCATACATTTGGCTAATCTTGGTCATTCTGTAGATGTACAGATCGGTGCGCCTCCTCTAAAAGCTACTAAGGTTTGCATAAATCTTTGGTTGCATCACTTATTCCATGTCATCCTCCAAACTGTGGTACAGCTGTAAGTCGTCATCGTCGAATAAAACTGAGCCCAAGTTGTGTCCCATTTTGATGACCCTTTGTCCATCTCAAAAGGGCTGCATAGTCAGCTTGACTGGTCAAGGAGCTCATTATGAAGGACGACTTGATAGGCCAAGCTTGGACTCAATTAACTGTAACATCACAACTTATGCAACCAAATATACTACTGTCGTAGAAATTTTGATCCCGTCGAATAACATTGGAATTTGAGTCTTATTACCTTGTTTATAAAGATTATAAAACTTGTCGTGGTATTGAATACTAGGGCGGGGGTTGAACGCTTATGGATTGTTCTTGTATAAAACCAGTTTCCAAACATCGACTCCAAAGCCTACTAATGATAGTTTTGCTTGCTTCTAATTTTGTAAGATCGACTTGGTGGAAGCTACTGATGGCCAAGTAGCATCAATCACGTTATAATAAATGACGGCTCATTAAAAAATTACACAGATTAGTTCCAAATACACTCAAAAGAATAAGACTTAATTGTATCGATTAGAAAATTAGAGAAAAAATAAGATGAAATGACAAAGACAATTTGTTTATTTTAGATATCTCAAAGCCATGTAGAAGCACACACACAGAAACTTTTTTAGAGATTTATTCAAGTACTTCAAGAGTGATTTTGATAAAACCCTTAAATATCCTTGCACAGTGTACCTTATTTAAGCACATTTGTTTTACGTCTGTCTATCGTAAACCGTAGAAGTTTTCTTCTACCTACCAGATATACATTATTTACCTTGAGAACGTGAATATTGGTATTCTCTTTGGCAAGTTCTTCCAATTTCGGTGAAATCATCTTGCAGGGACCGCACCAGGTGGCAAAGAAGTCGATGACTACTAGTTGGTCTCCAGCATCGGCGAGTTTGCTTTCAAGATCAGCCTGTAAAAGGAGAGATTATAAAAACATCAGATATAAAGTTGCGACTTTAAGTTCAACTTGCTGTTAGATATTGTCTACTCGTAAGTTCAACATTAATAGAATGACTACACATATAGGTAATAGATATTGGTGAAACTATATAGCGATGAAAATTATTTTCACAGCAATAGTGCAAGTGCACGTAAATGGCAAATCAACTGCCGCACACCACAACTGACGCTGAGTTTCATCCGTTTGTTCCCTACCTTTTTGAAACATTTCAAAATGTTTGTAAAATACTTTCTCTTAAAAAATTCTTTTGGGAGGTATATACAGGGTGATTTATGTAAACATGCGGAAAATAAAATGGTATACTAGTATACACAGAAGTATAATAAATAAATAAATATGTTCTTTATTGGAAAAATCCAAAGGGCTATCGACCGAAGTCCTTCTGCCCATGTATTAGTACATTATTTACATAGATTCTATGATTTATTATTAGATAAGTATCATTTGTGGCTTATGTATATGATTATATATATATATATATATATATATATATATATATTGTATATCTATGGCTTATGTTGTTTTCCTAAACCAGTTGTTGTATTTTCTCAATTAAGGTGTGTTCAGGTGTCTTGAATTTAGGTCTAATATTACGGTTTCGTGTTGTGCAGTATTTTTCAATTTTTTGGAGGTTGTGTTGTGCATTGGCGAATTTTGTTTGTAGCTTAGTGAGGCGTTGTCGGATTGGTTCTATTTTTGTTTTTTGGTATAATACGGTGTTCGATATATTATGTAGGGGATTACGTGGATGGCGTAATTTGGTAATACTCCTAAGGGCCGGCCTTTCTGCCACCTCCAAATTCTTTTTTGCTTGTGGTCCGCTGTTAAGGTAGAGTATGTGTCCATATTCCAATATGGGTCTACAGATACTTTTGTAAATCTTTGCTGATGTTGTTGTGGTGATACCATCATTTTTATAAGTTAAAGCTCGGAAGTGTTTGGCTCTTGTATTTATCTTTTTCTTGTTGATTAAAATTAAGCTTGTGGTCTATTTGAATTTCGAGGTAGATAGCTGAAGTTTTAGGAGTTATTATTTGATTAGCAATCGTTACTGTGGGTGGCCTTGGTTTGGGAATGTGATTGAAAATAATGAGTTGAGATTTCACTGGGTTAGGTTTAAGTCTCCATATATTGAACCAGTTTTCTGTGTCTGTTATCAGTTGTTGCAGTTGTTGGATCGTGTTGCGGAGGTTGGAATTGTGAGATGTTAAGGCGGTGTCATCAGCGAATTGTAGCATGTAGGTACTCTTATTAAAATATCTTGGGTCCAGATGACTGTAGCTATATATGTCGTGGCAATAAATATTGTATAAAATAGGAGAGAGCGGTGATCCTTGTGGTACACCCTGTTCCGGTACGAAATGTTCGGAATAACTCTTGTTTATTTTAATTTGCAATTGTCGCAGATCTAGAAAGCTTATTATTAGATGTATTATATAGTCAGGGCATTCTAAAATTTTTAGTTTGTATATTAGTCCCATATGCCATACACTGTCAAAAACTTTGTTGATATCTAAAAATATAGCTGCTGATTTATCTTCTTCCAGTTTAGCCCTTTGTACATTTGATACAAGTATTGCTAGTGGGTGAAGCGTGGAAGACTTTGGGGTAAAGCCAAATTGGTAACCTGGTATTTTGTGCTTGACATGTTCTTCTAGTAGAGTTTTTATGATTTTTTCGAATATTTTCCCCAGTGCAGGTAATAGTGTGATGGGTCGATAGTTGGGAGCTTTAGAATGATCTGTGTTGGGCTTAGGGATAGTTATTATCACTCCTTTTTTCCATTCGTTAGGAAAGTACATGTTCTGGATACAGAAGTTGTATATTTTAATAATATGTTGGTGGATATCATAATTCAATTGTTTTAGAATGTTGTATGAAACATTATCAATTCCTGGAGCTGTGTTTTTTGCTTTCGACAATAGTTCAAAATAGATTTCTTCATGTATAATCGGGTGTTCGTTATTAGGAATGATGTTACAGTAATTTTGGAAGAGTTTGATATATTTTGCCATTTTTATGTTAAAGATAATAAAAATAAAAAAGCTGCAAGAAAACAATGTATAACATACCCAAATCGTCCGGCGCCTTGAAAACAGATTTTTAAATACTTATCGTTATGTGAGAGGCTGAATTTTAAAAGAGAAAATCGTTTCAGGGAAACAAACGAAACTGAGGAACGTTTAAATTTTGATGTTTTTTAAGGTAATTTTATTATAATTAATTTTGTAAATATTAAAAGTCAAAAGTAAATTTAAAGTATTGATTGCCGTGATCACCTTCCTGCAAAACGTATGAAAACATTAAAAATTCATCAGTATATTTATTGGTTGCTGTTTTGTATTAAAATATCAAGATTTACTACGTGCGAAATGACCTATTACCGCCTATTAATGTTGTTACCGCTTCGCCGAATCGCCCTGTACACGTTATCGTTCACTGTATTCAGATTCCATCTCATTTTCACCTAGAAACAGACTTTGATACAATTGAATGACTTTGCCATTATTTACTAGCGACTATCTCACCTTACATGGGAAGATAACATTATTATTTATTATCATACATGTAATGCTTATTACAAAGGATTATTTATCGATTAAAGCACACAAAGACAAGACATGCACCTCTAATTTCTACCACTGTTAATAAAATACATGGCATGCAATTCTACACATGCAATCTACATGGCGGAGGTTAGTTAATCCCCTAAAGTGTTTTGTGCCACTCTTATATTTCACACTAAACCTGCGGGGATTGAAGTTGCAAGCAGTTTTTACACAATAATTATAATAATTACGTCTATTTATGGAATATTAATTCATTAATTATAGGAGTGACATATATGATTTTTAAATTATTCAGTGGTGACAGATGAGTAACAAACAACACTTAGTTATTGATCATCAAGATTTTGTCTTATATTCTCGGATATTGAATCACACTTTCGGAATTTTGAAACAACGAATATATATATATCTGCTTTATCGTCCTTGATGATTCATGGTAGCATTCGTAAAAGGAATTTTTTTAGACTGGACCAAAATCTTGCTATCCCAATGTCAATTTACACTATAAAAAATGAATCACATGACAGTTTAAGATTTTTGAAAAAAAAAAAATGTAGAATTTTTGTTTCTGTAAATGGATTGAAAACCCAATAAACAAAGAAACTCAAATTCATATTCTATTGCAAGGTGTCTGAACAGTAAACAAATTGTTTTTGTAAACTGGAATTCTCCTTGCATATATAGGCTGATAATAATAATAATAATAATAATATATTTTATTTCTTTCATTTAAATGTGTAATATACACTAACAAAAGAAAAGTAGGTATATATAACATACTGAAGCAAACACATGCATAAAATATATTTATAGCTACAGATACACACATTTATACAGAGTGTCTGACCGGGAATTGAATCGATCGATATAGAGAAAAGTACGCATCAGAAAATTTTGAAAATTTAGAGAATTACTAATGTCGGTGTGGCCAATCTAACTAAAATAATTATAAGCAGCTGGCACTTCCGCTTATACCGGAAGTCGATACCAACTTGCTTATTTCAAATGGAACACCCTATTATATTTTAGGGTTTTTGAAAAGAGCATAAAATTCTGAGTCGAAAATATGTAGCATATCCTATACCTAAACCTAGCCGTTTCAGAGATATTTGACATTTTATAGAAAATTTGGCAGGTGCAACGGTTTGCAAGAACCGTTTTAACTTTCTTCGTGTAAAAGATCCTCATTTGCTTCTTGTCACATAAAAAGAACACAAGAAGAACTACGTTCTACAACTGAAATAAATTCAATAATATCATACCAAGTGTTCCGTTTTTCGCATTACATTTTGTCAACTTCAAACCGCGAAAACTTGTTTAGGTCCTGTATTTCCTTACATCAAGTTGTGTAAAATTGAATTCCCTTTTTTCTGATATTAGCATTGTGGGGTTTAAAGTTACAACTTTTTGAAATATTTGCGATATTATTAGAAATTCATGAATTGTTGTGATCATTTCATCAAAATAGCCATGATTAGAAACAATCAGTCATTATCTTATGTCAAAAAATTACACCCACGAAGACTTTTTAAATTTGTTTATTATTTATAGAGAATGTGATAAAGTAATATCAAGAACTTGCAGCACATTTGCTGCTCAATATCCAGAAAAACGGAAACCGTCACCAAACACTGTAAAACGCATACTGGAAAATTTTAAAAATTAAGGCTCTGTCAAGGCAAAAATGCAAAGAAGAAAGCCTATCGTTGATGACGAAAACATTGAAATAGTCATTCAGGGATATTTTCATGCATTTCCAAGGATGTCATTAAGACAAGCTGCTCTTCACAGAATCTTATTAAAACATAAGTTTCACCCGTTTTGATTCCATATGGTTCAAGGATTAAAAGAAACAGATTTCCTAAGAAGACAGAATTTTTGTGAGTTTATTCTAATAAGGTCTGAGGGTCACGATTCTTATTTGGGAAATATTATATGGACAGATGAAGCAAAATTTACTAAAAATGGACTTTTTAATAGACACAATTCGCATTATTGGAATGACTCAAATCCTCATATGTTCAGAGAGCGAAACTTTCAGGAAAGTTGGCAGTTCAATGTTTACTGTGCCATAAGAAACGATAGAGTGGTGGCATTACAATTTTATCAGGAAAATTTAAATGGTAAATTAAATTTTCTCTTCTGCTAATATGTATAGGTAATTTTTTTTTTTTAGTTGAAAGATATATCTTACAAAATTTGAATAATAACTATATTTAGAAAATTTACCTCTCGCCGAACATAGAAACATTTTTTATCAGCACGACGGTGCTCCCCCACATAACGCATATTTAATTAATAATTATTTACAAGAAACTTTTTATGATCAATAGATTGCCAATAATGGACCTTTCTTATGGCCTCCTCGCTCGCCCGATTTATCAGTTCTGGATTATTTCATTTGGGAAACTATTAAAAATAAAGTTTATGAGAGCCCATTAACAACCATTGAAGATTGTATGCAAAGAGTAAGAAATGCATTTCAAAACATATCACAGGATTCAATTAGAAGAGCTACCCATGAGGAACTAATCCGAAGGTGCGAAAAATGTGTCGAGGTTCGAGGGCGGAATTTTGAGCAATCATTAAATTAAAATGAAATCATATTTTAAATTGATCTTATCTCTGCTATTTTAGTTCATGCCATATCTTCAATTCGATTAATACGCATGTTACAGTGTTAGTGTTATTTTGCGTTTTTGTGGATATCGAGTAGCAAATGTGCTGCAAGTTCTTGATATTACTTTATCACATTCTCCATAAATCTCCATGATCTGACGGAAAAAAATCTTCAGACCAAAAATGAGGAGCTCATGAAAATAAGCAAATTTTGTTCCCAACCTCATCGACGTCAGACCATTGGTTCGCGAGATATCGTGAATCCAAGGTGCAAAAATGAAAAAAATTGAATTCATTTTTTATCATGGAGTGGAGTTGAGGACTCAATTTTTTTTAATAGAAGGGTATTGGCAGATATTTTGTTGGGCCGGAGGCTAGAGAGAAGGAAAAACGAAAACATTTCCCCGTGTAATTGACCTATCGCGATCAAACCGACGTAATTTTTTTTATTGGCTACACGATAGCACTCGTATAAAATGTTTTTTTTCGCAAACAAACGCTTGGTGCGCGAAATAAAAATTGCATGTTTTATTAAACAATTTTTTTTTGGCACGAAGGGAAAGGGTGGGGAGAAAACCCTTTTAGCCACTTGATAGCTGTTTTATTAACGTTTAATTTCCGCCCGGCCAGATCGCGATAAAATCATTAGGAAGAGAGATAGAGGACGGCTTGACTTCCTCAACACTGGCAACTTTACTTACTGGCAAAAGAAAAAATCACAATCGGACGTTTCCTTATTCCTCACTATATATCTGCTACATTCGGGCTCCACAACGTCGATTTTCGTCATAATCCGGAATTTGTTTTATCACGCTGCCAATCAACACTGTATCTACTAGATGAGAATCTCTACGGTCATTGCCACTGATTTGTATCGACATGACGATATTTGTTTGAATTTTTATTAAATTCCGAATATGTAAAACATGCTAATAACAATTCCTAATTGGGTTAATGAATCATAAATGTTGCTAGTTTATTTTACAAACGGTTTGATAAAATTCGCGATGGCGATAAATTATAAAAATATAAGCAAATTTTCTTTCATTCATGCGAGATCGTTTCTCTTAAAATAAACAACCAGGGGCTTGACAGCCGGACACCTATAATATAGCTCTTTATCGATGTAATCGTTCTAGACCATAACATCATCAAAAATGTGTGATCTTTGCCGATTAATGTCTATAGCCTGTCTAAACAAGTGATTAATATCTATTGGAGTGTTTTATCGTTTGGTTTTTGATCACAAAATAAAAGTTGTAATTATGGGAATCCGTTAAATAAGAATTTATAGCCGTCGATAAAAAATTCTGCACCCCCACGGTATGATTTTTTCGATCATTAGTTATTTTAACTTGCTTTTGGGACGTCATTTTTCATAGATCGTTTTTGTTTCCATATATTTCAATTTTTGAACTAAATTGCAAATGTTCAATGTACAATCATGAATAATTTTAATCAAAAATTTGTCATTGTATTTCTCATAAAAATTGCGAAAGAGAATGCCTCATACCATCGCACCATATTTCTTTGATAGCACATCAACTGGCGCGCGTTACTTGAATTTCTTGCAAAGTTTCTCAGTTCCAGAGTTAAGAATACTTTTCCCAGATGATAACAACCATACATATTTAGTATCAGCAGGACGGAGCTACACCACATTTTGCAATGGAAGTAAGATCCCAAATAGGTGGATCAGTAGACGCGGTGAAATTGAATGACCTGCCCGTTCTCCCGATTTGACCCCGCTTGACTATTTTTTTGTGAGGTTAGGAGGAAGAATTTCAGCAACGCCTCCATTATTATCAAAAAGCTATGGACGCCCAGTTTGAACATTTGATTCAAACTGTTTCATGTTCTTTTGTAGCATTAAAAAATGTAATATTTTTCAATAAAAAAATTAGACAAATTCAAAAAGTTTTATATTGCTGGATAGAGATTTAAAAACCCTTTCAAATGAGTTATCACACGCACCCTCGTTCCATAAATTTTTTTTAAAGGGGTAGCTGCCACTCCGGGGGGGGGGGGGGTGGTGGTGAAGGTGGAGGTATGAAATTATGCTCGCGGATGTCCTACATAGCTTCTACGCGTTTCAAGGTCATTGCTTGGAGGGAAAATAACGAACACATAACCTCACTTTAGTTGATTGCCCAGAATTCTAATAGTTACCTTACACGATGAATAATATTGTCGATATTGGCCTTACACGTTCAATAATACTGTCAGTATTCTTAAGTATTGACAATGTTATTGATCGTGTAAGGTCCCTATAACGTAAAAACCTTTAGTGGCAGTTTGTGGTATTTGACATTGTAAGAAACTAAAGTGAGGTTATGTCTTACTTGTTTCCCTCCAAGCAACGGCCTTGAAAAATGTGACGTCACGTCCACATGCCCTTATAATATATAGTATAAGGCTGCGAATTGAGCAGGTGTCCAACATAAAACTGTAAATCTCTCTAAAAAAATGTGTATGGTTTATAATTGAAAACGAAAACTATCAGCTTATTGTAAGAAAATGCACTTAACGAAACAATGAGTATCTATTGCGTTGTTTGACATTTATCCTTTGGTTATAAGTTAACCTTACATTGGTAAACCGGCCCTTAGCAGAAAAAAGTCAAGTCAAACGTTCGTTCATTTTCTTTTTATGTACGAAATACAATTTTGGTGAAAAAACTAAATAAAAATCACTAAAATTGTATTTCGCACATAAATTTTTTAAGGGCGATTTACAATTTTATGTTGGATAACCTGCTTAATTCGCAGCCTTTTAAGTCTTATCGTTGAATGATAAATAGGATTTATCACTCAACGGTCTTATCAACTTTACTCCTGACCCTAATTAACTGTGGTTGAGGAAAAAAAGTTCCAATACCGCCGCCATCTACCGGATAAAACATGAAACAATATTAAAGGTAGTTTCTGCCTGAGCACACGGTATATAAAAGTTGCAGATTATCTTTTTTATATTATTTGTATGATAAAAAAAGTAGTAAACATTTCACCACAAGTGTATTTGCTGAGTTAGCAAGTTATTATTTTATCTCGTGCAAACACAACTGCCATTGTTGTCTTCTAAGCTCCTTCACTTGATTCAGTAAAAATGTTTTAAGTCGGATTTCAGAAAATAAAATCGGGAAAAATAATTCTTTGAATCAAATTTAATCATATACTGACCATAAACCAGTTTACGATAAAAAAAAAAGAATTAGAAAACAAGGTAATGCAAATACTTATAAATATTCATAGGAAATTCCAAGAGATTACGTTCCTGCTAAATACCCATAAAAATGAATAAACAACTACCTAGGTACTTATTGATTATATGCAACAATATTCACGTCTGCATTATTTCTGCATACCTGCATGTTCCAGGAAAATGTGATTGTGCGTCTATTTGTAGCGGAACAAATAAATAGGTACCTGCCTATAAAATATTGCCAATAGGCCATAAAAAGGCGGCAAGATCCGTGTCTGTACCAAAACTATTACACGCCCATATAACTAAAACTATTTCCGGCAAAGTACTCTTCTACGTTTAAAGCCGGTCTTTCGTTGGTCCTTACGTATTGTGTAATACCTCTATTTGTAGGTATATCTTATACAAACATGAGAACTGGGAACAATTCATCTTATCAGAATTACTTTTGCTTACAATAAAAAAAAAATGATAAGAATTAAATTAAAATAATCGAATGTAACTAACATAGAATGACCTAGAAGACTAAATGCATTGGCTTGAAACAAACAAAATTAATTATTTGTGACATTGATTGATTTTTCTCATGCAGCAACTTTCTAATGTGTGTCCTTCGGCGGTTATAATATAAGTTATCAATAACCAATTTCAATTACGAAATTTACTAATTTATCCCGTTAGAACATAAACTTGCCTAATCTAGGTTGTAAACGTACACCTACCTCGCCGCACCTCTTAATATCTAGTTACGAAAAGCCGGAATGCATTAAACGTATAAAAACTAAGTTGGTTATTTCAACAAAAAGAGCTTAAGCTTACCTTGTCCTTAATGTGAGTAACCATTTTGAATGTTATTTACGTGTTTTATCTTCAAATATTCACAAAACACTGAAAGGAATGCTATTAAGATGGAGATTGACACAACGGAAAATATGACACTGAATCACAATGAAATGATTTGGCAGAAACTTTATACGCGTTGTAGTTTGTCCTTGTCTTATATGTGGGATTGGAGTGAAACACAAGAGCAACGCGCATGCGTTGATCTTAAGTTGAACATGGACGAAAGGAATGAACATATTGCATAGTTTCCGTCTCTGTTGGATATTTGCGTGGCGGCTCGAAAAACGTACGTCGTAGAGTGTACCGCATGTACTTTCTTGCATTTGTCTGGCCAAGGGAAGTAGAACTTAAAGGTGAGATTATTGTTTTATATTGCATGAAGCAAGGGCTAAATCAGTACTACTGTTGGTATTACAGTCCTATACTTATTAGAACCAATACTGCTAGCTTCCTATGTCTCCTTTGCAGTAAAATTAGTCCAAGACTCTGCGTACCACGAAATTTCTGTTCTTTTTCGATTTTGGCCAACGTTTTTCTGTATCCTTAGTTATAATTTATTTTATCGACTTACTTTCTTTTAGTGTAGTATTTTAAAAGTGAATTTTGGACGTTATGGCAGAAAATTACAATTATCCACAGCTCGTGGATATGCGCTTGTTGTATGGAGAATGTCATGGAAATGCAGCTGCTGCAGAACGTCTTTATGCTCTAAGATTCCCCAACCCACGTCATCCTTGTCCACAAACATTGGTTAATATTGCTCAGCGTTTTCGTGAAACAAGTCGTCTCGATGGATATGCGGGCCAACTAGGTCCACAACACGAGGATAGGATAATTGAAGCATAGGTTCAAGTTTTGGAACTCGTAGAAGAGGATCCAACTTTATGTACCTGCGATATCGCAAACCGTGTGGGAGTGCCCCATTTTGTGGTATGGAGGACATTGCGAGATATGAGTTTATACGTAACATTGTCAATGTATCCAAGCCCTAGAACTTCTGGATTATGCAGACCGAATTGAATTTTGAAGGTGGATTTTGAAAAAACGCGCAAGAAATGAGAATTTTTTTTAAAGGTCCTGTGTTTCTCTGATGAGTCATGTTTTACCAGGAACGGGGTGTTTAACTTCAAAAATATTGAAATTATTTACCTAGGTCAGTTTTTCAAAGTACTCCTATAGTCTGTTTTTAAACTAGGAGGACTAAATGTAGAATCCCAATTTACACTATAAAAGTTACCAGAAAATTACCCTAGAATATTTCTAAGTAACCAACCTTACACGACTACAGTATAGGTGTATGCAGTCTAATATACTTACTAAAAAGGGGTCTAAGGATTCCTCACATTCTTAATAATAAATTTCCAAAAAAGAATATTGTTTGAGATATTTGAAATTTGATTTGGTATAT
The DNA here is from genome assembly GCA_963675555.1 of Leptura quadrifasciata. Classification (NCBI taxonomy): domain Eukaryota; kingdom Metazoa; phylum Arthropoda; class Insecta; order Coleoptera; family Cerambycidae; genus Leptura; species Leptura quadrifasciata. Next base: position 22,839,993 of record OY776680.1, on the reverse strand, counting down.
GAAACTTATTAAATAATATTAAAAAAAACAAATTTAATTATTTTCAATTGATGTGTCAATGATATATATAATTTTCCCTCCACGTCCAATTTTGCCATGTATTGAGGAACCTTTGAGATATGAAGTGCGTTTAATTTTTAAATTATGTGCCTGTAAAAAATTAAGTGTGTAAATGAAAGTAAAACAAATTTTCCTTATTAAATACAGAACTATTTATTATCACAGGGTTCAATTACTGCTTACAAGAAGAACCAAGAAGAAACTTGTCCACGATTGCATCCAATTTGTACATTTTTTCTTCCTCTTTGATGATATGCTCAACACAAATTTTCCAATGACTGCTTTTAACATCTTTGATAGCTTGCAATAAAAGTTCATTGACCTCTTTTAATTTAAATGTACGATTCTCTGATGCTACTTTATTTTTTATTTGAGCCCATATTAACTCGATAGGGTTTAATTCACAGTGATATGGTGGTAACCTCAATACAACTTTATTTCTTCTCGCCATTTCACAAATTATATCGCTCCTTGTGTAGGTTTTTTAACTATAGAAGTTCGGAACGCACGCAGCATTGTCAGGTAATAGTTGTAATACCTTTTGAAACCATTCTTCGAATACTTTTGCGTTCATTTCCTCAAGGTAATCTGTAGTTTTTATACCTTTAAAAACCAACAATCCTCCATCAACAAAACCCAATTCAGATCCAACATGAATAATTATCAGACGTTTTCCTTTACTAGAAGGATTTTTTAGGCCTGTAGATACACCCTCAATAAATGCTTGTCGTCGATTTTTGACGCTCTCGATCTACCCATATTTTTTCCTTTGTATGACCTTCATTTACCCTTGTCTCATCAAGATAATAAATAAATCGATTTTCCTTTCTATATTCTTTAATAGATGTTGAATAATTTCGTCTCGATATAATGATATCATGATGTTCTATTAATATACTTTTGCGGTTGCGCCTTACATATCTACAAAAAAATATATATATATATATATATATATATATTGAGTAGTGGTGAGAAGTAACTGAATCCTCTCATATGGTCAATTGCAACTATACACCATAGATGTCTCCATGAGCGTATAGCGACTTGCGATTCTGCAAGTACCTGAGAGCGGCGACCCTTCAGTCCTAGGTGGACTTAACCTACTGTTATAATATATGATTTGCAGGAAACAACTACTCAGCGGGCAAATACCCCGACCTGCATTGAATTACACCTACAAATCATGTAAGAGTGGTAGCCAATATATATATATACAAATGTTGAATAATTTTCATGACATTTTTTTTTAAAATGCACGGTTAGTATCATAACTGCAGTAACATTCAGTTATAATAAACTATTGAAGAAAAAAAATTTTCATATGTTAATCATATTGTAAATATTAAACGAATACCAGTCATAACTGTACATTATACGACAATGTAAATTTAACTTACTTGAAATTAATTTCCTTCATGAATTTATATAATGAGGATCGACAAAACTTCTGCAAATCTGGACGACTATTTATTTCATGTAGAATTTTGTTTAGGGTAGGCATTTCATTTTGGTAGAAGAAACTATGTATTATTTGTCGAATAGAGTTTTTCATTGTTTCATCAAATTTGGTAATAATTCCTGGTCTTCCTCCAAGTTTTTTTGGCTTGCGTATATTTCCAGTCTTTCTATATTCCCTTATCGTACGGAATACAGTTGATCTTGCAATTCCTAATAGTAAAAGTGTTTAAAATAGGTATGTTACAAATCTTACATTGTTTAATATCTCACCCACTGCATTCATAATTGTAGACACGATTTCACACATTTTGACCTTTGTTTTTCACTCAACATCTGTTTATACATATTTATTACACATTGCTTCTCAGATAATGCTAAAGCACCCAAATCTAATCGTTTGCGTTTCTTTACTGGTGAAACTCCCACTAAACTTGAATTTGCCACATCCATATTGAAAACTTCCAGAATATATATAATAAATATAAATAACATATAATTAGTTCTGTAAAGAACTGTTTCCTTTTGCTTTCAAATTTCTACAAACGAGAATGAGTGATGATAAATAATTAATGAAGACACTTCGAAATTTGGTTGAAATGTTCAACTGACATGTATGTCAAAATTTACGATTTGGGTTAGTGTAAAACTGGCGAACGCGCAGCCAATCACATGTGTATGATTTAGCGCGGCAAATTCGAAAGAGTCCTCCTGGTTTAAAACAGACTATAGAGGAAAAGCGATTGTTCATTTATATCAATGCATCTACCTGAATACCTATGCACCTTGGTGTTTTATTTTCCATAATAAATAAAATATGGAATGCAGTAGAAACACTAGGAACTAGGAAATAATTAGGTTATGTGTCACGAACTAATTTTCTGATTCAACCATTAAAATTACAATATGATGCAATTTCGTTATTGAAAAAGATATTTTTGATTATTAGCATTCGTTACTTAGAAACAAAATACTTAACAATCTAAAATTATGTATTATGTTCTTCTCCTGGGTAGGTGGGCGGTACCTACCTATGAAAATTAAGTACCTATATAGATATATTATGACAACAATTATTGATGTACCTACATAATTAAAATTTAATTTAAAAACGCTTTCACACCAAAAATTAAAAAAAACTAAAACCCGATTCCATACGTTTTTTGCGTTTATGTTATACAAAAAATAGCAACAAGAAAAAATAACAATCAAGAAATTCGTTATGTATCCATAAGAAAACATTACAAGCAAAAAAAAGTGGTACAAAGAAATGTAGACCATTAATTAAAGCTTCTAATGTTCAGTTCTTCTGCATATTGTCTGACGTTTTTGGTCTATCAGTTTTGGCATTTCTGCAATCAAAAAAAGAAATGTTCAACAAAAAGCCATCATATCTAAAGATACGCGCGTGCAAAGCAATTGGTGTATTAGCAAAAGTACAATTATTTTAGCGAAAAGGAAATAATAGAAAATGGGATCATCACATCACCCAGATAGCATACATAGTGTACATTTACTGGGCAGTCAAAAAACGCAACAAAAACTTTACGGGCTAATTATTATGCCGGTGAATTATTCGCCATGGTGTTATCAAACAAGCCGACGCACATTAAAAACTTATAAAAATAAGTGATTCAATTAGAGTACAGAGAGTAACGATAATTTAATGAGGTCGTGAAGTTTTTGTTGCGTTTTTTGACTGCCCAATAAATATACACCCGATTATCACGACATCGCATGGACGTCCAGATTTGGTCTGAACGTCCTAGGACCTATGTATTGTGTTGTACTTAAATACAACTATATGTTGGCGGATGCTACATTCAGTGATCCTTATCGGTGCCTACCGAATAAGGGCATGTACTATATTAATGATAAATTAATAAAGCCATTTCTAGTACCTGACGTTTCGATTTATAACACTGTAAGTCCCCTGTACGTCTTCCGTAAAAGTCATTGGACCTAGATTGGATGCCCTGCGAATTTTCGATTGTCCAGAGAACAGGTATATTTTTCAAATGGGGGGGGGGGCTTGATTGCAAGTCCTTTGACACCTTCCAGCCTATTGAAGTCTTTCCTTAAAACAGGAGACCATACGGCTACAGCAAATTCGAGATGTGAACAAATATACGATTTGTAAATTTTCCGTCGGTTGTAACAACTTGGAACGACCTTCTGACTATATAAATTAACTGATTGCATTTCTTAACCACTTTGGTAACATGAGCACTCCAGGACAATGAGTCTGTTACTCCAACACCAAGGTCAGTTTGCTCTGATACAGTTAAAATACCATTTTCATTAACCAGCCAATTAGAACACCAACGCACGATAAGATCAAGGTCGTGTTGAATATCAGGTGACGACGAAGAAAAAGCTTGAGGTCATCAGCATGGGAAAGAGTAGATGTTGTGCAATTCTGCGTCAGGTGTGACACGTATATCAAGAATAGGATAGGGCCTAGTACCGAACCTTGAGGTACGCAAAAACATTACGCTTGTCAGGAGAACAGTTTCTTACACGCACAGAGAACTCACGATAACTCAAGAATGATTCGATCCATGTTAGAAGTTTTCCGCGCACTCTGAATTGTCCAAGTTTGTACAGCAGTCTGGTTGTCGGCACTTTGTCGAAGGCACGTGAAAAGTCCAAGTAAATCACATCTAACGGTTGTCCACTGTCAATGTGTAAAGTCCACGCATTAACCACCTGAAGCAGGTTGGAAACTATCGAGCGGTTTGGCAAAAATCCATGCTGGTGAGAGGGGATAATATTATTATTTAGTAAAAAAGGGGTCAGCTCTTCGCAGATAATACGTTCTAGTAACTAACATGGAACTGAAGTTAACCTATTTGGTCGATAATTGCAGCTGGAAAGCTTGTCACCTTTTTTATAAATAGGCGTCACACTGGCGCTTTTTCAATGGTCAGGAACTGTGCCATTCTCCATGGATTTATCATGATTTGACAAAGTGGTATATCTGGACAAAAATAACGGGTAACTGTGTCAGCTCCGGGAGAGGAGTTAGCATAGTCTAAGTCAACGCATCCCCGCAAATAAAAAACGCAACAAAAACTTTAAGGCCCCATTAAAATACCATCACTCTTTGTGCTGTCTCGACCGCAATTGACCCGTTTACCTTTATAGGTTTCTAATATGCATCGGGTTGTTTGATGGCAGGCATGCCACATGGCTCGCGGCGATAATAATAATAATGTCGTAAAGTTTTTGTTGCGTTTTTTATTTGCAAGGATGCGTAGACTTAGACTATAAGTAATTTAGCTAAATGCTTATTTCTGAAGTAATATTAATATTCACATCCACATATGTTTTGAAAAACGTATCCGCAAAAGTATTCACCACTTTCTTATTATCATTGCAAACATTTCCATCTGGTTCCTTCATTAACGGTATGGACACTTTACTCGTTAAGAGAGAACGTGTATATTTGTAGAACACTTTGGGTCTTTTGTTGACTAGTTATTTCTCAAAAGCGGTTCTAGAATTACGAAGAAGCCCTGTGAGACGATTGGAAAAAGAGTGGTAGAGTTCAGTGGCGGCCCGTGGCTTTTAGATCTGGATGGGCACGATGGGGAATAGAACCGAATAATAATGGCACTTCTCCACAGAAATCTAGTGGGTGTAAAAATCAAGCAAAAAAAAACATAATATGCAAGGCCAGCAATAAAGTTTTTTTTTTAAATTTCATTTCCAGAAAGCCACAAACATTTCTTTCTGCTACCTTATGATATAAAATTTTCTATTGGACGAATTTGAATTTACATTAATGAGATTTCCCATAGTGGGGAAAGGTCGCTCTAATTTTGTTATAAAAATTTTGTCGTTGTATGTTAGGGACGCAAAACTGTTTTCTAGTAAAAAATGTATAATATCACAATTATTGCTTACCGTTTGTCTTACGACGGCCATGGCAAATATTTTGATATTAATAATTTGAAAGTTGTCCATTCACCACACATTTTCTGCTAATGTTACACTTACTATTTACTAAATACCAACAAAGATCATAGCTTACAAATTAAAAAAAACATAAAATTAAGAGAATAAAACATTACGTAAACCTAACCAAACACCAAAATCTTCCAGTTCTAAAACAGCAGCAACAACTTCCAATGTTTGAGATTTACGAATTCTGACTTGACTTGACTCCACACGTCTGAAAATGAAGCGATTCTCGGCGAAACATCACGACACTGTAAAAGAAAAGGGATGGGATGAGGGTGGCAGTGTCCACATCCCACCGAGCGCGAAGTTCCATATTTGAATATTCTACATTTATTACATTTACATATTATATTGATTTCACATCTAAAACTGCTAAAATAAAATGAACCATCATTTTAGTACTTTTTGGATAATATAGAAGCATATGCGTGTTCTAATACATTATACCTTAAAACGCAAAGAAAAATAAAATTATTATAGTTATATAGGTAACTTAACTATATGGCACCGCTTACATGTATTTTAACTTTTTTTTATCCCTATTTATCAAATTAGAAATGCTATCATATTCTATTCAATATTCATATTGTTTATTACAAGTTTTGCTCAGGGATGGCATGCCCACTCTAGGTTGTAAATAGCCTAAGCATGCAAGACGTACGTCTCGTTTTGATATGTATTACAGGCGTAAGATCGAAGTGAATAACCAATATGCACGTAGACGTATTATGACTGAATTCACGATTTCTGAGCAATGCTTGTCCGCTCTGGTTTGGCGCATGACACTTTCGACAGTATTACACCCGGTTTCTAAACGGATTCATAAGTGTACCTATATGAGACAGATTAATATGTAGTAAAAATAATATTATAAATAAAACTTTTTCATTTTAATACTACAATAATTAATTAACCGCAAAATTTTACTTGATAATTTGACTACAAAAATATATAAAAATATAAATATACCTTTATAACTACCGGTTATGTAATTGGATGGGCACTGCCTACCCTGCCATCCCTGATGGGCCGCCACTGGTGGAGTTGATAATCTTCTGGAGAAGTTGAGAGTGTATTCCGTTGCCACAGCGCCTTCTTTTTTAAAGACAGTATGGTATAGTTCCTTATTAATCCCCTGCTTTTTGTATACAGTTTTATTCGTAAAAGTTGGAGCATGGACAGGGATAACGTTTAAAATTGTATTCAGCCAGCTACACCCAAGGGTTTCTGGGTTTCCTTTATTTGTACAATCTTGGAACAAATTCGTGTTAATAAATTGTTGGTATTCGTATGTATGTAAGCTAAATTTTCACTGGGTTCAATTGTTTCATGTTCTGTATCCGTTTTTGAATGCTACACACATTTTTACAAATAAAATGAAACCAACTTCTTCCATGTTATCAATACTCATTTTTTAAAACGCTTAAATAACAAAACCACTGCAACTAAAAGTATTGTGACTATAACTGTCAGATCAAGAACTAGAAATTTTAATTCGTGTGGATGAAGATCCTCAAGTCAGCTCAAGTCATTTAGCAGCGGCAATAGTGGTGAGTAAATAATCTGTCCTAAGAGTCTTACGTAAAGAACGCTTCTACTCATATCATCTCACTCATATGCAAAACTTACTTCAAAGCGATCTTCCACAAAGGCTAGAATTTTGCCAATTTGTTCTAAATAAACACAACAGGGATCAAAGTTTTGTTAAAGACACTTTATTTACCGACGAGGTAACTTTTACTCGCCGAGGCGTATTTAACTGGAGAAATACCCATTACTGGGAAGTAGAAAATCCTCATGCCGTTAAAGATAGACACTTTCAGCAAGAATTTAAGATTAATGTTTGGTGTGGTATCATCGGCGATCAATTATTGGGACCATTTGTCCTTCCTCCAAATTTAAAGGGACAGTCTTATCTGTTTTTTCCCTCAAAATACTGTTGCTGACATGTTTTCATGCTAGATATACGGAACAGAATGTGGTTCATGCAAGAGGGAGCTCCCCCTCATTTCTCCATTGAAGTCAGGAACTATCTTGAGACTTTCCCACGCAGATGGATCGGTCGAGGAAGTGAGTTTGCTTGGCCACCAAGGTGTCCTGATTATAATCCTTTGGATTATTATGAGTGGGGACATATGAAGTCCTTAGTGTATGCAAATACTATCAACTCAAGAGAAGAACTGTGGGACAAAATACAAAACGTAGCGAATTTTATTAGAGGACAGGAAAATGTATTTTTCAATGTAAGAAAATCTCTTATAAATAGAATTAGAAAAGGCGTAGAAGTAGGTGGAGACCATATCGAGCATTTACTCTAAGTTGCAGCAGTGGGGGTTTTGTATGGGGCAAAGTTTATAATGCCATTAAGTCAACTTTTACGCTATATTTTGGTCTTCTAAAAAGATTGGATCCTTATTTTAGACAATCTTTTGATTTATGTATTTATCTCAATACCATGAAAATAATCCATTAGTTCATAAGAAAGTGATAAAGAGTTTACACTGTTATTACGATTTTGTTTGCCTTTACGTTTTGTACTTTTTTCAATAAATACACTTTGTTTCATTAAATTTGAATTTGTCTTTCAAAAAATTATTGAAATGTTTAACGGCACTTTCCTCGAAAACGATAGAAGTTATCAAGTTGTGCCAAGTGTACGGTCGTGAGCAAAAAAAAAGGACAAGTCTTATTTTGCTAAAATCTAATTGTGTACATCTAACTTTAATTTTTGTGACATTGTCAGTTAGTTGTCATAATTTATTGGAAGTATGCAAACAAATAATATGTCTCATATAAGCGATTTAGTTAAATCTGGAGTTATTGCTAAAGCAGAAGATGGATGGTCAATGAGACAAATTGCACTGCGTTATAATATTGACAAAAAATCGGTGTGTAACATTTTAAGAAAGTGGAGAATAAACGGTACGATTAGTAGATATCCTGGATCAGGGCGACGAAGGATATCAACTCAACAACAAGATTTGCAATTGGTAAATGCTTTAGTAGAAAATCCATTTTACTCAGTTATTCAGGCTGCTGAAGAAACGAATTTTCCTGGATCGAGTAGCACTGGTCGCCGGCGAGTAAGAGAATCGGAGCTACGCTGTCATACAGCAGCACAGAAATACTTACTTAAAGCTGAACATAAAGAAGCTCGAGTAGGATTTGCGCTTGAATTTTTAGCGCATGATAAAATTTTTGGAACAATGTAATCTTTACAGACGAAAAAACTTTCCAGTCAACACACAGCAGTTGTATTCGTGTTTACTGCCTTCCGAATACTCGATTTTATGAGAAATATATATCTAACAATGATAAAAGTGATAGATTTTCCGTTAATATATGGGCTTGGATATCGGCACGTGGTCCTGGTGTTTTGTGACATATTGAGGAACGATTTAATAATGAAACGTATATTAGGATTTTAGACAATATTATGCTCCCTTCTGTATCACAATTATTTCCTAATAATGAGTTCATATTTCAACAAGACAATTATTCCGTTCTTACTGCTCATACCGTAACTAACTGGTTTCAAGATAACAACATCAATGTTCTTAACTGGCTCAGTCATAGTCGAGATCTTAACCCTGTGGAAGAAATATGGGGACTACTCGTAAGAGGTATCCAAAAACGAAATGTGAGACCACGGAATGTCGAAGAATTACTGGAAATAGTAAATAATGCATGGGAAAATATTTTTACTAATGATTATTGCATAAGGTTATTTAATTCTATGCCAAACAGACTTATAGAAGTTATAAATAGAAATTGTGTAATAACGAAATATTAATAGTTAGTTTCTTGTTAAGTAGGATATCCTTTGTCCTTTGATACAGGATTTCTACTAATCGCACCGTTTATACTCCACTTTCTTAAAAGGTTACATACCAAATTTTTGTTAATGTTATAACGCAGTGCAATTTGTCTCATTAACCATCCATCATTTACTATAGCAATAACTACAGCATTAAAATAAAAAATAAATTAAAAGTGATCTGTTTTATTTCGGCTACTCATTACATATTCAAATAGAGACAGATTGACATTAGAAAAAAAAAAGTTGTCCTATTTTTTTCTGCTCACGACAGTACCACGACGTTTCGTCAAAAAAGAAGAAGAAGAAATTCATCATCAGATACAGGTCCTGCGGCGCCCTCTATGAGTTAACGTGATGTAATACATAAATTATTGTTTCTTAATATAAAAACAGGTTCCTCTAGCAAATTTGGCGAAGATCAGTCAAGAGGCTGTTGAGTTATTGCAAAGAAGCGAAAAAATAATTTGAATTTTTCCACAGCAATATTTTACTAAAGCATATTTGATTATATCCTCATATTTTGGCCCAAAGAATCTACCCCTGAACTATGGCCTATTATTAATGGTCCACCCTGTATAGATCTATAATCCATTGACACGCAATAAAAGATTCTTTGCTTTGTCATACATTATTAAAATATTTTCAATATTGCAAATTACATATATCAAGAAAATAATGGTGGTCTAGTGTATTGCCATCTGTTACTTGACGTGGACAAATAATAAACATCAATAGGTGGATTCACAGAAAGTTCATGTTGATTAGTTGCAGATTATGAAGTCCATAAAAATGTATGTATTTTTTCAGTAGCAAGACGTATGACAATCAATACAGTCACCATGACAACATACTACATAGTTGTAACAAACAATTCGATAGCTGTTACCCACCGCTTGTTACCGAGGTAATAAATTTCAATTATATTCAATGACAAAGAATATTTAATATCGTTTTGTTGAATGAAAGAAAATTAAAAATTGAAAATGCCCGAGTTGTCGGAACAAATGTATTGCTCCGAACAAATTTGCATTCCACCAGCATTTCCGTATCTGTTGAGACAGTTTGCTAAGGCCGCCATAAGGTCCCAACCTACGGATCTGTTAAAGTAAGTGTAAGATGTAGTATCTTTATTTTATGCACATATCCCATATTAATGAAAAGTGCTTCTAGACCGAAAGCCCATAAAACAAGTTAGTTATAGTCATAGCGGCAACAGCGGTAGCTAGTGTTCAAAACATCGTTAGTGTCTACAACTGCATTCCATGCGTTTTTGGCACTTCAGCAATGTAAAACGGTTTACTGACTACCGAGCCTGCTCCTACGATTAGCAATTCAAGTGTTGTGTGCTCTTGGTCTTTGGATTTGTCAATTTAGTTGTTTTTAAAGGGTTAACTTAACATAGAACTACTTTCATTTTAAACTTATAACTCATAATAATGTGAGAGACGCTATTGATTCGTTAAAAAATAAACACAGCAAAGGTATTTTTGGTCTTAATATATTTCTGATAAAATCTACTAAAAATTTGATAATATCGCCATATGCAAACTGATAAACTTATGTATTAAAGGAGCTTGCTTTCCAGACTGCCTCAAAGAGGCGATTGTAATACCTATTTATAAAAAAGCAGACGCACATGATGCAAATAACTATAGGCCTGTGTCGTTGCTTCCCATCTTTTCAAAGATAGTTGAAAAATGCTTGGCAGAGCAAATAGCGAACTACTTTGAAAATAATAGCATATTTTATAACAAACAATTTGGTTTTAGAAAATCAAAAAATACCGCCTCTGCAATTCTAGATCTGCTAGAACAGATTGCGGAGGCTTTTGAGGGTCGGGGACATGTGTGCACTATATTTTGCGAGTGAAGTAAAGCATCTGACAGCGTTTCACATGAAATACTGCTAGAAAAGTTAAATAGATATAAGTTTTGCCATAACAGTGTTACAATATTAAGATCATGTTTAACCAATAGATATCAAACTGTTAAAATAAATAATGAATATTCAAATAAAACAAGAATAATACATGGGGTGCCCCAAGGTTCAGTAATTGGGCCCCTTCTCTTTTTAATATATGTAAATGTTTTCCCAAATTTAAATGAGCACTCAAGTGACATACTTTTTGCAGATGACACAACTATTTCGGTTCAAAATAATAGCATTGAACAACTTTCAGCAGTGGCATGTGAGGTGGAGTCAAGGGCAGAGCTTTGGTTCAAAGCAAATAAACTCACATTAAATCGAAATAAAACAGTGCACATGATCTCCTCACTGCGTGATAAAATAGGACACATTGTTCCTGATCCTCAGGAATCAAGAAAGTTCTTGGGAGTTTATGTTGATTATAAATTGACCTGGCATGTACATATAGAAAATTTATCAAAAAAATTGCCAAAAAATACATTTATTTTGAGAAATCTAGCAAATGAAGTAGGTAAAGAGGCTCTAAAAAATGCATGCTTTGCACTATGCCACTCTTTGCTTTCCTACGCTGTTCTAGTATGGGGACAAGCGTCAAATTGGAACAGAATTTTTGCTCTACAGAGACGAGCAATACGTATAGTAGCCAACTTAAATTATAGGGCTGATTGTTGAGAACAGTTTCGTGAGTTAAATATACTTACATTTCCATCAATATATATATAGTTGCTTTTGTATGCTAGAAAGAGTTTATATGCTCAGGGTTTAAACAGAGAAGAACGTGACTATCATTACAATACAAGGCACAAAGATATGTTAACAATACCTTACGTAAGACTAACGAAAAGTCAAAAGGTAATTCAAACTTTAGCACCTCAATAAACTACCAGTCGATATAAAATACTTACCAGATCCGAGTTTCAAGAAAAAAAATAAGGTCCATCTTGCTCGAAAAAACTTTTTACTCGTATGATGAATTTCTATCATATAAGTTCAATGATGATTTAAAATGATTAAAAATGTTTGTCTAAATCTAAAGTTTGTTCTATATTTCTATGTTTTTTATTGTAGTGTATATGATATCTGTATATATTTTTATATTGTTATTTTTTTTTGTCTTATTGTAAATATTGACTTGTGCAAATACTACTTTTGTATATAGCATAAATAAAGTGATTTGATAGAACTACTATAAACTAGACTGTCTTATTCTTAACTTAATTAGTCAATTACTTAATTAATAATTTTAACTTCTGACCATTGGAAGCAAAGAGAAATATATCATTTGTATATTCACATTTAAATACTATAATAATAAGGAAAATTAATGCAAAAACTTCTCTTAGCACCTTTTGAGGTTCTTGAAACATCTTTTTATACTTAACCAGCATTTCTTGCTTTTATTTTAGATGGGCCACAGCTTATTTCCGCTGCCTATCCTTAAATATCCCGCCGCCAATTAAACCGCGACTAGAATACCCAATACCACGTGACTACTGCGGTGTAACGCCTGGCTGGTTAAAGGCCCTTTTATACCAACTCCAGAACAACCAGACCGTATCATTCAAGATTCTTTGGGATAGATGGACAGGGTCCTGTTTGGAACACAAAACCCTCATACAAATCTTATGCCTTGGTGGTTTTACCGACCCTTATGCTATACCGTGGTTGAGGTTTATTGGCCTTTGTGCAGCGCATTTGACAGATGTGAGTAAAGAAAAAAAACAATTAACTAATGAAAATTCGTATTCGAATGAGTATGCACAGTTTATAAACGATGGGAATTACCTTATGCATTTTCCCCCAAAGTTTGCCGAATAGAATTAAACCAATTAAATAGTATGTTCACCAGATTTAAATCCACTGGACGATTTTTTATTTTACTTAAAGAGTTTAGTGCACGGGCACAGTTTACAAAAAGAAATACAAATACTAGTAGTTTTCTTAAAAATATTGTTGTAGGATCTGACACACACTATGATACTTATCTGCGAGATAATGACGGAGGAACCAGAAGGCGGCTCAGCTATGATCACGTTAGAAACATTTACTGATTTGTATAGGTACTTAGCAGCCATGGACGCCTCAAAACCGCAAATTTTGAAAAATATCTACTTTACCGATTCCTTGTTGAGTTTGTGGCGGGAAGAAGTGGAGAAAGACGAAGGTCCCAAGGAAGCTAAAGAGGAAGTTGTATCTGAAGAAGAAAGGTAAGTGGATGGTTCTAAGTTCTAATTTTAACGATAATAGTTCTTTATTTGGATGTTCATTCTAAGATTTAAAATCAAATGCAAACAGAAAGTTGTTGCTATCTAACACTTCCCGAAAAAAAGAAAACTTAATTTTACTCCACTAATAACGATTTTTAGTTCTTTAAGTTTTAAAATGACAAAGAAAAGCATCAATAGCTAGATTTAACTTTGGAAATTATTTTTAGTGAGAAGACTCAGGAAAGTGAAGAAAGCGAGGAAAAGGAAGTGAAAGTAACAGACAGTCAAGAGATAATTTCCTGTCCTAGTATACCAGCAGATGACGATTATTCTTTGGACTATTACGTTGACAAGGGAGAGGAAGGGTAAAATTGTTTTCATATCTTTAGAAACCTTGAAGTAATTGCGTACTAGTTTTTTTAATAATTTTGCACACATTATTGAATTTACAGATAGCGGCAGCCAGGTACGTATACGGATGAATTTATGGGTATCTAGACATTCCATATTCACAGGCGCTGCTAGGTAGATTAAATACACAACGATAAAAAGGAATGTAAACGTGCGGGGGCTCGATCGAGACAGCTGCGACTTATCGCATGCTATATGAGGGTATTTGCATTTATTCCACTTTAAGCAGAAGCGTATAAACGTCCTCATGATTGTGTCGCAGTTCAGAATTTGCTGAACATTACATGTTTAGGTCGTTTACTGAGTGGACGAGGAACTATCTTGTGGCCAGCTAGATCTCCTCATATGGCTCCAAATGACACAGGGCTAACAATTTCGAGAAGTTGCGGTTGAAAATCGCAAACGCATTCGAATAAATTAGCCCGAATATGTTGTTAAATGTCAGAGGTTTCTATGATCGATTAGGCTATTGTTCAGTTCAAGAAGGGAGCCTATTTGAACATTTATTATAATTCTTTATTTCTCGTTTCAAAATAATTTTGTTAGTATAAGAATGTATCTTATATTAAAAAATAGTGCTTCTTAGGGCGAGCCATTCGGCCCTTTATAAACGTTATGATATAATTATAATTTTTAGATGTTGTGGCACAAACATCGTGAAATGAATAACTGAACATGCGCCCACCCCCAACGAACAACAACGTAGTACTGACCTATGATTACTTGACTAATAAATACCCATAAACGTTGGGATCACATTTGCGTGCGCTGCAAGTCAGTTGCCCATTTATTTTGCATGTAAACGACCCCGCCGTACGCACTTGCTTGCCGCTTACTGTAGTGGTGCCACGGGCTGTTGGCAAGATCAAGAGTATTTTTTAAAGCTAGTTAAATATTTTTAAAATAGTATTTATGTTTGTACAATTAAGTTTTGATTTGTTAGTGAAGAAGCAAAGGATGAACTTGGTGCTGAAGCAGAAATTTTGGTTGAGAAGACTAGTGACATAGATATAGAAGCGAAACTATCTGCAGAGGGTAAATATATACTGCACTTATTATTATGTTGAATTCGTAAGTTGCTGATTGATTTTCTTTATAATACCTAATACGAAACCTACATAAAAACACAATCGGAGAAAAATTGAAAATTATATTTTCGTGCAACAAATTGAGCACGACAGTATAGTGCATTCTGTAAGTCGGACCAGTGGCGGCCCGTGTTTTTTAGCTCTGGTGGACAGGATGGGTGATAAAAGCGAATAATAATGACACTTCTCCACAGAAATTTAGTGGGTGTAAAAATGTCGTATGTTGGGGACGCAAAACTGTTTTCTAATAAAAAATGTATGATGAATTATGGCTTACCGTTTTTCTTACGTCGGCCGTGGCAAATATTTTAATATTAATAATTTGTCAGTTGTCCATTCACTACACTTTTTTCTGCTAAAGTAGACATTTATATTTACTTAATATATATATTTATTTAAATGCCAACACAGATCATAGATTACAAATTAAAAGAACATAAAATTGAGAGAATAAAAATTACACAAACCTAACCAAGAACCAAAATCTTCCAATTCTAAAACAGCAGCAAAAATTTTCAACGTTTGAGATTCGCGAATACTGACTTGACTTGACCCCACACGCCCGAAAATGAAAGGATTCTCGGCCAAACATCACGGTACTGTAAAAGGGAAGGGATGAGGGTGGTAGTGTCCATATCCCACCGAGCGCGAAGTTCCATATTTGAATATTATACATTTATTTCATTTGCATATTATATCAATTTCACATCTAAAACTGCTAAAATAAAATAAAACATTACTTTAGTACTTTTTGGATAATATAGAGGCATATGTGTTCTAATACATTATACCTTAAAACGCAAAGAAAAATAAAATTATAGTTATAGGTAACTTAACTATATGGCACCGCTGATATGTATTTTAACTTATCTTTTTTCCTATTTATCAAATTAGAAATTGCTATCATATTTGATATTCATAAGGGATTGATTAATCAATTTTAACACATTAGTTATTTTGCCTGTTTGATATCTTTCAATTGTGAACATATTCTATTGGAACAATTTGGCCTCATGGTGTTGATTTACTAGATAGTTTTTTAGAAAATGTAAATAATAAGGAACCGTCTATTAAATTCACATTAGAAGTAGAAAGTAGGAATGAACTACCGTTTTTAGATGTTTTAATTAGAAGGATAAATAATACAATTGAAACAAGCGTTTATAGAAAACCAACACATACTAATAGATATCTAAATTTTAACTCAAATCAGTCAATAAATGTTAAAAGGGGTGTTGTAAAATGTTTATACGATAGGGCCAAAATAATTTCATCTAATAATGAAATATTAAATAACGAGAAAAAATTTATCAAAGAGGTTCTAGTACAAAATCAATATCCTGAAGCCTTTGTTGATAGAATTTTCATAAATGTTGAAAATAGGGACAATCAGGTACGACAAAAACCTGAACGTCATTATACAGCAATAATTCCTTATGTATACGGACTATCGGAAAAGCTACGCCGTATAGGTGACAAATTTGATGTTAGGACGATATTTCAAACGGGGAACACTTTAAGATCTATTTTAACAAAAACAAAACCGATAAACAGGGAGCAGAATTCAAAAAACTGTATTTACAATATCCCGTGCGAATGTGATAAATGTTATGTGGGTGAGTCATCCAGACCTTTCAGTGTGAGGTTGGATGAGCACAAGAACTACATTAGAAAGAATGAAATTCAGAAATCAAAGATTTGTGAACATGCTTGGGAAAACGGACATAGAATAAACTGGGACTCGGCAAAAATTTTAACAAAAGAAACAGATACCAAAAAAAAGAAAAATTAAAGAATCAGCAATAATCTTATTAAATGAAGATAAGTGCGTATCGAATTGTTCTGTAGATATTTGTACAACCTGGCTACCAATGTTAAAAGAAGAACTTAACAAACTCAACATTATCTAAAAAATATCATCAGTTCTATGTTCTGTGTAAGTAGTAAGTATCTATGGAAATAACATAAACAGAATCTTAAAGCTGTGTATTTGACATACACAGCAAAATAAGAGTTCTTCAAAAAATAGCTTTGAAAACGGAAAGAGATTACTTTCCGAAACGTCAGCAAAATACATTATTTTTGTGTTTATTCCGATTTATATTATTTGCAAAACATAACCTCTGACTTTTCCTTTGGCGTAAACGTCACAGGCGCAGAGGCTCTTTTTTCCAATAATTCTATTATTTTGTAGATTCGGTGATTTGTTTTGAAGAGGATAATAGTACATGTGGTAGAAAACCCAAATAATAGGAAAGAATATTCGTAGAATGCCACAAATAACTTTCAGACAATATTCTATTCAATATTCGTATTGTTTATTACAAGTTTTGCTCAGGGTTGGCATGCTCACTCTAAGTTGTAAATAGTATAAGCATGCAAGACGTAGGTCTCGTTTTGATATGCATTACAGGCGTAAGATTGAAGTGAATAACCAACATGCGCGTAGACGTATTATGATTGAATTGACGATTTCTCACCGATGCTTGCCAGCCCTGGCTTGGCTCCTGATACTTTCAACAGTATTACGCCCGGTTTCTAACTAACTTTTTAATTTTAATACTACAATTAATTAACCGCAAAATTTTACTTGATAATTTTACTACAAAAATATATAAATATACCTTTACAAGTAACGCTTATATAATTGGGTGGGCACTGTCTACCCTGCCATCCCTGACGGGCCGCCACTAAGTCGGACAGGAATATGAATATTTTCTAAGCTGACGAGACTATGTCTCCCCCCCCCCCCCCGTTTCTGAGGATGCTGAACACGACGGCGGTGGTTAAATCTCTCCGAGGTCATCCCACTCCACAGACGGTCAAAAACCACTCCCGGAAGGGGTAAACCGCGTATCCATCGTCTCCTACCAGCTAAACCTCTTTTGCCCCCGCTTTCGAGGATACTGAGCATGATGGTGATGTCGAGAGTCCTCCTCGATCCCCATCAACCCCCAAAACCACCGAAAACCACTCCCGAAAGGGATAAACCGTGGAGAGGCCGTCCTCTCTCGGCTATACCCATTTTCGAGGATGCTGAAATATTTCACACGAAATAAAATTTTAAGGTACTACGGTACCACAAATACGTAATTTATAAACAACAAATTAATATCGCCCAACTGATAAACGACTGCACTCTATGTACACTGATTTTAAACTGAGATATCGGTTTAACGCGCCAAACACCGCTGAATACGTGGAGAATGTTGCTAGATTTAAGCATAATATTTTAAATTTGAGATATGGTAGTTCATGTACAGTTAACTCAATCTGAGGACTTTCATTCCTTCAAAATTGATGTTATTCGTCAAAATTCTCCAAACTTAAAAAAAATAAATAGATAACAGCGTAAACATATTATATTAAGGAATTTATAAAACTCGTAAATTCGCACGCCCCGGGTTTTACTGACTAGAGTTTTCAGCCGAAGTTAGAAAAATTGTCATTACAGATCATGGTATGGTAAACAAAATTTTGGAACTACCATCAATTAACCCTTCCGTTTTATCGTCTTGAATCACTTTTTTCGTTTTTAAGGATTAGAATTTTGCAAAAGAGAAGAGATTTTTCTCCATCAATTTGCAGTAAAAATTTAGGGAAAATCATATGTTCACCCCCAGTAAAGAGTTGAAACTATTAGGGTTAATTTTTTTTGTTATTTCAAGTTTATTAGTCCAATATTATCAAATTATAATAAATAATTAAAAAAAAAAAAATTTGCAAAAGAAAGGGTCAGGCGCAGGAGGTTTTCCACGGGGGAGAAGCGAAAGTGTTAAATAATGTGGTTACCAAAACGGTGTATTCTTATGCAGAATGGAATGCCAAACATTTTTTTACTCTACATATTTTTCAGTGAAATCAATACGGTGTAAATCAGGAATTAATTCTTAAAGTCCACCATAGTAAGTCTGCCAATTTTCACTTCGGATTCGTAATCAGCGAGCCCAAAAACCACCATATGAATTTTAGTTCATTGAACACTTTGCGAGTTATTGAACTGGGCGTGTAAAATGGAAGCTGCAACCCCACCGGGGCGAGTGCACTGGTTTTTAAAGGTATATATTTCATGTGTTGCCGAAACTTAACATAATATAAAAGGTTTCAGGTCTTTACATTGAAGTAGTAACGATTAAGACCCAAATGCATTCATTCTCTACTATCAGGCGATTGTTGTGTTTTAAACAATAATGATTTTACAGAAGATATGACATCCACTAAATGGTCAGTCTACGAGGATGAAGACGTATCAAAGGGAGGATCGGTGGAAATGGCGGAGGAAAGAGTGTCGAAAATAGCAGAAGAAGAAGTCACGGAGGGGGAAGCGAAAGGAGAAGGTGAAGGAGAAGGTAAAGGAGAAGGTAAAGGAGAAGGTGAAGGAGAAGGTGAAGGTGAAGGAAAAGTGGAAGAGGTTCTGCAACCCAAACCTTATGAATCTGTGGACACCATCCAGGAGGAACCGCGAAAAATCTTGCCGGAAACTCCTGACCTCGAGAGAATGTTGAACGAGGATCTAGAAAGGTTGAGGGCGCTCCAGCAGGAAATACCTGGAGAAATGGACGACGAAGTGGAGAAATTTAAGTGTCGACTAATTGCTGAGGTACCTCTTTCCAAATCGCAGGAAGAGGCCATTGACCATTATAAAATTAGCATGGCAGAGGGGGCTGGAGTTGTTGAGGCCGAGGAAGAGTTGGAACACGTCGAGGAGGAAGAGGAAAAGGTAACTTTAAAGAAATATCGGCTAAAGCATGTAACAAGCCTGTCAAATGAAATGAAGAGTATTTTGATGTACGAATTGAAACTTGAATGGGAAGTTGAAATTGAGAAAAAAATGATCTATAAAAATTTGTAGAAGCGAATTATAATGTTGCAACTGGAGGTATGGAAAATGGATGTGAGGCGAGTTAGTGAGGGGGTGTATTTTTTAGGGCAGTAGTTTGTAACTTTTGATCTGTAAATCGGTTAATATGAATGTTGGAATGGTGTTGTTGATGAATTTGGACTATTTGTCAATTATCGGTGTTATGTGAATTTTTCCAGATTTTGTTGACTAAAATTGAGGTTTTTGCAAGTGCTCGAATGATTTTTTTTAATGCTTTGACTGGGTGAGCGTGAAGAATGCATATTGCAATGCATGATTTTGAAAATTTTAAGCTTTTTAAATATTTTTCTGTCTGTGATGAGTGAAAAGTGAAGGAAAGGGGTTTTCCCATTTGTAAAAACGAGTTATTTCAAAAAAAGTAAATTATTTGCATTAAAACGTCTACAAAATGGTTAATAATAATAAGTATGTATAAATATTTTTTCCGCAGAAACTTATATTCAAAAATTTATACCGAAATCAAAAATGTAATAATATACAGGATGTTCTGTTTGAAAATCAAAAGTTAGAAATTAACGTGGTTCAGCAATACTTAAATGAATTATGTCACAAAGGATTTTATCCACAAATAAATCAATCCACAAGAGCTGACGAAAATAGCTCATCATGTATAGATCACACCTTTCTGAAACTGTCTAAAAATGATTCATTTATATGTTTACCTGCCATAATTAAAACCAGCATTACAGATCATTATGCAATAGCGATTAGTTTAGTACAAAAAACAAAAAACAAAAACGATTTAAAAAATGAAATTAGAGTTTACGAAAAAATTAATTATAATAAACTAATAAAAATTCTAGAAACGGAAAGTTGGTTTGGTATTTTAAATGAGTCAGAGGTAGACTTGGCGACAAATAAATTTCTAGTTAAATATAAGCATGGCATAAGAAGCGCCACGACCAAGCATTATAATAAGACAAAGTTAAAAAATTAAACTCATGGATTAGTGAAGGTCTCGTTATTTCGATTCAGGAAAGGGATAAATTAAAACGAAAATTAATAAGAAATCCTCACAATGTTGATTTCAAGGAAAATATAGACTATACAGAAATAAAATAAATAAGTTGATTAAAATGACAAAAATGGCTATTATAAAACAAAAATCCAGGAAGCAGGCAATGACATAAAACTGGTATGGTCAATAATCAAAGAGTCGACAAATGAAAATGTATCAAAAAATGAAATAAATCAAATTAAATTAGACAATGGCTGTATAATAAGTAATAAAATGGAAATTAGCAATGAATTTATTAATTATTTTTCCGAAATTTGGAATAGTAGTAATAACTTTAATAAGCAAAAAAATAAAATTACTCCTGACATTATATTTATTTCCTGTATCAGAAAGCGAAATCTTAAACAATATAAAATTTAATAAACAGCTCATCGCATGGTTTAGATAATATAGGGGCAAATACAATTAAGAAGACTGTTATGTATATAATTAAACCTCTACTGCACATTATACATTTAGCGCTTGTGAAAACTAAATTTCCTAGTCAATTTAAAAAAGCTTGGATCAAACCTATATTCAAATCTGTCGATTTCCTTGAGATGAAAAACTGTCGGCCAATCTCAATTTTAAGTGATTTTGCCAAAATAATGGAAAATGCATAAAAACTAATCCTTGCACATCTAAAAAATACAATATTATATCACCTTCCCAGTTTGGTTTCAAAGAGGGAACATCTACCGTTGATGCTATGCACAGTTTAACACAAGAGGTCACCAATGCAGTAAACATGACAAGAAAACCTTCGGCGATATCTTTAGATCTCGCCAGAGCTTTTGATACTGGGTCACATTCTAGACTTTTAGACAAATTTTGAAAACATGGTATTCGCGGTATATGCGGTGATCTAATCAAGGATTATTTAACTGATAGAACACAACTTGCAACCATTAATAATGAAAAACCTAACGAAACAACAATCAAATATGGTGTTGCTCAGGGAACTGTACTTGGCCCAATTCTGTTCCAGATGTATATAAATGACATGTTAAACTTACCGATCTCTGGAAAAATCATTGCGTATGCTGATGATACTGCATTGTTTTTCGTTGATGCCACCTGGGAAGGTGTCAAAATAAAAGCGGAAAATGGTCTTCATTTAGTAATAAAGCGGTTAAAACAAAATTTATTAACATTAAATATGGAAAAAACTAAATTTATAAGCTTCCCTTCAACAGCTGCTGGAAAATCAACTTTAACCAAAATTAAACGTCATGAATGTGAAAAATTTAGAGTATTGTAGCTGCAAAAATGTATTGAGTCATCAGAACAAATCAAATATCTTGGTATACACATAGATCAATTTTTAAAATGGAGAACACACGTTAACAGGTAAACTAAAAAAACTATTGTACAAATTTTATCAAGACAAATTTTAAAGAAATCTACATTAATAAACGTTTGTAAATCTGTTATTGAATCGGTTATTAATTATGGAATAGTTATGTGGGGAGGAGCTCATGATCAACCTTGAAGGGTCTATATATAATTCAAAAACGTTTAATCAAAACCATATTAAATAAACCGAAAACATTTCCGACTGAATAACTTTTTCATGAGTCAAAATAATTTGATTTACAAGGTTTATACAGGGTGTCCCGAAAATGGTGGGCAATCTCCCTAATTTGGGTAGAACTAGTGAAAATAAGGTCACAAGTTCCTAATATTTTGCTTTCCCCTGAGGTACCCCTACGAAGTTATTCGCTCTTGAATTTGAAGGTTAAAAATAGATTTTTCGCGATAATATTTTTATTGTTCAATCGATTTTAATTATTTTTGGACCAGTATCATATTATTTCAATCCAGTTAGGTCAGTGTATTAGAACCTTGGATAATATCCTTGGGGGCTCGGGGGCAGAGCACCCATTGCCTTAATAAGTTGAAAAAAAAAATTCAGCCTATTTTCTTTCATTTCTAAGGTTATTTTCAAATTTTTGAGCCCTTTTTACGTAAAAAACGTATACTTGTTTGATGTCGGTAATATGAACCGTTTTCGAGATAAATGCACTTAACGATAAAATTCGCACAAATAATGGTAATTTTTAAAAATTAAATAAACACGAGGATTATGGTGCAAAACGACATTTATTTTTCTATGAAGTAGAAAACTAATTAGGGACATGAAAAATGAAGATTTATGAAATTTCATAGCAAATGCTCAATATGAGTACCTCCTTCTCTAATGCATACTTGTCTATGACGAACTGACGACCGCTGGACTCGCCACAACATGCCTTCGTTTTCTCTAATTGCATTTGGATGGTACATAATTCTCCCGCATAATTCTTCTCTTGTCTATACTGGTGTGGCATATACGAGACCCTTTAACTGCCCCCACAGGAATAAATCAAGGGGATTTAAATCTGGTGATCGGGGAGGCCAAGGAACAGGCCCGCCCCGACCTATCCACCGATTTGGATATACCCTATTCAAATGACCCCTCACTATAAGACTAAAATGCGGGGGCGCCCCATCATGCATAAACCACATGTTCTCTCGAGATGCAATGTCAACGTCTTCTAAAAGTTGTGGTAACTGCTTTTGGAGAAATTCAAGATAGAGTTGCCCATTCAATCGATTTGGTAACACGAATGGGCCCAATAAGTACCGGCCAATAATTCCGGCCCAAACATTAATATGAAATTGCTTTTGATGGAGCGTTTGAATTGTGGCGTGTATGTTTTCCTCGCTCCAAATGTGTAAGTTGTGGGAGTTAATGACTCCATTTCTTCCAAAGCTCGCTTTATCCGTATACAAAACCGATCGAATGAAGGCATGGTTTTGTTCAAATTTCTGTATAAACCACTGCGAAAATTGCACCCTAGCAGGAAAGTCATCTGGGCTAATGCCATGTACTTTTTGTATATGGTACGGATGAAGCAGTTGCGCTTTCAAAATTCTTCCAACGATCGATTTTGGGACATTCATTTGTAATGATAATGACCTGATACTAACAGATGAATTCGCAGCGACTGCATCCAATACATTTTCTTCTACTTCAACAGTACGTATTGTCCGTGGAGCACCCCTGTTTACGTCATTTGGCGCAAATCGACCTAAGTAGAGATATAATTCTTAGATTTTTAGTTTTCAAAAAAATTATCATATTTTTTACCAGTTTCTCTCAGCCGTTGACCAACACGTTCAAAAGTATTGCGATCAGGAACCCTTCAATGGCGATACCGTCGAGCGTATAGTCTTCGTGCTTTCGAGGCATTACAAGAAGCCATTAAATGCATATCTGCGTATTCATTGTTAGTGTAAGCCATATTTCAACCAATTAATTACTTAATTGTCGGATTAAGCTAATACTGAAAAATTATGTTACTTCAATTATCTGATATTTTGATCCATGGCAACCATAAACTGTGATTATTACTCGTTTGGTTTTGTACATAAACAGCTATATCGTCTTATCTACATAGATAAGACGATGTAGCTGTTTTTTTTAAATATTTAAAAAAATTAATATTAACACGTTCAATGCTGACCCCAGAACTTGGGCTTCAGCATGTGCGCACCATTTTTTGTCGTTTTTTTTTCAAATAATCGACGGGAAGGTCATAAATAATATCACAAAGTAATACTAAGTGAATAGTCTTTGTTTATTTATTTTTAAAACTTACTATTACTTGTGCGATTGAAACTCGCATTTATCTCGAAAATGGTTCATATTACCGACATCAAACGAGCATACGTTTTTTACGTAAAAATGGTTCAAAAATTTGAAAATAACCTTAGAAATAAAAGAAAATAGGCTGAATTTTTTTTTCAACTTATTAAGGCAATGAGTGCTCTGTCCCCGAGCCCTCAAGATTGTTATCCAAGGTTCTAATACACTCACCTAACTGGATCGAAATAATATGATACTGATCCAAAAATGATTAAAATAAACGATAAAAAAGTTATCGCGAAAAATCGATTTTTACCTTCAACTTCAAGTGAATATCTTCATAGGGGTACCTCGAGGGAAAGAAAAATATACGAACTTGTGACATTATTTTCACTGGTTCCACTCAAATCCGAGAGATTGCCCACCATTTTCGGGACACCCTGTATATTGTAGCAACTTTGCATTATGTTCACAAGAATAGCAATATAGGAAGACTGGTAGATCATAACTATCAATTGCGTGCAAACACAAACAAAAATTTTACTTTGTCAAAACCTACAAGACAAGCTTTTTATAAATCTATGGATTACACTGGTTTAAGATTGCTTAATATTTTACCTCAACAAATAAAACACATAAAAAATTAAACTAAGTTTAAAAATAAACTAAAACCATATGTTTTAGAAAATATATCAACTTTAAAAGATATTGTTAATAATTAGTTATATTAAATTTAAATTACTATTAGCTATCATCACAAGAACTGCACAATTTCCCCTTTGATTCTCCTCTTACTGGCCCACTGATTATGTAGAGATGTATTTTTATTTTTTCTTTCTTTTGTAGACATTATATATTAGGTTATGATAAGTAGATATATTTTCCTTTTTTCCTGAAACATGCTCTCCTGTCTAGAATATATTTATAAATTGAATATATACTTATGTTGCACAAATCAAGCTCGTAAAGAGCTTAAGTGCATAAATTGCTACATTTATAATAAATTGTATATTTTAAAAATAAGGAAATAAAGGTTGTTATTATTATTATTATTATTTCCGGCGAAACTGGAAGCGGTATCAAATTATTTCATATGCCAAAAAATGCAGTTTTTTGAATGGCTCTAGACCCTCTAGTTTCATTTGAATATGTTCAAAAATAAAGAAGTAGGCGCTACTTTGTGGCATCCGGTATACAAAAAATATATCTGAAAAATGTTGCTGCATTTGATATTTTTTTCAGGCTTATGAGGACGTATTTGTGGATGCCATACCAGGTATTGGACCAACCGTGCCGATCCCGTTGGTAAACGCAGTTTGTGAATATATGAAAAGC
Organism: Leptura quadrifasciata; assembly: GCA_963675555.1. Lineage (NCBI taxonomy): Eukaryota > Metazoa > Arthropoda > Insecta > Coleoptera > Cerambycidae > Leptura > Leptura quadrifasciata. Next base: position 22,814,215 of record OY776680.1, on the reverse strand, counting down.
GTTTCCGCCATACAACATGGGATGGTTATGCCTAGAAACATTAGACATTATAACTGCCCACCCTTAGAAGTTTTGGAGTATTGAAAACATATTCACAAAAAAATATATATTCCTTATTTGAGAAAAAATATATGAACAATATGATAGCGATTGAAATAAAATATTATTACTATATTGTTGCATATTTTTTTAAATAGAGTTCATTTTTATTTTCCACATACGTGGTATACAGGGTGTTTCAGTTTTAATCCCAGGACTAGGAGGTCGTAGAAAGTTATTTTAGGCAGAATATTTATAGTAAACGTATACTCAGAATCGCTTCCTAAAAGAGCTACACCCCAATAAAGGATTAGGGGGGAAATAATTTTTTTATAAATATCTCAAGAACTGTTGAACATATTCTAATATACTTTTATTTGATGATTGTTTCACCAAATACATTGTACTTTGGTTTATGTAAAATAAACAGAGGCGTCTCGTTTGGGGGGGTTCTTGACGATTTTTTATCAATAAGTTTTCTCTGATAGAAAGTTCGTCAAATCAATAGGGAATTGAGAATCTACAGACAATAATGCATAAATGATGTACTCTTAGTCAGACTCGATAAGATGCATCGCTACCTTGCACTGATGAGAGCCAACAGCTGAAACTGCAGTCTGCAAGTGGCGTGGGACGACTGGCACGAGAGCTTCTTAGTCTTTCGGCTGGTGTTTGTTGCAATCGAAGCATTTGCGTTCTGTTTGGTAATATCTAATTATTACACTTTGTTACCTCCTTTCCCTTATTATTTATTTTTGGGAAAGAATTGAGGCAACGTATGCAGACGACTAGCTGTTTTAAGTCGGAAATATATATATAACAAATTTATACCAGGATCCTAGATTTCGGGATTGAGTATTGTTGAGGTGACTGGTTCTGAAGCAGCAATCCAGGCCCACAATTGTCTCTTGTTGCAAGAATGGAGTCTAAAAGTTTCCTTGGCAATTTAAGTCTCTTAATAAAATGGAGTGAAAATTGTAGGAAAATTAACCAACTATACGGTTATGGCTATGCAGAAACGTATACAGAAATGTATAAATATATAAGTATATAAATGTAGAAATATATAAATATATAAGTGTATAAATTTATATAAGCTGATTTCATAAACTATAAATTGCCAAAAAATGAAAAACAAAGAAAAAAATATTTTAAAACCATGTGGTGCATAGAGTATTTTAACTACATATTAAATTAAAAAGAATTGAATTTGAAATTTATTTTAAAAATAATTGAAATTACATCAAAGACAAAAATTGAAGATTAATTAAATTTTAAATTAGTAATAAATGAAATTTACTTGGATGTTAAGCACTTGTTAACGCGGATATAAAAATGTAATATCAATTACTGAAGTCCACAGTTAAAATTTATATAAGTTCGAATCAGTACAAAAGCTACAAACAAATGATTTCTTGGTGAGTTTTACTAATAAGGTAAACTTTATTTGTCCTCTTACTGCAAAATAATGCCACCCGATAAATCTATTTCCCCTAATTATATTGAAAGCTATAAAATATAGAAATAGTACAGGTATGGCCATCTGTCAATTGTTGAGTTAAACGCAACAACTTGCCTGATGTAGATTCCCGTACTCAAACAAATTACAGAATCGATAAAAGAAATCTATAATACCACATACCACAACTGACTTAGATTGCAACAAGTTGTAATTTCTATTTTATACATAACCAAAAATGTGAACTGCCGTAATAAATAGTTAAACGTATTGTGAGAACTCAGTAAATATATTACATCTTATAGGATATACTATATATAGTAATGAGAAAGGTAAGGAAAATAACCAAATGTACTTACATAGTAAACAAAAATATAAAAATCGAAATATAGGTATAGGTATCTGATGTAAATAAATGTTTTTAGACAATCGACAATCGTTTCCTTAGATGCCGTAATAGGACGGAACAGAGATACATAATAGTGTAAAAAAAACATGACTGAGTTCCTAAGATATAAAAATAAGTACATAAAACAATGTGAAATGATTTAGCAGTTATACAAGTAAATTCTATTAGTTGAAAACAGTTTCACTTACAAAAACTGAATCAAACTGTTACACAGATCATGCTAATTATAAACAAAAATACTAGTTTTGATATAAAACTGTTAAATGGACATAGGCCATGTAACAACTTAACGCACCAGGCTTGTAACTCGTAATTCAGTGCTTGGCGGGGCACATAGCCCGAAGAGTAGCTGTCGGTTGCAGTTTGGTTGCGTTCTTTACAGTAAAATAGGGATATTATAGAGGAATTTGCGACTGAAATATTATGTTTTAATATTCTGCCCTCTAGAAGCACACTTGAACTCAACGACACCAGCTTTATAAATATTTGATACCTGTCGAGAGGGTGAAAGCTATTCACTTTTAATCTACTAACATCACTTTTAACCTAACAAGATACAACTCGGTATTTGGTGTTAAATATACCTACTACGGGTTCTATGATTTTATATAATTCAAGTTCAATACTTTAAAAGAAATTGTCAAATGGTAGTTACGCCACTATACCCTCTTAGTACTAATATGATATGAAATGGTCCATTATCACTAAAAAAAATGTACGTACGGAGTCCGTAGGGAGTAAACCTAAAGCAATAGACTTTTTTCCAAAACGGTTCTAACCATTTTGATCAAATTTAGTACATGAATATTTCTTTCGCATAGTAGGAACCATACATAATACAACGATATAAAAATAGCTCGCAAAAAACGTAAAGGAGACCGAACGCATGTCAGTTTCAGTTTAGTTATAAAAAGGCCATAAAGCAGGTGTTCGTATGATTATTGTTTTGTCCAGGTTTTTGTGAAGGCGTAAGCAAACTTGGCTCTCTAGATGAATGTCTTTCGTTTTTACACGTGGGTCTCAGTCATTACAAGTTTAGATTACACAACCTCAGCTACATCAATAACTTTTAAAGTCGATGTTATCTATGTTATCTGATGATCTGCTGCCTTCTATTTGGATATAACACTGAGTATCTTTTAGTTACAATTTTCTTCACTTTCGGATGAGCTTTTCTTTGATATTTAATTTTTTTTTAAAGGTACAAAGTGAGAGAAAAAACTGAAATGAAGTAAATGGTTATTTGTGCATCAAGGCCCTAAAGTTGATCTTTCTCGATTGAATCCGAAGTTTGCGGCTGAGGCATGGCCGAGAATAAGCATACTTCGGATAAGGCCGAGATAGATCATTTGGCCAAGGCGCACACATTTTTTAGGCAACTGTCTGGCGGGTTTTCTTAATTGTCTCGTAAACCGTTGTTCATACGTAAAAAACGCATATGACTAAAAATGGTACCCATTAAATTTTGTTAAATTAAATGGTACACAAAAAATGTTATATCAACATTTTAGCTATTCCTGACTGAATTCTCGCAAATAGCGTTCACAGTTAAGGGTAGTTTTTAACACGCTGTTTAAAATATGTAAAATTCAGCGATCTTACGAACTTATACAGTTATACATTACTCAGGCGACAGAAATCTCAAATAATAGATATGTAGTAGTAATTTATTAACTAGGAATCGCCAAATATACAAATATCTTTCTAATTACAATATACAGGTATCAGAAGTACGTACATAGTAAGATAAACGAACAAAAAAAAACATACATAGATTTATGGAACAATCCTCGAACAAATATACATACATAAATTTATATCATTCTTCTATCCTTAATTACTTTAAGCAGGTGTCTCTTGAACACGTATAAACTGTTACTATTTTTTAAAAAAGCTGGAAGATTATTAAATTCATTTAAACCCTTAAAACATATAGAGTTCATTGCTTGCTTGTTAAGAGTTCTGTTTATGTGGAAATTATTATTATTTCTTGTATGATAATCGTGTATACTTTTATTGTAGGTGATAAATTCATCAAAATAGGATGGCGACATATTTGTGTTAATTTTATATATAAAAATCATAGTTAATAAATACAACCTATGCTCTACATACAGCCAATTCAATGCGTCATCCATAATTCTGATTGATGTAAACCTATTACATTTTAATGTAATTCTTAGCCCTCTATTTTGAAGTTTCTGGAGAAATTGTATCCTGTTTTTGTCAAAAAGGTACAAAAGCGTAGAGCAATAATCGTAATGTGGCTGAATGACTGTTTGACTCATCAGTTCTATGTAATCTCTTTCCGTTTTCAAAGCTTTTTTTGGAAGAACTCTTATTTTGCTGTGTATGTCAAATACACAGCTTTAAGATTCTGTTTATGTTATTTCCATAGATACTTACTACTTACACAGACTCATCAGTTCTATGTTCTGCTATTGTTCTGCTCTACTACTATATATTATTACTTATTATAATTGCATGGTCAGTAATTTTTGGTACATTATGTATGTTCACCTGTAAATTTTCGTTGTTTGTATATTGAACAAGAGAAAGGATTTGGAAGATGTTATTCATATTTTCAACAACCCTGAATCTACGAAAGATCAGATTAAAAGTGCTGGTGAGAAATTCACACTTGTGTTATATAAAACTGAACGAACAGAAACTTCTTTTAATAGCTACAGATTTACTTCTTTTAGTAAGCTGGTTGGTCAATCCAATCATGCTGTAATTTTATCTAAACTGCCACCAACATCTGCAGCATTACAACAACACTCTTACCGGGTATTTCACCAAATTCATTGGCTTGGAAAAAATATGCAGCCAACGCAGACGGGTTGGAAAAAAATCGGCTATTGCCGATTTTTTTGCCGATTGCCGATAAAATATTTTTTATCACCAGTTTTTACTACAGAGGTGCCTGCTCCAGTTTCTATTTTAAAAGTTATATCGTGCAACTGTAAAAAGAATTGCGGTAAGTGATGTGGATGTGTTAGAGTTGGATTACGTTGGCGTTGTTCAACTATGTGCTCCAACTGCCATGGACAAGGTTGCCTAAATTCATCACCTGAGGAAATACTAAATGAATAGTATCCAATAAACGGTTAAATATCGAAACGTCAGCGGACTGGGCCTACTGGGAAGATCACTTTAAAAAACGCACTAAGAGCTGTACCCCATGGGTGGTGTGGAAACGAGTTCAAATTATAAAATCCTCTGTTATAGTGCTCTATAAATATTTTGCAAAATTTTAAAATTTGACCTAGATAATTTTACCTACGTAAGTATTATATTACAACTCGTAATTACCATTAACACCTAATTCTACATATTTTGACTACCTTACGAACGCCACCCCTAACTTTGAATGCTATTTGCGAGAATTGAATAATGAATAGCTAAGATGTTGATTGTTGATATAACTGTTTTTGTGTAGAATTAAATGGGCAACATTTTGCATTTTTTGGATTTTGAGTGTATTTTGCTTAATATTGAACGAAATTAGAAAACCAGTTAATCTATGAACTTGAAATTACATGCTCTACAACTTTCATTGTATGGATTTCTTCATTTATATTAGATGTCTTTTAGAGCTGAAGACGTTTAAAAACTTACCCAATGTGAATTTTCTACAAGTTGGTAAGTATTTTTGTGATTCGATTGCCAATTACGCCCATACCTCTTGATGAAATTTCAACTTTGAGGTACTCATTCGAAGCGAAACTTAATGCTCTTTAATTTTGATAATAAATGACTTTTCGATTGGATGCATTGTTTTTAAGTTATAGGCCACAAACTGAAAAAAGTGCCAAAAATTCGTGGGTTCTCGGCCACACAAAAATTTGCCAAGGGTTCTGGAGGTCTAAAACTTGGATTCTACATACTCTCTACAATATATATAAGATGATAAAAAAATCTACTACCTCGTTTAATGTAACTATCACTCCCTTTCGATGACGCCGTTCCTGGACTAATTGCAGAAATCACATATATGTCATACCACCGTAATACGTATTGTAATAATTATCAAACAAATTTGTTTTTAATGATCCAAAGTCCCCCACTTTACCCCATAGCACCCGTTTTGTTAGCTCTCCCTGAATTTCCGATCGATAAATCGCTGAACTCGCGCAGTTGTTGTGAAAATGGCGGACCTCGACAATCTGGAATATTACATAAAGTTTCCGAATCCCAATTTTAATTACAATCAAAATGGAGAGCACGATTTTGTGTTTGTGGTAAACGAAGAAAAAATACCGGTAATTTTGCTGTTCGGATGGGCAGGTTGCCAGGATAAGTACCTTGCGAAATATTCGCAAATTTACGAGGAAAAGGGGTGAGTGATCTGAAAATACCGGCCGGTAATTTTAAATGTTGCTTTTTTTATGGAACAACTAAACTCCAAAATAAATACTACAGGTTATCCGCTACGGTTAAGTCCTTAGATTTATATAATTCGAATGAAAGGGTTAGATTCGTAAAGTTATTGATTTTTTTATACGTCTTTTTAGGAACTACTTTTAATTAATTGTCATGCATTCAGGCTGTCCCACTTTTCACGTAGCTACCACCATATTTTGCTTATCTGAAAGCTAAATGTGTCGAAATTTTGGTGATACATAAACTTATAGAATAATTTTTTAATATAATATTTTATTTTAACCACAAGCGCTTGATTTTGGGAAAAGAAAACTATATACATTGCCCAGGTGCCCGATTTAAAAGTACCTCTAAAAATTTTATTTGTTTGCCTATTTAAACGAATTTTTAAATGATAGAGCTTCAGTGACTCTATTGTAGTGGAAAATTTTAGTATGAAATTTAAGATTTCATGGCCCACTTTGATTTTTTGAAATTCAAAAAGTGTTAGCATTTTTTAAATCACAAATCTGACTACGCCACTGGGTTGAGGATACGTTCAAATGGGTGTAACAGAAATTTAACAAAAAAATATTGATTTCTGATAGAAATATAGTATAATAAAAATTTATATTATGTTACTAACATATTTCAAATAATTTACAATGCTCTCTTAAACCGTTGACAGTTGAATTGCAAAAAATTATAATCAACAATTATTCATAATATTGGCAATATTTATTTTCTTGAAACATGCTCCATATCAAGGAGAATTATGTTTGTTGGTAATACTTAAGGTGTAAAGAATTTTTCGTTTAAAGGGCTTACTGTTCATATTGTATAGGTCTAAAGCAACATTAAACAATTAAAACCATCATGAACACGTTTTTATTAGCGTCACCTGTCTGCTTGTTTGTTTGTTTGTAAGTGAATCTTCGAACGTGATTCTCGCCCACTTCAATACGTCAGATTAAACTGAAACTTTGCACACTTATCAAGGACCGAAGGCAATACAACAACTTTGTCCTAATGTCCTCACCAGGATCATCAGGATAAAATAAATGACTAATTTATTGTCAAGATTTTGCCGGAGGCGTAGCTGTTATTAATATATATATCGGTGTTCATGATGCTAATTCTAAAATTCACCCAATCCAATATATTGGTGAGAGACGTGCCGAGGGATGAATGGCAAGACGGTGACCAAAAATGTCATGTCGCTATTGTCAACCTCAGGGATCCGGGCACACCCTGTTGTATAAGAGCTTTACCTTTCTACCGAACCTCTGGGAGGGTTGACCGTTTAATAATCTGTTACTCCTGGGAACAACAATGAAAAAAATGAAACTACAACACAAAAAAGAGGAGATTGGCGAAAGTAAAAATATAAAAAAATTGTAAAAAAATAATGTTTAAAACTGACTAAACTGAACAAAAGTTGAACAAAATCTTATAATTTAAACATTATTTTTTACAAAAATATAAAATATAGGAATTATAATATTCCAACCTATCTGCAAATGTCTTATATAAATAAGGACTTAACAAATTAAACCAAAACAGCTATTCCCCCTTACGAGTGCTGAATTATACGGTGCGTATTTTGTTTAAACACAGTTAGCACTAAAATACAATGACTTGGAATGCTCGAATGCTACGAGGAAGATGCGAGGCCTACTTCATCTCAGGATGTCACTAACTGCAGACCGGTTTCGACCTAGTTTTGAGTCTCGTCAGTGCAGTGCAAGTGATACGAGACCCATCCCGTAATAACGCGCAAAAAATTCAATTGTAGATTCCCTGTCAAAAATTAAGATGCGTTCATCGTATAAAATTTTCCAAAATAACCCTTTCCTGCCCAGCTACATCCTCTTAAAGGGGTGTGCCAAAAAACGGTTTTTAATTTCTATCTCAAAATAACGTAATCGGAAAAGACTAAATTTGGCACATCTCGGTTACTCATCAAAATGCATCTAACGAAATCATTTCATCATTTCATCCACCTAGTATGTACACAAATGAGTGAAATGAACTACCCATCTGGAAATTTTGTTAATATCTTTCTGCCTGCTTTTTTTTCAATTAAAAAAAAATAACTAAACATTATGATTCATTTAGAAACTTCTTTGGTAATTCTAAAGGAGAACGAAAACCTCGAATTTTTGCGTGATTTTTTAAGGATACCCTATTTTGGGGTCGTAGAACACGAATCTGTAATTAGTTTTGCGTGCATACGAATCGTTTGTCCAACAAAATTTTTGAACATTTTCCTTATGACACTCACTTTTTCATGCACTTATTTATACACCAACAGCACTTGTATATCGCCTTTTTCCTTATTAAGATCACACTACGGCCTTTATAGAACAATAAACCCTTCACTTATGGCAAAAAACTCACTTCCTTTTGCATAAAAATCAGAATTTTATTCACTGAAACTGTATTAGATGAACCATCTGTCATTTGATTACATTGGTCGCGTTCATCACGCAGTAGCGCTAACTGAGCGATCACGTATCATTATCCAAGAAGCCAATGAGGACAGTGCAAAAAGCGTAGTTTCAGCACGTGATCAGTGAGCGCTACCTGATCGCTCACCGTGAGGAACGCAACCATATATTTGCATGCGCATGTATGCAATATTAAGGCTTGGTGTCTAAAGGCACGACGGGTCTGGTAAAGTTTAAGTACCTCCGATTTTAACAATTTTCAAATAAGATTTGGAAAGAATATGAACAGTAGATTTCGAAGCGTCGACGGACGCGAACGTGTCTTGAAGGGCAAGGGATATATATGTTTATAAATAATACCTAACGCCGTCTGCCCCAGATTTAATAAGGTGCTAAGTACTATCATATATCCCTTGCCCTTCAAGACACGTTCGCGCCCGTCGACGGGCGCGAACGTGTCTTGAATTGGTCGGTGTCGGTACTTTAGACACAACTTTGTAAATGCATGCGCATCGGGTTGACAGTTGTACAGTTTTCAGTAACTGTTTTAGATGTTTTACAAACTATCTTTTTTTTATAAGATTATAAAGTAAGTTTTCTGCCATAAGTGAAGGGTTTATTATTCTATAAAGGCCATAGTGTGATCTTAATACGGACAAAGGTGATATACAAGTGTTGTTGGTGTATAAATAGGTGCATGAAAAAGTCCGTGTTGTAATAAAAATTTTCTAAATTTTTTTTGGACACACGGTTCGTATGCACGCAAAACTAATTTCAGATTCGTGTTCTACGACCTCAAAATAGGGTATCCTGAAAAAATCACCCAAAAATTCGAGGTTTCCATTCTCCTTTATAATTACCACTTCTTCATCTCTTGAAAAAATTTCGTAAAATCTGATGTCAAATTATAATTTGACAATATTACGTACTGATATGACCATTTGGTGCTTATAAATTGCACGGGACATTACAAATTAAAGACGAAAGTATTGAAAAACAAATTTATTAGTAAACTAAAAAAACTAACAAAAAATACACAAAAGATGAATTTAAATAGTAAAAAAATTTAAACATGAAGACAACTACTGTTGTTTTTAGATATTAAAGAATTTGTTCAAAATGACGACCAACTTGAATACAGGTTTGCAACCTTTCCTAAAATTGCCATACAAGCTATTTAAAACATGTGGAGAGTTTCGAACTTCATTGACAGCATTAAAAATTCTCAACTGTACTATTTGGTATTTTGTTATTCTCTTTCGCATTTCCAGTTTCTCATATGAATATCTTGCAGCCTGTATTGACCTCTGCTTCCCATTTTGCTTTAACATTTTTGACCCGTTCTTTTTTCTCTCTGCCTGTCAGGACTGATCTATTTGTGACTTGATAAAAAAAAACTTAAATCTAAAAAATTCAATGCCGTTGAGATTCGGTCTATTTTTGTGAACCTAACAAATTAAAATGATTTTTTTTCAGGTTAATTACCCTGAGATACACCGCACCAGTCAAATGTCTATTCCTGAAAAGGTATCAGATGATAACCATCGGGGAGAAGCTTGTCAAACTTTTAATAGACTTAAATTTTGATAGCCATCCAATTATCATACATTGTTTTTCAAACGGGGGAGCCTTCTTGTATCAAAACTTTTCTTTGGCCTTGGAGAAATGCCCAAAACCAATACCGGTGAGTATGTGTGATGAATTTGACTTTGTGTCTATTACTTGATCAGATAATGACTGGATAAAAACAGTGAAATAAGTAATTAAAAAAATTTTGGTACTTCAATTTCTATCTCATGGCTGGGTGTTGGTAGCCTCGGTGACGGTATCTTGATCCGGCAAACACTGCGGTTGCTGGAGAGGACGGTTGCAATAGGTGATCTAATACAAATTTTAGAGCCAAAGATGTTTCTGTGGAAAAAGATACAGGGTATCATAGTTCAAATTATTTTTTCGTCTTTTTGCAATAACTCAACAGCCTCTTGACTGATCTTCGCCAAATTTACTAAAGGAACTTTTTTATATTCTAAGAAACAATAATTTATGTATTATATCACGTTAGATCATAGAGGGCGCCGCAGGACCTGTATTTGATGATGAATTTTTTCATTTTTTTTTACGAAACGTTGTGGTACTTCTGACCGGAAAATCTGATGTGGACGTCATTTCCACGTATAAAAGGTACTCTTGGTAGAACTTGATAACTCCAACCGTTGTCGAGGAAAGTGCCGTTAAACATTTCAATAATTTTTTGAAAGACAAATTGACATTTAATGAAACAGTGTTGGAAAGTGTGCTTTGGTTACGTCTTAGTTCTGTTATTTACGTCATTTAATCATTTTATTTTGTTCTTGTGTTCCTCGAGCTAATTTCTTTAACTTATTTATTTATAATGCCTAGACATAATAATTTTAGCGGACGTGCTGTTCACCAGTTCAATTGGTTCAGTTTATGTGAAACGTGGTCAAACTTTCTTATACCGTATATTAAACGAATGCAAGAATTTTGAACTTTTTGAGTTCTATTTTTGTCAAAAGAATCTAGGCAAGGCCCATAGAGAAAATCGCAATAGTTAAAATTGGATAATACAAGTGAATCGTACAATGTTTTTTAATTATAAATTCAAAAAATTGCGCTTAGCATATAATAATTTTAAACATGCAAAAGATTTTTGAAGCAGTCTTTTAACATGATCTTTAAATCTGAAGTCGCTGTCCAAAATGATGCCCGAGTTTTTTTATTGAATTAATAATCGGCACAGGAGTGTCTCAATAGTTATGTTTAAGTTTTCCTTAAGGGTATGAATGTGATTTCTATTTCTAAACAACATAACACCAGATTTAGAAAGGTCCAATTTCAAATTATGTTCAAAGGCAAGCTGATTAATTAAATTTAGATCATTATTGATAAGGGTAAGAAGCAAGAGGATAGCCATTATGATTATAATGTAGGTATATTTGCGTATCATCAGCATACGGTTGTACTTTGCGTATAAATCAGAAATAACAAAGGTCCAAGGATCGAACCCTGAGGAACACCTGAATAAATTTGAGTATTTGGTGAATACATATTATTATAAAAAAGTTAATAAGAATGACCGATAAAGTGTTAATACCATATTCCAATCTAGCACAAATAAGCTGATGGTTAATGGTATCAAACACCTTCGAGAAATCAAGCTGCACCAGCACACTATCCAGTTTATTATCGTATGCTTGTAAAATGCTATTGGTAACATTATAACTAGAGCTGTTGCAGTACCCATTCCCTTTCTAAACTCACACTGACTATCAAGTAAAACATTATTAGAAGTTACGTAATTATGAATCTGTTCATACAAAATTTTTTCAAAAATTTTTGAGATCGCAGGAAGAGTACTTATAATATGTAGATCTGAAAAATTAGCTGGATTAGATATTTTTCGTAATGGTTTACCTACCATAATGGCATAATGGTATAATAATTTATTTTTTCATCACAACTATCAGTGATATTTGGAAAAAGGGCGAAAAATAATTGCTGATCTCGTTAGGCTCAGCAAAGTGTTCAGGTAAAGCATATGTTTTATTGGAGCGTACGTTTAATTTCTTTAGAGCCGACCACGTTTTCCGAGAATTTTTATCAGCACAAACGGAGTCTCTCCTCACCATAGAGAGCATGAAATTTCTGAGTTCTTTAAAATGAGCATGATCAACTACTGAGCGAGTTTGTTTAAATCTTGGTAAAGCAAGATCCCTTTTTTCATAAATAATCTTAAATTAGGAGTAAGCCAAGGAGCATAAGGTTTTGTGAATCTTAACTTCTTTTACAGAGGGCATGTTTATCAAATGTTATCTACATTTGATAAACGTGAATATGAACTGATTTAGTAAACTTATTTTGTTATCAATACTATTTTCCCAAATAAGTTGGTACCATGGTACCATGGTATATTCTCTAAAAATAAATGCATATTAAGTTAAATAAACTACCAGTTCATAGAAAACTAACCTATGGTCAGATATATTGTCTGTTGATAACGTCCCAAATGATTTAACTATATCGGTATTTGAGACAAAAACTGGATCTATAAGCGTGCTGGTGGAACGGGCAACTCTCGGTGGCTCATTTAAGATTTGTGTTAAATTGGATGAGTGAAAGAGTAAATTAACAGGATTCTCATAATTAAAAAAATATATATATTTAAATCACAAAGGCATATAACTTCATCAAATAATGTACATAAATAAGAGAAAATCTGATCAAAATCTTTAATATACTTATTAATATTTGTGTTTAGAGGTCTGTGAAATGCATCTATCGCAAAATCATATGCTCTGATTTTAGTTTTAATAAATATTCAAGTTCCTGACTTACCCTAAAATCAAAATTTATAGCCTGACATGAAACTCACATAAACAACTATATATAAATAACCTATATCGAAAGACGAAAGAATACATTTTCGAAGAATTTGACTTGTAATGTAACAAGTTTTTCTTATTATACTTTATTTGTAGATAAAGGGTGTAATATTTGACTCGGCACCTGGTAAAAGAAGGATACTAAGTCTATTTAGGGCCATATCAGCAATTTTAGGAGGAAACGTGTTTTACAATTTTTCAATGTCACTATTGATGACGATGTTTCTGTCCATGATTTGGCTCTACGAGGTAAGAAATGCACACTAGACTATATGATTTTATATAAATATGCTGGTTTTTTAGGTAATTAGTAATAAAATCTGCCCCAAATCGACGTTTCAATCCAACCCCCTGGAGAATTTGAAAAATGAGAAGAACATGTGGCCCCAGCATTTTATTTATTCCAAAAATGATGATTTAATACCCCATGCTGTAAGTCACTGAAATGTATAGTAATAAGTATCGTGCGTATGCAAATAATAATTTAATTTTAAAAAATCCTTGAAAGTGCTCTTTGTATCTATTTTTATGTGATAGCTATTTTTTATTACTTTTATAGCTTTATTAATTTTCTTGTACGGCAAGTGAGTTTTTTCTTCAAATTTTTTTGCACTAAAGCACATTAGGTTTTTCCTTGGTGATAGTGTTAACTATATTCCAAATATTATGTTCTCTCCATCACTATTTCTTTCATTAATTATTGTCTTGGGCGTCGACTCGGTATACTTTTCATTAATTATTTTTTGAGGACATCCACATTCTATATCCTTCATAAAATATGTATTTCTTACAATGGTGCCAATTAGCTGCCGAATAATATTTTCTCTATCAAACAGTCTTTAAATAAAGTGTCAACAGATACAAAGACAGACAGACAGTATGACGGAACTGAGAGACTTTAATTTTCGTAACCTATATAGTCTATCCGCGAAAATTCAAAGAAATCTAGGAGACTAATTATGTCACAAACACAATACTTCTCCTCAGTAAGGGAGGGAAATGAACAAGATATCAATATGGTTAGTTCGGAATATCCCAAAATTAAATAGACGCCAATTCAATACAGCCTTATTCGATATACAATACAGCAAGGTCCTTCCCGCAACTAAGCCCCGTGGTAATGGGATTGGTGGAAAGTTCATGTCTAAGCAAATAATACATAAATAAAGCTTATTAAGTAAGTTGGTCACTGGGGTGAGTGGGCCATCGGTATTTTTCTTAAAACTAGGGGAATTCGTTCTGCGATGTTGGCCACTATATTTTATCAAGCAAATAACTAGGGTAATGACATTGGAACATTTTCGAACCTATGAACTGTCAAAATAAACGGACCGCTTTTGAGGCTTGCAACTTTGTTTAGTGTCTACTAATAAAATTCTGTACATAGAAATTGATAAATCGATGAAATGTTCATACTCTTGGTTTATATCTGTAAAAAGATGTTCAAAGACGAATAATCACATATTTGTGCAATGCTACTCTTATCAGAAATAAGTGGAGGTGGCCCACTCTCCCTAAATTTTGGGGTAACTGGGCCATGCTACATTTAAAAACAAAAAACCAATAAAAAAATACATACGAACTTTTTAATGTCAATATTCTCAAGAAGTGTTCCTAAATAAACGTTCTTTACTGTATACAACAAATATCAGTGTCCCTTGCTATACCTATCAAAAATACACATACTTAAATTTAAATAGTTGTAAATTGGGGTCCCATTTACCCCACTTTACTTACCTTTGATCAAGATGATGAAAATAAATCTTCCCATTTAGGAAAAGCTACTAGTTCTAAGGGTTTATCTTTAAGAATATCAGAATGAAACTTGGTAAACGTATTATATGACCAAGAAGACACATTGTGGCATAACTATCATTTTATTCCCACTTCCGGTTTTAAGGTGAGGCTCCATAAGTGACATCTCGACTCCATGAAAAAAGTTTGACTCGAAATTTGTTGGTACATCTAGAGTGCCATGACCAGAAAAATTGCTTGTAATGGACCGGCCGTCGAGTATAAAAATTTGAAAATGTGTATTTTGTGGGCCCTCAAATTTGGTCCGAACAGTTCTTTTTACCAAAACTTATTTTTTTCAAATGGAACCATAATGGTAGAGTACTACTATAAAATAGCAGATGTTCTAAGGAATCGGTGGATGTGCCCAAAAGAAATTTTTTCTTATTTTAATTTTTTGTTTATAAAAAAGTGAAATTTTTTTTTATGGAGTCGAAATGTCACTTATGGGGCATCACCGTATTCAGAATTTTTCAAGGATTCCAAAAATATAGTAATTTATAGGGTGTTCCATTTAAAAATCAAAAGTTGGGGTCATTTCCGGTGGAACCGAAAGTGGAGAAAAAATGACAGTTATGCCACACAGTGTCTTATTGGTCATATAATACGTCTACCAAGTTTCTCTCCGTATTCTTAAAAATAAGGGGAAGAAAGGGATCTACCATGATCCATTGACACCCGGTATGTTAAATTTGATCAAAAACGTTAGAGAAAATATTACCACCATCATGTTTCTCACCTTCGAAAACGAAGGTATACCAATTTCTGTTCGATTTGAAGGAAGATATTTTGGTTTTTGGGGGTGTGGTTTCAACACTTCGGGTCGGGCGGGGAGGCTTGTGGTTGGTAGTTTCTCAATTTGTCGAATTTGAGCAAAATAACCCGATCCGACAAGCCCTCGCACACCTACACCCGAAATACTTTAAAAAAGGGTAGTGGTTTGTATAAAGGAGTGGTTTGCACTAAATTAACCATCGTCACCATCGTAGATGTCTTTTGCTGAGTTTCCAGTAGTTTAACGGTCTTTGTATTTCCACAGGGGACTACCATCTCCCTATTAATGTCTTAAATTTGATCAAAATAGAGGCGTATTTGAAAAAATCTCTTTATATCAGATCCCTTGCAACATTCCTCCTTGAATTTTCTAGAAGCAAATAGTGATGCCACCTTGTACTGATACTAAGAAACTATCCATGTGCCTTTGATCACAATGGTTACAACCGTTTTAAAGAGAAAATTATTTAATGTTTTTAAAATTACCTCCATAGTCTCTTTTTTAGCGCTAACGGGTCGTGGCATCTCATACTAATACCAAATAAGTTTCTCATGCGTTAAATTTAATCAAAATCCTTAGGGCCGTTTTTGAGAAAAAAATATTTTGCTTTTTTAATCGGTTTTTAGGAGCTAACTCCTCCCATATTTTTCCTCGAGGTGTGGCCATCCTGAATAAACATACAAAATCTGAGAGAAATCGATCCAGTAATTTGGGGTGTAGGTGCGACCACAAACAGCAAACAACAACATACTACAGAAGGCAGACATTTTTTTGGCTTCAGGACATTTGGAAATTTATAAATTCACCAAAAACTCATTGAAACAATTAAAATATAAAACTAATGAAAGCAAGTGAACACTGATTCAATTTGGGTAGTTGATACGGGAAGAAGCTTAATGAAAAAATCAGTTGGAACAACTGCCAAATACATAACTATGACAGATAAGCATAGGCCATCTGCCCCTGGTAGGAAGCTCTGTAAATACCTATGTTGTCGTGTAGATAAGGTAATGACAAAACAGTGCGACTAGCTTTTATGGACATAAATTGAATAATTTGAAAGATATTTAAAGTAGTAAAAAAATGCCGATTTTTTTTCAAAAATTTATTTCTTGTAAAATAATTAGCACATTCACAGCAATATGAATAAAAACTCTTATGACCTGAACCATTTCAAAGTATTCAATATAACAGCGGTGGTATATTTTGTTACTAATGTGGCGAGATTTTACTTCCATCTTCAGTAAATTGGGTGTATTTTTAACATATCAAATTTGAGGAGTATTATCGTCTCCAATAATTTCTGCCAACTATCTGCCATCGACAGTTGGTAGGTGTCAGTGAGTAACAAATCTATTATATCAGAAATCAAAATAATTGCCTGCATGCCAGTTTAGTAGGTTTTCGCTGAGAGTGCTGCTGTTTCTTACATCAATACTTTCGTCACTCAATTCCCTATCAGAACATAAATTTTTACCAAATGGTTTTGCAAAAAGCCAACTATGCTACAGTAATTTATTATCTGGTAACATTTTGTTGTGCAGAGAGTGGTGTAAAAGTTTATATTTTTAAGCTATCGCCCCATGGTTATCTTCAACGTCCCGTCTCGTAGAGTGCAGGTTGGCTCTGAGCTGGCCTTACTTCACTTCAACCTAAAAGATCTTTTGTGAATTACCTTATAACTAATTGTTGCCCAGGATTCAAAGACTTCTTACAAAGATTGTGATTTTTCTGGGTGCTTTCTATATGCCTTCAGGCGTTAGTTCCTCGTATTCCAGGTCTTTAACCTAATGCGGATTAATAGCTTACGTTCACAAAGTATATGTTCCAAGATTTCGCAGCAACGTAGTTCTGAATTTATTATTTATTTGCTTGCCAATGTTCTTGAGACGGTACCTCAAGGGGCAGTGGCCTGCTAGAAAGAATGATAATCAGCGTTAATTCGGAATTTTCGAGTTCGAGAAGATTTCTGGCATTCTTTGCCGAATAAGTAAACTTTTTCGTTTGTCTTTGGTTTGGAGCATTCTTCCAGTAGGACTTCTTCTTTGTCTACATTTCCAGGCAATTTTACACCCGAAAGTATAGGACCTTCGAGCCTTCAATGTCACCTGGCTATCTGAAAGCATATAGATCTTTGCCCTTCATATGCCTTTGTTTAGGCATTCCTGGACACAGATGTATAGCATTTCTGTCTGCAATTTAGTTGGGGTGTTAAAAAGGATTCTGAATAGCATTTAGGACCTACTATGCCTACACCTACCCTCTCAGCCATCTTAGAAGTTTCTTCTTCTAAGCTGAGATCGATTGTCTTTAAAAGTTGGTATTAATGTAACAAAACTTGCACTGGTATTATGCTCTAGTACGTCTCTAAAGCCATGATCAACGTTTAATATGTCATTAGGCTGTAATAACTTTTTAAAATAGAAACATTCAGCACTACTCTCATTGTTGAGGTATCATTTTTGTGGCATAAAAAGGTTCAGAAGAATCAATTATGTATCCATCCATAGTACATATAATAAAAGGATTATACAAATGTTATTTTTTTTAATTGGAGTGAGATTTTCGATTATATTCGCTGTTTTGACTATCGGCTAAACTGTCGAAAAGGGGGGGCATCACAATCAATTGAAATAAGAATAGGTAACATATTGATATCATTAATATTAACCTTCTTTGAAATGTTTGAATTTTACTGAAGTTGTATGTGGTAATGGAGGATATGTGGAATCATTTACAGTTTTTTTGTGGAAGTAGGCGCCTATAACCAAAAAACGTTGGAAATTTTTCTTTTGGTAATTATTATAAATTGATTTTAAGTAAGCACTGCTTTTAGATGTATCAAATTATTATGTTTAAAATTATCTACAAATGTTTCGGCTTTTTAGGCCGTTATCAAGAATATAAAGTGTATGCCAAAGTAACAGAAGTGGATATTTTTAATATATACCTAAAAACATGTATGACTTATTGCCTTTATGATTTAAACTTTAGTTATGGAAATTTTTCGGCTATACCTACCGTAATAATCTAAATCAATGAATAATTGTTAACATTTTATCTAGTATAGGAGTATTTAAAAAAAATTGCTGGTCATTCGTGGTAAAAATATCGTTTTTAAGGGATCTTTTTAAAATTTCTAATTGTTCAGGAATTGTTTGCCTTTTCCTTCTGTATGTAGCAAATCTATGTTAACTGTGTCTATGAAATGGTTACTTTAAATGCAGTGTGTTGAGATCCCCGTATTTTTATTGTTATTTAAAATTGATTTATTATGTTTCTTTTGAAGTAGTTTTTTCCGGGTCTTGCCGTGGTCGTCGAACTTGACTTGACGTTTCGCTGATCATCCTGTCAGCTTCTTCAGAAGGATTCTAAAGACTGAATTCGTTGTGTTACACTCCTCGTTATATACCTAGGCGCCGCTTCGCTTCACTGGTCATTGGTCGCGCTTGGCTGTATTTTGTTATTGAATAAACAGCATCCAAGTATCAAATTTACAATGGAGACCGAGCAAGATGGTGCTTTACCTTTCTTAGATGTATTAGTGAAAAGGTCACACACTGGCAAACTGGCCCACGGTGTCTACAGAAAGAAAACCCACACCGATCGTTACCTACATGCGACATCTCACCACCATCCACAACAGAAGAGAGCGTTAATTAAAACCTTGGTCCACAGAGCCAACACAATATGCGACGACGATAACAAACCCGACGAACTACAGAATGTCCAACAAGCTTTAGAGAAGAACGGATATAGTCAAAGCAATATACAACGAGTAGTAAATAACCAGAGGAGAACTACAGAAGAAGAACAGCAACAACCAACAACGTATGCATGCCTACCCTACGTTGCAGAAGCCACAGATAGGCTAAGAAGATTTTATTCAAAAAGAAAGTAGGTGTACGGTTTCGAACAGCGAAGAAAATACAGCAGATGCTTTCCTCAATCAAAGATCCTGTCCCTAAACTGTTATCAAAAGGTGTTTACCAGTTGAAGTGCACATGTAGTAAGAGCTATATCGGACAAACAGGACGGAGTATCCAGTGCAGAATCAAAGAACACCAGAGAAATACCAGATTTGGATACACGGATAGGTCGGCGATAGCAGAATATGTCCATAATAACGAGAACCATAAAATCAACTACGAACACGTCAATATATTAGACAGGAATACGCGCTATTATCCGCGAATCATTAGGGAATCACTGGAAATTATGAAAAACGTGAACAACTTTAACAGAGAGGATGGGTATCGACTTAGTAACACGTGGAGACTGGTATTGCCAAGTACCAGCACCGTAGTAAGTCACGGTCAACCAAACACGACGAATGAGCAGTGAAGCGAACCAAGCGCGACCAATGACCAACGAAGCCTAGGTATATAACGAGGAGTGTAACACAACAAATTCAGTCTTTAGACAGGATGATCAGCGAAACGTCAAGTCAAGTTCGACGACCACTGCAAGACCCGGAAAAAACTACTTCATTAGACAACGGCCGTGAAAACCTGCATTCTACTATGTTTGTTTTGTCAATTCCCTAACAAAATCGTTTTCGTCTAAAGGAAAATTTGTAAATCTTTGTACTACTATGAAAAGATGAGAGCTTACGCTGCCATGATTGTTGAAAATGATTTATTTAACAATAGTCAGCACATACTTTCATTGTTATGAACATAACGAAGATGTATACTTTAATAATAAGATATGCTTTCAGGATATCGAATATTTTGCTGAGTACCGAAAAAGTCTTGGCGTAGATGTCACCACTCTCTGCTACGAAACGAGTCTTCACGTCAAACATCTAGCGGAAAACCGAGAAAGTTACGTTAAAAGTGCTTATAATTTTATTAATAAATGTCTAAATGGCAACTGAGATGGGAGTACCATAACAAGAATTCTACTTTAAACTTAGAATTTTTGACAGTTTTATTATGTGATAAAAAGGTAGTAACATAACGTTCTATTTTACTTATTTATTTTGTTATGTAGTAATCACGTTATAAAATTAGATCGTTTTATTATCAGAGGAACGAAGTTTCAGATTAATTAAAAATGTACTTAAAAAAAATGTTTTGCAAAATTACTTTAAAGATTGTTTGACAAACTTAATATATAAAACATTTGTTCAGACTAATTTTAAGTAGAGAAAAAATTATAAAATTCAGCAATGTTAAGAATTTTGTTCTGCATTCGCACAAAATTTACAGATCAACACATTCTTTTATGTATATATTTTTACATATCAATTAAACACGTAATTATAATTATATTACTGAAAATGCAACCACTCGAAAGAAATTACATTATGTTTTATATATACATTTATCTATTCTATTTCCGCTACTGCGTCCTAACACCGACGTCTGTAGACGAGAAAATTGAAAATACATAAGCAAAACTCAAAGTAGGCACATTAGTATGCACTCACGTTTACTGCGCGATATGCGGAAAAAATTGCTACGGCGTTTTCAATGAAACTGGCAATGCCAGCTATGAAGAATTTTCATGTTTTTATGTCTTCTTTTGATTTGATAATGTTGAAAAAGAGCACTGTTTTTGCTAGCTTGCAAGAACAAAGTGCTGTTTTTCGTTTGTTGTAACAAATTTCGTCAAGCAGATGTCGTCGAACAAAAAATGTTACATTTATTCTTCATATAAAACAATATACTATTATGACATAATATTTTTAGTCGCAAAATCCTCTATAAAATCCTTATTTTACTATAAGGAACGTAACCAGACTGCAACCAACAGCTACTCTCGGGGCTATGTGCCCCACCAAGCGCTGAATTACAAGTTACAAGCCTGGCGCCTTAAGTGTAATAATTGCATATTACCATCAAAACGCTAATGCTTTAATTGAAACAAACACCAGCCGGAAGACTGATCCTACTTAAAGAAGCTCTCGTGCCAGTCGTCACATACCACTTGCAGACTGTAGTTTCGAGCTGTTGGCTCTCGTCAGTGTAAGGTAGACATGTGACGACCGACACGAGGACCACTTGACTATTTAGTACATTTCGGTATCTTTGGAATAGCGACATGGAAAATAGTCAGCAGGCGCCATCTAGCGGTCCAGTGTCTGTTTCAATCGAAAAATAAATAGCCTGACTGGGCTTAGCATAGTTCAAATGTACTGCTGTTGGTTGCAGTCTGGTTACGTTCCTTATAGTAAAATAATGATTTTATAGAGGAGTTTGCGACTAAAAATATTATGTTTTAATATTCCGCCCTCTAAAAGCAAATTTGAAATATACTATTATCTACAAACTTTTCTTCTTTGGGTTGCATTTTCAGTAGGCTGTATTTATATAACTAAACTGTATTGAATTCATGTAAGCTACATATTTTTTGTAATACCATTTAAAACGCACATCCGCCAAGCGAACTGCATGGATTTGTTTTATACACTTTATACCTATTTATAAGGCCTGCAGAATCGTGAACTTTTTGTGCAGTTCAAATGAGAGGTAGCAAAAGGAATGATAGATTCATTCCTTTTGCTCATCTCAATAACCGACTTAAAACAACAATTACTCATATTAACTTTAGATTAACTCTAAAAGTAACTTTTTACATATGAAAGTGTGTAAGGTGTCCCAGAAATATGGGCTAATACTTCAGGAGCAAATAGTGTGGGTTAAAATAACAATAAAAGTACTTATAAGTTATTTGCCAAGGATGCTCTCTTCGATAACATTAAACCTTGGACGTTAAATTTTGAAGAAATGTTTTGTAATAAAGTTTTATACATGTCATATTAATATTTGCAGAGACCATAGAAATTATTTTAAAGAATAGGCTTTAAAGCATTTGAAGTAGTGAGTAACATAATCGAGGACCTTAAACAGGGCTAGTGTATAATTCTTATTCTGCGTCTCTCACAAAATATTTTTAAAAAGTTATGCTATGATGACATCGCGGGATTAGTTCTTTCACTCTTTACTTCTTCCCTACTAAATAGGAAATAGTAAGTTAGTATCAAACACCATTCACAAGTTTTGAGGACATTAAACATGGGATACCACAAGGCACTGTTCTCGGTCCACTGTTATCAATTATATATCCTAATGACATAAATAAATAAATAAATAAACACCATGGAAATTAGACAACCCTCAATTCTAGATGCCAGAGCCTTGTGCGGAAGGGGGTTACAGTTTGAAAAAATGCGGGCATACAATCATTTCCTCCGACAGTGCCAGTGCCGGAGTCGGGATTCGAATCCAGTGGCGAGATACCCGTGTGACTAATTGCAATTGCCAACACGGCTATCAACCTTAACCAACACGGCTATCATCCAGACTATACAGCGTGTCTCACCCGGAACTGAATCGATCGATACAGAGAAAAGTACGCATCAGAAAAATTTGAAAATTTAGATAATTACTAATGTTGGTGTGGCCAATCCAACTAAAATAATTACGAGCAGCTGGCATTTCCGTCGATACCAACTTGCTTATTTCAAATGGAACACCCTATATATTTTAGGGTTTTCGAAAAGAGCATAAAATTCTGAGTCGAATATCCTATACCTAAACCTAGTCGTTTCAGAGATATTTGACATTTTATAGAAAATTTGACAGGTGCAACGGTTTGCAAGAACCGTTATAACTTTCTTGGTGAAAAAGATCCTCATTTGCTTCTTATCACATAAAAAGAACACAAGGAGAACTACGTTCTACAACTGAAATAAATTCAATAATATCATACCAAGTGTTCCGTTTTTCGCGTTACATTTTGTCAACTTTAAACCGCGAAAACTTGTTTAAGTCAAATGGAACACCCTATATTTTTTACGTCAAGTTGTGTAAAATTGAATTCCCTTTTTTCTGATATTGGCATTGTGGGGGTTAAGGTTACAACTTTTTGAAATATTTGCGATTTTATTAGAAATTCATGAATTGTTGTAATCATTTCATCAAAATAGTCATGATTAAAAACAATCAGTTATTATCTTATGTAAAAAAATGCCAGCACGTTTAAATTACACCCACAAAGACTTTTTAAATTTGTTTATTATTTATGGAGAATGTGATAAAGTAATATCAAGAACTTGCAGCACATTTGTTACTCGATATCCATAAAAATGCAAAATAACACTAACATTGTAACAGGCGTATTAATCGAATTGAAGATATGGCATGAAATAAAAGATAAAGATCAATTTAAAATATGATTTCATTTTAATTTAATAATTGCTCAAAATTCCGCCCTCGAACCTCGACACATTTTTCGCACCTCATTTCGTTTCTCATGGGTAGCTCTTCTAATTGAATCTTGTGATATGTTTTGAAATGCATTTCTTACTCTTTTACAATATTCAATGGTTGTTAATGGGCTCTCATAAACTTTATTTTTAATAGTTCCCCAAATGAAATAATCCAGAACTGATAAATCGGGCGAGCGAGGAGGCCATAAGAAAGGTCCATTATTGGCAATCCATTGATCATAAAAAGTTTCTTGTAAATAATTATTAATTAAATATGCGTTATGTGGGGGAGAACCGTCGTACTGATAAAAAAATGTTTCTATGTTCGGCGGCAGGTAAATTTTCTAAATAGTTATTATTCAAATTTTGTAAGATATTCAGATATCTTTCACCTAAAAAAAAAACAAAAATTTACCTATACATATTAGCAGAAGAGAAAATTTAATTTACCGTTTAAATTTTCCTGATAAAACTGTAATGCCACCACTCTATCGTTTCTTATGGCACAGTAAACATTGAACTGCCAACTCTCCTGAAAATCTCGCTCGCTGAACATATGAGGATTTGAGTCACTCTAATAATGCGAATTGTGTCTATTAAAAAGTCCATTTTTAGTAAATTTTGCTTCATCTATCCATATAATATTTCCCAAATAAGAATCGTGACCCTCAGACCTTATTAGAATAAACTCACAAAAATTCTGTCTTCTTAGGAAATCTGTTTCTTTTAATCCTTGAAGCATATGGAATGAAAACGGGTGAAAGTTATGTTTTAATAAGATTCTGTGAACTGAATCCTTGCATAGTCCCGATTCCAGAGCAGCTTGTCTTAATGACATCCTTGGAAATGCATGAAAATATCCCAGAATGACTATTTCAATGTTTTCGTCATGAACAATAGGCTTTCTTCTTTGCATTTTTGCCTTGACAGAGCCATAATTTAAAAAAAATTTCAGTATGCGTTTTACAGTGTTTGGTGACGGTTTCCATTTTTCTGGATATCGCGTAGCAAATGTGCTGCAAGTTCTTGATATTACTTTATCACATTTTACATAAATAATATACAAATTTAGAAAGTCTTCGTGGGTGTAATTTAAACGTGCTGGCATTTTCTGACATAAGATAATGACTAATTGTTTCTAATCATGGCTATTTTGAAGAAATGATTACAACAAGTCAAGTATCTCTGAAACGGCTAGGTTTAGGTACAGGATATGCTACATATTTTCGCCTCAGAATTTTATGCTCTTTTCAAAAACCCTAAAATATAATAGGGTGTTCCATTTGGAATAAGCAAGTTGGTATCGACTTCCGGTATAAGCGGAAGTACCAGCTGCTTGTAATTATTTTAGTTGGATTGGCCACACTGACATTAGTAATTATCTAAATTTTCAAAATTTTCTGATGCGCACTTTTCTCTATATCGATCGATTCGGTTCCCGGTGAGACACCCTGTATATAATGGCTTACTGATCTGGTCTTATCAAATTTAATTAAAAAATGGTTGGTTTGCTAAGATAAGAAAAATTTCAGCATATTTCCTTATTTTTCAATAATAATTTACTTAGGATAAGGTGTGACGATAAACACTTCTTTTAACATTTAAATGTATAGGTACTTTTATTATTTTGACCCAAACTGTATGTTACAATGCTCGCGGTTTATAGATAGGGAGCTGGTGGCAAATATTTTTCAATTATCTACAGATGTTATTAATTATGGATATATATCCATGAACAACAGTTATGTTGACCTGACTTCCATCCTGATGGTCCTTGTGATTTTTTTAATTATCAGCTTATTAATCGTGTTAAAAAAAATGACTTTCCTAAATTATGTACCTGCATCTGCTTCTTCATCCTAATTGTCTGTTGAAATTTAAACCTCATGCTTGAGCTAGAAGTAAGCATACTTCTACATTACTAAGTATTTCTTTTGTAATTTTATGATATATAAACAATTAAATGGTGGGCGCATGTGGCAGGTCATAATTATTTTATTTATTAGACTACGAAAAATAATTAAAATCTCTGTCAGCGTGGTATTGCTGAGATCTGAAGTGACAACAAGTTCAAACATGTTAAAAAATATAATACTAAATTAAATGCTCAGATCTGCTCTATGGTGAATAGTTCAGTTACCTATAAAAATCCACCATTTAAAATATTTTTAGGTCCAAAATTGTATTTATTGTACTAATTTTAATTAGTATGTATCAACATATTTTGTATTAGTTTAATGCCATTATCATACTGGGTAAAATAATTATGTAATTAATAAGACTTTACCAAATTTTACGTGAACAAGATTTACAAGTATGATTTGAATCCAGTAATGGAGAGGAGTTAATTAATGCCATTAAAAGTGAGTAAGAGAGAGTTACAATATACAAAATTTAATTAGTTGCATGCCTAGATTATTACAAAGTTTTCTAGAGTGAAATGTTGGTTCTGCCAAAGTTAATTCTTTTAAAAATTGTTTAGATTTTACTTTGTTGTGCGTCCAAAATTCTGTAATGGATTGACCATATTATTTGCTACAAGGACCCTCGGTCTTAAAAAATGCTCTCAGGTCCCTCTATTATTACAAAATTTATTTTTATTTTGTCTATTTGATATAAGCGTGTTGATGTTCTAAATGATATTACGTTTGATGAGTTTTTCTTTTAACATTGGTAACCATATAGTGCAAAAATCTGTAGAACAATTAGGTAGAGAACATGACTTCATAGTTGTTTCTACATGTCATAATAACTTTCACTAAAAATGCAGATATCTGAATGCCTGCCTTCTGTATTTTAGTTATTAATTCTATCCCCTTAACATGACTGCTAGGGGCAGAGATGAGGGCATAACTTTTTTTTTTAATTTCGAAGTGACTTTTTGTGGAAAGTCAATACTACTCAAAACATTTATTACGGATCTATCGAATCTCGTAAACTCAAACGACAACTATGGATAATGAGAAGATATTTACATATTTAGGCATCAGCTCCCGAGCTATTAGAATTATCATCTTAACTTGGTCCGACCGTCATGATTCTGTAGGCCATTACCCCAGTCTGAATAAAAAAACAGTTGATTTAATTTATTACAGGTATCTGAAGGTTGTAAGTAATAGGGGGGCGGGGGTAGTAAACGATAAATACGTATAGACGTACAGCCAGATTTAAAGATCCAAGATTCCAATTACGTTTTAGAGAAATGTGTATTAGTAAAAGTTGTAGGTATTAAAAAGACCTTTAATTTATTTTTTATGAGTTAAAATCGATAAACAAATTATAAGTAATTATTATGGGTCTTTATAAGTGCGCGAAATTTCAGCCAGATCGGTTTGATAGTATATGAATAATTGCATTTGTTTATCCCAGAGGGCGCTGTTTAAACAATCGTCATAAGCAAGATAATGGATCTAGAGACGTTTAACAAAGTGGAATGGATTCTTGAAAGGTTGAACTACAAGGTAAGTTGAAAAAATAAACCATTTGTTAAAAAAATTGTTATTAAAAAGTCCGTCTAAAAAGTGGGTGTTTTTTGCTTATAAACAAATAACTTTGTTATTTTTTATGATGCTTGTAATTAGGTGCATTGAAAAGGCGTTTGAAAAGCACGTTTGTTTTAAAAAAAATGAACCCTCTACGACCAATAGCAGTCAAGATAGCAACTTAAAAAAAAACATATCTGTATATTTATAAACATTAAGAGGAAATTTTCATAGATATTCAATGAAGACCTATATTTTATGATTCAATTGATAAGTATATAATTTATGCAATGAGTATGAAGTCCCAGTCCTTGAAAGTGCAGGTACTCTTACAAGAGCGCCTTGGTGAGAGCAATTATTATTTTTCAATGATTTATTTATCGATTTTAATCCATAAAAAACGAAATAAAAGTTTTTTTTTAATACCTACAATTTTTGGTAACATAACTTTTCTCTAAAACGTAATTGGAAAAATCTATGGCCCCAAAACTGAATTTTCCGACTTTGGTCGGTGTTTAAAAGTTATCATTTGCTGAGTCCCCCCCCCCCCCCCCCCCCTCAATGACCCACAACCTTTAGATACCTGTATTATTTTTTTGCGTGAAATCGATGAATTTTCTATACACAGACTGGATTATATACATTTTGTAAGTTTCTTTACTAGATTTATCCAAATAAGCACTTATTGTTACTTTTTGTTTACTACTTATAAAATTAGAGGTATACTAAAAGTTCTTGTTAAAATATTTTTAGATTGTGTATTTGAAACTGATATAACTTTAATTTATTATTGCTTACACGTTATAGAGTTTATTTTTGAGAATATATATAAGATATACGATTTTTTAGAAATCGATATTGTAAGTGAACTGAAATTACAATTTTAATAGAAGTAATTATAATATTAAAATATATTTCAGTTGATATTATTTAATCGTATTTTTGTTGTGTTTATTCCTCAATTAAAGCTACTAATGAAAATGTTAAAGCATGTTTGTCATGGTACACAATAAACACCCAGCATCCGTATAAGAAATTCATTGCAGCAATATAATCTACTACTTAACAAAAAGTGTTTTAGTTGAAGTGCCACAGCAAATATAAAATTAAAAACTCCCAAAAATACAAATAGAGAGATCTTTGGCGTCTTAAGGTAAGTAAATTAAAATAAATAGTACCATTATCAGTTTTCCTGAGAAAGGAAAAAAGATAAAGATGGAAGAGTGTTTGAGGATGGGGTTGTTCGCAGAGCATTCTCCGAGAAGAAATGATTTGTATATTATTATTTATTACAAGAGTGAGAGAGAGAGTCAGTCTCTCGAACCCCCACATGGATAATGGATAACAGATGGTAATTTAGGCAGCAATAACAATATCCCAATACTTAGCATCCTTAAATACCATTAATTATCCTTATCTTTACCTGAATTTCCCTTATTTTAACTTTAATTACCCTACATTGTCCATATTTTTTATATAAATTACCATTGGTTATCCTTAAAATTCGTCCATGGGGGGGCTCGGGAGACTAAGATGACTTGGAATATAACTTGACAAATATACTGTATATTGCCGTCTATATTCCATATCCCAAAAAAAATCTCCGGCCCAAGGAAGCCTTTCTTTATATTTCCGAATATAGAATCAGCTCCCAACAACATTACCAATATAATGAAACGTCGCCCTGTACAGTAAATTATACCTCCTCAGTTTCATTTCCCACATATTTATTTCATTACATACAATATATACACATGAATCATAATATCCTCTTGCAACGCCCTGAAGAATTCTTTAATACGTTTACTAACCAGGCAATATTAATTAATAGTGGTCCTAGATGTTAAAGATAGCACTATCTCGACTTTGTCAAAATGTAAGTAACACCTATCGATATGTATACAAAGAGAGAATGAACTACAGTATCTATAATGGAATAAAATGACCCACCTAGCCTTAAGTCATTTAACGTGCCAAAATATCTTGAACTTTATCAAAACATATAGGTCTACACCTACGATTCTACGGCCGGATGGATCCAAGGGTCCTAAGACGACGAAGTGACGTACTGTGTAAAGTCATAGACATGATACACGACATGACTACCTATGCGTCTACTCTTATCAAAACTACAATAATATGAATATTGCATGTGAAAAATTAACATAAACTTTCATTTTATTACTTATTCTTGATTGTATAACTAAAATATACACCTTAATACACCTAATTAGAACGGAAATTTAGGTCAATTATGTATGTGACTTAACATAACACCAAGTCGAAGAGCAGCATTTCACACCCACCTCACTTGCGGCGTCAGGATGTTTCTGTATTTAAAGCCGTTAAAGAGTCTCGAAAATGCACCGCAATATTTCACTAAAAATATTAATGTAAATGTTCCCTTTCATAAACTCTCGATAGATAAGACAGGTAAGCGCAAAAGGTTCATCAGCGTAAGAAAAGGCAGGTAGGTCGTAATTGTTTATCATCATAAAGGAAAGACAGGATCGCAATTGTTCATCTTATAAATCAGTACAAGATATCCCCTAAAGATGAGGCAGGTAAAATAATTTTGTAACTTTAGGTATATAATCAAGAATGAATGTTTGTTATGTTACTGTAAATAAAATACACAGATACTATAATTGTACAATAGAACAATGCAATGACTGTCGGACAGACAAGCAGGTAAGCAGATAGACGAACAGTAGGGCAAACGCACAGACGGATGGGCAGACATAATTGCTCTAATCGCCATTATTTTTTCTGCAATTACTCGTATTGTTACTCTAATTACCTTTAATTATCCTTATTGTAATTACTCTTATTGTAACTGAAATTACACTTAATTATCCATATGGTTACTGCAATTACCCTTAATTGTCATTATTGTTACCCTTATTTGTACCTAAATTATCTTTAATTACTCTCTAATTGCCTCCCACTACTCTAGTTACCACACCACTTCAATTACCTCCCATCACTTTAATTACCACACCATTCTAATGACCTCCACTACCACTCCTAGGTCCCGCCCTCTAACGTTCCGCCCCTAAGCCCCGCCCCTTAATTACCTCCCACCACTCTAATTATCTCCCACTGCTCTAATTACCCCCCAACCCTAATCTGATCACTGATCATGATCATGCCGCTCCTGCACCGACCCTGTCTCATTTCCATAGACACAACTATCGATACTGGTCTAAAGAAAATCCTAAATGGATAACCGGATTCCAGATAAGATTTGGGGTAAATGTTTGATGTGGCATTGTAAATGGATATATTGTTGGTCCATATCTTTATAATGAAAATTTAATTGGTGAACGTTATTTGC
This sequence comes from Leptura quadrifasciata, assembly GCA_963675555.1. Taxonomy (NCBI): domain Eukaryota; kingdom Metazoa; phylum Arthropoda; class Insecta; order Coleoptera; family Cerambycidae; genus Leptura; species Leptura quadrifasciata. The sequence continues at coordinate 22,783,484 of OY776680.1, read as the reverse complement.
ACTTCTTACAAAATGATTTACTTGTGCTATTGAATAATTTACAAGTTCAATTAGATACTCTGTGGTTTCAACAAGATGACGCTGGCCCACATAATAGCAATATTGTGGTGAATTATTTAAACTAAACATATCCAGGAAGATGGATTGGTGTAAATGGTGTACTCAGGTGGCCAATTACATCTCCGGATATTACCCCATTAGATTTCTATTTGTGAGGTTATGAGAAAAGGGAGGTATATAAAGAACCAATCATAGACATGGCTGACTTTTATAATAAAATTTATGCAAGTATTGGAGCCATCAACAGCATTAGTTTATTTTTTGTTTTTATTATTATTTTTATTTCATTATTATTTCATTTATTGCTAAGTTACTACTATGGTTGCACTGGTATAATTGCACGGAAAACATTTCTATTCAATATTGTTTAATAAAATACGGGCCCTTTAAAATTGTAATAAATGTAATTTCCGGTTTAACCGGAAGCTATAAAAAAAGTTTTATTGCCACATTATTCACATTGCATTTCTATGAAGAAAGTTTCAAACGAAGTATCGTCTAAAATTTATTTAAATATTTTAAACTCAAATTTCTCGAAAACGGTTGGATTTTATAATTTTTTCCATATAACGAAATCTAATTGAAATTAAATTCTCTTTAACATAGATGACATTTCTAAATTCCTGTAATCCAAAAATTGTTTCTACCGCAGCGCCATCTACCCCTTAACCTATTAAAAAAACATTTGTATTTAAAGGTAAGGTCATTTATATGTTCTAGCAATGGACTTTTACAGGACTCAAGTATCTCTACTCCGTGGATCTTTGAAGCCGAAAAGAGCATTAAATTGTGTGACAAAACGACACTAAACGTAATCCGATCTCACCCAAAACCTTTTCAGATCTTCTGGGGCACTAAAAAAACCCTCAACTTAATGAATTCACAATCATCTATGCGAGTTATTACCTACATTATCGATCGTTGAATAATAAACTACTAGGATATTAACAACTTTAACATCGTGTGTTAAAGCGACTGGCTAGCAAACTGAGTTGTCTAGCGAAGTGGGTTCAATTCCCGCAAAGGGAAACAAGTTTTCATTAAAAAAATTGCCCTAAGAGTGGTTCGGAGTCCACATTAAACTGTAGGGCCTCGTCTCTCTTTGCCTAGCACAAGATTCTTGAAATCTTCCAGGGGGTTACTTCGGTAACTTGAGAGGCGGTTAAGAAAACATTTTAAACTTGAACGAATAAGAAAGTCTAGTTATCCCAAATACTACAGATTTGTAAAGCAACAAACTGAAAATTGGTAAAGTGATAATCTATAATATATTATATGATATTGATATTGTTACATCTACCTTTAAAGTTTGTGACAATCCACTAAAAGTTACAAATATGCCGAAATCTTATTAACATGCCATGACACCAACGTTATCGGATGACAAACGATGACAACGACAATCGTCAAAATTTGCTCATTGCAATCCGATCGCTCGCGGCTGTCTTTGTTAAATGAAACATTAGCATTTCATTAATTTTACTAGATTTTAGAGGAATATTTGTAGTTTAATTCTTCGATTTGTCTAAAAACGGCACTAAATGTAATCCGCTCTACAGTGCAGTGAAGCAACCCTCACACGTGAATTACACGTGATGTGACTAGTTTCACGACGTAACGGCTACGCGCATCGATCATGTCATGCGAAATGCGATCTATGCTTCATATTTGCTTTGTTTTTAATTTTCTTCACGGAAACCAAATCGACAGGGGGGAAGTGTGATATATCGTTTAAATCAGAATTTTAAATGCTTTTCAATGGTACCATTGCAAATTGAAAGTAATTATAAAAGAAACAACTTGTTGCGTCCAAATGGCACTAAACGTAATCCGATCTCAACCATTCAGATCTTCTGGGGCACTATAGAAACGCACATGCAAAGTTTCATTCAAATCCGTTCAGTAGTTTCGGCGCTATCGTGCTAACACTCATACACACACACAGACATTTTTCAAAAATCACTTTTTTGGGTTCCTAGGACCTCAAAACGTAAAGATTTGATGTTATCTCAATTTTCGTTTTTGAATCAATTTTAGTAACCGCTCACAATTTTATTGTGGAGAGGTTAAAATCCAGGTAAATATAATACTACATGGGAACTGCCAGTGCCTCTATCAGACACACTCTCACTTCTGTTTTGGATTGCGTTTATCTATCATCAAAAGCTATCATAGGGACTTGTTAAGAAGGCTAAGAGTGTTGTACATTATATTGCTATTACTGGCGACTCCGCCATATATGATACTATGTAAAATCCAAAATTGAGTTAAAATATCTCTTTAAATTAAGAATCGCAAGACCCCTGAACAGGTGATTGCCATACAAATGGAGTTGAAGTGATGGCTGATATTTTCAGGCTAGGTAGTGTCATTAAAAAACCGTTTTTTCTTAAAAAATATTAATAAAAAGAGTATCTAATTATTTATGTACCAAGGGAATTAAGTAGATGTTTATTAAATCGGCCTAGGGCAGAAACATATATTAATAACCGCAGTGCCTACAAACTTTTATGTCATACTAGTTCGTTATTGCATCCACAATATTATTTTTAAAAATCCGAAAATCAATTTAGTCCTATTGAGACATTATTGTAGACTACATGGAGGGAGGCAAAATTTTTGACTTCAGGGATGGATTCAGGGTAGTTAAGAGGTAAACATCCTAAAAGTCCACGAGTCTCTCTTTTTTTCTACTGCTGTCTTGTTATCATTTTTTTATATATTGTTAATTTATTTATTTATTTTGTATCCATGGCATTAGTTCTCAATAAGGAATTTGCTATGAAATATTCATGGACATGTAACGATTTCCTATATTACTTTTTTCCTACTACTTACTATTTATTTTTTATCCTTTACTTTTGTAAAAATTTTGTTATTTTTTTTTTCTTTCGGGTTAAGTGTAAGAATAGCTAGATATACTAGCTAAACTTCGCCCTTTACTCAAGTTACTGTGTATGTTATACCTGTATCTTAGTGTAATAAAGACGTTTATTATTATCTTAGGAGGGAGAGGGCTTCCGGAAGGCCCTAAATTTCTATTTCTTTTGGTTTCCCGCTAATAACTCGAAAACTATTGGTCCTAGTGGAAAAATTACGTTTTGAAATTCCTGACGAAATTACCAAAAAAGAGGAAAAATCTGTTGCCGAATAAATCCAGAGACGCTTACAACAGAGAATATGACAAATTACTACACTGGATGGCAGAAAACTGTGTAGAACATATTACTAATAAAGCTGTGCTACTTGTATACTTCGGTGATCTTGTGAACGATTCATCTTTTGGAGTCTGAAGGACTTTTAATATTTTTCAAAAATGAATGTTAACGTTCACAAAATAAGGGTTCAAAACGACTGTTTCAGACGGAGAATAATATAAAATCTATACTTACTGTTCGTTTTTGCTTAACTGCTGCTCTGATGGTATCTATTGGACGTCGTAACACTATAAACCCGACGCTGGAAGTAACTAACACTTTCTTAAAATTATACCTGAAAGGGAATTTTGTTAAAAACACAATTAAAAGACGATATAAACTTCAAATATATATATATATATATATATATATATATATTAAATCTCTTCAAAAATTTATGTTTTTACAACTTCAAGAAATATGTTTTAACAAACAATAGTCTGGCCCGTGTACAACACATGGTGAGGAACGGAACGATTTATAATGTACCAACTACCATCCAATATGCAGTTTTGTGAGTTAACGATTACACAAAAAGATTCAAGAAAAGTTCAATGTTTCTAAAATTTGGTAGGCTTTTGCTTACCTGTCTATTTACGTATTTTTATTTCAATATCAATTTTGGTCGCTCCTCGGAGCTTGAAAATGCTTGTATCGCAACCACTTTGAATTATATTTGGGCAATTACAATTTCATACGTTCAGGCAAGGCGGTCCCATACACATATGAGTACATGGTAAAGACACTTTTTTGACACCGAATCACTGAGGAACCGGTTTAGGACAAATCCCGTTAAAACTCATCATTTTCCCGTCAAAATCGACTGTTAGAAAATGATGGGGGTCCCATGTCGCTAAGGGCTATTTTCGCTAAAACTCACGATATACTTTGAATAGAAATAGGTGGATTAACTTGTCCTCATATTTAATACCGCGCAGTGCTGAACAAGGTGGATTCGTAAAGGGTTTTTAATTTTGAAATTTCCGAAAGTCAAATTTTGTTATACTTTCTAAATTTCGGTGGTCTGGGCGACATTACGTCGCTGTGCAGCGACATTTACTACACTTTCGAAAATGACGCTCCTTGAGAAGTTATTGAAATTTTTGCATAAAAATTGCTCCGTAGAGCGAAAATATGATTAAGAATATTAAAAACCTCTTCCACGATATTTTTACGTGAAGCACGCTTTTCATGCGAAATATTTCCTAAGTTGGATTTTGTTACAAGTATATTGAGGGTTTTATCGTGCTCTTTAACAATCTCATTGAGGCATTTTCTTCAGCTTCCTTATGGTTCAAATACACAATGATAAAGAAGACTTTAATGGTAAGTAAGAATATAACATCGCTAATTACCATAATTAAGTTAAGCGAATCTTTGAAGCAACAGTTAAAAGGATACCAGACAAAAAAGTCTAAAGTTTTGCCTAGAGAAGATGTTTTAAAATTTATTCATGAGGCATCGAATGAGACGTTTTTAATGAACAAAGTTGCATTAATATTTCGTGTATTTGGTGGATGTCGACGACAAGAACTTATGAATATGCTAGTTACTCACGTAGAAGATATCCTGACAAGTATACAGGATACTGTCTGCGTCGAACATTGGCAACTCTACTGGCAGAGGCTGGAGCCAGTATGACCCCGTTGAAGCGCCATGGTGGATGGAAGAGTACGTCGGTTGCTGAAGGATATTTAGAGGCCAGTATATCTTCAGAAAATGAGGTTTCAAGAATGCTGGCAGGCATACCTTCTGGTTCTGAACTTTTCTTACCGAAACTTGATACCCAGAAAATTAAATATTTATCAACATTTGCTGCAGGCAATCTAACTATCACCGGATTCTTCCAGAATTGTATGAAGTACACTATTATGTAGTTGGTAACTAAGCAATAAAAACACAATAATAAAATAGTATGGCATAATAGCTATTTAGGTATCAAGTCCATAATACAAGGCTTTATTGAACGAGTCTGGTTTATGGTCAAGCGGGCGTAGCGAGCAAGGCTATAAAGAGGGCGAGTTCAATGCAGCTTTATTATGGATGAGTAGCATAGAAATCTTTATGTCCGACTGCTAAATTTGGCTTATTAACGAAAAAAATTAATTCAATGCCATTTTTGACATTTTTATGACTGTTGTACATATTTATTTGAAAACGTCAAAATCTGACATAGGCTTATTATTGGAAACGTCTAAATCCGAAATAATAGTAAAATAAAGTAACTTTATTTTACTAGTACAATAAAGAAGTACTTTATAGCCATAAAACTATATCATAAATAGTCCTTTATAACGTGGTCGGATATAAAATAATTTATCCGTTACATATGCATCGGTTTTAATATTTATCGTACATGAAATACAAGAATTATTCTCTTACTGAGTTATAAGCAATAAAATAATTTATTTGTATAGTTTCCTTTTATGACCCTAAAGTAACAAGCATCGATTTTCTTTCACACTTTTTCACTTATACGAAATAAAAAATAGAATTTTTCATTTGTATTGTATTTTATCTAAAGGATATTGCATCATTTACATTCCCCCTTTCTGCTGGTTTGTTTTAAAGAGGTCTAATAAAAATAAAATGTATCAATCTCATAAAAATGATGAATAGATCCACTAAAAGAAATGTGAAATGTTCAAAGTAATGAATAAATGTATTCAAATAAGTTTTTTTTGCACTTGAGCGTGTCTGCGACCTTGTACGAAGTGGAAAAGCTTCACTTATTGCCATCATTTTATAAGGGATAGAGCATATCGTCAATAAAACCACCCAGAGTGCTAAATTAAAGAACCATTACCGCATGGAAATTGAATCATATCGATTTTCAAAACTAATAAAAAACAAATGGTTCTTGAGCATGTTATTTCATCCTTTGATTAATCTAATATATCTTGTCCAAATTCCATTATTTCGCTGTCTCTTTGAATATCTATGTAAAAAAAGAAGTAAAAGGGGCAACTTCTGCGATAAAACAGAATTGAAACATTTACATAGTCCTTCAGCAAGCTAGGAAAAACTGAAAATAATTAATTCCCTTGACTCACAAACTGTTTTAAATTGTTATTAGCGTATTATAGGCCAGTCATATCTTACAAACAAAAACTTTAAAAACGCAGAACGCGATGTAAAGCTGAATTTTTGGTATGTTATTAAGGCCCGTTAGGGAAGTGAGAAACTACGTTTTGCAAGCAAAAAAGTTGTGATAGCTGCGTAATACGTGAAAAACTGTTTTTCCGTTTTTGCAGTTTAACTCGCAAACTATGCATTTTTTGACATTAATTGTCACTATCATCTTTAAAGTATATTAAATTTGTGACACTTTAAGCTCACCCACAACTTCATATGTCTAATAAATTTTGAGATTGGCATTTTTTCAAAAAAAAGAAATAAAAATTTTAGTTTTGCTTTTGCTTTCAGCCAAATATCGGCACAACCGAGAGAAACTAAGTTTTAGCACATTTAATTACCTTTCATATAAGCGCACATTGGGGTCAGTAGACCTTATAGTTCTCTTGTAATCGCTAAAAAAACCTAACTAAACACTTATAACATGAAATTGTTGACATTAGGCGAAAGAAAAATCCAGGTAAAAAGTTGTTACGTCTGTTGACATTTATTATATTACAGAAAATAATTAAAATGTTACAAAAAATTTAATTTTGAATTTTTTTGAGGATCCCGATTGTGGTCATCATCTTGTTGAGAACAAAGGTAAAGATTTGTCGATATATTCTTCGTTGCAGGAGTCGTAACTTATAGGGTAAGTTAAGGAAATATGGCGGCTCATAAATTTGTCTAAAATTAGAATATCTTCTCTATTTCATTAACGAAGGAGTCTAGGGGGGTAATATATGGACGTTTTGTAATCAACGCGATGTCCTCTATGTCTCATTAAGCTGTGTATATTTATAAAACGACCTGTACAATTACAGGCAATAACAGTTTAATATTAACAGTTAATGAATTTTTTTTTGTTTTTTGGCTTTCTGCCTGGTCTCTTTCGCCTATGTAAGTGAATGAATTATAACTTAAGGAAGTGCTTAGTAGCTTATGTTGTTTATTTCAGTTGTTTCAAGTGAAAACGGAGACAATGTATAACAAAACATGCATAAAATAAATCATTTTTAAATAGGTGGCTTAGATCTTACGGAGCGCCGTGACCCAATTTATCAACAGTCGCGCATTTGTAAGACGGAGGAGAGTTGTTAAGTGGAAACTAAAAACAAATTTATGATACAGTTCCTAAACATTAATTTACTGCAATTTCTGTTTTTGGTTTAGTTATTACGTTTGGTTAGTTCAAATTTTGTGGTTTATGCATTATTTTAACACCAAGTAAATGGAGGCTGCTTTCTCGTCTTTTCTGTCACAATCTCATTGTACAATCAATGTTTTGAAGAGAAGTTAATAAAAAAGTCCAGCTTTGAAAATAATAATTTCGTCTGTGATAGTAACATACTAAAATTAAAAAATATATTAGATGCAGTTCACATAGTTGCTTGTTCCCCTAAAAATAAAAATGATATGCAAGTGTATAATATATTAAAAAAGGATTACAAAGATGAAATTAAGCAAGCTAAGTTAAGGGCAAATAATGAAAAAATTCGCATGTCCTGTAATAAACAAAAAGCTGTTTGGGAAATAATTAATAAAAACAGAGAAAATAAAAAAATATCGAAACATCTAATCTGACAGCAAATGAATTTTCGGATTATTTCCTAGCGGTCATAAGCAATTTAATGTGTAAATTTGATAAAGTTGATGAAACTAAGTTCACAGAATTTTTAAATAAAGTGCCTAAACTAAACAAATCTTTTTATCTGTTTCCAGTGTGTGACTTGGAAATTAAAAAAGTTTTATCTGAACTAAAGAATAGCAAAGCTAAAGATGTGTTTAATTTCAATAGTGAAGTTCTGAAATTAGTTAGTGATGTTCTTGCTACGCCTATTGCTCACTTAATAAACTTATGTATGGAATGTGGAATTTATCCTGATATTTTCAAAAAATCACAAGTTACTCGTGTATATAACAAAAGGTAACTTTAATAGTACTGATAGCTATAGGCCTATATCAATTATTCCTATTATCTCTAACATATTTGAAATTATTCTAAAAAACAGACTCTTGGAATTTTTTGAGAAGAACAAATTACCAACTGATGCCCAATTTGGGTACAGACCGGCAAGGTCTACTATTGATGCGATCTGTGAAATATATGAAATTGTTATAGAAGCTTTCGAAGAACGCAAATTTTGAACTGCTAAATTTTATGACATGTCTAAGGCTTTTGATACTGTGAACCACGAGGTACTTGTTCAAAAATTAGAATACTATGGTATAAGAGGAAACGCCTTATTAAATTTATTAAAATCTTACCTTGGTGGCCGTCAACAATGTGTCAAGTTTAATGGTAACGTATCACAATTCTCTAAAGTCGATTATGGGGTTCCACAGGGATCTGTCCTTGGCCCGGTGTTATTTATTATTTATATTAACGATATGTCTTTTAACTTAGCTTCCGAAGTGGTCCCAATACTGTATGCTGATGATGCCACATTTCTACTTAGCAACGAATTATCACAAAATCTACACCAAAACATCACAGAATCGAATAATTTGATAGTAGACTGGTCGGAAAGTAATTATCTCACCATAAATGAGGATAAGGCTAACATTTTAAATTTTTCAACAAAAAAAAGCATTACGAACCAATAAAACTACTTGGAGTGTACTTAGACACTACTTTAAATTTTCAGCCACACATTGAGCAGCTATCTAAATGACTATCGACCGGCATATATATAATAAGACAACTTAGTCACAAAACTACATTGAACTGCTTAAGAATTGCTTACTTTACTATTTTTCACAGCATAATGACGTATGGAGTAATTCTATGGGGTGGATCAAGTCATACAATAAAAAAATTTAAACTACAAAAAAAAGCCGTTAGATTATGGTACAAGCTAATTATGATGACCATTGCAAACCAATTTTTAAATACTTGATTATACTACCCCTACCATCTTGTTTTATTTATGAATGTCTATGCTATATTAAAAAATTAAATGATGAGAACAAAGTGATTAAACAGGGGGACATACACTGCCATGCCACTAGGAGTAAAACAAAATTAAGACTACCCAAGTTTAGGTTATCAACATCGCAGCATACCTACCTATATTTGTCTTATAGATTTTTTAATGTGTTACCTGACGCCTTAAAAAATCCCGAAATGAGCACAAATAAATTTAAACATAAGATTAAGAATATTCTTTTACAAAATTGCTTTTACACACATGATGAGTATTTTGATTATTTTGACTCACTGTCAAATGTTTCATCTGTCTAAGAAGATGCATAATCTATCTCTTCATTTAATATCATGTACTTTCAGAAATTGTATGTTTATATACAATATTTTTAAATTGTCTCTTTTTTATGTTTTGTTCTTATTCTTTTTAAATGTTTATTTTGAAATACACCTACTGTAATATGTGGAAAATATGTGATTATATTTTCTGTACTTTTATTTATACACGCAATATGATATTTCGTTATATACAATATTTTTTTTTGTCTTTGTTCTTTTTGTTTTTGTAAATTGTTTTTTCTATTATATTAATTACCTATCTGTGTGACGAATGTAAACATAAATTTTATTGTATACATGAATAAAGTTCTGTTCTATTCTATTCTATTCTATTCTATTCTATTCTATTCTATTCTATTCTATTCTATTCTATTCTATTCTATTCTATTCTATTCTATTCTATTCTATTCTATTCTATTCTATTCTATTCTATTCTATTCTATTCTATTCTATTCTATTCTATTCTATTCTATTCTATTCTATTGTTAGTATGAGGAACAAAACCAGACTGCAACCAACAGCTATTCCCCGGGCTATGTGCCCACTGAGCGCTGAATTACAAATTACTAGCAGAAAGCTTAAAGCTTCCATTGCAACAAACACCGGCCGAAAGACTAATTCCTACTTAAAGGAGAGCGCAAGATGTCTCATAACGTGAGGATATCCAATTGCCCCATATCGAGTGTTCTTCTGATGAAATATATACGCATTTCATATAGTAGTGATTCAAATAGTATAGCAAAATCACACATAATAAGAGTAAGTCATAGTTTTCAATTAGCTACTTGTCATTTATTATTATCTCATAAAGTGTTGTTTTTTAATTGAAAAATTCTTTCCAGTGGAGTCAGACAAACATCAAATTTTAGTGAAGAAGGAATTGTTTCCAGTCTCAATTTTTTTTAACATGTTAGTTACATTGAATACTATAATACGAAATGGACATTTTCTACTTCTAGCAATCGCCGCTACGCAAGTTATCGGCCATTTTGTGAAAAATCGACCATTGTGGTAGTTCTTTCTAAATATAAATGAAGCGAAAAAAAATTTAGGCAGTTCATTATGATATAGGCTATCAGCGGTTACAATATGGAATTTTTATCTGCGCACATAACTTAAAAAAAAAATAAAAACCGAAAAACTGCTAAATTTTGGTTTTTTGGTTATGTTTTAAGTGAAATTTGATGAAATTTTCAGAAATTATACTTCATAATATGAACAATAACTGGTTAAAATATCAAGTCAAAATATCTTACAAGTCTCAAAAATTGACTTCAAATTTTAAAATTGATTTTCCAATAAATTTTGTGCATCGGATCGTATGAGGTTCTTTTCTTTAATGTAGATTTTTTTTATGCACTTTATGATTTTTTGTATTTTTTGGAACAAGTGAGCAACATAAATGTGATAAGCAAATTAATTACATGGTTACAAGAGCATTCTCCATTTAGTGATAATGATAAATTAATGCCACTAAGCTCAGGGATAATTGCTGACGATAAAGTTAACTGTCATAAAGCTTTTGAGTCAGGCATTCAGGGTAAACAGAAAATTTTTAATAGAAAATTGTCAGATGTGGTAGTTGGATGGAAATATCGAGTTACACCATTAAGTATCATCAGTGAAATTATATGGAAAATCAGTAGTAATTGATCCTACCTTACTTTTTCAAAGATTATCACTTTTGAACATGAATTGGTTCTATATCCTCTTAGCTTATTCGATGAAAATGGAATGCGGAAAATGAAAATTTATGAAAATTTCATTCCCTCGTCGGAAAACCCAGTTTTAACTAATCCATTTTTTATTATTGACGGTGGTTATCTCTTACATAAAGTAATTTGGAAAAAAGATGCTACTTATTTTGAAATATTTATGTCATACATGCTTTTTGTGGTTGCGATACTACGTCAGCATTTGCAGGAGTTGGAAAAACTAAAATTTGTCTTATTTTGCAAAAATATAATTTTTTGAAAAAAAGACGCACTTGTTTTCTATGATTTATTTATTTATTTTGGTTACGACTGCCCAGACAGAAATCCAATTATAGGGCAGGAATTTTACAAACATAAAAAGAAAACTAAATAACAACTAAAACTAAATAACTTAACTAAAGGTAAACAATTGAATGACAATAAAAATTAACAAAATAAATCTATGATTAGTATAGTCCTAAAAGTTGTAATCTAATAGTTTAGAAACTACAGTTGTTGTGCAGAATTGAGAACCACATTTCGTATTTTGGATACACCAGTATTAAAAATATCTATATTATTATATAAAGAATCGTAGTTGGAACACATACGGTGCAGGGGAGAAAATAACAGCAAATTTGTTTTTGGTGCAGGCAAATAGAATAGAGACGAATGCAAGCGAGTCTGCAAATTAGGCACATGAAATCTAATGCAACTAAGAATTTCAGGGCAGTCAACAGTGCCATTTAAAATCTTAAAAACGAATACAAGAGAGTGATACGCCCGTCGTAGTTGAAGATCACTCGTGTTGAATCTATGTAATAAGTCACAATGTGGAAAACCTCTCTCTGGATAATTTCTAGAACATTTGAACCAGAGGTATTTAAGAAAACGCCTCTGAGGTTTTTCAATGCTATATTTATGATTTTCATAACCAGGACTCCAGATTATTGAGGCATATTCAAGTCTTGACCTCACAAATGAATTAAAGAGAAGTTTCAGTGTATTTTTTTCTAAATTTTTGAAGGAATTAGCGGTGATTTGATTGATATGGCTAATAAAAGATAACTTTGGATCGAATATTACTCCTAGATCTTTGAAATGACCACAGCTCTTCAGTTTTTCATCATTAATTGTATAGATAAATTTTATTGGATTTTGTGCACGAGTGTATATCAAAAAGGTACACTTTGAAATATTTAACTGTAAATTGTTTACGCTACACGAAGACCATAGTTGTACAAGATCGTTTTGCAAATCAACACAGTCTTCTGTTCTGCACTAGTGATAGATGTAAAAATTTTTAGGTCATCGGCATAAAGTAACGTTTTGCAGTGTAAGCCAATGACGAGATCATTGATAATAATGTTGAAGAGCAATGGCCCAAGCACAGAACCTTGGGGAACACCTGATATCGCTGAGATATCCATAGACCAAAATCCACGGTATTGTACATTTAGTCGTCTATTTACCAAGTAGGATTCAAAAAAGTTTAGGAAGTGCTCAGTTAGTCCAAATTCGGATAATTTGTTCAGCAAAATTCCGTGGTCCAGTCTGTCGAAGGCTTTAGAAAAATCTTGAACCAACAGAGATTATGCTATTTTCAGCAGCTGCAGGTTGCATACAAGGGTTATACGGATCGAACCCAATTAAAAAAAGCAAGTTTGGAAAAATTTAGATTTAATTGCTTTCAAAAATATACGATATCAACAGCATGTAAACTGACTTCGCTACCACCCAGCTCACAAGCTGCAAATCAACATTTTTTAAGAGTGTATTATCAAATCCAGAAAGAATGCAACTACGGATGACACATGACGTCCAGTGGTTTATTACATGTGACCCTTCCAAGAAACGTTAAACCACTACCAGATTTACTTATAAAATCAATTGCATGCAGTTGCAAATCAATTGGTAGTAAGTGCAAGACTAGAGCATGTTCTTGTAAAAAACTGGGGTTAAATTGCACTGTAGTATGTAAGTACTGCGAAGAGTTAAATTGTTTTAAATGATTGAGATATAGATTTGGTACCTGAAACAGAAGAAATTGATGAATTAGATGAAGAATTGAAAAATAATTCTGAAACATTTTCTGTACATGTGGAACCGATACAGAAATAGAGGACAGTGTTAGCGAAGCTTCTTCATTATCATTTACTGATAGGTCGATTGATCAAGAAATATATTATTAAGAATGATGAATTTAATACATCACCTTTCTATGCAATAATTTTTTTATTTCTAAAATACTATAAAATGGGAAGAAATATCAGAAAATTATAATGTAAAAGCTAAAGTGCACTTTCTAAGATAGCACTATTATTCTAATTAGCTGAACAGTTCGGTTTGGTAATTTCTTTCAGAGGAACCAATGAAACAGCAAATATATCTACTCGAAACAAAGTATAGGGAAAAAACTAATCTGCAAATAGGTGAATTAACCGATGAGCTTGTAGGTGTAAATGGAAATGGAAAGAAACTTTAGAATTTATTAGAACTTATATACTGGTACTTAACCATAGTATTGATTTTGTTTATTCAAGAGGAATTTATTTTGTGAATTTCTGTATGTTAGCTATATTATCAACACAGCAGGTATAGACTTTTCATTTAAATAAAATGCAGCCCTAGCTCCTGGTATTAAAAATATAAAGTTAATTTGCTGCAAATTTTATATTTGTCAGGGATATTCAAATAATAGTGTTTTTAGAAATCAGGGGTATAAACATAAATAAAACATTGCTACGAACTGAAAACAAATAACACTCATGCATTAAAATATACAATAAAACATACAATTAAATATACACAGATAATAATAAAACAGTCATACTAGACGAGCGAACTCAGTTGACACGTATTCATTAGAATTATAAAATGCATTATAAAGTTTAATTACTGTTTTAAAACGTCTGAATTATAGTACAGTTATTTAGACACAAAAGTCGTTTACGACATAAATTGTGCCAACAGTGGTGTTTTTCAACACTATAAAAATAAAAAAAGATATAATATACCGGGGTGTTAGAAAAGTATGGGAACGGTGGAAAATCTCGAACAGTTTGCATCAAATCGAAAAATAAAAAAATACGTGTCAAAAATTTTGCAAAAAACTATCTACTGATACCAAAATGACCTACCCACCCACCACCCTGTGGGTGGGGCGAGGGCCAACTTTAAAATTTTAAATGGAAACCCCTATTTTTTATTGCGGAATCGCATTCTACGGCAAAAGATACGTAAATTTTATTCCGGATATTTTCTTCGATTCTTGCATAATGTCGCTGTAATCGCAAAAAATGAAAAGAAAACATCACTGTTTCAAGAGTAGCGCCTTGTGCCCATAAAAAAACGTCCAATTCAAAAACTGAAAAACACGTATTTGTTATTTTTACGAAATCTATCCAATGACATTGGAATCGACTCTCCCACCCCTAACCCAGTGGATGGGGCAGGGCCAACTTTGAAATTTGTAATGAAAATCCCTATTTTTTATAGCGGATTCGAATTCTATGGCCAAAACACGTGAATTTTATAACGGGCGTTTTTTCGATTCTCGCAAGGTGTCGCTGCAATCGCACAAAATTGAAATAAACCTTAAGCGTCCATAAGTTTGTAAATATTTATAAGCTCTAGCTACTCGTGTTGACAGAAAAACATTCAGTTTAAAAAACAATAACTGTGATGTCTTGGTTAATATGAATGTTTTTTTTAAAGTGTTCTTAATAACAGTATTTGTTTTGTGAAATTTCTACGAGAATGTTCAGTTCCTTCCAATTTTTATAGAGGCAGGAGCGCACTTTTGTACGGAAAAAGTTATTTCATTTTTCATTAGTTCTCGCGTTTTTTTCTGCATAATGGCTACTTTAACAGAGGAAGAGAGAGTTTCTCTTTTAATGATGCGAGGGTGGGGCGATAAAGAAGGGTCCTATGATGAAGTTGTGATTTTATTCAACGAAACTTTCCGTGTAGATCAAGTGGGAATTTCGAAATCTACTGTGTTCCGTACCATCAAATGATTCCTAGACACAAGGACAAATAAAAATCGCCCAGAATCTGGAAGACCAAAATCTGAAACATCGGAAGCTCGACAAATGGAAGTGGTCCAGGCATTTGTTGAAAATCGAAGGCTATCAATCAGAAAAGCCAGTCAACAGCTTGATATGAGTGCATTTTCAGTTCATAAGAATTTGAAACTTTTGAAATTTCATCCTTACAAAATTCACCTTCACCAAGAGTTAAATGAAGATGATTTTGATCGGCGACTTGAATTTAGTGAATTAATGATGGAAAGGAGTAACCAAAACCCAATTTTTCTTGTCATCTCTACTTGTCTTCTCAAATGAAGCAACTTTCGAACTCAGTGGAAAAGTTAATCGTTATAATTTCAGATATTGGAGTGACGAAAACCCTCACTGGGTGCTTGAAACACACACGCAGTATCCACAAAAATTAAATGTTTGGGCAGCAGTTTTCAAGGATCGAATCATAGGACCGTTTTTCATAGATGGAAATTTGAATGGAGAAAAATACCTGAAAATGTTGACAAATCAAATAGTTCCCGCAATACAAGAGATTGCTGGTGATGAGTTCGATAATGTTTGGTTCCAGCACACTATCGGGATATTGTTAGGGACTATTTGAATGGTACTTCCGAAAATCGATGGATAAGTCGAAGAGGAACTATTGAATGGCCAGCAAGATCTCCCGACCTCGCGCCACTTGATTATTTTGTTTGGGGCTACGTGAAGGGTAAGGTTTATTTCACTAAACCTCCTGATTTGGAAGAGCTGAGGCAACGCATAATAAACATTTTTGCAGAAATACCACCTCAAATGATAAGAAATGCTATTGAAAATGTTTACGTTCGTCTCGGACAATGCCAAGAAGTCAGTGGGCACCATTTTGAACACCTGCTACAATCTTGAAATTAAAACCTGCTAGTGTAGCAATTAAGCTGTAAACTAATTGCCTCAACTGGCCGAAATTCTCACCTTGCCGTAAATGGCTGAGTTACCTCCTTGCCTTCACTGGCTGGGATCAAGAACTTGTCTGAAGTGGCTGAATTAAGAGGTAAAACCACTGTTAGTTTTTTTTTAAAATCGAGTTTTTTATTGCCCTGTAAAAAATGTAAATTGAAAATTACTAGCTGCTAATAAATTTACGTGCACGACCGTGTAAAATCACTGCTCTCAAAACAGCTCGGGAAATCATTCACTCTGAGATCAGTAGTTTTACTTTTCGTATTTTTTTAAGTATGCGTTCAAAACTTTCATGTTTGCATTCAATTTTTTGCGATTGCAGCGACACCTTGCGAGAATCGAAAAAAATGCCCGATATTAAACTTACGTATTTCTGGCCGTAGAATCCGAATCCGCTATAAAAAATAGGGATTTTCATTACAAATTCCAAAGTTGCCCCCGCCCAACCCACTGGGTTAGGGGTGGGAGAGTCGGAACCAAATGAAGGACTATTTCAACGACTTCTTGTAAATCCTTTCTTGAATTTATTATGTTTATAGTCTGCGATTTTCCTTTCCCAAAATAGGCAGAAGTGGTGTCGCAGCCACTAAACGCATGGGCAAATAAAATATTATCTTTGCAACCCTTTAAAACTTTCGAAATTTGTAAGTCATGGGAACTATACGCCCTTTTCTTAATATTTCCTTGAGCATCTCTCAAAAACCGAATGTCTTTGTCCGATGGAGAAAGAGCGATGAGGAGTGTTAGCAAATCAATATCTTGCCCAACAACAACAGGTTTTTCATAATTGTTGGATGCGTATAGTTTGCATGACTTACAAATTTCGGAAGTTTTAAAGGGTTGCAAAGATAATTTTATTTGCTCATGCGTTTAGTGGCTGCGACACCACTTCTGCCTTTTTTGGGAAAGGAAAATCGCAGACTATAAACTTAATAAATTCAAGAAAGGATTTACAAGAAGTGGTTGAAATATTCAATAATCCTTCATCGGCGAAAGATGACATAGCAAGAGCTGATGAGAAATTTCTAATGCCAGTGGTTATGACTGAAGCGCCAGATCCAACTTCAATTCTTCAGCTTATATCCTGCGGCTGTAAAAAGGGATGTGGAAAGCGATGTAGCTGTGTAAAAGTTGGGTTGCGCTGCTCCCCAATGTGCTCTAGTTGTCATGGCAAAGTTGTTTCAATTCGGACGAGGAGGGCGACTTTGCAGAGGAAAATTAATGATAGATATATTTTATTAGTGGAATAGGCCTAAGGGGGAAACCACGTAAAAAATAACGCGCCGAGAGCTCTACCTCAAAGGTGGTGTGGAAATGGGGTCAAAGTACAGAATGCACAAATATAAAAAAATCATCATATGAACACTAACACTTGTTCATAAATATCTTGTTTTATATGCATCTTGTGGAGAAAAAACTGCTCTTTAATTTCTATTCTATACATTTTTTTGCTCAGACTAACACTTTTCAAAATAATCGCCTCAAAAAACGGCGCTGGGCTCATTTTTCTATTCGCACTGAGAACTATGCTTATTTTCCACGGTCATTTACGAGCGTTGGGTGGGAGATACGCAAAAAATAGTAAGAAATATTTTTATAGAGAATTTCATGGAGAATATAAAAAGTGCTATAACATTTTTTCGTAGAAGTTGCGGTTTACGATCAAAACGCCGAAAAAGATCGCGAGGTCACGATTGGGGGTGGTTTTCTGGGCAAAAAGGGATGAAGCTGCCACCGGAGAGGTGGGAACTCTTCGGATCTGTATTTGGGTCCTTACTGAGAGTTCATAACCAAAATTTAAAAACTTTATAAATTTTTTCTTCTATTCCTTGTTTTTCGAACTAACTTGCATACACTATTTGGCATCAGAACATTTCATTGGGGCATGCTAATGATTTCTGGGGTCTGTGATCGTTTCTGAGAACCGGCTGCTGTAAGAGTCTCATGAATAATTAAATGCTTAACTAATATAGTATCTACATAGACATATCATAGCAATATATAAGTAGAGAATAGAACTTTTATAATAGGTGTTGTTCCCGTTTGGGCCATAAAACTGAGTTAGTCGCGAATCCGCGGTTTTCGTGACCCTCCCATGGAGTTTTCACGAACTTTTCACTCTTGCTACGTAGTTATATTCCTGCTGACAAGATTTTCATCAAATTTTGATAACCATTCTCTTAGCATATTTTACTGTGGCGTTTTTTATAAACATGTAATACATGTCTCTTTAAAGAGTATATTTATTCATTTATTTATTTTATAATATTTAGTTGTAATATATACTACACAGATGAAAATTCAGCTGTGGTGTGACACCCGGAATAATGATAGTGTTACTACTGGCATGATATTCACGAGCTTTTTTAGTAATATTTAGTGAATTGTCGCATAAATCTGTTAAAAAGGTCGTTAAGGATAATGCCCCGGCAAAACTTTTTGACCCAATCTATACAACGACATATAAAAATTACAATATCAAACTGGCTATCATTACGTACGAAAAATTGATTTGAACTTTATTGTCGTGTAATTTAGCGAGGGCGAGACATGATAATAAAGTAAAGAATGCCGTCGTCTGAAGTTCTCTTAATTTTCCTACTAGACGATATCTATTTCTCAACAGTTCAATATGACTGAGATGGCCAAATTAATCTTTTCTTCTAAATGTACGAGAACTGAATATTTCTTAATATACTACATTTAATGTGGCACAAATTTTAGTGACCTTGTTTTTAAAGTCGATTCGTATTTAAAAAATACATATCGATTATAGGGTGAGGCATTTAAAATGGCAGACGCGAATAATTTGAAACTAAAAATATTTCGAGAAAATTGTTACAAGATCGTCAGTATTTGAAAAGAGATGTTTCTTCAAGGCTTGGTGAAGGATTTTAACACCATTAGAAGGTCAACTTTGTTTTTTAAATACAAAACCTTATTTTTTTAATTTAAGGGGGGCATATCCAAGAGAAAGAGATGCGATAAGGAAATGCTTATTATTTTTGGGGATAACTTTTTTTAAAATTCATATATTGGTAAAAAAAAGTATAAGACTACCTAAGTAGAACTATGTCAGGTGTGGTGATATGAGTTTTCAGTCAATAATTTCAATTGTTTGCAAAGTTAGTTAATTTAAATTAAAAAATAGTGCCAATCTTCATATCTTGCAGTTTTAAATTAAGTAATTTTGCAAACAACGGAAATTATTGACTGAAAATTCATATCACTACACCCGTGATAGTTCTACTTAGGTACTTTTTTTACCAATATATGTATCAAAAAAAAAGTTATGGCCAAAAATAATAAATATTTGCTTATCGGATCTCTCTCTCTTAGATATGCCCACCACACACCGCATCGAAAATTCAGTCGATATGTATGCACAACGTTTTCCCCATAGAAGATATTCAACCACCAGCTTTTATCGTGCTGTGCATCAATTCTTTGAACATGGAAGTGTTCAGTCAATAGAAAAGACAACGTCGGCGAACAGTAATTGGGGAAAAAATGAAATTGCAGTATTAGCCACAGACTCTGACTAACGTCAGATTGTGTAGTACAGTTGATTTTAAAAAAACTGGTACACTTTCTTTTATCTATGTAAATCATTCATTCTTTGAACAGATATTCAAAAACTTTGAATTGTTTCTAGAATTGAAGATGGTTGGTCCATAAGAAGACTTGCTGCTGAATGCAATGTGAGTAAAATCACGATAATGAGTGTTAAAAAACAATGGGAAACTAACCAAACGGTATCCCGTACAATTGGTTCCGGTAGGCCCAGAAAGAGCCATAATCAAGAAGATGAAAATCTTATAAATTACCTAAGAGGAAACCCTTTTCAGACCGCAGTAAAAAAAATTTTAGAGACAAATTTCCGTGCTTCGGTACCTACTGCTTGCAGAAGAATAAAACTAGGAAGCGAATTGAAGAGTTGTTCAGCGGCTAAAAAATACAAACTTTCAGAAGATAAGAAGCAGGGTAGGATTATTTTTGCACTGAACTATATAATCAATGATGAAAACTTCTGGGGACAAGTTGTCTTATCTGACGAAAAGGTTTTTAAATCCTGTAACGACGGACATGTTCGCGTATATAGGCCTCCTTCCACTAGATACGACGAAAAATATTATACTTTCGATCCACAAATATCAGGAAGGTTTTCAGTCAATGTCTGAGCTTGGATGAGCCTAAATGAGTTGGGTGTGTGTTGGAACAGTGGTGGTCATCTCAATTCCATTAAATATATTGAAATATTAGACAATATTATGTTGCCGTCAGTAATAGAGGTGTTTCCGGAAAATAATTTTATTTTCCAACAAGACAACTGCTCCATACATACGTCCCATCGTGTCAGGCAATGGTTTCTTAATAAAAACATAGAGTTGATACCGTGGCCATCTAAAAGTCCGGATTTAAATCCAATTGAAAATGTTTGGGGACTAATGGTGAAAGATATAAGACAATTAAATAACCATCCAAATAATGCCCAAGAATTGGAAGGGATAATTGAAGACGCTTGGGAGAACTTTTCGCAAGAAGTTGACCTTGCAAGAAATCTGATTTTGTCCATGCCTGCAAGACTTCAGGCAGTTTTAGACGCTAATGGAGCAATGACAAAATATTAGTTCATTCTGTATTACGTAGTTGAAGTTCATTTATTTTATTTGTTTATTGTATTTTTATGTTCAGTCTGCATTGTCTACATTTTTTTAAATCTCAAGTGGTATTTTTGTGTTCTTATTTTAAAAATAGAATTATCATTATTCAGTTAGTATTTTAATTACAACCATTAGTAGAATTATCCGTAACAAATATTATTTTTTTAAACAATAATATGGCAGGCTTGAAAATGTTTTGAAAAAGTTATTTTATAACTATTTTTTTAAAATTCCATTTGAATAAAATTAAAAAGAAAAGTTTTATAAGTTTAAAAATACTAAGAAAGCCGGTCTCCTCCAAAAAACCCAGGTCCGGGGTAAATCACCTCTTCTCCACTCCCCCTCTCGACATGCCTGGCCAGCCCTATTTACAGACATATGCATACAACTAAACTATTAAGATTTTTGATTACAAGAGTTGTACCAGTTTTTTTTTAAATAAACTGTATCTCTGGGTGGACTCATACGGTCACCTTTAAAGAGACATATTTAACATGCCTTCTCTGAATTCGTTTAAGGTTGAGAATACGAATATTATATTGTGGGTTCCAAAGACGCCAGCATATTGTATTTAAGCCTGACAAAACTATTGAGTAGAAGAGAGAGTAGAGAGTGTTCTTAAAGTGTTTTGAGTTTCTCCCAATAAAATCTAGATTTTTGTAGACATCAGCAGTAATGTAAATTTTAGGGGCAACAAAAGTTAGTTTTGAATAAAAAATGACTTCAATATATATTTTACATAATTTTTCTTCGTAAATGTCACTGCAAGACATTTTGATATATTTAAGGGTTTTGGAACCATATATTAATTAAATATCATGTTGTGGGTGACGACAAACCTTCGGAGTTAATAGATGCAAACCATTTAAGATTAATATTGCTTTGAATATCCTTGCAGGTATCATTGATAAATACTATAAATAACAGTTGCCCTAGAATGGAACCCTGTGGAACTATAGTCGCTGTTAACACGTCAATCGATGAAAATTCGTGATACTGCACATTTAGCGCCCTTTTAATAAGATATGCTTGGGGAAAACATACTGATAATTTTTGCAATAGAAGCCCAGTCTGTCAAACGCTTTTGACAGTTCTGTGTAAATTACATCTGTTTGACCACCGCGGTTCAGCGTGTCAGCAATAAAATGGATAACGTTTACCAAGTTAGTAGTTGTAGATCTACCTGCTACAAACCTATGCTGACAGTAGGAAATTTGAAATTTAACATGAAAAGAGATTATACCTTATAAGACTATTTCAAAGAGTTTGCCAAAATTACACAAAACAACTATTGGTCTGCAGTTTTCAATAGCAGATTTATCATCTGCTTTAAAAACAGAAAAAATTTTGAAAGAAAAATTGTTATGGATCATTGAATTTGGTGTACTGGATGTATTTTTCATATTATTAAGAAATAACCAAAAATTGCTTGGGTTAGCTCTTATATGCACTTCGGTATTTTCAATGTATCTTTGTGTGCAGGTCCGTATTTCTTTTAATTTTGGCCCGTAAAGATTTAATTTTAAGGTATATTACTTCATTTTATCCTTATATAAATGCCAAAAACGGGGGATTTCTCCTTAATATCCATTAAAATTATTCTATTGTACCCCGGAGGGTATGATGGATTTTATGAGCTGATTTGGGAACACTATTTAAAAATTCAGAATTTAATTTCTCATACAGTTGGGTACAAGCTTCGTTGACATTATTAAAACTAGACAAACATCTCCAGTCTATATTACAAACATCATTACATAATCCATTAAAGTCAGCTTTCCTAAAATTAAATGATAACTTAGTTTTACCTGCACATTTGCCACCACCAGCTTTTAAAATATAATATAAATCTAAATCTGATGAGTGTTGAGGTTCCTCTGGAACAATTTTTAGATTGATTAGTTAATATTATTTATGGCTTCCTTAAGACAATATCTAAAAGTTTATCTTTCGAATTTAATGCATTATAGTACTGGTTGAGGGCCAGAAATTCACAAAAATTAATAGTGAACTAATATATCTATTAGAGGTTTCATCATTATGTAAATAAGTTATATAACTGGAAATATTAAAGTCGCTTAATATAATTAATTTCTCTTAATTGATGAAGTGACAATTTGCAGTTACTATATCGAACACGGTTTCGTATATTGCAGCATTGATGTTGGGCCCTGTACTGCCATGAGCAGAAAAAAATAAGACAACTTTTTTTTTCTTCTGTTTCTATTTGGATATGTAATGAGTAGCCGAAATAAAACAGATATCACTTTTAATTTATTTTTTATTTTAATGCTGTAGCTATTGCTATAGTAAATCATGGATGGTTAATGAGACAAATTGCACTGCGTTATAACATTAACAAAAACTTGGCGTGTAACATTTTAAGAAAGTAGAGAATAAACGGTACGATTAGTAGAAATCCTGGATCAAAGGACAAAGGATATCCTACTTAAGAAGAAACTAACTATTAATATTTCGTTATTGCACCATTTCTATTTACAACTTCTATAAGTCTGTTTGACAGAATTAAATAACCTTATACAATAATCATTAGTAATAATATTTTCCCATGGATTATTTACTATTTCCAGTAATTCATCGGTATTCCGTGGTCTCACATTTCATTTTTGGATACTTCTTACGAGTAGTCCCCATACTTCTTCCACAGGGTTAAGATCTGGACTATGACTGGGCCAATTAAGAACATTGATGTTATCTTGAAATCAGTTAGTTACGGTATGAGCAGTATGAACGGAACAATTGTCTTGTTGAAATATGAACTCATTATTAGGAAATAATTGCAATGCAGAAGGGAGCACAATATTGTCTAAAATCCTAATATACGTTTCACTATTAAACCGTTCCTCAATATGCCACAAAACACCAGGCCACGTGCCGATATCCAAGCCCACATATTGACGGAAAATTTACCACTTTTATCATTGTTAGATATATATTTCCCATCGAGTCGAGTATTCGGAGGGAAGTAAACACAAATGCGACTGCTGTGTGTTGACTGGAAAGTTTTTCCGTCTGTAAAGATTACATTGTTCCAAAAATTTACATCATGCGCTAAAAATTCAAGCGCAAATCCTACTCGAGCTTCTTTATGTTCAGCTTTAAGTAAGTATTTCTGTGCTGCTGCATGACAGCGTAGCTCCGATTCTCTTACTCGCCGGCGACCAGTACTACTCGATCCAGGAATTTCTTCAGCAGCCTGAATAACTGAGTAAAATGGATTTTCTACTACAGCATTTACCAATTGCAAATCTTGTTGTTGAGTTGATATCCTTCGTCGCCCTGATCCAGGATTTCTACTAATCGTACCGTTTATTCTCCATTTTCTTAAAATGCTACACACCGAATTTTGTCAATATTATAACGCAGTGCAATTTGTCTCATTGACCATCCATCTTCTGCTTTAGCAATAACTCCAGATTTAACTAAATCGCTTATATGAGGCATATTAGTCTTTTGCACACTTGCAATAAATTATGACAACTAACTGACAATGTCACAAAAATTAAAGTTAGATGTACACAACTAGATTTTAGCAAAATACTGTTACAAGACTTGTCCTATTTTTTTTGCTCACGACCGTACAATGAAAACATGAACACAGGATGATAAGATAGACTAGGTTTTACTCCAATAATGTTAACATCTGGAAACAAATTTATTTATCAGGTTAAAATTAAGATCCCTCAGTACAAAAAACATTTTGGAAAAAGTTCAGAGTCGAACATACTTGAATCGGGTCATGTTTCGGTTAAAGCAATTAGATAAAGTTAGCATGCTATTGATGCATTAAAAGTCTCGTGTGTTATAGTTTTCAATTTAAATTTTTTTAAAAAACCGTCATTAGATCCCGCTTTTGAAATGATGACACTTTTGTTTTATTTGCAAGTTATTCGCGTTTGTCAACTTACATACCTCACTCGGTATATATTTTTAATACTTTGTTATAGGATTATATAAAAATGATAGGGAAAATAAGTTGTAAAACCTTTACAACCTTTTTTATGGCAGACTGCAAAATATTGTAACACTGTTGCACTGAATTCATATTACGAACGAAATGCTAGAAAAATTAGAAAACTTAATTCAATTTCATCGATACACGAACTTTTATGGAATTGTAGTAAATTGTTGCAGACTCTCAGATCCAATCATGAATTCTTAAACAGCTTAGTAGAGAAAATAAAAATGCTGGTTTAATTACGCTTCCATAAAATTTGTAAACCTGTTTACACTTAGATAAATGGAAAATTTGATAAATGTAAATGTAGGTTTAGATATATTGGGTTATAGAGGTACTATTGAAATTATAATATGATAATTGTGTCCTTGATTAAGATTGATGGTGAGAAATTTCTCTATTCAGGACTATAAAAAACTTTATTCCGATACCAACGTTTCGTGCACTAACGGCAAACCTCTTCAGAAGTACAAGTCAACTACCAATTACGATTATTATATAAAGTGGTAAATAAGTTAAACAAATAATTTTTCAAACGTTTGAAAAAAAAAAACTTCTTTGTTGATAAAATTCTTGCTTACTGTAAAATTTATTCTACCATGAAGACTAACAGCTCCTACACATTTGTCAATTATTTATCGTTATAAACGTAATAAATAAATAAATAATACATAACACCACAGATAATTACTAACCCCTTTATACCGGAAGGCTCTAGAAGAGCCTTGTGTGGGAGGGGGCTACGCATTTCGAGACAAGGGACACACCAAATATCCGTGTGGAAAAATCCCTCTCACAGTCTTTCCCACTGCCACAACCGGGGATCGAACCCGGAACTTTTGGGTGATGGGCAAGTGCGCTCACTTCTCGACCACCAGTCAGAATGAATCAATGTTCCACTAATTATGGCTATGTCTTTTCTGATTTTGAATTTTAAAGTGACCACGTTATCTCCAATGCATTTGCATAAGCTTTTTGATTAAAGAACCTCCACAGTAAAAACAAGTCCACAGGAGTTAGGTTAGGCGACCGAGCTGGCTATTCTCTAGGTCAAAAACGGCAAATTCAATTATCTTCAAAATGTTCATCTAACCAGTCTCCCATTTGCAGCATAGAATGTGCATATATCTTATTGAAATATGACAGATTTCCTGCAGTCTAAATTCTCCACTTGAAGTTTATTGATAGTTTGATAGTGTATTGAAGATATTTACAAAATTAATTACAAAATATTTGTCTAATAGTATGACTTCTTACACTCTAAGCTTAACAAGAAGCTTGCCGTGTGTAAAATTGATGCCTACATAATAACAATGATAGTGATTGTATGTTATATTTGTTTACTGTCAATAATTATAGTAATATTTCGTGGCATTGGCCGTAAATTAAAGTGGAATAGAATTGGAAGAATATATAGATGCTGACATACGGGTTATAATTATTATATTGTATATTAAATGGAGGTTTCTTTTTTGTTTTGTGTTGTAAATTTTGTGTTCTTATTGGTAATTCTTTATTCATAGTTTCATATAGGTGACTGTATTGTGGATATAAGTTTTTATTGAAGTGCGTAAAAGTAATGCAAGCTTTAATATATAAATATTTTACACTTAACAATTTTATTTCATTACATATTTCTAAGATTGGAAATAATTTTTCTTTCTTGTGTACTATTTTCACAATCGCGTTTTGACACGTTACCAGATGATTTATAGCATTCTTATAAGTACTCCCACACTATTATTGCATAGTTTAATGCGGAATCGTATATCATTATTATAATTTTATTGCTAAGGAATTCTCATATTTGATAGAATAAATGAGTCAATTTTCGTATCTTTATAATAACTACCAAATATTTAATCCTAATAACCTTTTCTATGGCAATTCACTAAATTATTACGTAGGCATGTGTGGTCATGTATAGTTAAGGTCTATGGATTCTCAACTACTTGAATAGAAGAAGTTATGAATTTGGTCTTTTTCTCATTTAATGTTAGTAGTAAACTATTATCAAGCCAGTAGTTGACAGTACTCAGTCCTATAAATGCTTCTCTATATAAACTTTCCCTATTTTCGGATTTAAAGAATAAAACGGTGTCATCTGTGTAGGGGATTATCTCAGCGTTTAGATTTTCTATGGGTTGATATACATTAAAAACAAAAGAGGGCCAAGAACTGTCCCCTGTGGTATATCAATGTGAATTATGCTTGGTTCACTAATTAACTTATTTATTCTAACAAATGTACTCTATCTTTTAAATAGTTTTTTTTATTATTTCTAGAGTTGTACCTCTAGGGCCTAAATCCTTAGCTCTCTCAACGAGCTTTGCGTGTGGAACTATGTCGAAGGCTTTAGCCAAATTCTAAGGAGAAATTTTTTTGCAAAACAGAGTGTTTCAACGAGGTTTTATCTATTTTTTTTTTCAAAACCGCTGTATTTTGATATTCTCTTCAGGCTGTTAAAAAAATTATTTTGAAACGGGCCAGAAATTACGCCATTTCCATCCCTTTTCAACGATATATCACATGCCATATTTATTCATTAGTTGTCCTATTTTTTCTGCTCACGTACCACGTTACCTCAATTTACTTTATTCTTCTTAATTGTGTTAATGTTTTGTTATAGCAAAGATTTAAATAACTTATTGAATTATTTTATCGTTTTATTTAATCATACTTCTCCACGGCAAGTATAATGCTTGTTGAAAAAAAATTATTGGTTTTAAAAAAATGTTTTTATAATTACTAACGTAGTACCAATGAATAAATATGACTTGTGATATATCATTGAAAAGGGAGGAAAATACTCTATTTAATGGCGCCATTTCCCGCCAGTTTCAAAATAATGTTTTTAACAGCCTGAAGAGTAAATCTCAAAATACAGCGGCTTTGAAAAAAATTAGATAAAACCTCGTGAAACACTCTGTTTTGCAAAAAAAATTTTCGCCTTAGAATTGTTCTCATATCTCTTCAAATAACGGAGATATTTGGCCTAGACGTTTTCCGCATTTTCGATATTTTCCGCCATAACTCTTAAAGTAGGCCATAGATTTCAAATGTCTTTAAACCATTTTGTAGGTTATATAAATCGGCACAATTTTCGTAAAGATATTTTTTTTGTACGACCAATATTAAGTGAGATATTCTCGAGGGCCCTGATAAAATGGACAGCCTGTATGCTATGTAAAACTTTGTGGACGAGAACTATTCTTTTGACAACAAAATATTTTTATTATTACTGCTAGCTTTTAAACAATCATTTATTACAAAATAGTTCAAATGGTAAAGTTTACCTTTCTGAAAATTGTGAAGTTTTGCCGTATTTTTGTTCTTTAAGAGAAAATAGAGGGAGCTGGAGAAATTTACGTATTGTATCCGTTTTGAACAAGTCACAATATCATATCCTACTGAAACGATCTGGGCTGTGATATGTTTGTGGAATGTGTTTATTTGTTCATAAAAATGCCCGTATTTAATGATAATCATAACAATAATGTCTTTATTATTTCCAATTAAGAGAAAAAAGGAAATACAGTCATGTATTAAATGTATACATAATTGGAAGCAAAGGGCGAAGTTCAACTAATTTAGTGAGAAAAAAACCGTAAATCAATTTTAAAGAAAAGTAAGAACGATGTAAAATATTATTAAAATATTTTTCAAATATTTTATATTTAAAATTTGACCATTTATTTAATTTCCAAAAGTTAATACGTTAGATTTAATAGGGTTTATAATTAAGCAGTGGTCTGTGGCTGTTTTAATAAATAACTCAAGGTCACTATTGATTGACATACAGGTAACATCTGTGGAGGGAAGCTGTAGTAGATTTGGGTATCATCTGCATAAAAATGAGTTTTGCAGTGCTGCAAGCTGTTCATTAAGTTAAATGTGTATATTCAAAGGAGCAAGGGACCCAAGATTGATCCTTGTGGTACACATGAATTAAGAGTTAGGTAACAAGAGCTAACCCCGCCAATGCAGACTTTTTGTTGCCTATTTTAAGGTAGTTTTCTATTAAGTTAATCGAATTTTCGGAAAGACCCATATATTGAAGAATAGCGAGTAATATATCATAATTGGTTGTGTCAAAAGCCCGAATGAAATCTAATAAAACTAAGATTGTACAATTACCTTAAGCTATAACTCTTTTTGAAACCCGATTGTACTGATCGCAACAAATCAAATTTCATTAAATGATTTCTCAATTGAACTTCCATTACTCGTTCAGTTATCTTAGAAATTGTTAGCAATATCTTTATAGCTCTAAGATCCTTATATTCAGAAGGGTTTGATTCTTTAGGCGAGACTCTTAACTATTGCATTTTTCCATGTTGTAGGATAAACATTTTTTTGAAAACAGATATTTACTATATGCGTAATATATGGTATGACAAACATAATTTAACAACTTTTATATTGAGTTCATGACAGTCCGTTGCATTACTTTTTATACTGCATATGGTTTCATATACAAACAATCATTTGCTACTATAAAATAGAATTCATTATTTACAATGCAGTTATTCTTATAAAATCCTAAAAGCTGTTCTGGTTGTTGTATGACAGGTATTGAATTTATAAAATAATTATTAATTTTAGTAACATTATTTATGTTTTCATGTTTATCTTTTGACTCAGGTAACATACAGTTATTTTTCAAAATTTTCCATGCCTCATTTGGTTTACAATTATTAAATTGGTAAGTGAGAGATGTCCGTTTTTCTCGTTGAATAGCCTTGTTTACATAATTTTTCATTTCTTAATAAAACTGGAGGGCCTTTCCTTTCCATTCCAAAATTATTAATTATGAATTTTTCAATTTTCATTACAATGAGAATTTTATGATGCTGTCTTACTTGTTTCTAGAAAATGTAAATACTGGATCCATCTTGAAAATGTTGCCAAGCGCATAGTAATAACACTATGGTAATAATATAAACAATTATGCATTGCATATGTTCTAGAAATAACTCTGTATATGGGGCGGGAAAGTTCGTCCGTCTAGGACTGCCCTGTCTCCGTTTTTGTTCACGAATTTAGCATCAATTTCTATAGGTCAGTTTTTATACGGACTACATTGTCGTTTATCCTAATAGTAGAGAAACTATATCATCCCTGTGACTTCAAATAAATTCTGCCAATAACCGAATATTTCACCGAATCTTCCCTTAATTTACTTCTAATGTTTATGGAAAAAAACCATAAAAAATAAATCACCCGCTCCACCACAATCGTCTTTTTTAGGCTATTGTAAGAATCGTCCAGGCCTCCGAAAAGGTCCTTGGCATAGTGCGAGCATGTCGAGCGTCCGGAGTCTGGAGGTGGGGCGTCCGGACGGAGCGTCGCCGGCGTCTCGTGACGTAACGTTGGCGTCTCGCAGCCACATCAGTCACTAGTATAGACCTTTAGACATTAAATATGGATCATTACATTAATACTACAACAACTACTATGCGTTCCAGTCTATAACAATTATTCTGTTCTCTTTTTTATGGGCATGCATCCTATTCGTGACTTTAAAGAGATTATTTTATGTCTGCTCTTGGACTTCTCTACTAGGAACGTTTAAAATACTGAACATGGATAGAATGACTCGTTAAATTCTTACGATATTATATGTGTCGCTTAAATATGTAGGGTGTATCTAGTTTTTCTGATACAGCTCTTAAAACTATATTTATTTTATTTTATTACGCAAACAACTTCCTACCAATAATTAATTAATGGGTATCATGCTTTGGGAAACTGGAAAACTGAAAGTAACATTCAATTACTGCACATAATTAATTAACTTAATTGATTGAAAAAGTTAACAATATTTGTTTAAATATTGCGTATATTGCCAGGAGACTTGTGGATTGGAAGGAAATAAATGTCACATATATTTCTTCTTCAATATTTAGATTTTTCTGGAGACATGAAGTACAGAAGAGTAGGAGGATCGAAATATAAAGAGTAGATTGGGTTTACCAATTAAATATTCTTTTAATAAATATAGAAGACATAGAAGAACAATTAACAAACTCCTGCAATTCTAAAGAAAAAAGTATTTGAACTAAATAAGAAAAAAATATCATCATAGAAAACATCAACATATTTACAGGTTTTAATGAACTTTCTGCACTAATCTTAGAAAAAGATTTTGATATTGTTATGGTAACATAGACTTGGTTGTCTGATGACATTAGTTGTGATATCGTTGAAATACCAGGTTATCGCTTTTTTAGAAAATATAGAGCAACGAGAGGAGGTGGGGTTGGTGCTTTTGTTAAATTAGAAATACTTAGTCAATTAATTCAGCTTGATTTTATGGTAAGAGATAACCATGAGTATATGCTAGTTAAAATAAATATGCCCTCTACTACATTTGCCATCTGTGCAGTCTATAGACCACCTAATACTAATTTTAATAATCTCTTAAATAGTTTTAATGAAATCTTGGCTAATGTGTGTCCTTCTTTTGATACAGGTTTTTGTCTTGATGACTTAATGTGAACTTTTTAAAAATTAACAATCCAATTGAAGAGTGTTTTAAATCGTATAATTTTACTCATCTTATAAATGAACTTACCAGAGTAACTGATATCTCTAGTACATTGATAGATCCAATTTTTATAAACAATGAGGACCTGAAACATAATACTTTTAGTCGCAAACTCCTCTGTAAAATCCTTATTTCAATATAAGGAACGTAACCAGACTGCAATAAACAGCTACTCTCCGGGCTATGTGCCCCGTCGAGCGCTGAATTACAAGTTACAAGCCTGGCGCGTTAAGTGTAATAATTGCATATTACCATCAAGACGCTAATGCTTCGATTGCAACAAACCCAGCCGAAAGACTGATCCTACTTAAAGGAGCTCTCATGCCAGTCGTCACACACCACTTGCAGACTGCAGTTTCGAGCTGTTGGCTCTCGTCAGTGCAAGGTAGGCATGTGACGACCGACACGAGGATCACTTGACTATTTAGTACATTTCGGTATCTTTGGGATAGCGACATGTAAAATAATCAGCAGGCGCCATCTAGCGATCCAGTGTCTGTTGCAATCGAGAAATAAATAGCCTGACTGGGCTTAGCATAGTTTAAAGGTGCTTTTAGAGGATGGAATATTAAAACATAATATTTTTAGTCGCAAACTCCTCTATAAAATCCTCATTTTACTATAAGGAACGCATTAGGGTTTTGATGGTAATATGCAATTATAAAAATGCAAGAAAAAATATCATAATAGAAAACATCAACATATTTACAGGTTTTAATGAACTTTCTACACTAATCTTAGAAAAAGATTTTGATATTGTTATGGTAACAGAGACTTGGTTGTCTGATGACATTAGTCCCGATGTCGTTGAAATATCAGGTTATCGCAAATGCTTTCATAATTATATTGTATGTAATTCGCTGTTTAAAAATTCTTCAGTGTTATAGAAAGCGTTTTTAAATAGATACTGCTTGATTCTACCTTTAAACGACCTTTGTGGCAGGAGTTTTATTTCAAGTGGTAGGGCATTGTAGAGGTGAATGCTCCAGAATGTCATACGGTCGTGAGCAAAAAAAATAGGACAAGTCTTATAACGAACGGTATTTTGCTAAAATCTAGTTGTGTACATCCAACTTTAATTTTTGTGACATTGTCAGTTAGTTGTCATAATTTATTGCAAGTTTGCAAAAAACTAATATGCCTCGTATAAGCGATTTAGTTAAATCTGGAGTTATTGCTAAAGCAGAAGATGGATGATCAATGAGACAAATTGCACTGCGTTATAATATTGATAAAAATTCGGTGTGTAACATTTTAAGAAAGTGGAGAATAAACGGTACGATTAGTAGAAATCCTGGATCAGGGCGACGAAGGATATCAACTCAACAACAGATCTACAATTGGTAAATGTTGTAGTAGAAAATCCGTTTTACTCAGTTATTCAGGCTGCTGAAGATAAACGAATTTTCCTGAATCGGAGCTACGCTGTCATGCAGCAGCACAGAAATACTTACTTAAGGCTGAACATAAAGAAGCTCGAGTAGGATTTGCGCTTAAATTTTTAGCGCATGATGTAAATTTTTGGAACAATGTAATCTTTACAGACGATAAAACTTTCCAGTCAACACACAGTGATCGTATTCGTGTTTACCGCCCTCCGAATATGCGATTCGATGAGAAATATATATATCTAACAATGATAAAAGTGGTAGATTTTCCGTCAATATGTAGGCTTGGATATCGGCACTTGGTCCTGGTGTTTTGTGGCATATTGAGGAACGATTTAATAGTAAAACACGTATGTTAGAATTTTAGATAATATTATGCTCCCTGCTGTGTCACAATTCTTTCCTAATAATGAGTTCATATTTCAACAAGACAATTGTTCCGTTCATACTGCTCATACCGCAACTAACTGGTTTCAAGATAACAACATCAATGTTCTTAACTGGCCCAGTCATACTCCAGATCTTAACATTGTGGAAGAAGTATGGGGACTACTCGTAAGAAGTATCCAAAAACGAAATGTAAGACCACGGAATGCCGAAGAATTACTGGAAATAGTAAATAATTAACTTATAGAAGTTATAAATAGAAATGGTGCAATAACGAAATATTAATAGTTAGTTTCTTGTTAACTAGGATATCCTTTGTCCTTTGATTCAGGATATCTACTAATCGTACCGTTTATTCTCCACTTTCTTAAAATGTTACACACCAAGTTTTTGTTAATGTTATTACGCAGTGCAATTTGTCTCATTAACCATCCATGATTTACTATAGCAATAGCTACAGTATTAAAATAAAAAATAAATTAAAAGTGATATCTGTTTTATTTCGACTTCCCATTACATATTCAAATAGAGATAGATTTACATTAGAAAAAAAAAGTTGTCCTATTTTGTTCTGCTCACGACAGTACCAACTATGATTTTTGATAATCTTAAGTAGGTATTATCGTTTCTGTTACGTGTGTGGTAAGTATGTATTTCATTGCGTTTGGTATATGTTTCTAAGTTCATTTTGATATGCTGTAGACATTGGTATGTGCAAGGAACAGTTAAGATTTTTAATTCAATAAATTTGGATTTACAATCATCTCTGAATTTGAGACCTGCTATTATTCTTATTGCTCGTCTTTGTAAGGAGAACACATCAGCAGTAGAGCTAGCATGTCCCCACACAAGTATAGCATACTATATAACGGGGTGAATGAGACTGTGATATGCTGTGGTAAGGGTTTTTGTAGATACCTGATGAGTCAAACTGCGAAGTAGATATATGTTTCTTGAGATTTTCCTACATACGTGATCGGTATGACTCTCCCATAGTAATTTGCTGTCCAAATAAACACCGGAAACTGAAAAGAATCTGGATTATCAGTTTGATCCATTTTTCTAAGACTAAAGATCATGGTCTTGGTATTAGTGATGTTAAGGTTTAGTTGGTTCGCATGAAACCAATCTTCTACTTTAGACCCTATTTATAGAATTAATACTTTTAAAACGTCAAGTCAGTATTTCGTATGGTTAGATTTGTGTCATCTGCAAACAGGATGGTCGAGGTTGTGTTGTCTATTGAGGAAGGTAGATCGTTAATACAAATTAGAAACATAACTGGACCGAGGACTGAGCCCTGTGGTACACCAGTCTTCATGTCAAGTCGAGTTGATGTACTGTTGTTCTATGTGACATACTGTTGTCTATTGCTGAGGTAAGATTCGATAAGCCTGATACTATTTATTGTAAAGCCATAGAATTGCAGTTTGTTTGTGAGAATTTTATGTGATACACAATCAAAGGCTCTGGTTAGATCTAGGAACTTAGAGCAAATATATTGCTTTTATTCAAAACCTGGATTTACCTGACTGGTGAATTAATTGTTATGAAACTTCTATAGGTTGATCTCGTCGTTTCATGAGTAATGCAATTAGTGTTGCACACTGGAGTGTGCCTGGTGCATACTCGTGGCGTCACAAATTTCACAGTAATATTTTAAAATACTACACTTTACACTTTGATTCGTACCCATTTAAGATGCTAAATATAAGAATGTATTCAGATTTTTTTATAAAACAATTACTAATACTATTTCACGTATTTTACCCCTGAAAATTGTTTGATTACTGTAACGTCTTATTAGATATAGTTAAAGAAAAAAGCACGGTCGAAATGGACCGATAAATACAACTTCTATCAAATTGTTCAGGATTAGAATGAGCTACACTGTATATACTGAGCTTCCATCCATCTATCAACAGGTATTTACATATTTATAATTGCCATGTTAATACTTTACGTCGAAAAATTGAGTTGCCACTTTGTATTGGAAATATAATTCAAGGTTTACTTCGTCAAGGAAAATATAATTGGCGGCATATGAACTAGTATCAGTCTAATAATCAATCACATTCTACAGCTCCCGCATGCGACCTGCCTGACTTCGCAAATTCGAATTTATTAAATAGAAAACAATTTGTGCTGAATCTGTGTTATCCAGAATATATAATAAAAACTCCATTAGCATCTGATGTATTCGTCTGTCTTCAGTGTTATAGATTTAATGTAA
This sequence comes from Leptura quadrifasciata, assembly GCA_963675555.1. Lineage (NCBI taxonomy): Eukaryota > Metazoa > Arthropoda > Insecta > Coleoptera > Cerambycidae > Leptura > Leptura quadrifasciata. The sequence continues at coordinate 22,747,968 of OY776680.1, read as the reverse complement.
TATTTTTACGGGAAAGTGTTTACGTGACTTTGAGTCCGTAGATAGTTTATGTAACAGTGGAACGTTTCTAGGGATAATAGTTGATTAAAATGAATGAGATTTCACGAAAATTGTAGACGTTTTGTATAAACCGCAGACATTTGAATAATTGATCATAAAGGGAGGACCGAATGAGGTGAAGTTCTTCGTGAATGTTTTATTAAAAATAAAGTGTGGATAAGTACACTTATATTATTTATTTGATCAAAAACATTAAAAAGGGGAATTACTATGTAATTCTAAGGATGTCATAAATTCTATAGCACCCATACGTAATGTTATTCATAATAATAATCAGTTACCATGGTATGACGAGGAAATAAAAATAAAAGCTAGACATCAAGATAAATCGTACGGTCGCGGTCGTGAGCAAAAAAAAAAAAAATAGGAAAAGTCTTATAACGGTATTTTGCTAAAATCTAGTTGTGTACATCTAACTTTAATTTTTGTGACATTGTCAGTTAGTTGTCATAATTTATTGCAAGTGTGCAAAAAACTAATATTCCTCATATAAGCGATTTAGTTAAATCTGGAGTTATTGCTAAAGCAGAAGATGGATGGTCAATGAGACAAATTGCATTGCATTGTTATAAATAGAAATGGTTCAATAACAAAATATTAATAGTTAGTTTCTTGTTAAGTAGGATATACTTTGTCCTTTGATCCAGGATTTCTACTAATCGTACCGTTTATTCTCCATTTTCTTAAAATGTTACACACCAAGTTTTTGTTAATGTTATAACGCAGTGCAACTTGTCTCATTAACCATCTATCATTTACTATAGCAATAACTACAGCATTAAAATAAAAAATAAATTAAAAGTGATATCTGTTTTATTTCGGCTACTCATTACATATTCAAATAGAGACAATAGATTTACATTAGAAAAACGAAGATGTCCTATTTTTTCTGCTCACGATGGACTGACGCAGAACTTATAAACATATATACTAATTTTTCTAACTTTAGATTATTAACAATGAACGATCTACAGGAAATTGTATCAGACTTATGTAATAAAACAAATGTACATGATGTATTATGTGCTCAAATTATTAAGAATTTTTTCGATGTCATTGGACATGCTATTCTGCCTTACAACACCTCATTATGAACAGGTAAATTTCCAGATAATTTGAAAACTAGTACAATAACACCTATACCAAAAATAATAAATACAAACGAAGCTTGCAACTTCAGACCGATTAATACTTTGCCAGCTATAGAAAAAATCATAGAAATATCAGTACATATACAACTCTCTGAATATTTTAATAAGAATAATTTATTAATCAGTAATAAGTCTGGTTTTAGAGAGAATCACTCGTGTAAGTCAGCATTACAATTAACTATCTAACTATCTCTAATTGGATTAACCAGATTGATAACGTTCCATATATCCCAGCTGTATTTTTAGATTTCAAAAGAGCTATCGAAACTATCGCTAGACTGACTCTTTTAAAAAAATTAAAATATTATGGTATAGATGGCATAGTATTAAACTGGTATGAGGACTAACTGAGTAACACATATCAAATTACAAAAATTAACAATAAATTTTCTAATCCTCGTCAAAATAAATGTGTGGTGCCACAAGGTAGTGTCCTCGGACCTCTATTGTTTATAATGTATTTAAATGATATTGTTAAATTTACGTCTTGTGACTTTTTAAATCTATCTGCAGACGATACCTTAATTGCTGTAGTTGATAATCGTGCACGATCAATCCCCTGCCGTTGCCATACCAGATTATAGATTATTTAGGCGTGATAGACCAAGTAGAGATGGAGGTGTGGGAGTATATGTAAAAAATAATATTGAATTTCTAATAAGAAATATGCGTTAGGAGTTCTTTATCGCCCACCGAATAGTAATTTGTTAAATTTTGTCGAGCAGGTTGGCACTATTTTATCGGTAGTATTTCCTACTGTAGATGAGATTATTTGCGTAGGTGATATGAACATTAACCTTTTAAATAATGATAATAATCTGCTATCGCAATGCTTTGATTCTTATGGCTTTAGCCAATTGATTAACGAGTCAACTAGAATTGCTGCGCAGTCTTCCACTCTACTTGATCCCATTTTAGTTAGCAATAAAGGTTCAATTAAGACGTCGGACACTGTTATTGCCGATCTCATTTCTGACCATCATTTAGTATACTGGGAGTATACTTGTCAAATTCTGAAATTTAAGCCAAAGATCATTAAATTTCGGAATTATAAAAACTTTGATATAAACTAATTTAAAAGAGATCTCGTCCAACAGCCTCGGTTTGACATTATTCGTGAACAATATATTAATAACAAAATAGATATATTCACATTACTAATTCTTGAGCTATTTAACACTTACGCACCTGTTCGAACAGTAAGAGTTACAAAGCCTAAATCCACCTGGATGACTAATGCGCTACGTCTAATGATTGAACAAAAGAACAGAACACTTAAAAAATATAAAAGATCAAATAATAATGCAGATTATGAAGAGTATAAACGCTTATGTAATTTCAAGTGCTTTGCGCAACGAAAAGAGAGCCTATATCCATAACTTTGTACAAAATGAAAAAACCCAAAAAAAACTTGGAAGGCCCTTGAATCATTTAATTTTACATTGAGGAAAAGATATTATGCTATTCCAGAGCGCCTAGCAAATTCCCATGAGATAAACAGGTTCCTCACCAGTAAGTAGTATTAATCCTAATGATCAAGTTTGCTCCGATACAATTGATTATTATGAAAATCATATGTATAATCCAAACATCATTTTTTCCTTTAACGTGACTAGTATTGAGGATGTCACTAGAATTATTCGAGAATTAAATTCTACAGCTTATGTTATAGATGACATCTCAAGTACGATGTTAAAATACTGTTCTCCATTTCTTGATATATACATCGTTCATATCATTAATTGTTGTATAGAGCATAATTACTTCCCTAAAAACTGGAAACTAGCAATTGTCAATCCGATACCTAAAATAGCAAATCCAGTTACATTTGGTTATTTGAGACCAATAAGTATTGTATCCGTCCTATCTAAAATTATGGAAAAAGTATTGTATAAACAATTATTTACATATTTTATGCAAAATTATATATTGCCCAAACATCAGTCAGGTTTCCGGAAATCTCACAGCACATCAACTGCTTTGGCTGATATTTTACATAATATAGTGTCTGTTGTCGACGATGGTGATGTGGCAGCACTTATCCTGCTTGATTATTCAATTGTTTTTGACACCATAAACCACAAAGTAACTCTGTCCAAACTAAAATACTACGATATTGAAGGTCCGTCTTTGAATTTAATAAAATCCTACTTGACAGAACGGCAACAGAAAGTAAATGTTGAGCATAATCTTTCCAACTCTATAACATTACTAGCAGGAGTACCGCAAGGTTCTGTTCTAGGCCTCTTATTGTTTATCATCTATACAGCGGATTTAATGTCAACATTTTCTAATTGTTGCTCACATGTATATGTTGATGATAAGCAACTGGTTTATAGAGTCGGCATCAACAATCTTCCAGCTTTTGAAAATCATGCAAATACAGATCCAGAAAATTTATTCAAAAAATCAAAAAGCTGCAACTTGTCTCTAAATAGTAACAAATCTTGTGTATTATTTTTTGGCTCACAAAAAAAGGTTGATATTGTGAAATCTTCATTAAACATCAAAATAAATAATGAAAACATTCATGTAGTGGACCATAAAAATAATCTAGGTCTAATAATAGACACTAAGCTAAAATTTACACAACAAGTTAGTAAGATTGTGCAAAAATCATATGTAGCCTTAAAGCTATTGTATGCTAATAAAGAACTTGTAACTTTTGGTCTTAAAAAAACTTCGACAGAAACTATGGTGCTTTCTAATTTCAATTATGGAGATTATATTTATAGACCTCACCTTAATGCCATCGACAAACTCACATACAATGATTTTAAAACTCCTGCTGTAGAATCATTCACAACCTGCGTAAATATGATCATATTTCTACCAAGTTTAAAGAACTACCCTTGTTAAACATGGTCAACAGATGGCAGCATCATCTAGCATGTACAATTCATAAGGTGATATTGACCTCCACTCCTGCTTACCTCAAAGAAATGCTAATAGAGCGTAGTAATTTTCACCAAATTACTTTAAGAAATATTCATTCCCTTCCCTTATGGAGAATGGTAGCTCAGTGTGTTAAAGCGACTGGCTAGCAAACTGAGTTGCCTAGCGAAGTGGGTTCGATTCCCGCAAGGCGAAACAATTTTTCATTAAAAAAATTGCCCCAAGAGTGGTTCGGAGTCCACATTAAACTGTAGGGCCTCGTCTCTCTTTGTCTAGCACAAGATCCTTGAGATCTTCCAGGGGCTTACTTCGGTAACTTGAGAGGCGGTTAAGAAAACATTTTAAGAAAACATTTTTTCACATTCCTAGAAATCGCACTACGCTTTTTCGTAAAAGATTTCTTTACAACGCAGTTAGTATTTACAACTCTCTACCTAATCATCTAAAAGAATTGCCTATTCCACGGTTTAAACGAAAATCTAAATTTTATTTTCTTCAATCACAATTATGATCTTATATTGTTCCTTATCTTTGAATGAATACACTGCCATGCTTCATAACTTCAAATATATAAATTACTTTTTATTATTTCCAATTATTATTATTTATTCTTTTTGTAATCTTTTATATTTTTATACTAAGAATTATTAAATCTATTTTTTTATGTGTAGAGGTTATGTGTAAGAATAGCACATCGTGTGCTAAACTTCGCCTCATTTTTGTAATAATATCATCACATGTAATGCGTATATATACAAAAATAGATGGCGATTATTATTATTATTATAATTTAGATAATGCAGTAATGAGGATGAATAATGAATTAGCCGAAATTGAAGAGTATTTAGCGATAAACAAACTCAAACTAAATGTCAACAAAACAAAGGCAATGATTTTGACTACGAAATTTAAATATAATAACATGAATGTGAATAATAAACTATACTTCTTTTCAAGAATATCTTATCAACTTTCTATTTCTACAAATATTACTGTGCATAAGACTATTATTCAACCGCACTTCGATTATTGTGCAAGTATTTTATACCTTTTAGATAACAATTTAATGAACGCTTTACAAAAATCACAAAATCGTGGCATGAGGATAACTCTGAAATGCAGTAGATACATTCCAATTAGTTTAATGTTAGATGTTCTTCAGTGGATGACAGTTTCCACTACTAGTTTATTTTTCGATCATATTTATTTATAATATAAATCACAACTTACTTCCAGCTTATCTCAACCGATTTATAACAATAAATAGAGAAATCCATAATTATCAAACAAGAAACAATAACAATTTCCACGTACAAGGAACTAATTTCAAGAAATCAATGAATTCACTGTTTCACAAAGGTCTTAAACAATTTACCGATTGAGATAAAAACAACTCGAACGTTAACAATCTTTAAGAGAGAATGTCACATTTTTTATTAAATACGGTAAATCAAGCGTATAACATTTAATGTATAGAAATGTATCGTATTGAATTATATTTTGAACTTCTATAATCTTTGTTCCTCTTCATACTTTTTACTTCTCAAGATGATATGGGTGTACCAGAACTTGTGTACTTACTTTAACATACTATGTAGATACTATAATTTGTTCTACACTCGTACTATGATGTGTATATATGTGTGTGTAACTATATTTTATTATGTAATTTGATATTATTATGTAATATGTATATTAGGCCTGACCTATTTAATAAATTTCGTTTCATTTCATTTTCATAAATAAGTAGACTTAGAGCTTGTCTTGAAAGTTATCCCTGAGGAGATATAGCTCTCCAACTTCTAGTAAAATTTCAAGAAAATTATTGACTAAGGTTCCAATTTGGTTCTTAAGTTAAGTACGACAAAAACATTAATTGCTAGAAAGTTGAGGTTATTTAATCTACTCCAACACTTCTTTTAATTAATTAATTACTTTAAAATTAATAAACCTGTTTTAGGATGACCACCTGTATATCTATCGTTCACTAAAAACGTATCGGGATTTTTTCTGGCAATTGTCTTAACTACCCAAAACGAATAACAGGAACTAGACATACTCAGACCCGCCAGTCAAGAATTGAGGAAGGTGCTGGGCCATACTAAATTCTCTCATACTATGAGTAAATTTTTCGCCGTATTTCAGATCGAGACTTGCTATTTTGGTTTGTGCACAGGATAATATTCGCAAATCTAACACATACACAGGGTGATTCACATAATACTCCCCAGGCAGTTTCCGTGACATCGAAAAGAGATATTCAAATTCTGTAAAGGTCAATCGTTAGATATTCTTCGTTACTTTACTTTGTCTTTGAAATGTTGCTAAGGACAGTGACGTCTGCGGCGTTACGACGCGAGAAAGAATTTTTTTGATAACGGAAACTTTGGAGGTATAATATTGGTAAAGTATGTAAACTTCTGAATATCTGATAGCATTTATACAGATTTGGCAAAACTAGTTTTATATACAGATCTAGTAGCCTACCTTACAGGCTATACAGTATCAATAGAATTCTTCCTTAGGTTTTCTCTAACTTATGGTTCACTCGAACAGTGTGCTTTGTGCAGTGATAAGGTCTAATGTTTCTTTCCACGCGAATTTCACAAGAAAACTTAAAATTTCAGTCACACCCCGATGTACAATGTACTATATGTATTCTCGAAGTATTTTCCACGTAAGTGACAAAGTTTTGTACTTATAGCTTTTCTTTTACGGGGACGGTAGCCCAGTGTGTTAAAGCGTCTGACTAGGAAATGAATATGCCTAGCAAAATCGGTTCGAGACCCGTAAGGCAAAACAATTTTTCATAAAAAAAATTGCCTCAAGAGTGTTCGGAGTCCATAATAAACTGTAGAAATCGTCTCTCTTTCCTAGCACAAGATCCTTGAGACCTTTCAGGAGGTTACTTCGGTAACATGACAAGCGATTAAAAAACATTTTAAGAAAACAAACATTAATTTCAGTTGCTTCTGTCATACTGTACTTCTTTTATTTTTTTTATGTGTATTGCAATTAATAGATCAGGGAAATAAGAAAAACATTCCAGAATTTTGGTAAACAGCTCGTATCGAGATGCCGTTTTCGGCATCGTGTTCGGAAAAATACCAGGAAAAAAGTCTACATTTAGTGTATATTTACAAAATGATGTAAATAATTATGCAATATTAAATGCACTTTTTGCACCCCATATGCAATTTTCTAAAAATGGTGCGTGCACTATATGTAGACTTTTTCCTGGTATTTTTCCGAACACGATGCCGAAAATCGCATCTCGATACGAGCTGTTTGCCAAAATTCTGGAATTTCGGGCAAAATAGTTCTAATTTCCCTGGTCTATAAGTGCAATTTCGAATTTTAGGGTTTTACGAAGAACGCGTAAAGAAATTTTGTTGTTGGAAAAATTGTACATACTCTTGTAGGGAGTTATATGGAATTTCTAGAGAGTTCACTGGTAGACATTTAAGTATATTTTCATTTTGGTTGCAGGCAGAGCCCCTTCCTCCTGTTTTGCTACCATGTGAACGATCCATTGATATCCATCTCGCACGATCACGTGGAGAAAAGGGCGCGACCACTCTTTGACACACGAGCTCCGGAAACAAGTTTTCGGTTTGCTCCGAGTACGTGAGGCTGAATAGCTCAAGTGGAGAAAGTCTTACTTCAGAGGATCAATGTATGGGAAATTAGACGTTCACACACAAACAGTCAAACTCACAGTTTTTCAATAATATCAGTATATTGCAGCAAACCTAAATGTACAATTCTAAATATTTATTATGAAAAATCTATAATTTATCAAACACCGGGAGGAGCACGCATAGAAACGCAAAACCCCAATAGCACCAGATGACTCAGGTGATCAGATTAGCAGGCTGCAACACACAAAATATACGGTTAGCAAGAATAAACAGGGTGCAGAATAGTTACGTGTACCAGACAAGTAAAGCAGGACACAAATATATAAAAACTACAGGGAAACAGTTTATCAAGTACTTGTTAGTACATCAGTTTACCTACTCCTCTGTGGATTTATTTACTCCCTGTGCTTACGGTCGGGCACGTCTGCTTCGGTGGAGCGATCGTAGTGGAATCCCTTCTGCAGAGCTCCTCAGATCCTTTTCTGAAAATGAAACAACTTACTATAGGAGTGGGAGTAGACGCCTGATGGATGCGCTGCTGGTCGACTGGACTTGGCCAAAATCCTACAGCTCGAATATGATAGATGGCACCTGGGTTCGCTTCTCGGAGTGGACACGTCTGATCCCGATGAGTCGCCTGGGCTGACTGACTTCTTGGCTTCGCAAGTCCTCTTCTAGCAGCGAAACCTCTTACCATGGGAGTGGGAGTAGGCGTTAGACGGATGCGCTACTGGTCGGTGACGTTAAATGGACTTAACAAAATATATTTTGAAATATTTTTTGGACTTAAGGCCACTACGGATTTGTGGACTTGAAAAATTATTCGAATACAGATTTGTGAACTTAGAACAATTAACGGTACCTTTAGGTTTTAATATCTTCGGAGTAAACACGTCTGCTTGCTTTGAGTCGAACTGGATGACTAACTGCTCGGTATGAATTTAATTACTTCCTTCAAATATGAAGGAGTAGGAGAAACAGTGGAAAAACAGATGCGCGATGGATCACGGTGACGTCAGACGGACTCAACAAAATATTTAAAATATTTTGGGGAGTTAGAAAAATAACAAAAATGCGGATTTGTGGTCTTAGAAAAATTCACATACCTTAATTTGTGGACTTGCGATATTTTCATTGTGACACTGGAGCAAGTAGCAGACACGTGTACCTCGTAGGACGGCAACCAGAAGACTGACTGCGGAATAACTAAATTATTCCCATATACTGAAAGAGTAACGTCGCACAGGTGACGTCAAATGGATTTGTAAAATATTTTAAAATATTTCCGGACGTGGTCGGCCGCTGGGAAGGCACTGCCCCTTGCTGTCCTCGCGTGGTTTGGCTTGTCTGAAATATAGACACTCTTCTGGTCCCTTCCCCACCCGAGTTCATCTGTACTTTACAATCTGGTCTATCTACGCGGTGTTTCTAGAGATTAATTAATTTTATACTAATTTGCCTACGGCGGTACATTTACAAATATAAGCATAACAGAACAGTTACTATAAAATATTTTCAAGAAAATAATGATATTTTATACAAATTTCGGTAACGAAAAACACTTAGTTACACCATGCTAACGTCTGAGGAACTTTTTATTACCCTTCCTAAAATTAATATTAATATGTTCACTTGAAGGGTTCGATGAGACTGTTTCAGACGAAAAATAAAAAATTTATACTTACTGTTTCTTTTGCTTAACTGCTGTCATTGAATGTTATCAATGGACGTCGTGGCACTGTCTTAAATCTAACACTGTAAATAACTAACACTCTCTTAATTGACCTGAAAGGGAAATTTGAAACACAAGAAAAAGATTATATTTATAGTTCATTGTTCTTTTAAAGAAAAATGTTTTTACAAAATTTCAAGATATGTGTATAAGGTTAACAAATTTTGGACCGTATACCACACATGGTGAGGAACAGGACGACTCAGACAATGTCTCCATCTACCATCCAATGTTTTAGTTTTAGCAAACGATTGACACAAAAAGATTCAATGTAAAAATTTAATATTTACAAATATCACAATAATAATTTCGGGCACTCGTTCTAAAGCTTAAAAATGCTTGAATCGCAACTATTCAGAATAATAATATTATTTATATATTCATACATTCAGTCAAGGTGGTCCCATGTACAACGTACATGGTAATTAAACTTCTTTGCCATCGAATCACTGAGGAGCCGCTTAAGGGCAAACACGTGGAAAACATATAATTTTTCCCCCAGAATCGACTGCAAGAAATGAAAATGTACTCTCAAAAATGTTGTCTCTCACGCCAAATCTCCCCTTAAAATATTGAATTCGGAACTTTTAACTTATCCTCATATTAAATATAACGCATGAGCTGCAGTGCCACACAACGTCGGTTCGTAAAAAGAAGATTTATTTAGAAGTCGGATATCATGATAGTTGCTAAAATTTTGGTGGCCCGTGCAACAACATTCATGTTAGTTTCTTAAATTACACTCCGCGGAGCGATAATTTTATTTTTGCATAAAAAACGCTCCGTGGAGCGAATCTTTCTAATACTTCCAAAAACCATCTTCCAACTGGGTTTTTACGTGGAGCACGCGTTTCATGCGTAATAAAATAATAGTAATAATAAGTCAGATTTGGTTGCAGTTGCAAAAAAATTCTAGGGTTTATCGCGTTCTTTGACAATCTAACCGATCAAAGGCTTTAGAGAAATCTCTATAAATTATTATCCCCATTATTGGAAGTAGTCTTATCATTTATTTCAATATTTAAATTGTCACATATTTTTTGTCTACTGTGAAATCTAAAAACTTGAGTTGTCGATGTTTCGATATAAGGTATTATAAAAATGTCATCAGCATCAGCAAGATGTGCTGTTGATGGCAAAAATCAATATCGCTAATAAATAAAATTAAAAAAGAGGGACCAAAATAGAACCTTGTGAGATACTCACAGCTAAGTTTAAATAGTAACAAGGCGATCTTATGTTTCAAACTTATATATTGCCTCCGATCTTCTAGGATCATGATGCTGCTCCAATTTAATGATAGGCCCCGTATACCATAATCAAACAATTTAGATATTAATAAATAATGATTGATGAATGATGATTGATGTAGTCAAATGCCCTGCTGAGATCACAAAATGTACCAATATAATACTCTCCTACAAGAATGCATCACCGTACTAGTCATGTCACTAGAGTAATCATGTAGATTTCTTACATAATGTCTTAAAGTTTCTAAGTAATTTACCAAACTATCTAGGTAGCAATATTCAAATACTTTTGAAAATAGGTTATAGGCCTATAGTTTTCCAATACTGTGCATCTTTTATCTTAAAAATAGGTACCACTATTCCAGACTTTAATTTATTTGGAAACGTTCCTGTTTCAAAGGATAAATTAATATGCCAATTTTAATATTATACTATATTCTTTTTTTACTTGCTTCTTATTAACTCACAATGTATTTTTCATGTTTTTCCAGATCTTGCATATTGTATTTAACACACTTCCTGACATAATCAATTGATGAAACTTTGCACAGTTGCTAAGATATGATTATAATACAGTATTCCACCACTATTTTTGGAAATATCCGCACATAGACGGCGCGGGGGTGAAAAATTGATTAAATATACTATCCAACCGGCACCTCCGGCAAAACGTAGAATGTATTTTAAACAGGGGAATATTATCCGGTCTAACCGATTATTTGGCTTTATTTTTTTTTAACAAGTTCAGCAATTCTTTTTCCGTGTAAGATTTTAAAAACAAAGAATGGGTTTGTCGAACTATGCCCTGTTTATGAGTAACATTTAACTGTGGTCTTTGCTTCTGATTTGCTTGTTAATATCATATTTAATATATTTCTAAAACATTTTTTTAAATTTCTGCTATATGCACATATTTATACCAACAATGTTTTTATTTGTCTGTGCGCCGAAACATAATAATTTCACTTATATTGACTACTCGTATACAGTAGTGGCATTTTAAAATTTATCATTTAAGTCGATGCCAGTGTAAGGCAGAAGAGAAGAGAAATGGACAAATAATATGCTGAAAAGAAACAGATATAGACTACGCCGTTGCCATTATTCACTTTAGCGGGCTAAACTCAAACATGCTTGCTGAGCTGCTGGCATCAATGTCAATATATCGCTCTCTTTCTAGTAGAGAGCTCGCACCACAAAATTCCTCTGAAAATTGAAGTCTGTGGGGGTATACTTGATAGGTTCTCATTACCTAACCTGAAAGATCGCAGAATTAGACAGTCATTAATATTTCTGTATAAAATACTAAATCATAAAATAAACTGATGTACATAAGGTATAGGATTTTCCTATACGCCTAGTAGCGATCCCCGTACTGTATGCACAATCGCTTGAATCAGTCTCAATATGGCTTCATCAAATATATATTGATAAAATTTTCGCTCTACGCAATTTATAAAATCCGGTAGGTATAATAAAAAGGTTCGAATTTGAATCAAATTTTGCTCACCAGAAGGGTTAAGATAGGCGGCGCTGGCGCTGTAGATGTAATTCGACAATTTCTCCTACATCCCTGAACCGGATCAAAAAAAATTTTGACAGGTTTTTAGAGAGAGAATATGCTATGCTATTTTTTTGTGTGAAAAAAAAATTTTTTTGCTAAGTTTTTAATAGTCCAGTACCATTCTATCGAGTGGCAGCTTTTCGTCGTGTAGAGCAGTCGTGGGTAAGGAGTATATGATAATAGTGGTTTTGCCTAAGCCACAGAAATCAAGACCATAAATATAGTTTAAATATTAAATAACGTATTAATTGAATTAAAAGGTTGTTATTCTATTGTTAGTTTAATGATACAAAGAATAGTTTGAGTTAGTGTTCAGGTAAGTCGAATTTTCTGCAAAATTGAAAACATAATAGGCATCATTTTAGTGCGGTCTGCTATAAATAATTGAAAATGGATCGAAGTGGAAGCTCAACATCTGAAAGTGAGATGGAGTCAACATTTTGTATTTTACAAACAGAAAATATTTAACATGTAGAAAGTCTTCCGGCAGCTCAGTAAAGGGCTCTGAGAAAACGTTCAAAGTCTGAGACAAACGCTACAAATTAGAGATAGTATCTGTAAATCTAGCAACATCCAATTGCGTCAAAATATTGCTAATATTTAAAATGGGGACAAAACATTATTAATTTGACCTAAATCATGCTATAAAGTTACATTAGTAAAAAAAAGTACTGAAGTACTGCGCCGAAATTTAAAGTATGTAAAGTTTACGGAACCGAATCTTCAGTTTCAGTACGAAAAGGAATTTTTAATGTAAATAAGTATGTCTGGTCGATAGCCGAGTGGGTTAAGGCACGAGGTGGAAATCGTGATTAATCACGGGTTTGAATCCTGGCTTCGGCACTGGCAGTGTCGGAGGAAATGGTTGTATGTCCGCGTTTTTTCAATGTATAACCCCCTTCCGCATAAGCCCCTGGCTTCTTGAAATGGGCGTTGTCTAATTTCTGGTATTTATTTATTTATTTATTTATGTATTTTGTCAAAAGAAGCGTGATGACGGAAGTATATCGCAAATTCTGCCTACTAATATCGAAAGTAAGATAAAAATGATGACCCAATATGACAGATCTTTTATGAAACGCATTGATGAAAAATCTTGAAGGGTATTAAAAAACTTGTACAGATCCACAGGTTTCCTCTACCGACAATGCAGTACATACAGATCGCATTTAAATATTATTTTATAAAAAATTGAGTACTGGGTTTGTAAAATAAAAGGGATACTCTGTTTCGTCAATATATGCTAGATATACAGATCTCGGAGGAAGCTTATCAAAAAAACAATTAATTAACAAATTAAAGATACATTTCAGTGATGACCTTCAAATTATCAAGTCTACAAAGGCTAATACGAGTAGATCAGACATTGTATTGTCCTCGTATATAGAAACTCCATTCTCCATTCGTATATAGAAACTTCCAAAGAAGATGATAATTCAATATTTACATTATTTTTCGAATAGTCTGTTCTGTATGATATTGTTAATAATATTAAGTTGGGTATGAACAACATTCCGGAGTTTGAAACATTCAGAAATTTGGGCTTAACTAATTTCAGAAAATATATTCCCGAGGGTTTCATTTGGCTCACCTCCCTTTTAATTCCTTCTGAAAATCATGAAGCTATCTATATGTAAATTTTGTCACTTTGTAAAAACATAATTTTTGCACATTCTCAAAATGAAAATATTTCCCCTCATTAGGTATTAGATAATTGCTATTATTAGTTAATGCACCTAATACCTATATTTTGAATGAATTGATTTAACTAAACTTGTTTATTTTTGATTTTTTGATGACTGCTTATTCTGAAAAGTCCTCAGACATTCTTTGGATTAAGATTTAAAATACAGGGCAATCGAAAATTAAAAAAATATAAAATTTTACTAAGAGTAAGTACCTTTCTGCATAATGAATATAATCAAATCTTATGTTGTTTGTTTTACCTCATAATTTTGTTAGAAATTTTGCCACCTTTTTTTAACATATTTTTACAATTTGTAGCGTCAGAATAACTAGAAAGTGTAATACATACTTATGGCTTTTTAATACCTGTATTATTGCTATTTCATTTACAGTGATATTGTTGTTATAAAAACGATAACAATAAAACGCAAGTTATAGTAATTGTAAGTTCCGTCTTATTCACACAGGCAACTGGATCGCGTGATATGCGAAACGTAAAGAAGGGAGGTCGACGGTCGGCTGCTGCAATGTAAATAGATCATCGGATTGTTTTACATTTATTAATTTTCCTAAGCTATCTTAGGTTTAAAAATTATAAAAGTTGTATCATTTTAAGCAGGAAACTCTAGTCGACAATATTGTAAGAGAGAAATTTTTCGATTTAAGTCCTCGTTTTCGAAATATTGGTTGTGGAACGCTGAAATGCAACGGAATATTACAATTTGTTAAGGTTCTCGAAGCGAGATACAGACGTTCAATGTTTTAAATTGCCATAAGCGTCAATGCGTTTTCTTTTACTAAATATTTTTTTTTGAGCAACCGCTACAGACTTTTCGATACGTTTTGTGCCAAAATATTTACTGTACTTGTAACAATCGTTCGGTATCAATATCTCGAAAATTTTGAATAACGCCCTTTTTTCCCAGGCCAATTTTTGTCCAACTTTACACATAAACACAATTAATTATAAGCTATCAAATAAAACCGGTCCCATATTTTACTATCAAAACCCCCACAGAGTGACACATTTTGCTCAGACGTGCTCTCTACTATTCACTTGTATTACTTTGCTGTTTATATTTCACTCTATCATATTATAGGGATCGACCCAAGCTTTCTAGGTGCCACTACTGTGTAACGAAATATATTAAATATTTACAATTGTCTTGTTACCTGTACATCATATTAGTGTGCCGTTGCTATATATGTATTAGCCCTTCATCAGGCCGAATGTAACATTTTATGGATTTATTAAATATATTCTTTTTGTTGCTTATCTGTGGCGCACAATTAATTTTAGCAGCAGTGTCTTCTTTTTAATCGCCTTATTTAGGTTCACGTCACAACGCCGTCTAATCAACTGCTGCCAACTCGGTGACACATTAAACACGCCACTAAACATCCATGCCCTAGCCAGAATTCGAACCCGAGACTCTTCGTCTCAAATCTAACGCGTAAGCATTGAGCCGTAATTCGATTAAGATATTATTTAATATTTAAACTATATTTATGGTCTTGATTTCTGTGGCTTAGGCAAAACCACTATTATTATATACTCCTTACCCACGACTGCTTTACACGACGAAAAGCTGCCATTCGATAGAATGGTTAGGTTAGGTTAGGTTAGGTTGAAATGTGAGTGGGTCTATACCAGACCCTCCACCGCGACCAATCGGTCTATTATGGTTCACTTTTAATTTATATTTTACCCAATAGGTTCAGCCTTTTAATAAAGCTGATAGCCTTGTTGAGTGAGAGATTGTCCAACTCCTCAGGCAAAAGCTGACCTTTGCCAAATAATGAGAACCGAGTTCTTTCTGCAGCGGGACAAGTGCAGAGGACATGCCTTGTCGTTTCATCTTCATCTAGACACAGACGGCATTCGGTGTTTTCCACCAGTCCAAGTCTATGGAGGTGATGATTTAATCTGCAGTGCCCAGTATATAGGATTATTAGAGTGCTTAGGTGTAACCTATTCAGCTCTAGCAGTTTTTTAGCTCTTGATTTCAAAGGATGTGCAATGAATTCCTTCGAATGAGCTAATCCTGGTAGTTCCTACCAGTGGTAGAGAGTCTTGCTTTCGGCCCAGTCTAGGATACTTGTTTTGGCAGTGCTTGAAGATATGCCAAGAACTGGTTCTGGCCCTATAAATTTTGATGCCGCACCCTCCCTAGATAGGCAATCGGCAATTTCATTGCCCTCCAGCCAGGCACCCAGATCAGAGTCAGTTTGTTGTTCCTACCCAATTGGATTAGAGCTTTTTGCCAGTTCCACACTGTTTTAGAATTACAGCGATAGGATCAAAGAGCTTTAAGGGTTGCTTGGCTGCGTTGATTCGGTGCGTTGATTCCAGCCCTCGTACATACAGTTCAATGGCATATATTTCAGCCTGAAAAATTGTCGCGGTATCACCCAGGCTCGAGGTTATTCTTACCTTTGGACAGCGACTATAAACTCCAGCTCCTGTTCCTTCAGGAGTTTTGGAACCATCTGTATACCAACAACTGTCTGCCTTCTGTAGGTCGGTTTCGATCCCACTCATCTCTTTCAGGAAATAGGATGTTGAAAGGCAGCTCATGGTTGGTTCTGGTAGGCATCACATCAGAAGGCATACCTAGGATGCTGTGACTGTTTAGGTCATCAATCAATCCATTGCGTTCCATGATGATAGCCTGCGGCATATTGATTGCCGATTGTTGGAGTCTATATGTTGCCCACCTAGTTTCTCTCTCCAAGTAAATATGGAGAGGTGGTAAGTCTAGGAGGATTTCCAAAGTAGCTGACGGTGTGGTGCTTATAGCACCAGTTATTGCCAGGCATGCTTGTCTCTGTAAACCAGAGGGTTTGGCTTTGGCCGACTGTTGTAGCCTTTTCGACCACCAAATTATGTAGCCATACGCTATCATTGGTCTAATGACCGTAACATATATCCAGTATATTTGTTGGAGATAGAATGGTACTGGACTATTGAAAACTTAGCCAAAAAAATATTTTTTTTCACACAAATAAATAGCATAGTATATTTTCTTGAGTTTTCTTTAAAAGCCTATCAAACATTTTTTTGATCCGGTTCAGGATGTAGGAGAAATTGTCGAATTACATCTACGGCGCCAGCGCCGCCTATCTTAAACCTTTTGGTGAGCAAAATTTGATTCAAACTCGTACCTTTTTATTATACCTACCGGATTTTATAAATTGTGTAAAGCAAAAATTTTGTCAATATATATTTGATAAAGCCATGTTGAGATTGACTCAAGCGATTGTACATACAGTACGGGGATAGCTAGTAGACGTATAGGAAAATCTTATACATTTATGTACATCAGTCTACTTTATAGCTGGGATTCCATATTAGTGAAGCATATTCAAGTTTTGATCTGGCCAAAGATTTAAAAAGCAATGTTAACATGTTCACGTCGGTATAGTCGGTTCTTATTATAAAGGCCAAATTTTTAAACGAAGATTTCATTATGTTATTGTCATATTGAGATCTAGCTTATGTAATAATATTTTGTAGTCAATTCTACCAAAGGCTTTGGAGAAGTTCGTGTAAATAACATCTACTTGGCGATTTAGATCCATATTGAGCGATATGCTGCGTAACACAAAATAAGTTTGAGACCGTAGATCTATTTTTAACGAAGTTGTGTTGATGCACACTAATCTGCCCCTCTATATAAGGATAGAGCTCATTATATAGAGCTATCTCAGAAAAATTTGTGAAATTACAAATTATAGTAATTTGTCGATAGTTTTCTACATTGTTTTTTTCTCCCTTATTGTAAACCAGGCAGGTACGAGATTTTTTCTATATGGCCGGAAATATACCAGATTTCAAAGACATATTAAAAATTATACGGAGGGGCTCTACAAAAACATGTGCACAATCCCTAACAATAAAAGCTGGTACGTCATCAGGTTCTTTTGTAAATTTATGTTTTAACTTCTTCAAGGCAGATAAGACATGATCTGTAGAAAATTTATCAATATGTAAATTACTATTATTTGGACTGAACAATTTGTTAATCGAATCGTTATTTGTTGCTCTGTTAGAAAATGAGGTACTGAAAAACGTCTTTGTTTTTTTGTGTATTATTTAACTGGTCATCTCTATATACTAAATTTTGGCGGAGAGTGGATATGCTTTGCTTAGAGTTAATATAGTTCCAAAAGGATTTAATATCATGGCTAATATTGTCTAAATATATTTTATAAGCATTATCTGTGGCTGTCTTAATTAGAGTTCTTAAGGCTTTAAAGGGGAGCGAGCGTAGGTGCGTCTTTACTATGTACATGCTTTGATATGCGATGTAAAGCAACATCAGGCGCAGTTAGTAGTTGGATGGGTGACCGTTCCAACGAAGACCGCGTCCTCGCCTCACACATCTTCTAGCGGCTTGTATATCAGTGTATGCGCGGAAGCTATTCAACCTTAGGCGAGGGTTGTATAGGGGATATACCATCCTTCGGAGGGGATGTAAAGCCGTCGGTCCCTTGTCTATTAAATGTTAGGCAAGTAAAAGGTCCCTACTCTTCTTAAGGGAAGAGGTTCGGCAAAATTCCTGGTTGGGGGTAAGGCATCGGTGATAGGCCTCAGTAGCGGAAATAGGCCGACGTTAAATAAATATATTAAAAAAAAATGCTTTAAATTCATTATACCGGGTGACACAGGAAACATGTAACACCCCGTAGCATGTTTATTTAAAAAGATATTATTTTGAAATTTGGTACACTTATATAATGCGTGATTGTCCTTTTTTAAGTATACATTTTTTTCCTACCACTTCCGGTTTCACCGGAAGTGACATCTACTCTGTTATTTTAAATGGCACATTGTATATATTTTTTTACCTATCTGATTCGTCTCTAGATTCTCTTTTCAACCATGTATCGGAACACGGCATTTGTTTTTAAAGTGACAGTTAATATCAATGTTAGTTTGTTAAGTCTAGGTGGTCCTGATATGAATCTTGGCAGATACTGATGCGTAGTGTGCCGTGATATCGAAAGACCTCTGGTATGCGACTTTGTGCCTCATATTTTTTTGGGAATAACCAGTAGCTGAACAGACCAATAAGATATAACTTATTTATAAAAAATATATTTAAACAACCCACGATATCATAAAAACCAAGATAGAAACCCCATTTTTTTATTTCACCTAGTTAAATAATACTTATTTATCTTTTATTTTTGTCCAATACAATTGCTGTGCCTATCCTATTTTACTTTCTTCATTAAAGTTAGTATCGAATGTTATTGCATAGTAATGAATATTGTACTGCAACAAAAATAGTAAGCAGGCGGTAGAAACAAAAGAAGGTAAAACGAGGCATCATTTTGATTTGACAATTAGGAATTGTTTTCTTGGCAGCAATTTAAGTATTTTTCATTAAATTATACCTAAGTTATCACGTTGTAAACTCTGTTTTGCCATGTATTCAGGAAATGAAAAAGTAGATATGCTACTAATCTATGGCGAATGTAAGAAAAATAGCAGGCTGCTGACTTATATCAAGAGAAATCATCCACCAAACAACTATTTCGTAAGATTTGAACAGCAATTCAGAAGTGAACCAGATGTACCGGAAAATAATTTCATTATCGATGAAGACTCGGAAATCAATGTACTTGTAATTGTCGATACAGATCTCACGATATCGATAAGACAGATTGAGGACCAAACCGGTGTAAATCGGGAATCAGCTCGACGCATTTTGAAAAAACACAAGTTTAAATCATGCAAGTATCAAATACACCAGCATTTATACGAAAATGATTTTCAAAGAAGATTGAACTATTGCAATTGGTTTCTGAACAGACACAATTTGGACAATAATTTTCATGAACAAATTTTATTTTCCGACGAGTCCAGTTTCACATTTGGGAGTATTTAATCGTAATAACACCCGTTATTGGGCACAAGAAAATCCCAGAAATATGAGAGAAAGTGCATATCAGGAGCGATTTAGTTTTAATGTATGGTTAGGAGTAATTGGCAGAAGAATTATTGGGCTAATAATTTTTGATAGTCCATTAAATAGAGAAAGATATTTGGGATTTTTGTAAAACCAGAAACAAGATTTTTTGGAAGAACTGCCACCTAATGTTAACCCAATAATTTTTCAACAGGATGGGGCTCCACCACATAACAGCAGAGTTGTGGTCAATTATTTAAATGAAAGGTTTGGAGTAAACTAGATGGGAACAAATGGGCCCGTTTGATGGCCTGCAAGGTCACCAGACCTTACGCCGCTTGGTTTTTTTGTATGGAGCCACCTCAAGGAAAACGTTTATAGAACTCTACCAACAAACAGAGAAGACATGAAAATGAGAGTCAGAAGAGCAATCGATGGGATTACTGAATTACAGTTAGATAACGTGCTTAGGGCTACCGTCACAAAAACACGATTGTGCAGAGATAATAACGGACAACATTTTGAGCATCTGCAGTAAAAAATTCTTTTGTATGTAGTACTTCAGTAAATATTTCATTTTAATTTCATTCATTCGTTGTAAAAATGTATTACATAGTGTAATGGTTTTTCATCAATTTTGTTCAAATGTGTTTTACTGATGTTTCTTATTTATTAAAAAAAATCGTTTTACCTACTTTTATTTTGTTTCCACCGCCTGCTTACTAAATATTTTTGTTGATACTAATTTTAATGAAGAAAGTAACATAAGAGAGGCACAGCAATTGTATTGGACAAAAATAAAAGATAAATAAGTATTTTTTAACTAGGTGAAATAAAAAAATGGGGTTCGTATCTTGGTTTTTATGATATCGTGGGTTGTTTAAAGATACTTTTTTTAAATAAGTTAGATCTTATTAGTCTGTTCAGCTAATGGTTATCCCAAAAAAAATATGAGGCACAAAGTTGCATACCAGACGTCTTTCGATATCACGGCACACTACGCATCAATATCTGCCAAGGTTCATATCAGGGCCACCTAGACTTAACAAACTAAAATTGATATTAACTGTTATTTTAAAAACAAATGCCGTGTTCCGACACATGGTTAAAAAGAGAATCTAGAGGTGAATCAAATAGGTAAAAAAAATATACAGGGTGCCATTTAAAATAACAGAGTAGATGTCATTTCCGGTGAAACCGGGAGTGGTGGGAAAAAATGTTTATACTTAAAAAAAGGACAATCGCACATTATATAAGTGTACCAAATTTCAAAATAATATCTTTTTAAATAAACATGCTACGGGGTGTTACATGTCTCCTATGTCACCGGGTATGTATGTTCTGAACCTGTTTGCTTAATTAACTTGCAGATTCCAATTTTTCTTTTAAGTTCTTAAAACCACATATGCAAGAATCGAGGATTTTGGCTTATCTTGCAACGGCCTTACAAATGGATAAGTTTAAAAGTAAAATAATTGTAGATTAGAGCCAGTCTGTCAAGACACCCGTTATATGTGGATCCCTTTAAACATTTTATAATTATTCTTCTCAATTTTCTCTAAATAATTCGTGAAGATTAAAATTTTTTTTTCTGGATACGTTTGTCTTACCTGGGAATTCTGTCCTATTTCAGAATTCACTTGCACTTGGGTGGCTACACTTGTGAAGTAACAATAAGTACTCTAGTTTGATCCTTAGACTAGACATAACACTTCGACCATTTAACTTTAAATCCCTATCCACTCAATGTTTAGGTTCCTTATTCGGTCGTTACATAAAACTGCCATTATCCTTAATTGAAACAGAATGAAATTATATTCGAGATACTTAGCATCTCGCCCCGTACATATCCGTTTCGAAGTAGAACGTTTCATGTGATCTGTAAAAAGTCTGGCAATAGGAAAATTTGGCATGGAGCCGAAGCTTAACATGCTTTAAAATATATGCAATATAGTTCTCCATCTCTGTCTCGCATTTGGCCGAACCCAAGTCTACCATTCTCTCTCTCTCCGTTGCTCAAGCCTTTATATAAGTCCTACCCTCTCTCATATTTTCTTAGGGGGCGACAAACTACTGTTACTATTGTAACTTCTTTATATAAAAGATTTGTAACCAATAATTTATTCTGCAGACTGACCCGATTTTGGCACAACACCAACAATCTAAGATAGATATTGTGTAGAAATGTATATGCGGAATTTATCGGGACATTTTAAAAGTTATTAGCGTTATTCATCTAAATTCTAATTATTTAAGAGCATAGTTATTTTTATCACACTACTAAGTATGTTAAATTATAAACCAATGTGATTAGAAATGAGAGGACCAGGCAATGTAATAGAAATATACAAAAATTAAACAGGCATAGTTATTAAATTTTCAACAAACGTTGCAAAGTTAGTCAGCTTACATTTATGTGTAGATTTACGGGTTTTAAGTTGTGAAAATATTACAGGTTGCTTCTAAAATGGGGCATATGACACCAGTGGCGTAGGGAGAATTCGTTTCGTTAATATAATAATAAAAATGTGTCTTTATTTTATACCGATGTACAATTTTAAAACATATATATCACAAAGAGGGGGCGACGTTCAACTAGGTTAGTAGTTACTCTATGCGGGTTCTGGCTCTCTGAGTAGAGGAACACTGGGGGTTCTTAATGACGTCATGAACTGGATGGCATGTGTCCATCAGGAGCCTTTGTGATTTAAGACCTGTTTATATCTGTATGAAACCTGTTTATATCTGTATGAGACCTGTTTATATCTGTTTAAAACCTATTTATAGTTGTTTGAGACCTGTTTAGAGCTGTTTGAGACCTGTTTAAAACCTGTTTATAGTTGTTTAAAATCTGCTTCATATCCTGATGGACACATGCCATCCAGTTCATGACGTCATTAAGAACCCCCAGTGTTCCTCTACTCAGTGAGCCAGAACCCGCATAGAATAACTACTTAGGTTGCTCTTCCACGCAACCTCCAAACAACAATGAAAGGAAATTTGAACACAAAAATTGATAAAAAATTAAGGGTAATACATACATACATTGATAATAATACAGAAAAATTAAATTATTACCTAAATCATTCTGTTTGTAAATATTTGGGATCTAACTTGGTTTCTGAAATAGGTAATACTGGAAAGAAACTTGATATGCGATGGTAAATTATTAAATAATTTCACAGAATTGTAAGAAAATTTTTTTTTAAATTGGGCAGTCGTATGCTTTGGGACACTAATAGCGCAACTGTGTGGGACAATTATGTATAACTATACCTCTGACTAGTTTCTCAAATAAATACTTCGGTTTTTGATTTTTAACTATTTTCGAAACAAGACACGTCATATAGTGCTGATAGCAGTCATCTAGGGTAAGCCCATTTACTGTCGTGAAGTGGACCCGGTATATGATCAAACTTTCTCAAATTGAAGCCCAACCTTAAGCATGAGTTTCGTAAACTTACTTGGTCACTTTTTGAGAGGGCCGGCCAGTGTACAGTATCATAATAAGACAAGGCAGAAAAAATGAAACTATCACATAATTTTAGTTTGAATTCCCTTGACAAAATATCTTTGTTCATATATAATAACTTTAATTTTGCATACGACTTTTGAAGCAAATGACCGACGTGTTTTGAATATCTTAAGTTTTCATCGATGTAAATCCCAAGATTTTTGCAGCTGTCACTAAATTTTAACGCCTGATTAGTAGGTGTAATTTTAAAATTATTATGAGTCTTTAAATAATCTTATTCTTCCCTTCAGTTGCCGCATTAACTTCATGTGAAAAAAATGAGAAATATATTTGCGTGCCATCGGCATATTGACGTGTGGTACAAGATATTAAAAAAGCATGAAAATCGGCTGTATACAAAAAAAAAATAATAACAGCCCCAAAATACTACCTTGTGGTACAACTTTTTATATTATCCTGATATTCAGAAAAATTACCATTAAAAACTACTCTTTGACGTCTGTTAAGTAAGTAACTTTGAAAAAAAAGTCTCTAAAATTACCTACCAGCCAAACTTGTGTTACCCTCGTTTTCGAGAATGCTAAGCACTATGGTGATGTCGAGACCCCCTCGATTCCCGCCAACCCATTGAATACGTACCGGATGATGATTACAGGTATCTTGATTGACTGCTCAGTTGAAAAAATGGGTGGAGACTTTTTGTCTAGGTTTTAGATAGGAAAATCAGGTATATGCAATCACTTGCACAATTTCATTTATTTTATTTTACTAAATAATGAACAGTACTATTGACGCATAACATTACTTATTTACTCTTTCCTATACTTTCAGACAATACTTATTTACTATATATAAATATAAAACATCGTCTAATAACGTCTGTGTGTGTACTCTTCTCCGCCGCGAGCCTACGCACTATTGAATTAAATTTTTTCGTAAAAAAATCCAAAAAGTACGACTATAATAATAATAATTTTGCCCGTTTAGTAAGAAGTAAGAGTGTAATGATATTTCTGTCCGTTTGTTGAGTGTGGAGAGGTCGCGATATTTTTTCATGCTCAGCATCCTCGAAAACGGGGGGTAACACTTGTTTAGCTGAGAGAGGATGGCCTATCTGCATTTCGAGGATCGCGGAGAGGACTTAATATCACCATCGTGCTCAGCTTCCTCGAAAACAGGGGTAACACGGGTTTGGCTGGTAGGAGACGGCGGATATGCGGTTTACTTCTTTCGGCTGTGGCTTTTAGCTGTTTGGGGGGGGAGTGGGGTGACCTCGGAGAGAGATTTAATCACCGCCAACGTGTTCAGCATCCTCAAAAACGCCCCCCACCCCCTCGTTAGGCTAAGAAAAATTCTTATTTTTCAAGGGTCCATCCGACTCACAGAATGCAATAATTAAATATTTATCAGTGCAAATTATTAAATCTATTCATGAACGTGAATTATCAGTGACTCGAGTAGGTTGCGAAATCAATTGCTGCGTCATATTTATTCAAAAAATTAGACAGATGAATAGTATTTATTTATTCGTATTTAAAATATCCACCAAACAAAGTGCCATCAAAGTTAGACATAAAGTGAATCAAGATATTTTCCAAACACTCCATGCAATGACTAAAATTTGAGTTTGGTTGGCCTAGTTCCCAAGCATACTTTCCTACCTGCGATTTTTGTAGATATCTATAAATTTTCAAGAGGGCAGTCATTATGATTTGACGGATCAAGTATGCTTAATATTACACTGCCTCCTCGCATTGCTTGGCCCTTTCTAACAATAATTATGTAATTAGGGATATCGATATTATAATTTGGTACTGCTTGATTCCATCAGATTTCGAAGAGCCCTCAAACTGAATAACCTTCTGTATTAACCATTTAAGAAAACAAGTCAAATCCTTTGCAAACAAACCTAATGTTGAGGTGCGCGAAGGTAAACCCATTTATTATGATTCATCATTCTGCTCAATGCAACAAGATGATACAATAACTATTTTATAAATAACAAGGGTATACCTAATTAATATGATAAATACTTTAATAAATAAGTTTAAATAAATACGAAGCAAAAACAACTAGATAGTGAATAATTTTTAATGAGCAGTTAACAGTATGACCCAGTATTCGAGATTAATGCGATAATTACAGAGCTACCCTACCTCATATATAAATGGGTTTATTTGTCAATTTACTTACCACGCTCTGAAATAAATTGGCAAAGAAAAATATTCAGTTTAAGGCAATTGCACATACGAGTATTGTTTCTGTATGAAACACTTCGTCAAATACAAATAACAGCCGCTAACATGTATCAAACTGAATTGATTAACAAAGCGAAAAAATACTCGCTTTCACTAACTAACAATTTTTCTAACAACGGAGTAATGCATCTCTTGAAATATATTTGTTAGAAATTTTAGAGAAATTGCTGGTCCCAGTCTGCAGTGTTTAACCTCATTGTAGAATTATGTGCTATGACTTACCTTCTTTTTAAAGTAGTGCTGATGCGCATCTTGTCTCTACGTGTAGTGCTAATAATAGAATACCGGGTTGTCAAAAAGTAATCAGTAATTCCCACTTGAAAATTACATTTTCGCTATACGTTAATTTGACCTTGGGTTTTTCAGGGCGTGAAATATTCGTTTTTGTCATCGAAAGCTGTCAGTTTTTAAAAGAAAAATGAATATTATGAAATTGTAGCTAATAGAATTCTGTACAAAAATGTTTCAAATAATTGTACAAGAAAATTATAATGACTCTTTTTTTGTAGCGAATTTTATGGGCTACACTTTTTGTAGAAACTCTTTTTATCAAAAAATTGATAGTTTCTTAGAAAATGGCAAAGGACTGAAATTTACCTCTGTTCACCCCCTAAAAACCCACGGGTCAACTTAAGGGTACTCTTCAGGATTCTCCACACAAATTGAGTTTAATCGGACTTTTTTTATAGTTGCTCTTTTTAAGTCTATTTGCAACTTGAAAAGTATTTTAGCCATCATTCCCAAAACTGATAGAAAATAAAAAAGGAAAGCAATAAACTGTTGGATATTTCGCGATGTCCGTGGACGGCGCCATATGCGATACGCCATGCCATGCCATCAACATTTAACCATAACTTTATTCCCTCTTACTTTACAGCTGATCGGATAACAAATTATTGGTACAGTTATTATTTCTAAACAAAAAAGGTGTATTTTTATAGGAGTCGTTAAGTTTCGGAGACATTTTGCAGATTAAATTTTCAATGCAATGGAACTGGAAAATTGGGTAGTCGTTTTTATAGAGTAGGCTATGAACTCCAACATAATTTGTAAATGGAACTAGTTCTTGTTGCAGTTCATAGGGTACTTTACAAAAACAATATCCAAGTACACTGCATTTGCATTGAAAATTTAGCTTAGGTATCTCAAAAAGGTTGCATTTTGTGACTTGTAAAAGTATACCCTTTTAAAAGAGGTATAACGGTTGTATAAAATTTCTTACTGCCTATAAAATTAGAGAATGAAAGTTAGGGTTGAATGTTGATATCTGCATTTCACATGCGGCCCGACGCCCTCTATGATCAATAGCAAATTGCTTAACAGATTAAATGCTATTCATCTTTAATAACGTTTTTTTATTAGAGCATATTTGGCTTAAATTAATATTTTGATCTTTGGAATTTACAATTCACCATTACTTATCCACCATTACTTATGATACACTTATGGTAATGATCAATATTGATTGACGGTACGAAATGGTACGAAATCCGGATTGCTAGTCGTATGGTAAAGAGTACGACCTTTACTCCGTAAATGTCCTGGTCTGAGTAATAGAAGGCGTGTATCCCTCGGGGAGCTTTTCCACCATTCGAAGATAAAGGGTTGCTTGTCTTCTATAGCCTGATTTAAATTATAAGAAGAATATAAACACTTTAATAGACGTATTTCCTTGTTTTTGATCAGCCATGAAATGATCTTTTCAACTGCTTATTAAATTCTGGTAAAACGATTTCCACTTTAACTATGATTGAGTAAAAATACTAATCATTTAAGTCGATATTTTTGACTGATAAATATCATCGTCTGTGTTTATTACTGCCTTTACACTATAATTAATTCTGTTGTATATTTAAGAATCTGTAAATAATTATTTAAAATGAAACTCAAAGAAGTTATTTCCATATTTTTTTATTAATCGCATATTTTTACATTTTATCAGGAACATTTTGTTGATTTTTTAATAAAAATTGCGCAGTTTTCTCTAATTCTAATGAGCTATTATTATCAAATTATTTATACTTTATTTTGCAAAAGCTAATTTGTTTATTGTACATTATTGCAACATGAGAGAAGTAACCTCAGAAAATTTTCAATTACCTCAGAAGATATTAGGTTTGTTTTTATTATAACGCTGATTGTTTGTTAATTCGAAAATTTCCTTTATTAAGTACCACTTATAGCAATAGAAACTGACCAACTTGTATTAGTTCCATAGAAGAGGATGAAAATATTCCAAAAAAATACTTGGCCACGCGTGATGCCTAGACAGAATTTCGAATAGCGATCCCGAAAATTGAAAGTAAAATGAACAACAATAATTTAAACATAGCAATAAAAGCACTGGAGCTTCCGAGCACCAAAACCAACGTTTTCTGCGTAGAATCCGCCTAAAATAGGGTTGTTTTTATCGTATCAAAATGTATGGTAGCTAGTTGGATGGTTCGAGACACCATTTTGTAAAAATAACTGCAAGAATATATTTTCCTCGAGTCATTTCTCATCTACTTAAAAATTGATGAGATTAAGTACAATTTATTTTTTCTTTAATTAGTGGCTTATAGAGCAAAATATATTTTCACTTCTTTTTATTATAAGGTATTTAGGGAATCAAGCTGAGTTCACAGTCGAGTTTTGTAGCTTCAGCAAGGTCGCCGTATTGTTTATTTAAACAGATAATTTTTTTTAGAGCGTGTCTTCAAACGGTTTTTTTTTAATATATCGAGGCGTTTATGAGTTGTACGATAAAATAATATATATATGTTTTTTTTAGGTTTTTAGGTTAAATGAAGTGTTGTATTTCCGGGTGCTCTCACGCGTCGATGATCGGCTCCTACCGGAGCCACGGTTGTCTAAACGACGTTTCGGCGGAATCTTATCTGCCATCTTCAGGTTCTCGCTGAAAGCTGTCTTTATGTCTTCAAAACGCAGAGAATGTCAGTTCAGTTCGAGCAACAGTAGACAGCTTTCAGCGAGAACCTGAAGATGGCAGATGAGATTCTGCCGAAAAGTTATTAGACAACCGTGGCTCCGGCAGAAGCCGATCATCGACCCGGAAATACAACAACACATGATATACTCTCTTATAAATAGTGTAAAGTAATTTTATATATCCCAAAGTAAATGAGTGCGAGAAGAAAAGCAAAAATCGCTTACGTGAAAGTGAGAGATTGTTATATTAGTTGGACACCAATGAAAGTTTCTCGACCTCCCGTTTCACCATTGTCGCGACAATACCAATGCCACCCGATGCCCTGCCTTGATACACGACCAGGTGATAAAAATAATATTCCATGGAGTGTACAACGTGCTGCGAGTATGTATATCCGACTTTTTTTTTATACACTTATTTAACGTCGGCCTATTTCCGCTACTGAGGCCTAACACCGACGCCTGTAGACGAGCTACCCCCAACCAGGAATTTTGCCGAACCTCTTCCCTTAAGAAGAGTAGGGATCTTTTACTTGCCTAACATTTAATAGACAAGGGACCGACGGCTTTACATCCCCTCCGAAGGATGATATATCTCCTATACAACCTTCGCCTAAGGTTGTATAGGAGATATATCATCCTGTGAGGCGAGAACGCGGTTTCCGTTGGAATGGTCACCCATCCAAGTACTAACTGCGCCTGTCGTTGCTTTACATCGCATACCGAAGTATGTACATAGTAAAGACGCACCTACGCTCGCCCCCTATATCCGACTTACTGTTCCTAATTTTTGTTGTTTGCCTTCTCACACTCGTTTACTCAGGCAGGGACGTATTCTAAATTTTACGCCTTGGGCAAATATGAACCGCGACCCCAGTACCGTACTCGATTTTATTATGCCAAAATATGTTTTTATACGATAGAAGGGCAGCCGCCGATCGGGGGTGCCGAGCCGCCCCAGGTGGTCGCCCCCTATGTCCATAGAAAAATACGTCCCTGACCTCAGGATATATAAAACTGATTTTGCCTAATCTGTATATTTGTTGTATAGCTCATAACAGACATTTCTCATCTTTTCCATTTGTCTCATAGTACTTACAGACCTCGAGATATTTTTAAAAAACCGATGGAAAACACGCTCTAAAAAATTTAATTGTTTAATTAAACAATACATCGACCTCGCTAAAACTGCACAACTACACTATAAATTCAACTTGCCCCCCTGAACAAGTTATAAAAAAACATCTATAACCAGAAATTTGGCTCCAAACGCTCCAAAAATATGACCTTTTAATTAAGCTTTCGAACTGCATATTCAAAAATCCCTATAATTCACTTACGTATTAATTCTTGATCCATAATATGGTATTTTTTCTAAAAAAGTTGTTATATTTGTTATAATATTTTTCTAGAACATACCTACAGTAGATGATAAATTATGAAAACACTTTTAAAACTTTTTATATTTTGTTAGTATAACATAAGCCTTGAATTTTCGAGTAATTTTTTCAAGACATCTTTCCAAGTAGTTGTAGAGCATGAATCTAAAATTAGTTTTTCTTCAAACGTTAGAAAAACGTGACATTTCTTAACTCATTTCATGACATTAAAGTTTGACATTTCAGACGGCTGTGCATTGCCATTAGTAACGTAATTAAAAGTATTGTTTCTTCCGATCGAGCGGAAGAAAAAGTACTTTTACTTCTGTTGCTAATGGCAACGCACAGCAAAATTTTTTTCTGCAAGCGTCAGAAAATCATGACATTTCTTACTCATTTTATGACATTAAAATTTGACATTTTAGATAGCTGTGCGTTGCCATTAGCAACGGAAGTAAAAGTACTTTTTCTTCCGCTCGAGCGGACTTTTACTTCCGTTGCTAATTTTTCATCTTCATTTTTGTTATAGCTAATCGACGTTTGAAGAAAAAGTAACATGTCTCATTCGAAGTAAAAGCCCCTTGTGTGACTCGTCTGTAATTGCCGAACTCACTTCGTTCGTCCGGTAAACCGGACTCGTCACAAAAGTATCACTTTTACTCCTAATAAAATAATATACTATTTTCTGCAAACGTCAGAAAATCATGACATTTCTTACTAATTTCATGACATTAAAGTTTGACATTTCAGACGGCTGTGCGTTACCATTAGCAACGGAAGTAAAAGTACTTTTTCTTCCGCTCGTGCGGGGTTTTACTTCCGTTGCTAATGGGAACGTACAGCTAAATTTTTTATCTTCATTTTTGTTATAGCTAATCGACGTCTGAAGAAAAAAAATAACGTGTCTCATTCGAAGTAAAAGCCTCGTGTGTGACTGATCACAAAAGTATCACTTTTACTCCTAATAAAATAATATACTATTTTCTGCAAACGTCAGAAAATCATGATATTTCTTACTCATTTCATGACATTAAAGTTTGACATTTCAGACGGCTGTGCGTTGCCATTAGCAACGGAAGTAAAAGTACTTTTTCTTCCACTCGAGCGGACTTTTACTTCCGTTGCTAATGGCAACGCACGGCTAATTTTTTTATCTTCATTTTTGTTATAGCTAATCGAAGTTTGAAAAAAAAATAACATGTCTTATTAGGAGTAAAAGCCACTTTTGTGACTCGTCTGTAATTGCTGGTCTCACTTCTTCCGTCCGGAAAATCTACAGACTCATTACAAAAGTATCACTTTACTCCCAATAAAACAATATACTATATTTTTATTTTTATAGCTAATCGATGTTTGAAGAAAAAATAGCATGTTTTATTCGGAGTAAAAGTGATACTTTTATGACGAGTCTGTAAATTGAACGGATGAACCAAGTGAGTACGTCAATTACAGACTAGTCACAGAAGTATCACTTTTATGCCTAATAAAACAATACACTATTTCTATAGGTTATCATCAACTCGCTGTAGGTATTGTCATAGAAAACTTGAATGGACTTTATCTTTTACAATTATTGAATAAACAGATTATTTTTATGGGAATTGTAAAAAATTAATTATACGTCAGCAAACAAAATCTATACTATATTTACTGGATTTAGAAAGCTTACGAAAAGGTCGTATACAGCTTTTTGTTGTTTGTTTCATTTTTATATTCTTCAAATATTCGTAAAAATAATCCGTAAAATTCAATTATTTCTAAAATTGAAAAATTGTATTTTTCGAAAAATCGATTGCTGTTTCGACATTTTGTAATAGAGTACCCAACTATAAAGCTATTGTTGCCACCAATTCAAAATGATGTCTTGAGCCAGCTACCTAGTGATCAAACATTTTGGCACGGTATAAGAACCTTCTTTAAAGTAGATTACAAGTGCTTTTTCGGTCTGTTTTTTGAAAATTAGTAGATAAGCAAAGCGCTATGAGCTCACCGAATAGAGGAATATTGGGCGTTATTAATGACGTCATGAACTGGATGTGTCCATTAGAAGTGACTACGAAAGCCGAGGGGTTGATGCGAGACCTGTTTGACACCTGTTTAAGACCTGTTTAAAACCAATTTACCGCTGTTTGAAACCTGTTTATGGCTGTTTGAGATCTGTTTAAAACCTGTTTAGACTTGTTTGGGATCTGTTTATAACTATTTGAGACTTGTTTAAAATCTGTTTAGAGCTGTTTGAGATCAAAGTTCTTCAGCACGCAACTAGCCAAACTAACTTATTGTATCAATAATCGCAGAAATACTACAAGCTGGAGAACTTAGGTCTCAAACAGCAATAAACGAGTCTCAGTCAGCTCTAAACAGGTTTTTAACAGCTCTCAAACAGGTATAAATAGGTCTCAGACAGGTCTAAACAGGTTTTTAACATGTCTCAATTAGCTATAAACAGGTCTCAAACAGATCTAAACCGGTTTTAAACAGGTCTTAAATAGGTCTCGCATCACCCATATTCTTTCCTATTATTTGGGTTTTCTACCACATGTACTATTATCCTCTTCAAAACAAATCACCGAATCTACAAAATAATAGAATTATTGGAAAAAAGAGCCTCTGCGCCCGTGACGTTTACGCCAAAGGAAAAGTCAGAGATTATGTTTTGCAAATAATATAAATCGGAATAAACACAAAAATAATGTATTTTGCTGACGTTTCGGAAAGTAATCTCTTTCCGTTTTCAAAGCTATTTTTTGAAGAACTCTTATTTTGCTGTGTATGTCAAATACACAGCTTTAAGATTCTGTTTATGTTATTTCCATAGATACTTACTACTTACACAGAACATAGAACTGATGATATTTTTTAGATATCACCCCTTCGACTCTCGCGGTCACTCCTGAAAGACACATGCTATTCAGTTCGTGACGTCATTGAGAACCCCCAAGCTTTGCTTATCTGCTAAAATTGTTGTTTTATTTTTTGCTTTACTAGACTACTGTACGTCTCTTCCACATGTGTGTTTTGTAGCTTACTTAGATCTACGTTCTGTTTTCGGCATCTCGCATAACCTTTACTATTTGATATATGGTTAAAATTTCTGGATAAGCATAAATATGTACATATTTGTTTTAAAATTGTCTCCATTTGGTATAAGAATTAAAATTTCGTCAGTCAAAAATTTTAACCATATAGGTAGGCTTTGTGTTTTCCTTAGAAATACAATTTTAAGGCAAAGGGGTAAATACAGATGCATAGGTATGTGCAACGAAATGTAAATAAACCGATTTGTTGCCAAAAATAAATAAAGACGATCAATTTTCACCATTTACAACAAGAGGCACATTGCAAGGACATTTTTTTTTGGAAAAATACAGGGCAAATGGGACAATTTACGATCGGTAACTATACAAGGTTAAAGGTGACATCCCAAGGTCAAATTTGACATTTCAAAGTTATTTTATAAATTTAACATTCGATGCCATTTGTTTAATTCTAAATAGGCACTTATTACATACTTCTTACGGTAAATCGGTTTATTTAATTTCAGATTTTCGTTTTTTCTCTTGAGTACAAAGCTATTATATAGTTATGAGTATTAAGGGACTAGTATTATAGAATACTTACATATTAAAATGTACTGCTGTTTTTGAAGTTTTTGTAGTATGTAGTTTATACGATTAGGCATTTTGTAAAACATTATTGTCATGTCAAAGTTTTTACAAAAAAAATGAGGCAGTGAAATAATTTAAATTTATATAAAATTATACAAAACAAACATTAATGAAAACACTTAACTAAGACTTAGGCTAGAATTAAGTAAAAATCACAGTAATTGGTAAAAACTCACTAAAATCACAAACAAAAATTGATCACACTTTGATAAAGAATGTCTTTTGATGTAACATTAATTACAAATACTTACGATTAAGTAAATGGAATGTATTAAGGCATTTTCACAAATGTCATTCGAATTCTTCGCTACTCTCACTTGGTATTTGCATTCATTTTGATTTTGCGTAAAAATAACATGTATTAAATCAGAGGCCCATTTGAACTGGTTGGTCACAAAAATTTAATTTCAACCTTCTAAATAATTTGCTTGTATTTTGTTTGCTAAATAGACAATCTTATGTAGTTTACTTTGGACAAACTGGGCGAAGTATTTGACTTGAATAAGACAACATAAAAAATAGGTAATAATGAAAAAGCAATGTAATCAATTTGACAGTGATTCAAATAGATCACCATGTTAAATTCTTTTGGTTCGATGATTCGGAATTATAAAAGTAGACGTTAGAATATGAATTGGTTTGCTTAACATACAGATGTATAGATGCCTTATAGTTCATTTCAGAAATATAAGAAACATAAAAAGCGCGCCCCTCTTAAAAGTAATAAACAGAGATTACCAATAACTAGAAGGCAAAATTAAAGAAATCCATAGAACATATAGAAACCTTTCTCAGAATATGACAAACTAAAAATGATCAACATGAACCCACAACTTCCTAAATTATATGGATTGATAAAAATTCCTCATCAGCATAAAAAATTCGGTACATCTAGCAGATAACTGAGAACAATTACATAGTCCACATAACTCCTTCCTGGTATCATTTGACGTTAAAAATATGTTTTCAAATATACCCGCAAAAGAATGTCTAATACTTATCCAAAATTTATTAGACAAAACTAAAGTTAATCACATAGTAGCGAATGAAATTTTGAGAGGTGCATGTATCAAAGGCTATACATGCACCTCGCAAAATTATTTTCAATTCAATAACCAATTTTATACTTAAAATAGTGGTCTATCGGATACCCTTAAGCCCCGTTCTAGCGGATATATTCATGTCAGATATAGAAGAACAAATATTAAACTCTCAAATAGGTAAAACTCATATTCATTTTTGGTACAGATATGTGGATGACATTTTAACATGCTTGAAAAGTACCAATAGACAGCTACATACATTCAAATGTGCTTCTAGAGGGCAGAATTTTAAAACATAATATTTCAATCATAAACTCCTCTATAAAATCCCTAAACTATAAGGAACGTAACCAGACTGGAACCAACAGCTACTCTCCGGGCTATGTACCTCGCCGAGCGCTGAATTGTAAGTTACAAGCCTGGCGCGTTAAGTGTAATAATTGCATAGTACCAACAGAACGCAACTTAACGCGCCAGGCTTGTAACTTACAATTCAGCGCTCGGCGAGGTACATAGCCCAGAGAGTAGCTGTTGGTTACAGTCTGGTTACGTTCCTTGTAGTAAAATAATGATTTTATAGAGGAGTTTGCTACTGAAATATTATGTTTTAATATTCTGTCCTCTAAAAGCACATTTGAACTATGCTAAGCCCAGTTATGCTATTTATTTTTCGATTGCAACAGACACTGGACCGCTAGATGAAGCCTGATGACTGTTTTGCATGTCGCTATCCTAAGGATACCGAGATGTACCAAATAGTAGAGGGATCCTCGTGTCGGCCGTCACATGCATATCTTGCACTGACGAGAGCCAACAGCTCGAAACTGCAGTCTGCAAGTGGTGTGGGACGACTGGCACGAGAGCTCCTTTAAGTAGGATCAGTCTCTCGGCTGGTGTTTGTTGCAATCGAGGCATTAGCGTTCTGTTGGTAATATGCAATTATTAACTTAAGGCGCCAGACTTGTAACTTGTAATTCAGCGTTCGGCGGGGCACATAGCCCAGAGAGTAGCTGTTGGTTGCAGTCTGGTTATGTTCCTTATAGTAAAATAAAGATTTTATAGAGGAGTTTGCGACTGAAACATTATGTTGTAGCTACATACATGTTTGAACTTTATTAATAATTTACACCCCAATATACAATTCACGTTAGAAACAGAAATCAATAATAAAATAAACTTTCTTGACAAACCATTACACATAAAAAATAACCTTTTCGAGTTCGACATTTTTCGCACACCCACCTTCACAGATGTTATTATTCCATATGACTCATGTCATCCTCTATCACAGAAATTAGCTACATATAACTTAGTGCTACACAGAGTGCTTTCGTTACCTTTGCCAGAAACTGATAAGGAAAGAGAGTTAGATACACTTAAAAATGTAGCCAAAAATAATGGTTTCCCCACAGAAGTAATTTCCAAACTTATAAATAAAAAACAAAAAGAGTCCGCATTTAAATTAATATATCCAAAAATAAAAGAGGAAAATATTTGCAAGTATCACATACTGTGATAAAGTATCAGTAGACATTGCAAATACCCTCTCAACTAATGATATCAAACAAATTATCTAACCTTATATATAATGCCAAAGACAAAACTAACAAATATAAAAAATTTGGAGTTTATAAATTAAAATGCACAGAGTGCAATAGCATATACATAGGACAAAGTGGACGTAATTTTAGAACAAGATACCTAGAACATGAGACATCCTTTACACTACAATAAATAAATTCAACATTCGCAAATCATTTGCTAAATAGCGGCCACAATTTCCCAGAAATCAAAAAATTCCTACATCTTGCAGTTAAAGGATTCAAGTTTAATTTGCTGGAAGCCCTAGAAATTTATAAACACAACCATAATAACAATTTTAACTTGTTAAACGATTAATTAGATATCTTATATTCACCTCTATTTGCCGCGGCAAAAAAGGATGTAACCCTACTAGGTATATTCTTTCCTATTATTTGGGTTTTCTACCACATGTACGATTATCCTCTTCAAAACAAATCACCGAATCTACAAAATAATAGAATTATTGGAAAAAAAAGCCTCTGCGCCCGTGACGTTTACGCCAAAGGAAAAGTCAGAGGTTATGTTTTGCAAATAATATAAATCGGAATAAACACAGAAATAATGTATTTTGCTGACGTTTCGGAAAGTAAGCTATTATTTGGAAGAACTTTTATTTTGCTGTGTATGTCAAATACACAGCTTTAAGATTCTGTTTATGTTATTTCCATAGATACTTACTACTTACACAGAACATAGAACTGATGATATTTTCTATTATATAATGTTGAGTTTGTTAAGTTCTTCTTTTAACATTGGTAGCCAGGTTATACAAATATCTACAGAACAATTCGATACGCACTTATCTTCATTTAATAAGATTATTGCTGATTCTTTAATTTTTCTTTTTTTGGTATCTGTTTCTTTTGTTAAAATTTTTGCCGAGTCCCAGTTTATTCTATGTCCGTTTTCCCAAGCATGTTCACAAATCTTTGATTTCTGAGTTTCATTCTTTCTAATGTAATTCTTGTGCTCATCCAACCTCACACTGAAAGGTCTGGATGACTCACCCACATAACATTTATCACATTCGCACGGGATATTGTAAGTACAGTTTTTTGAATTCTGCTCCCTGTTTATCGGTTTTATTTTTGTTAAAATAGATCTTAAAGTGTTCCCCGTTTGAAATATCGTCCTAACATCAAATTTGTCACCTATACGGCGTAGCTTTTCCGGTAGTCCGTATACATAAGGAATTATTGCTGTATAATGACGTTCAGGTTTTTGTCGTACCTGATTGTTCCTATTTTCAACATTTATGAAAACTCTATCAACAAAAGCTTCAGGATATTGATTTTGTACTAGAACTTCTTTGATAAATTTTTTCTCGTTATTTAATATTTCATTATTAGATGAAATTATTTTGGCCCTATCGTATAAACATTTTACAACACCCCTTTTAACATTTATTGACTGATTTGAGTTAAAATTTAGGTATCTATTAGTATGTGTTGATTTTCTATAAACGCTTGTTTCAATTGTATTATTTACCCTTCTAATTAAAACATCTAAAAACGGTAGTTGATTCCTACTTTCTACTTCTAATGTGAATTTAATAGACGGTTCCTTACTATTTATATTTTCTAAAAAACTATCTAGTAAATCGACACCATGAGGCCAAATTGCAAAGATGTTGTCAACATATCTCCACCAGACTAGGTAGTTTGTGATTATATCTGTATTTATATTTAGGACCCCGTCCAATGAGTATTTCCTGTTCAGTAACCAGTAACTAGAATTTAAAATTTCCTGTTTTTCATTCTATTTTGAATCATTGCATTGTTTGATAATGACACTTTGTAAATATAGTGGTAAAAACATAGTTGTGTGATCCTCATTTCAGCGATAATGAATTATCATATAGTAAAGGCTTCATCCATCATTCTTTTAAATAATAAATGTGTTAGATGTTGTAAGAAGTTTGGGATTGAATCAGGATTGATACAAATCACAATTTAAAAGAAATCATTTTTTAATTTCTTTAATTAATGAAAAGGTTTATTTGATTTTTTAACTTCCTGTATTGTATTTTCTTAATAAATAATAAAAAATCGCTATACACAACTATGTTAAAACCTAAAATTGGCATAAAATTGTTTTGACTTGGCTCCGCAAGTCAAAAAGCCACGTGCGAAATTGTTGGAACACGTTGAAACTTGCAAATTACTATGTTTTAAATAAAAAATTGCTTTAAATCAACTCAACCCTGAATGCTGTCTATATCGGTCAGAGTGATAGAGATATTGAAAACTGATTAAAAGAACACAACAAATCGATTTTAAATAACAATACGACATGTGGAAGAATTACAGCATATTGCATTGAAAATAACTAGAGATAATATAAATTTACTTCGCACATCTTTCATAAATACTGTGTACAAACAAGTGTAACAGGTGATTTAAAAATTGTGAGGCCAGATTTTTTTGTTGAAATATGCGGGCAAATAAAAATATGTGAACATCGCAACTAATCTGGAATAGTTTTGATTTTCATCGGAAGTATTTGGCGGTCGTAGACTTGATTGGTATTAAGCTAAAATTTGACTAGATTTTTTTGTATACTCATAGGCCCTTACCATTACTTTTAAAATAATGTAAAATATGGCCTCTCTGTGTTCTTCTTAACCATAGAAGTATACGTTTTATAAAGCAAAGATGTCGTCAATATCTCCACAAGACAACCGGTTTGTTTATACAATTTTGAACATGGTGTTCTCAATGTTCTTCATAAATATGTTGCTTAAAATTGGTGATAATGGAAACTCCATTGCCATACCAAAATCCTGCTGATAGAACTCATTTTACAATTGAAAATGGGTTGTTCTTATACACATTTTTAATAGTTCCATTATGCTATTTGGCCTCATGGTATTGATTTACTAAATAGTTTTTTAGAAACTATAAATAGTAAGGAACCGTCTATTAAATTCACATTAGAAGGAAAAAGTAGGAATGAACTACCGTTTTCAGATGTTTTAATTAAAATGGTAAATAATATAATTGAAACAACCGTTTATAGAAAACCAACACATGCTAATAGATATCTAAATATTAGCTTAAATCAATCAATAAATGTTAAAAGGGCTGTTGTAAAATGTTTATACGATAGGGCTAAAATAATTTCATCTAATAATGAAATATTAAGTAACCAGAAAAAATTTATCAAAGAGGTTCTAGTACAAAATCAATACCCTGAAGCATTTGTTGATAGAATTTTTTCATAAATGTTGAAAATAGGGACAATCAGGTACGACAAAAGCCTGAATGTCATTATACAGCAACAATTCCTTATGTATACGGACTATCGGAAAAGCTACGCCGTATAGGTGACAAATTTGATGTTAGGACGGTATTTCAAACGGGAAACACTTTTAGATCTATTTTAATAAAAACAAAACCGATAAACCGGGAGCAGAATTTAAAAAACTGTATTTACAATATCCCGTGTGAATGTGGTAAGTGTTAGTGGGTGAGTCATCCAGAGCGTTCAGTTGGATGAGCACATGAATTACATTAGAAAGAATGAAGTTCAGAAATCAAAGATTTGTGAACATGCTTAGGAAAACGGATATAGAATAAACTGGAACTCGGCAAAAATTTGAACAAAAGAGGCAGATAACAAAAAAAGAAAAATTAAAGAAGCAGTAATAATCTTATTGTATGAAGATAAATGCGTATCGAATTGTTATGTAGATATTTGTACAACCTGGTTACCAATGTTAAAAGAAGAACTTAACAAACTCAACACTATCTAAAAGAAAATATCATCAGTTCTGTGTAAGTAGTAAGTATCTATGGAAATAGCATAAACAGAACCATAAAGCTGTGTATTTGACATATACAACATCACAGATGCAGGAGCTCTTTGTCCAATAATTGTACTATTTTGTAGAGTCGGTGATTTGTTTTTGAAGAGGATAATACATGTGGTAGAAAATCCAAATAAAAGGAAAGAATAAAAAACTTTAATAGTTTATAGAATGGTAGCGGAATATCAGAGGAAAAACTGAGAAATTATTAGAAGTATGTCAAAAAAAATATGAAAAATATCTTCCTCTGAAAACTATTTTTTTGCAACTCGTCTTGAAAATTTTTAGATTTGTACTTGTTTTATTAAATAAGAGGGTTTTTGAGATATACTGGTAAATATTTTTGAACGAAAATGACAGAAGAAATTTAAAGAGGCATTACCAGAATTTGAAAATAAAACTAAATATAAACGTCAACTTGTAGCTCGTTACTGGACCCGAGAAAATTTCTTATTTGTATTATTTTGTCAAGTTGGAAACAGTGATCAACAGATATGGATTTGTCTGAGGACTCTTACACAACGTGAAAAGAAATATGAAAAATTACTTTACTCATCGGCGCTCTTACAATTTTCCTCGTTCTTGGTGACGTACACAATCCACAAATCGAGCACAGTTCCGATAAGGAAAGCTAAATGTTTGAGTCTCCTTGAACAATTAGAAATAAAGAAGAATAATAATAATTATTGAATAAAAACAATTCAGAAGGAAACATCAAAAGTGTCAACAACGATTTAGCAGGCGAGCGAGTTATCTGAAATATCTCGAGCGCGACAAACAACTAGCCTTCCACGAAAGCTACACATTTCCTTGATGTTCTAATAAAAATTCCGTCTTACATGAGGAATAGTGTACTAAAGGATATTAAAATATTTGAGAAAGTTCTGTGCCTCAACGGATCAAGCTCTATGCCAAAAATCAAACAGTAACTTCCCCTCGAAATGGAACGCTTTTAACTTTATCGCGTTGAATAGCTATTCAATTGTTATGAAACTGTACATAAAATGGAGACGCTGCTCAATATTCTCTACATGAAGAAATATGAGGGAAGGCGTGCCAAGATGATGAACTTTAGTTATGCATAAAATAGTACTTTGCATTGCAATTCAAGGATGAAAAAGTTTCCTGAATTATTGAATAAGGAATAACTGTCTTTCTGCTTAATTCTCGTTCAGTGTTTAT
This sequence comes from Leptura quadrifasciata, assembly GCA_963675555.1. Lineage (NCBI taxonomy): Eukaryota > Metazoa > Arthropoda > Insecta > Coleoptera > Cerambycidae > Leptura > Leptura quadrifasciata. The sequence goes on along the minus strand of OY776680.1, from coordinate 22,706,743 downwards.
GGCCGCAAACTCGGTATAGAATATACGGGATAGTACGGTCCACACAAGCAAAAGCATACAATTTCTAAAAGGGTTGTACAATGTATTCCTGAGACCAAAGTAGAAGGATTTAATTATTCCGTTATCTGTCATAGTTTGGCGAAAAAAAAACTTGGTTTCCTTCACGTCATGCATTACAGCAACTACTCAAAAAACATTTCTAATGTTTCACTGTGAAAAAAGTCTAAGCGAGCTGAGTTTAGTGGATGAAAAAATGTCTCAAAACACTCGTCGATTTTTCCTGGACTTAGATTGGTTTATGATTATCGGGCAGGTCTACATCTTTAAGAATTTCACTGAAAATAGCGATGATGTTGAATGGCCACCAAAGTCACCCGATCTAACCCCGCTAGATTTTTAGGACAACTGAATTAAATTTTTCTAAATTTAGTTTTTTAATGTATACTGTAGATATGTTGTAGTCACATGGTGGAATACGGCTTTTCGGAAAAAGCCTAGGCAGTGCATGAAATGCCGACAGATAATGTGAAACACCTCATATTACATCATGTGACTAGGCTTTTCATGAAGTGCCTTAAAATTTTAGTATTCTGGTGTAATGAGAAGTTTAACAGGATCTGCCGTGATTTAGGCCATCGGCATTTCATGAAATGACGTGATGCCGGCATTTCATGAACTACCTAGGCTTTTCCCGAAAAGCCTATGTCGTAGACACAATGCGGTACGGCTTTTCGGGAAAAGTCTAGGCAGTTCTTGAAATGCCGGCAGATACTGTAAAACATCTCAGGTTATATCGTTTGATCAAGCTTTTCATGAACTGCCTTAAAATGTTAGTATTTTCGTGTAATGAGAAGTTTGACATGATCTGCCGTGATTTAGGGCATTGGTATTTCATGAAATGCCGGCAGATAGTGTGAAATCTGTATGCTACTCGATTCGCCTAGGCTGTTCATGAAGAGCCTGGTTAGTCAGTTAATGTTATGATTCATGCTTTACATGATCTGCCGCCTTCATCGCTAGGCTCATTCACAATATGACTAAATCACGTCATTTCATGAAATGCCGATCGCCTAAATCACGGCAGATCATGTAAAGCACGAATCATAACATTAACTGACTAAATAAACTAGGCTCTTCATGAACAGCCTAGGCGAATTGTGTAGCATACAGATTTCACATTATCTGCCGGCATTTCATGGACTGCCTAGGCTTTTCCCGAAAAGCCATATTTCACCATATGACTACGACAGATATATATGTATACACGGTGTCCCAAAAGTCTACGTCATCCCTTGGAGGGATGATAGGCCAACTCATGACTGGCCGGAATATCAAAATATAACCTTAGCAAAAACTTGTTAGTTTTTGAGATATTGGAACTTTTATGAATTTCGTAAAAATTGACAGCTTTGATCAGTTTTTCGAGTACCACAGCTACAAAATTTGATATTTTAAGATTTTAATTTTTGTTATGCAGCCGTGAATAACCCTGCTATTGATCACAGTTCAAAGTAAAATTAATACATGCACATTATGTTCCGCATGTTATTTATAATAAAATGTATTATAGTAAATAAACAAATAACTCACAAAGCTTAGATTGTCTGTCTAATGCTTTGATATTCCTTTCGAAATATTCTTAGCTTGGAAATACAGAAGAAAGTATATTTTAAATAAATGCCTGTTAGTCTACAACTTTGCCTCTGTTTCAATTTCTTATATATTCTTTATATTTAGGTAAATATGTTAAGCAAAATTAAAAGAAAATAATGTTTTCCTTAGTTAAAATTCTTATTAAAAATAGATATTAAGTACGTTTTAAATGCGATCTATTTTCATGGATATGGAAGTTATATTTTGTTCAGTAGTTTTTTAATAACGTAAATAGGCTCATGTATCTTATTTAAACGATGACAAAATGTATGCAAATACCATAATCATGCGTAACACAAATTTTGCACTGCCTGAAATTTTTCCGGTTCAATTGTGGAGTCTGATTTTAAACTGACTTTGCAATAATTTAAAAACTTATCGAAGTTTCAATGACTTGTAATGCAAATAAAAAAGCATTAAAATGTTTGTGTAAATAAAATTTAAGTAAGAAATTGCGATTAATATATCTGCCAGGCTCCAGACAATAACACCAAACAATTTTTCAGGCAACCCAAAAAACTTACTTTCTTTCTTCAATTTCACTATACAATTATCCGACGCCAAATATAAAAATAAGTAATTTCTCTAGGCCATACTTTTGAACAGTAGAGAAAATTTCGAAGCGTGCAATAATCACACATTTAATTGAAAAATAGAAAAAGTTGTATACAATTTGACAAGATTTTTATCATTCACATTTTTTTTCTTGTTCGATACGATGTAAACTTTTTAGTCAAATGAATCTTATTTTTTAGCGTTTCCACTCACTGGTTTTCTAGACTGATTTATTTCGCTGGGTTCCCCTGAGTAATCCTATAATTAAATGGAGTGATGTTTATTCGAATTGACTTTTTTCAAATTTATTTATACGATTTGCGCATCGTATAAATAATATTTATACATAGTGTCTTACTATTTCATAGGACTTTTCAATATTTAATTTTTAACCACATTTGATGTTTATTATTTATATTGTTCATGTACATGTATTATGTTTAGATCCCCTCCGTTAGTATCTTTATGCTTGCTCTAAAGAAAAAGTTAAAAATAAATGAAATTAAAAAAATTATATACTTGTGTTAGTAATGAGGCTAGGAGTTTTTCATCACTTTCTGTGAATATTTCGGGACGCACTGTGGTAAGAATTTTTTTTATATTATCTGAATAAAATTTTAGTGCGGCATGAATATTCCTGTACCACAGTCGGACTAAAGTTTGAAGGGATGGTCATAATATTGAAAGTTTTAAGAATTAGTACAGGTATAAGGGGTCCGTGCTCTTTTACTTGCTGGCAAGTAGCCAGTGTTTAGTTCTACTAATGCAACATGTATTAAAATATTGTTTATTATGTAACGTTTATCTATTTCAAGAGTTTTACTTTCTAACTAAAAACTTTTACTGAATTCAATATAAAGGACATAATTCATCATAAGTGATTATTTCAGTGCAATTTTTGCATTTTATTTTATGTTAACCCAGCCCTTTTCATTAAATAACTTCCAGAAGAAGCTCTAAAATGTACAAATAAAGATTTGAAAACATATGGCAGCAGCTACAACAGAAATATATCCAGGGAAATAACAAATGACAATTTAATTTGACTCGCTTGACATACCGTTTCTCCGCTGGAGTTGCTCAAACCCTGCTTAACTGGTCTACAGATGCTGTAATACTTAAATAGGAACTGGCCGGAGCAACCATTCCGTACTCGATTAACGATCGAGTGTTAAATAGACTCCATCTACATAAACTGGGAAAGACCTCGTCATAACGCAATGCTTTGCAAAACTTACACTAGCGCAAAAAAGTAATTTAATTTTGCACTGATTTCAAAAAGTATATAATTTTGATACTAAAATTGAATGGTTACAGATTATATATATTATTTTCCGCAACACATGCTTATTTGTTTACTAAGTTTGCAATAAAAGATCTGTCAAACCGTTAACTGTATCGTTCTGTTCATGGTCGCCGTGATTTTATTATGATTATTATTATTATTATTATTATTACAAAACATGCGAGCTGAAGTTCGAAAGCTTGTTAAGTTCACATTATAAAAATAATATAATGCCCTATAAATTAATATTAACAAATATTTAGAACAGAAAATATTGACAAATGTTTTATAATATCTTTAGTTTGGTTTACTGTTTGATACAACATATCTACCCATACACACCATTAGGTCACGGATTTCGAAATATTGCCGATTTCCTCAATTTCACCTAATTGGTGACCTTTCTGCATGTCTGTAATAAAGTGTTATTCAAGGATGTTATCTACCTGCAACTTTTTTTCCATTAATTTGAAGTCGAACTTTTTCTATAAGCAATTTTATGATTGGATCCTGTTGGGGAGATGCTAAGGAGTAACCAAAAAACTTTTGTACTTCAAAGACTTTGTGCTCCAATTGTTATTAACAATTTAACTTTTTTAATCGCGTATTCAACTGAAAAATGTGAATAACTCGAGATATATAGGTCCAATCGGGACAGAAGAAACCAAAATCTTTGTAATTAAATTTTGTACAAATTTAGTGTAGGTTTTAAGAGCGCAACCATAACCTACAAAAGTGCCAATTCAAATTTTAAATAACAAATTCAATTATGCTTACAAGATTTAATATTTTTGCACCAAATTTTCAGTGTTCTTGTTAGAGCAAAACGCAGATTTTCTGAAAGTTTACTGATCGGTTCACCCAGCGGCCGTGGGCAGCAACGTGAAAAAAAAAACTATTTTTGATCAGTTTTTCCACTTTTGTAGGTTATGGCTGCGCCCCTAAGACCTACACTAAACGTAGATTTATAGAAAATTTAAATACAAAGATTTTTTTTTTGGTCCAGATGGAACCTGTATATCTCAAGTTATTCACATTTTTAGGTTAAAAAAACGCAGTTAAAAAAATTAAATTGTTATAATAATTGAAGCACAAGGTCTTTGAAGTACAAAAATAACTCGCAACCAAGAGGGTTATCACTTGAAAAATAGTCTATTACAAAACTACATTCGACATAAGAATATATAATGATTACACTAGTGATTACATGAGATCACAAAGAGTAAGAAGGTGTACATTTCTTCGAAAAATGTATTGCTCTCTTCGATGAATATTCAGTGAGTAGTAGATCTAATACACCAGATTTGACAGAATTTTTGAATTCTGCATTCTAAAATCTTAAGTGTTATTAGGTGACAGTCAACAAATCGCAAGCACCAAAATGTGTCTCGAAATATGGAGATCTAACAGGCCACAATATTGGCCCATTATCTCGTTCTATCGATCTATCAGAAGATTGACCATTCAGAGAATCTCTTGCAGTTATAAGGTACAACACACAACCAGCATTATTTGGTAGACGAGAACCATTGTGTGAAGAAACGTAAATTTATTGTAAATATGTTGAAGGGTGTAGTAGGCAGAGTTTTGATCAATTTTTGCTTGAATAAAATATAGTAATATCATCAGCAAATGATATCATACGACGACAAACAATATGGGTCGTAGTTCTGTTCCTTGGGAACATCATATTTGACCATTTCATATTCACTAATTTTCTTTTCTATTTGGACACATTGTTTTCTTTCTTTAAGATGATTGGAGAAAAGTTCGAAAGTACCCAATGGACTTCAGTTGAAGGAGTTGGGCGTACGAAACAGTATCTATTGCCAGACCAAAAATTACTACTAGTGAGGCATTCGACATATCTATTGCATTGTTTAATACAGAAGTTAGTTTAGTCGTTGCATCATTCGATCATTTGTGATATTAAAAACAAATCGGCCTAATCTTATAATTTGCGATTGCATATTTTTTATTTAATGGCTTAAAAGTCAAAGTTTGGTATTACAGCAATAATATATAGAGTCATAAATATTTCACATGCAGATTCTATTAACTGTTTTAAATCAATGGAATACATAATCAAGTTGCATTTTATAACCGGAATAATAATTTTATTCTCAAAACATAACGGGTTATCTGATTCAGGGAGTTTTGGAACTCCTTTAGCCAATAGAAGTGACACCACCTGGAAACTCCCACTACTTAAAATACTACTGATCATGACAGTGACTATGAGTGGTAGAATTGTGTTAAATTTTTTGTAAATTTAATTTCTTTCACCTCCTTAAAAGCTGCCCTGTTGGTGGTTGAATCTTATTCTTTTATTTTTTACATATAAATGAAGTTAAAATTAAAACCTTTTCGTACTTCGGCCCATTAAATTTTTAACGATTCTTAAACCACTTTCTTCTAATAGTATCTCATGTGGATCCCAGCAAAATATTTCTTAATAGCTCAGTCATAACACGTACAAGTAAGACATTATCTGGCAATTTTTTATAATATCTTTTTGCATATAAATTTGGGAAAGTTATTTCTTTAACTTTTAATAAAGAAAAAACTCCCTCGTGGCAACATTTATATGAAGAACCCACCTTCATTTTCGATAAGCAATTGGTAGTTAAATTCTTTGCACGGTATTACGGGACACCCAGTATATCTGTATACAGGGTGTTTCATTCATAATTGTACATAAGCTAACTGAAGAATCCTTGGCCCAAAATAAGAATATGTAATCCAAAACACTTGAATAAAATGTTCCTCTTTGCTGAGATATAGAGTGTTTTATTTCAATTTTTAAAAATTATTTTTGCCAATTATTTTGTTAATGTTTAATATCCTTTTTCCGTATTTGGCAGAAAGTTTAGGTATCTTAGGTAACATCAGACCATGGTAAAAGATAGTTCTCATTATTACCAGAGGCGTACGGCAGGGACATATGAGTAGTTTCCCCCCTCTAATTTCTACGTCACTTGTGGAATCGTCTTTTCAGTATACCTTTCTAATTTTTTAATAATGTACTCTTACTTTATAACGATAAAGTAATTATTTCTCGAGATAATTCAAGTTAAAGACAAGGCTGCACAATATTCCAATTTTAATGTTTAATTTATTTTTCATATTCGTATTGACCATTTAGGCATCTTTACTCATAAAATTACATTGGTTACGTGAAATAAGTTTTACAGTTACATTCTTCTAACATATTTAATAAATTTAACTACATTGTTGATAATATGTAATATAATAATTTACAGAAGGAAAACTAATTCATTTCTTGCGCTGTCAACTCTAGTCTGAAGTAATTATTTGAATCTAGCAGGGTTGTGTCATTGTTATCAATTTTTGATATCACTGTCAGTCATTTCGCTTGTTGTAAAATTTAAAAAAGGTATCTACTGAAATGCCACGGCATAATAACTTTTCAGATTTTGAAATGCTGAAACGTGTGTTTATGCACAAGAAAATTATTCCTGTTGTGTGGCTACTCGAAGATATCTCCAAATGTATCCAAACAGAGCCCAACCCAATCACCAGACCTTCAGAAATATTTTTATTCGATTAGGAGAAACCGGAAAATTCAAGTCCAAATGTGATATGGGACGGCCAAAAAAATATTTCTGTTGATCAAGAGGAGGATATTTTAGTGCAAATTGCTGATAATCCCCAATTAACTAAGAAAACCTGTGATCTTTCCATTTTACACCAGTCCAAAATTTATTCCTTCCTGTACGAGTGGAATTTGCACAGTCTATTAGATATAGAAACATTTTAAATCCTAATTTTGTTAACAATATTCTTTTTATCGATGAAGCCACTTTTATTCGTAGAGGAGTTTTCAACTGGAGGAACAGCCACAGTTGGGATATTGAAAATCCACATGTAGTCAGAGAGGCACATTTCCAACATGAGTTTAAAATAAATGTATGGTACGGTATTTTCGGAGATAGCTTGTTGGGCCCTTATGAATTATCCGCAAATTTAAATGGTAACTCGTACGTGCAGTTTCTTCAAACTACATTTTTTTACGAGCTCGAGCGATTGCCGGTTACTCGAATAATATGTGGTTTATGCAGGATGGCGCCCCGGCTCATTTTTATTTAGGAATTACCTAAATAATGAATTTCCTCATCGTTGGATCGGTAGAGGAAGCGTCCGGATTATAATCTCTTAGACTTTTATTCATGGGGACACATGAAATGTTTAGTATTTGCTCAAGAAATTAATACTGTCCAAGATTAATGGCAACAAATAGTAAATTCTGCCAACTTTATTAAAAATCAATCGAACATATTTTTTAATGTTAGAAGATCGTTTAACAAAAGAATACAAAAATGTATTGAAGTAAATGGGGATCTCTTTGAGTATTTGTTATAAATTATGTCTAATTTCTGTGCAATACCAGGTATTCCAGCAAAAACGTGAAAACATCTTTGTGAAGTCTAAGAGTTACTGTCGAAAGCAGCATATTAATTTTACTTCAATTAGTGAACATTAATTGTCAAATTGGCTCACTTTTAGCTGGGATACCCGGTATTGCTCTGTAGTTGTGTTTATTTGAAATTGTTACCTACCTAACATTGTAAGTATCCACTTTCATGTTAAATACAATAAACTATAATATATAATAAATACAAAAATGTAACTGTAAAACTTATTTCACGCAACCAATGCAATTTTATGAGTAAAGATGCCCAAATGAGCAATACGAATATGAAAAATAAATTAAACAGTAAAATCAGAATATTGTGCAGCCTTATCTTTAACTTCAATTATCTCGAAAAATAATTACTTTATCGTTATGAAGTAAGAGTACTAATGTTTGTAAAAACATTTTAGAATTAAAAAAAAAACATATCGAATAGACGATTCCACCAGTGGCGTAGAATTTAGAGGGGGAAACTACTCCTCTGTCCCTGCCGTACGTCTCTGGTAATAGTGAAAAACTATCTTTTACCATGGTCTGATGTTACCTAAAATACCTAAACTTTCTGCCAAATATGAAAAAGAAATATTAAACATTAACAAAATAATTGGCAAAAATAATTCTTAAAATTTGAAATAAAATACCCTGTATCTCAGTAAGGGGGCACGTTTTATCTAAGTGGTTTGGGTTACATCTTCTATTTTGGGTCAAGGATTCTTCAGTTAGGTTATGTACAATTATTAATGAAACACCCTGTATAACAATGTTACCACGATATACCGCTATAAAAAAATTCTAGATAATTTTTTACTTATAAGTATTTTTATCATGTCAATTTACGCGTACCAGACTATCATTTGGTTGTAAATAATAACAGTAAACATATCTTGACAGTCATATATCCCTGTTGTAAGACCAGGTGCTAACATTAAAGTATTTATAACGCAATTAGAATAACGTCAAGACTACGAGGTGGTATGATTCTAATTTTGAGTTTGTTGAATTTTACTATTGTTGCTCGAGATCATTCTCTACTGTTCCTTAGTATTTTCATAGCATTAAAATTAAGTAGTCTTTTCATGTATAATTTCCTAACGAGAATTAAATATATCAGTTCAATACCTACCTTAAGAAATGAATTGGTAACACAACTGCATAACAAAACAACCCTTATGACTTTTGCCAATAGGTTAGTAACTCACTCATATTTTTTTAAATTCAATATAAAGTTCATTTTATATTACTTAACTGTTCTTTTAAAGAAGTTTATACGTGTCTTGGATACATATAGCGATCAGGAGAAGCTTAGTAGGACTTAATCCGCATTTGCGCACATGGTCTGAAAAAATCTTAATTTTGGTGCTAAGAAACTGCTTTGTAAAGTAATTAATCCATTTGTTCAATATAAAAGTAGATAATAGTTGGATCTGTTTCAATAAAAACGAAGAAAATTAAGCTTTTAACTAACTACACATATTTGGTTTCTCCACAAGAGAGATTACTTCTTAATTACAGATTAGATAATATACATCATTTTGTGTCACTAAATGTACCACTGTTGATGTTGGGGCGACTACATACAAATGTAATGCAACTGTATTTATTGTTGCGTTGATTTGAACTTGATTATCACGTAGATTAGACAGACACGTGGAATGTTTTGAAATGGACTAATAGAACATAAAATACATTGTGTTAATAAAGGGTTAATTTAACATATTGCACGCACCTATTTCTCTCAAAATATATTAAGGGATATCATTTATATTTCTTTAAAGTTTGGATCAATAAATAAAATTTTATACATTGTAGAATCATTGTTTTGACTGTTAGATAAAAGTGTTATTTTCATTTACAAATCTTGTCCGAACAGTCATTTACACATTTTAACACCTGGTGTTAAGAAAATTTGCCAATGGGTGTTAATGTAAATAATAATTTAAATCACTCATTTGAAAAATTATGCATTTTTTACATTAAAATAGTCGGTTCTTAGACTAACCTCTTCGACGTTATCAATAAAAGTATAAAAGAAAATGTTGTGAAATATATTAAGCAATATATTGCAGTAAAAAAAGTATTTTAATTTGCACAGTCAGGATACAGCACGATTATAATTTTATCTTATTTTGGGTATTACTCGGGGTATATTCCAAAAAATAAATAAAAAAAAAAACAAAAAACTAAGTTTCTCATCGTATTGTTATGGAAAAAATAACGTATTTAAAAAAAGTTCCCCGAATTTTAAGAAACAAGGAAGTTATTGCATTTTGCAACTAAATCACTTTTTAGCTTAATTAACAATACTCACATTATAATGCTTGTAAATAAGTTTCTATAAAACTTAATTTTTTTTTGAATTTATCACAAATTAATAAGTTTCAAAATGATATAGTCCAAATTTTAGCTCAAAATATGCATTTGTTAATTAACAATTGACCAAAATGTTAAATATCTTGAGTTCACGTTAACAAAAATGAATTTTCTTTTTTTTAAATTAAAGGTCCCAAAAGTCTCTACCATATCTGATAAAAAAAGTATTTTTGTTTCCAAAATGGCATAAATAATGTAATTGTTGGATAATGGACTTTTCAATAAACACAATTCGCATTATTGGAGTGACTCTAATCCTCATATGTTCAGAGAGCGAAACTTTCAGGAAAGTTGGCAGTTCAATGTTTACTGTGCCATAAGAAACGATAGAGTGGTGGCATTACAATTTTATCAGGAAAATTTAAACGATAAATTAATTTTTCTCTTCTGCTAATATGTATAGGTAAATTTTTGTTTTTTTTTTTAGGTGAAAGATATCTGAATATCTTACAAAATTTGAATAATAACTAGAAAATTTACCTCTCGCCGAACATAGAAACATTTTTTATCAGCATAACGGTGCTCCCACACATAACGCATATTTAATTAATAATTATTTACAAGAAATTTTTTATGATCAATAGATTGCCTATAATGGACATTTCTTATGGCCTCCTCGCTCGCCCGATTTATCAGTTCTGAATTATTTCATTGGGGGAACTATTAAAAATAAAGTTTATGAGAGCCCATTAGCAACCATTGAAGATTGTATGCAAAGAGTAAGACACGCATTTTAAAACATATCACAGGATTCAATTAGAAGAGCCTACCCATGAGCAACTAATCCGAAGGTGCGAAAAATGTGTCGAGGTTCGAGGGCGGAATTTTAAGCAATTACTAAATTAAAATGAAATCATATTTTAAATTGATCTTATCTCTGCTATTTTAGTTCATGCCATATCTTCAATTCGATTTGTTACAGTGTTAGTGTTATTTTGCGTTTTTGTGGATATCGACTAGCAAATGTGCTGCAAGTTCTTGATATTACTTTATCACATTCTCCATATATAATAAACAAATTTAAAAAGTTTTCGTTGGTATAATTTAAACGTGCTGGAATTTTTTTACATAAGATAACGACTGATTGTTTCTAATCATGGCTATTTTGATGAAATGATTACAACAATTCATGAATTTCTAATAAAATCGCAAATATTTCAAAAAGTTGTAACTTTAACCCCCACAATGCCAATATCAGAAAAAAGGGAATTCAATTTTACACAACTTGACGTAAAAAAATACAGGGTGTTCCATTTGACCTAAACAAGTTTTCGCGGTTTGAAGTTGACAAAATGTAACGCGAAAAACGGAACATTTGGTATGATATTATTGAATTTATTTCAATTGTAGAAAGTAGTTCTCCTTGTGTTCTTTTTACGTAACAATAAGCAAATGAGGATCTTTTACACGAAGAAAGTTATAACGGTTCTTGCAAACCGTTGCACCTGTCAAAATTTCTATAAAATGTCAAATATCTCTGAAACGGCTAGGTTTAGGTATAGGATATGCATATTTTCGACTCAGAATTTTATGCTTTTTTCGAAAACTCTAAAATGTATAGGGTGTTCTATTTGAAATAAGCAAGTTGGTATCGACTTCCGGTATAAGCGGAAGTGCCAGCTGCTTGTAATTATTTTAGTTGGATTGGCCACACCGACATTAGTAATTATCTAAATTTTCAAAATTTTCTGATGCGTACTTTTCTCTATATCGATCGATTCAGTTCCCGGTGAGACACCCTGTATATTTTATTCATATCAACATTAAGGCAATACTATTTCTTTCTTTCCAATTTTTCTAATAGTTCAAAAATTACAGCCTCAAGGGCATCAAAAGGAAGTTAAGTAGCTATACTGCAACCTCAAGCTCTAAATAATTTTTAAAATTAAACTTTTTCAAACCTACAAATATATTTTTAATCATGCTTCAGGCATTTTTAACAGATTGTTTAAAGAAAACTGTAGTACTAAAACTGATAACTAACCACTGACAATTTCCTACATTAATTTGGTGGACGCAATAAATAAATGTATTGCAAATGTTTCAATAACAAAACTTACTAAACTGTTTGTAACGTATAATTTATTAAATATTCTGCATGCCTCTCTTCTTTTACATGCACAGTTAAACGTTTTCTAAACTTATCTGCCGTCATTTTTTGTACATTCTTATTTCTATTGCTTTCACAGCCTTCTACTTTAAACAAACAAAATTATTTGCAAGCGACTCATATACTGTGTTCTGAACAGAACCCTATAGCTTTCTCGATGATCATTGAACAGATTATAGAACTCATCGATCTATTTCGAAGATGATTGTTATGATTATTCCTAACAATTCTTGGATTGTGGATAGATCGTCCATTATCTTTACACTGTAACATGTCTCTTTTAAGTTGTATTGTCCAGCAAAATATGTAAATCATTTTGCAAAAATACCAGATACATAACTTCTATTAAAAAATACTATAGGTAGTACACACACTCAATGTGACAGGTCATTTTGGTTAGAACCTCCATTATTTGTTGATATACTTTGAACTGTGAATAAGATACCATTGCAAAAATGTCTCACTAGCTTTTTTGCTATCCACTTGTCAATAAGTGCAGGGGAAAACTTATATTTTGAGACATATGGTTAAGTAAGTTTTGATATCGTGGACAGCTCAATAAATAAATTAAAATCTATGATAAAAATGAGTGCAATTGTTCTGCAATAATAATCTTTAAATCCCTCAATAATTGGAAATAGACCCATACAAAATTATTCAAGACGACTGATGTCTGAATAGAGATACATGAATTGGGTGTTATCGTAGAAATGCCTAGCATCGACGTGATTATAATTTACAATCCTTTAATGTCTAATCTGTGCAAGTTACTTTTAGAATTGTTCAGAAAAAGATAGTGGTAGCATTAGAAGAAATTGAAACTGCCGAAACTATCATAGCTATATAGTGAGTTGTAAAAATTTTAATTGTTGACTTTCCAATGAAACAAATAAAATAGTTTTTTCTTTGAAAAAATAGTTTCATAAATATAATTCGCTCTTTTGATAATTATAGCCTTAAGTATGTTGACATTTAGGAAAGAAATTCCAAACGATTAAGCGGAAAAGATACCCCAATCGGCCGTATCAGGATTATCTTATCAAAATGCATTCAAGCAGTTTTCAAAACTCTACAATCAAATTTCAATTATCAGTCAATTTTAATATTCTTACAGCACTATTATGGATGAAACGCTGAGTTAATAGACCTGGAGCTAGCGACAGTTCGGAGGCTTATGACAGTTTACCATTCGTAATGCCTGTTTTTTTTAAAGTCATGTGAGCTGATTTATTATGTCTTTAGGCATACGACTAGGGTGTCTTCTATTGGGGGAAAAGTTAATTAGAATATGTCCTTTTTATACAATTTTTTAAAAATATTTATCGGTAAATACCATACTGTATTCATTCTGAACATGATACGTAAATGTCTGATGAAAAGGGCATACAAATTAGTTGTCTCTGTATCCGTAGCATACTAGCTCAAAGGTATCATTTCTGACCTCAAACATGAATAGTTCACCTCATGAAATTGTTTCTGTAGGTTCCAAGAACAATGAAAAATACCCTACTTAATTGACATACCGATTGACTGTCACTGAACTGGTGACATGCACGGTCAAAGTTGCATATACTCAAAGTAAGTTTTTATGGTCGTTAACTGTACACCATTTGGTTTCTTCATTTATTATTGAGTCCTTAACCTATAAAATAATTGGCATACTATTTGACCGTGGTTAAGGGGCGGCATGCATGATCAAAGTTGCATAATCTCAAGGTAACTTTTAACGATGGTTAACTGTATGCCGCTCGGTTTCTTCGCTTATTTTGAAGTTTTGAACCTACAAAATAATTGGCGTACCAAATGACCATAGCTGATCTGGTTATGAAGTAGATATACAATTGATATATTATATAATAAATTTTTTTGGTGGTTTATACATTCAAAGATGTATTTTTTGAGTCGCAGTAGAAACTTTGTAAGAAAAAGCGCGCTTGATCGCTATGAGAATATCAGCATTGGTAAATATCATAAGACTCATGATTTTTTTTATAATCCAATTTTGAATCAGGACTGGGGTACATGAACTGCATTTTAAATCAAAAACAAAAATTTTCCTTATATAATATTAAGTTCAAAAACTGTCATAATTTTATGTTTTTCCCCACATTAGACGCATTGGTAAAGAGAAAAAATTCTTAAAAAAACCCTTTATATTAGCAACGAACGTGTAAAAATTCAATAAACGTTTACTTTAAATTTTAAATCATACCTATTTTATGTTTATTATTTTCATTTTTTGGAAAAAATATTGAACTAATCAGCCATATTGGATTTTAATGTTATGTTGGATTTTAATTCAGTTGAATTTATTATAACAATATTTATACACATTTATTTTACTGAAATGTTGGGTAAAGAAGGTTTGTAGTGTAAAGAGTGCTCTATAAATACTCCAGTCAATGAGTGCTTAAAAGAGGGGTGTAGAGTAAATGGAATATGCGAGAATTTTTGACTTCAGGACTTTGTTAGCAGTAGTTGGTAGGTAAACATACTAAATGTCCCCGTCCCTGGGAGGTGAGTTTACGTTGGGAGGGGGGGAAAGGTCCCATTTTTGGGTTTTTCGTTTATATCTCAGAAACGGTGGACTCTAGAAAAAATATGTTCCAAATAAAAATGAAAGCTAACTAAATTTCCGATAAAATTGTTTATATACATATTTGTCGAATTTCCAACGGTTTTCGGGATATACGTTATTGGAAATCAATAATTTTCGAAAAAATTATTTTTACCTAACTCCTTCTGTTAAATATTTGCTTCTAATGTTAAAAAAGAAGTTGTAGAGCATTAAATTTACTTCATTTTCATATACACTTTTGCTACTTTATCTTCAACCAATCAAAAGTTACAGAATTTCTAACATGTACGCTCATTTTAAAAAAAGTGCTGGAAATTCAACTTTAAATGCGTTCAGGCACAAAACCTTCATTAGAACGGCGTACAACAGCAAGCATAACATCGCAAATTTGCTTCTTACCGAAGCCGCAGCTGAACAGCATTTATACCGCACATACCATCATGTGCAACTTTGGCAGGATAACAGGTTAAAAGCTGAATAATGTAGCTGGAAAAGAACACAGGCAGGCCTATCTCCAGTCACTTCTTCTATGCCTCCCGCTCCACAGCACCGAAGCTTCTTGCAAATAAAAGAAAGGTTGCCGAGCAGCATGCGGTTGCAGGAAAAGCGGGCTGCGATGTTTGGTGATGTGCCTTCAATGCAACAACACCTGTGAAAACGCTTTAGACGAAGACATCGGAGACCTGATGAAGAATGACGAAGATGACCCTGATGAAATAAATAAAGGTGAGGAGATGGACAGGGCAGAAGACTCACTGGAGCAATATGATGATGACCCAGGAGAAAGATCAGACGCAGAAAATACCGAAAATTTGATAGGAGAGTTGATTTTTTCCCATTCTCCTTCGTTTTCCCCTCTACACCTCTCACTCTATTTCTGTCCCTTTCCCTCTCAATCCATTTATCTCTTTCCTTACCTGTTTTAGACGTAAAAATGGGTTAAAAGTAATAAGTGTGCAACACGTAGTCAGTAGTCCAAGGCTGACTTTATTGTCTCTTTAAAAGAAATAAAATTAGGTAGATTGGATATTTTAACCTCGCCACAATAAAATTGTGAAAGGTTACTAAAATTGGTTCAAAAACGAAAATTGAGATAACATCAAATCTTTACGTTTTGGGGTCCTAGGAACCCAAAAAAGTGGTTTTTGAAAAACGTCTGTGTGTGTGTATGTGTTTTAGCACGATCGGATTGCAATGAGGAAATTTTGACGATTGTCATTGTAATCGTTTGTCATCCGATAACGTTGGTGTCATGTCATGTTAATAAGATTTCGGCATATTTGTAACTTTTAGTGACTGCACCAGTGGATTGTCACAAACTTTAAAGGTAGATGTAACAATATCAATATCATGCTTTCTGTACCTTCATTGGTGAATTTATTATAGATATCACTTTACCAATTTTCAGTTTGTTGCTTTATAAATCTGTAGTATTTAGGATAACTAGACTTTCTTAGTCGTTCAAGTGATGTTAAAGTTGTTAATATCCTAATAGTATATTATTCAACGAGCGATAATGTAGGTAATAACTCGCATAGATGAAATTTGCAGCACGAACCGCAGGCGAGTGTTGTAAATTGAGGGTTTTTTAGTGCCCCAGAAAATCTGAAAAGGTTTTGGATGAGATCGGATTACGTTTAGTGCCGTTTTGTCACACAATTTAATGCTCTATTCGTCTTCAAAGATGCACCTAGCGGGGAGGTTCCAGCCGCTTCCGGTAGCTGCCGATTTTTTTATTAAGTATCGTGACGTTTTTCCTCGTGTTTTAGAAGCTGATAAAAATGATTCTAGCTCAGGAACTGAGGCCTTTGATGAGCCTGGTCCTGCAACAGCTATAAAACGGCGCCGGAGAAATTAACTTAATAGTGAAAACTTATGTTAAGTAGAAAGACTTGAAATAAACTTTGTAACATTCAATTTTAAATGTTTTCATTATTTCCCGATATTCAAGCGGTTTCAAACCCTATCCTCAAATTTTCGTAAATTGTTAAATGTTTTTAGCTTTTCCTGGCTTCCTTTGATCAATTTATTGTGATCATAAGTTGTTTTTTTTTAAATTAACAAAAATAAAATAGTTTTGAAAACACTCGTTTTTGGCGTAATTTTTTCAAAATTTGCGGTATTTCCGGTATAAAATTTTGGTGAGAAGTGAAAAATTCGGAATCAGCGACCCAAAAACCATAAGGTAGGCTTATAAAACTAAATCGTCCTATTTTTTTTCCAGGTAATATTCTCTATTGCCTAGAGTACAGTCCATGTAAATACTTTCATTATATGATTCGTAATAATATAATAAAACTGAGTAAAAACAAACAATGTTTTATCTCACTAGATTCTTGTAAGATCTTGTAATGGCAACCGGTTTCGTGATCTAAGACTTGCTTCACATCATCAGGCCACAAGACTATAACAATGACAAAATATTTTATAAACAATGAAATTAGGAGTAAAAATAAGAATCACAAAAAAAATTTTGCATAAGAAAAAATTCACCAAATTTTTTTTTTGTAATTCTTATTTTTACTCCTAATTTTATTGTCTATAAAATATTTTGTCTTTGTTATAGTCTTGTGGCCTGATGATGTGAAGCAAGTCTTAGTTCATGAAACCAGTTGCCATTACAAGATTAAACAATTTAGTGAGATAAGACATTGTTTGTTTTACTCAGTATGAACAACTCACTTGGGGTCTACTCTATGGAATTAATATAATAAAAGCTATAATTATAAAAAAAGTGTTGTGTGCCAATTATATAATTGCAATTACCTTATTTTTATTGTTAAAATGTTGTTAATCATCATGGTAGCCTCAACATACTCATTTCTAGAGGAACATCGAAATCGGGCGTACATGTTAGAAATTCTATAACTTTTGATTGGTAGACGATAAAGTAGCAAAAGTGTACATGAAAGTGAAGGAAATTTAATGCTCTATAACTTATTGAAAAAATATCCAATCTACCTAATTTTATTTCCTTTCAAGAGACAATAAAGTCAGCCTTGAACTACTGACTAGTGTCGCACACTTATTACTTTTAACACATTTTTCGTCCCCACCCCTCTCCCTCCGTAAGCTCGCCTCCCAGGGGCTGGATGGGGATTTTTAGTATGTTTACCTACTAACTACTCCTAACAAAGTCCTGAAGTCAAAAATTCTCGCACATTCCATGCACTCTGCAATATATTAATTGACTGGATTTAAACGCAGATTATTGACGCCATTGGAGCTGTAATTTTCATGTGTTTCAAAAGGTATAAATTACATTATAAACAGCACAGCTACGGTTGGTATGCCAATTATTGTATAGGTTCAAAACTCCATAATAAACGAGGAAATCAAACGGCTACTTTGTTAAACATTTCTAGATCCATTATACTGCTTATGACGATTGACTAAATAGACGCTCTCTGGGATAAACAAATGCAATTATTCATAAACTATCAAACCGATCTGGCTGAAATTTCGTATACTGATAAAGACCAGTAATGGCCTCGCCACCAATATGTTATATGTCACTTACTACCATTATTGCAAAAGTTTATTAACATTTATAAAATACTACAAAAAAGGGTTTTTTCGCCATTATCTTGATAATTTATTTATCAATTTTAACGCATAAAAAATGAAATTTTTAATACCTACAACTTTTACTAATACAACTTTTCTCTAAAACGGCCCGAAATACTGAGTTTTCCGACTTTAGTCGTTGTTTATAAAAAAATAGGGCTAATCTGGCTGTACATCTGTACGTATTTATCATTTACTAATCCCCTCTACGACTTACAACCATACCTGTAATAAATTAAATCAACTATTTTTTTATACAACTGGAGTAATGATACTGATAAGTATTATACAGTATAGATTAGTAAGTGAACAACAAATGGATTAATTATTGTCAGAACCAGCAAATTCAAAATGTGAGTTTGCCAAAACTTCTTTTGTCACTCTTTCATTTAACAATGTTAAATCAGTTATAAGAAGTTGAGGTGGTACCACCGAGAGTACCTCCTGACCACTATAGCATCCAAGGATAAATTCATTAATCAGTTCAAAATTCTTTAGCTTAACTAGAAAATTTATTTTTAAACGAGTCCATTTTACGGGCAACCGCACTCATCAACCACCATTTTGGGTAAGTCTCTTTTAATTAGGTTAGAATCGGGACCGTAATAGATCAGACTCATACTAGAAAATTTTAGGGGCGCACAACACGGGGTCATCCCCGAGAGTTGTTGGGTCTTTCTAACTTCCTCTATCACTTGCGTGTGAAACGTCGCGTAGGTATCCGGCGTTCGATGGTGCCCGCAGTCGCCTCGGCAATAGTTCGCGTAGTATCTGAAAACCAAAAATGAATATTAGATTATTTATATGTAAATTAATATAATAAAAAAATTCAATTGATTTTCCAAAAACAACGCATTTTTTTAGTCTTCACACAGACTGTGAAAAAAACTATTAGTACAGTAAAGAAAGCATTTTAATTTGCACAGTCTGGTAACAGCAAGATTATAAATTTATCCTGTTTTTGGTATCACCCGGAGTATATTTCTAAGTTTTGGACCTCGAAAGCCTTATGCTAATTTTCTTATAAACAATTAAAGTTTTTTTTACCGCGTTTTTCGAGCTTAAAATCTAAATAACTCCGGTTCTGTAAATCGGATCTGGACAAACTAAAAACCAGTCTCTTCGTAATAAAATTGCCAATAAATTCCCGTTAGTTTCAAGTCTCTGAAGTACGTACGGTCGTGAGCGAAAAGGAAGAAAGGAAGAAAAAGTCTTATAAAGGTATTTTGCTAAAATCTAGTTGTGTATATCTAATTTTAATTTTTGTGACATTGTCAGTTAGTTGTCATAATTTATTGCAAGTGTGCAAAAAAATAAAATATGCCTCATATAAGTAAATCTGGAGTTATTGCTAAAGCAGAAGATGGATGGCCAATGAGACAAATTGCACTTCATTATAGTATTAACAAAAATTCGGTGTGTAACATTTTAAGAAAGTGGAGAATAAACAGTACGATTAGTAGAAATCCTGTATCAGGGCAACGAAGGATATCAACTCAACAACAAGATTTGCAATTGGTAAATGCTTTAGTAGAAAATCCATTTTATTCAGGCTGCTGAAGAAACGAATTTTCCTGGATCGAGTAGTACTGGTCGCCGGCGAGTAAGAGAATCGGAGCTACGCTGTCATGCAGCAGCACAGAAATACTTACTTAAAGCTGAACATAAAGAAGCTCGAGTAGGATTTGCGCTTGAATTTTTAGCGCATGATGTAAATTTTTGGATCAATATAATCTCTGCAGACGAAAAACTTTCCAGTCAACACGCAGCGGTCGTATTCGTGTTTACCGCCCTCCGAATACTCGATTCGATGAGAAATATATATCTAACAATGATGAAAGTGGTAGATTTTCCGTCAATATGTGGACTTGAATATCGGCACGTGGTCTTGGTGTTTTGTATATTGAGGAACGATTTAATAGTGAAACGTATATTAGGATTTTAGACAATATTATGCTCCCTTCTGTGTCACAATTATTTCCTAATAATGAGTTCATATTTCAACAAGACAATTGTTCCGTTCATACTGCTCATACCGTAACTAACTGGTTTCAAGATAACAATATCAATGTTATCATCAGACCATCAGTCATAGTCCAGATCTTAACCCTGTGGAAGAAGTATGGGGACTACTCGTAAGAAGTATCCAAAAACGAAATGTGAGACCACGGAATGCCGAAGAGTTACTGGAAATAGTAAATAATGCTTTGGAAAATATTATTACTAATGATTATTGTATAAGGTTATTTAATTCTATGCCAAACAGACTTATAGAAGTTATAAATAGATATGGTGCAATAACGAAATATTAATAGTTAGTTTCTTGTTAAGTAGGATATCCTTTGTCCTTTGATCCAGGATTTCTACTAATCGTACCGTTTATTCTCCATTTTCTTAAAATGTTACACACCATATTTTTGTTAATGTTATAACGCAGTGCAATTTGTCCCATTAACTATCCATCATTTACTATAGCAATAACTACAGCATTAAAATAAAAAATAAATTAAAAGTGATATCTGTTTTATTTCGGCTACTCATTACATATTCAGATAGAGACAGATTTATATTAGAAAAAAAAGTTGTCCTATTTTTTTCTGCCCACGACAGTACATAACCTACAAAAATGAAAAAACGAGAAAAAAACAGTATTTTTTTCAATTTAGTGCCCAGGACCGTCAACTAGACAACTTAAACCATTTTATTTAGAAGACAATATAAATCGAGATATAAATTTAATGTAAGTATTCATATTTATATAGAAAAATAATTAAAAAAAAGTTTTATAGAGGTTTATACGTTAGCAATCGTTGGTACATGTGTACATATAAATTTGGAAATAAAAATAGTAACTTTCATTATTAACAAAAAACTAAATTGATGATCGCATTGCGAGGGAAAAAATAACATATTTAAAAAAAAAGTCCTCTGTATGTTAAAAAACAAGGAAGTGATTGCATTTTGCAACTAAGCTCTATGAAATAACAAATTTTAAATAAAAAAAACAACAAAAAACTAAGTTTCTCATCGTATTGTTGGGGAAAAAATAACAAATTAAAAAAAAAATCTTCCGAATTTTAAGAAACAAGAAAGTTATTGCATTTTGTTACTAAATCACTTTTTAGCTCAATTAACAATACTTACTTTATAATGATTGTAAATTAGTTTTTATAAAACTTTTTTTTTTTAATTTATCACATCAAACGAATAGATTTCAAAATGATACAGTCCAAATTTTAGCTCAAAATATGCATTTGTTAATTAACAATTGACCAAAATGCAAAAAGTTGAATATCTGGAGTTTACGTTAACAAAAATGAACTTTCTTTTTTATATATTAAAGGTCCCAAAATTCTCTACTAGATCTGATAAAAAAAATTTTTTTTCAAAATGGCCGAAAAAATGCAATTGTTATTATTTGTGTTGCGGACCTCTAGCGTATGCGACCCACCATACGCCTTAGCGTTTTGTGGGCCGCATAATAATAACCGCTACGTCCGTAGCAGAGTTTCGCTATTGCCCACGGGAGGGCGATATACTTCCGGCTCGTGAAAAGCAGAGAGACATTTTTGTTGGCGTATATGTTTGATAATCTCACAAAACTCGTTTTATCCGAGGCATCTGATGGATTTTGGGATTGTCAACACAGGAAAATTTTATCCATCTGTTGTTATTCCGTTTAGCGGAATATTTTGTTGTTGTGAGTAAATTTTAACTGCGGAAGCAGAATATTTAAGTATAGAAGGTAAGCTAACCTCTTCACGCCATCTTATTTGTTCTCTACCCACGTGTTTCACAAATTCACAGGCTTTCCTTTGGAAGATCGTGTCGATTGAAAGACGGACACGACCCCATTCATCCAGCTGTGGCTTTCTAGGAACATTGGTGGATTGTTCCCTCATCAGTAAGGTAAATTATATTTCTTTTGTAGGTTATGTCAGGTTTAAATTGCTTTCATGAGGCACGCTACACGTGCATTTCCGACCATGCAAATTAAAGCGTGATATCTTTAGGGTTCCACGGACGGGGCATCCAGACACAGTAGAAAGTTCCAGGGCTGGAGAGGCTATAATCAACCCCATCCTCGGGTCAAATTCTTTCGTCCCGAAGACACCACCGTAGGGCTACAGTTTCTTCAACGTCGAAGTCGGTATCGTACCACCCTAGATAAGTGTGTTGTTTTTATTTACCGGGGACCACCTTCAGTGGTTCTGCGCGGTGATATTCCATTGATACTTACTTTTGTATTGTAACTTGTACATATTTAAAAATTTTATGCATTTACATTTATTTAAGGAGGTTCTCTAAATCAGACCCATTGTGGCCGAATTTATTACCATTTATCCTCACGTTGTAAACCGATGTGTAGCTACACGAGGCATTTTATTAATGTTGTAATTTATTAATCAAGAAATTTGCCACATCTTCTGAACATCGCCAGGTTACATGCTAGAGAACCATTATTTGTAAATTCTGTAATATAGTCATTTCATGTTTAAAGAAAGTGTCATTATTTCGTCTGCGACCACTACGTATGGAACTCTCAGTGATTTGTGTAAGTAAGTAAACTAATAATTTGTCATAGTTTATGTAAACTTGGGCTTAACGCCCTAAGATAGTCTGAGCTAGAGAAATTTTATCGTGGGCACGTTACATCACTTATCCGGGTTAAGTTGTGTCTGCGATATCTGCTACGCTACAATAGCCCAAGTGATTTCTTTATGTAATATCTTGTAACCATTAATATCCAACGTATTTATTTGTTTATGTATGTATAAATCGTAGCATTTGAGTTATAAAAAATTGTCAAAAAAGTAACCAAAATTACATTTAAAAAAATTCTTTTCAATTGCATTCGAAAGCTGGCGTCGAGATTTATATTTTGAAAAGTAATTTTTCATTTTGGACTTAATGGCATAAAATGGCGGGCATTTTAAATTTTAGATAACAAATGCAATGTTGGCCAACGGGTTCAATATTTTGACACTAACATTTCAGGGTCTTTTATTACCTCAAAAAGTATATTTTTTGAAAGTTTGATGCAAATTGGTCTAATTGACAGTCTTGAGTACTAAAAGTTTTGTAGGTTATGTACGTACTTCAGAGATTTGAAACTAACGAGGATTTATTGGCAATTTTATTAAGAATAGAGTGGTGGTGGTGACATTGGATAAAGCATGCTAGGAAATCGAGGTCTGTTAATTCAGTCGATTTTTTTTAACTCTTGGTTCAAAAGAAGTTACTGTTAAATCAAAGAGAGATGTTTCTAGTATTATCAGAATTTCACTAAATTACATATTCGTTTTCTTTAGAATGTGGGACTCAAAACTGGACTATCACGACAAAGGTCGCTTTGCGAATTTCTCGGCTGCATTACATTATAGTGATCGGCAAGCAAGTCAAAAAGTAAAAAAAGAAGTCACGGCACTTACCCTTGCGGTGCTATCACCCAGTCGTCCCATTCCAGGGCCTTAAAGCTAACATAAAACCTCTGCTTGCAGCACTGATTCCCAGAATCAGCCGAGCAGTCTATTGCTCTCCTCCTCACTCTTTTCGCTGTATTTGGATCGGTGTGTATGACAAGGAAGGGTCGGTTGTGATTCGATCTCTCATCTCTGTCAGAGTTAAAAAGGTGGATATGCCAATTTGAACAGCAACTGCAGTCTACGAACAAGCGAAGTTTCTCCTTGCTTGATTCAGTCAACCACGAGCGAACCATCCCGGTCAGATCTACTTTCTGCCAACCGCTGTTGGATGCTTCTAGAGATATTGAGATAGGGTCCGCTGTGACGCGGTCAAATTGCTGGAAAAGACAAATAAATAAAAAATTAAGTTTTCTAAGTAGGCCATGAAGAAAGTTTATTTTAAAATAATCCGATTTTATTAGCTTCAACTTAAAATTAAAACAAATTAATTAAAAACTTAAAGGAATTGTTCGATATGTCGTCCTTCTTCATTAATACACTTTTGACATAGTTTAATATTGAACTACACGCACTCCTTAAAGCATTTCTGTTAACAGCAGCCAAAGTATTTCTCGCACGTTCTTCTAAAATTTGAATATTTTCTGGTGGTTCAAATGAATAAACTTCGTTTTTGTATGCCCCCAAAGAAAATAGTCCAATGGAGTGAGATCAGGAGACTTGGCTGGCCAGAGAACGTTGCCATTATTTGCAATTATTTTATCATCAAAAGTTGCTCTTAAGAATTGTGTTACGATGCCGCTATTATGTGCTGGACAAGCATTGTGATGAAACCAAATCTGGTTAATAACTTCTACAGCAAGTCTAAGAGCTGGTATTATTTGTTCTTGCAACATTCGCAAATAATTTGCACCGTTCAAATTAACATAAATAAATGGTCCAATAATACGATTATCTGGAAAGTATTTTTTTATAATGAATTATTATCAATGAACGATTTAAATAAGTTTACCTATGATGCCACACCAGACATTCAATCCAAACTTGGTTTGAAACCTTCTTTGGCCAATTATGTGAGGGTTCTGGATACTCCAGTAGTGTGTTTTATATTTATTGAAAACACCACAATTGGTGAATCTAGTCTCGTCTGTTCATAATACTTTTGAATGAAAGTCTGAGTTCTGTAGACATTTTTGTACAAACCAATCACAGTATGTTACTCTTATCTCATAGTCATTTTCTTGTAAACCTTGAACGATGGTTGGTTTATACGGGTGATAATGATTTTTCTTTAAAATGTTATGCACAGTTGTTTTGGGAACATTTACCTGATTTGAAATTTGTCTTACAGATGATGTAGCATTATCTTCTACGTATTCTATTACAACGTTATTTCGCTCTTCGTTATCTATCTCATAAGTATAATTTCTTTTTCCATTAAATCGTCCATAATTTAATAAATTAATAACAAGAGTCCTAAAATACCTTTGATTCGGTTGCACAGGTTCTGGAAAGTTATCCTCATAAATTCTTGATGCCTCATCAGTATTTCTATTTGATTTAAAATAAATCTCTAGCATATCTAACTTTTCTTTTGTATATCCCAAAGCCATAATAAAATCAAAAAAAGAACTTAATAAAAGAAACACACAAAATTAGTTATTACAAAGTAATGGTAGTTCAAAGTGAACCATTAGTAACAAGAAAAGCAACAAGAAATGTCAATTAAACATTATTTTGTCTATTGTCATAGTAACAAGATCCATGGCGCCTACTATTATTTATTTATTAACGGGATTATCCTTATTAGGTATTACATATGAATACAAAAGTAAAGTATGTTCATATGTATAAGACTAATACAAATTTGAGAAGAAAAAAAAATTACAAAGGAAACCACTTTAAAGCTAATTTCAATACAATGTAAGATGTAATAACTTCAGGCAAACATTAATACCGTTATTTTAATTTATTTGGGTGGTGCAAATCAATTCAACAACTCATTTGAACGTGTTTTAAATTTTGTTCTAATTTTAAGTTGAAGCTAATAAAATTGGATTATTTTAAAATAAATTTTCTCCATAGCCTATTTAGAAAACTTATTTTTTTCATATTTTACACCAGTAAATAATTTTTTCCTGACATTGGGATTCTTCATTGAAAGGAGAATTAAGGGTGCTATTGAACGTACAAAAAATCCAATATGAAAAAAAAACAAAGTTAGTTGCATTAACTGAAAAACAAATGACGGTAGAAATTTCTTGGTAACGTCAACGAAAGCACCTTAAGAAAGTGTCATAACAATGTACTTATTAAAATATCACCAGTCATCAAATTGGGTAGATACTGAAAATTTTTTAAAATGCACCTTTTCTGTTTTTTGAAAATATTTCGGAAACGAAGATAGCTAAGCCAAATTTAAAAACGGCATCGAAACGGTCACAAAATTCTTCAAAATAGTCCCCATTTAACCGTTTCCCTATTTATAATAATAACAGAGGTAGCAAGCGATACATGCACCCCCAATTTGGGACACAGTGTATAAGGTGCAAAAAGGGGTAAACCTCGGAATGAAAGATAGTAAGCTATAAACTGTAATAAATCTTTGTTTTGATATTTTACAAGTTAGCTCAAAAGTCTCATAGAATTTCATGTACGCGAGTCAAGATATTCAAGGTCAAATATAGCAAAACCGGTTTCTTGTAAATATTATTTTCTTTGCTTTCAATGATATTTGGAGTTATTGAAAAATTGTAGATCATAAAATCCTCTACAAATTCGCTCTTAGGTAATATTTTATACAATTAACTGTTCTAGAAATAGAGCACGCCCAAGTAGCACAAATTGCTTTTTAAAAACTCTATAACTATCTACTCCACCTTTTTATAAAGCTTAATACTTTATAATTAAGAGTTAACAACAATAGTCCTGTATTAATGAAGTATCTATATACCCAAAATAGGCACAGTTTATACAGCCTGGGTAAACTCTGTAAAAGGTACATAAATGTTTAAAGTAACATTATGGCAACCTCTTTGTTTTATCTTACCAGCTGTTATAAATCATATGATTGCTAAGAAGTTGTTATATAATTGCTGCAAGTAAGTTTTTATACAGTAAAAATTCCTCTAAATGTTAGTTACTGTTTGCAGTTATAAAGCATCGATATCACAGTGTCTCTAGCAGCTTCAATGTAATACCTTTCTTATGGCAAATTATTAGGAAGCTGAATGAATATTGCCTGCGAATTAGTGTATGCTGGTGGTTCGTAAAAAACTAAATTTGTCTGTTGAAATGTGCTATTCTACTTCGAAATAAATAGACGCGCCTCCAAAATTCCGTGAATTTGATAAGTTGAAAATTATTTAAAAAAATATATTTTTAAATTTTTTTCTATAGAATTATTTTAAAATGATAAGTCACGTATTTTGAACACCCCCATAAGTGATTGCTGTAAATATTTTGCAAGGTGTTCCTTTTCAAGCGATAAAAAGTTGATTATACCTCAAACCGGCAACAATGGCCGCCCTGTCATATTTACTTTTAGAAAATACAATATGGTTCCCTATAAGTACCCAAAGAAGGTTACTACAGAAGCAGTTACAAATTCTTAAAGCAGCATTTTGGCTGTGTAGAAGTAGTAGTGGAAGACAAAATCCTTGGACAGGTGAATTTACTTTGATAGAAATCCACATTTTGTGCAATAATTGAATTCATGATAACATCATTTTGAATTTAAGGGAATTTTGTTTGAATTTCAGACCTATTTTTTTAATTGATTTTGATGGATTTTTGAGTTTAATGAGAAAATGACTGCATAATTTTTTTTAAATAATAATAATAATACCACAGGTAATTACGATACCCTTTATCCTGGAAGAGCCTTGTGTGGGAGAAGGCTATATATTTAGAGACAGAAGGAACACACCAAATATCCTAGTATAGTGAAAAAATCCCTATCACAGTATTTTCCACTGCCACGTCTGGGAATCGAACCCAGAACTTTTGGGTGAGAGGCAAGTGCGCTTACCTCTCTACCATCAGTCATACATAACAAGAACGATTCGAAAGCAAATCAAATGATATTGGAGGTTATGAAATGGAGTAAATTTAACTGTATAAGAGTTCTATAAAAACGGAAGATTGCAGCTACATAGCTCCAAAACAGAATTTCAGCTGAATAAATGCTTTATAAAATACTCCTACTATATGTAAAAAGCATTTATAAATAATCTATAATCGAGCTGATGTAAATGGCATTTGACATAAATAACTACATTGCTGTAAAATTTTGCTTTAAAAACTTTTAAAACTCAATGTTATAAAACCGTTATAGAGAAATTGCTAAACTGCAAAACGCATGTTTAAATGTTATATAGAGATTTATACACCTGTTATCAGTATACATAGTGTGTATCTGTATAATAGACCTTACTAAGCCTCTTATAAATAAAAAAAAAACTGTATAAGATGCTTTAATAAAGAAGCTTTATGTTTATGCTGTGAAAGCATTTTACCAGCAATCTTATTCCGCCGAGTTACTTTATAAGCAGTTTAGTGTTGAATAAAGCTTCAATATAACCAATTTTCTGTACAAGTTGCCATAATGTATTATTTATAAAGTTTTAAGTGTAATAAGAGGGTGACATGTGTTACTTGGGCGAAGAGTGGGAAACGCTTAGCCATATGTATGATGACGCTAGGTCGAATGTGGAATTCAATACATAGTAGTAGTAGTGAAGATAATACTTTCTCCATTGTTTTTAATAAATACGTCAAATATTTTCAATCACCTTATGGCTCATGTATTGCTGTTGTATTCATGTTACTCAGACTACCGTAAAAACATTAAAGCAACGGAACAACAGAGAAGAACTGCTGCTCTTTCAACATCTTACGAACATTTCAATTTGGTCAATCAGCTCAAGTATTTTAGCAAGAAAATTGCCCTTCAGAATCAGAATACAGTATTGACAATTTTCGTTATATGCAATTCATCAAATCAACAAGGCTCAACAAACCAGTACAGTGATCATCTCTTTCATCTACAAGAGCAGCAGCTCGACAGCATATCAATCGTGTCTACTACCAGATCCAAACTTGGTTAGAGAATGATTTAGAACCCTAGAAATGGGGATGGATATTGCAAAATCAAACCCTGGAACCGACAACAATATTATTATCATCAGCATCAGAAGAACTGCTCGATATAATATTCTGCAATTGCAAGAAAAGCTGTGGTTCGAGTTGCGGGTGTAGAAAAGTAGGGTCGCAATGCTGCTCAGTTTGTGGTCAGTATAACGAATAAGCATGCCAAATATCTAAATATCCAAATCATCTTGATGAAGAATTTGTATCTGAAGTCCTTGAGACTCTAAAGCCGAATATAACAGACAACGAGGATGATGATAATGAATTGGAAGTTCAAGTTGAGCGCCCAGAAGAGGAAGACGATGACGAACAAGAGGAATATTAAGCTGCATGCTTGCTATTAAGGTGGGCATATTCGAGGGAGAGATCCGATAAGGAAATATTTATTATTTTTGGCCATAACTTTTTTTAAAATACATATATCGGTAAAAAAATATAAGACTACCTAAGTAGAACTATGACAGGTGTAGTGATATGAATTTTCACTCAATAATTTCAGTTGTTTGCAAAATTAAAATTAGTTAATTTAAATTAAAAAATTAGTGAGAATCTTCATATTTTGAAGTTTTAAATTAAGTAATTTTGGAAACCGCTGAAATTATTGAGTGAAAATTCATATCACTTCACCTCTCACAGTTCTACTTAGGTAGTCTTATACTTTCTTTATCAATATAGAGGCTGTCCATTTTATCAGGGCCCTCGACAATATCTCACTTAATATCAGTTGTACAAAAAAAAAATATTTCTACGAAAATTGTGCCGACTTATATAACCTACAAAATGTTTTAAAGACATTTGAAATCCATGGCCTACTTTAAGAGTTATGGCGGAAAATATCGAAAATGCGGAAAACGTCTAGGCCAATAAAGAGATACGAGAAAAATTCTAGGGCAATTTTTTTTTAAAAACAGAGTTTTTCAACGAGGTTTTATCTATTTTTTTTCAAAACCGCTCTATTTTGAGATTTACTCTTCAAGCTGTTAAAAAAATTATTTTGAAACGGGCGGGGAATGGCGCCATTAAATAGAGTATCTTCCTCCCTTTTCAACGATATATCACACGCCATATTTATTCATTGGTACTACGTTAGTAATTATAAAAACATTTTATTAAAACCAATAATTTTTTTTAACAAGCATTATATTTGCCGTGGAGAAGCATGATTAAATAAAACGATAAAATAATTCAATAAGTTGTTCAAATCATTACTATAATAAAACATTAACATAATTAAGAAGGATAAAGTAAATTCAGGTAACAAAAACAAATTAATAATAAAAAGAATATAGCACACAGAACATTAATATTTATCTAATCCTAAAAATAATTTTCAAGATATCATATCAAGTGTTCAAAGTGTCCACAGCGATTTCTTATGCACAATCGAGCGCGGCGAGGCACTGCATTTAAAACATTACTCAGCATTTCGGGGGTAACTGTAATACATGCCTGTTGAATTCGAGCTTTTAGGTCCTCTACATTTTGCGGTGTCGTCGAAAACACCTTATCTTTAATATACCTCTATAGAAAAAAATACATTGGAGTTATATCTGGAGAACGAGGGGGCCACCGAATAAATCCATTGGTACCTATCCAATGTTGAGGCAAAATTTCGTCTAAACAATCTAGGCAAATCTGGGAATTGTGGGGAGGAGCTCCATCTTGTTGAAAATATTGAAAGTTGTGTGGATTCTCTAAAGGTAGGTCATCTAAGAATTCATTAAATTCATTTCTCAAAAAGTTTAGGTACCTTTGACCACTGAGGTGACCATCATAAAAACAAGGACCTATTAAATTGGTGCCTAAAATACCTATCCACACATTTATTGAAAAACAATTTTGAAACCCAGTCGGTCTATACCAGTGTGTATTTTCAGAAGTCCATTTGTAATGATTATTGCTATTAAAAAATCCATTTTTGGAAAAAATCGTTTTGTCGGCGTCGGACCAAAGTATCTTACTACATATTAATGGATCGGCACGCTTCTTTTCCAACAGCCACCTTGGTTTGTCCCCCGCTTGTAAATTGTGAACTTTTTTGGCTTTATAACACCGGTAACTATTTTTCTTTAAAATTTTTCTAGCACTTGTTTTATTTATATGACAAGTAATTTGAATTCCTCTTAATGATGTTTCCAAATTTTCTGTATTTGTATTTCTTACATAATTAATAACTTGGTTTACCTTATTTACATTATCAGTAACACTGTTCAACCTTATCTTCTTCTTTAAAAATGAACCATTATTTTTCAGTTTCGTAACTAATTTTCTGAACAGAGTTTTATTCGGCTGTAGTGCTTGTGGAAATCTGTTTCTATATTCTACTTGAGCTAATCCAGAGTTAAAATTGCATTGGCAATATGTAACGAACATATTATAACGTTCAATGTGAGTGAAAATCATTTTTGAAAATTCTAAATTCTTAAACGAGAGTGATTGAGTGAGAGTTCAAGTATTAACTGAGATCTGTCAAAAAATTAAATTGTCAAGTTTGTTCATAGCCAACTATTTTAAAATAATTGAAATAATAGTGAAATGATGAAATACAAACAAATGGATATTATACTTAAATTAATTGGTAAAGGCATTTTAACTTTCTGAGCAAGGAGTGACGTTTTTATGGAGGACTTCTATACATTGGAATAACTGCGAATACTCTTTCCATAATTGCACCATGTTGCTTTCTTGGTTATTATTTTGTTTTTGTTACCTGAATTTACTTTATTCTTCTTAATTGTGTTAATGTTTTATTATAGCAAAGATTTGAACAACTTATTGAATTATTTTATCGTCTCTCCACAGCAAGTATAATGCTTGTTAAAAAGAAATTTATTTGTTTAAAAAAAATGTTTTTATGCTTACTAACGTAGTACCGATAAATAAATATGGCATGTGATATATCGTTGAAAAGGGAGGAAAATATTCTATTTAATGGCGTCCGTTTCAAAAAAATTTTTTGAAAAAAATTAGATAAAACCTCGTTGAATCACTCTGTTTTGCAAAAAATTTTCGCCTTAGAATATTTCTCGTATCTCTTCAAATAACGGAGATATTTGGCCTAAACCTTTTCCGCATTTTCGATATTTTCCACCATAACTCTTAAAGTAGGCCATGGATTTCAAATGTCTTTAAACCATTTTGTAGATTATATAAATCGGCACAATTTTCGTAAACATATTTTTTTTTGTACCACCGATATTAAGTGAGATATTCTCGAGGGCCCTGATAAAATGGACAGCCTGTATGTATTAAAAAAAAGTTATGGTCCAAAAAAATAAATATTTCAAATCAGTCAGTCAAATTTTAGAAGACTATTCGTTTAACATGAAGAAAAAGAGCTCAGATGATTATAAGGAGGGTGTGGTGAAAGTTATCTGGAATAGCACAGCAAAACAGTTAAAAGGGTATTTTTTAATAATTGTAATATTAAATTTGATCCATTTTCCGATCCCAAATTTGCATCAGCCAAAGCAGCACGTGATGGAATTCATAGAAAATTACAGAGGGATCCTTTAAAAAGAAAATCAAGTTCGCTGGCATTATCCAACGAAATTTTTTTATGTGGCATCCCTTGAGCTATAAAATACGCAAATTTTACCATATAATTCAGCACTCGTAAGGGGGAATAGCTGTTTTGGTCTAATTTGTTGAGTCCTTATTTATATAAGGTACTTGCAGATAGGTTGGAATATTATAATTCTTATATTTTATACCTAAGCTATGTTCACTAAAATAGGTGGTGTTTTTTAAATTTTTTCAGATTTCTTTGGAAAAATTGTAATAACAATTGCCCTTTACTGGCATTTCAACTATTATACACTCACTGGCAATGCAGAGTCATAACCTGTAATTTGTGGCAGAGTATTTATGTCAATATTGGTTAAATTAAAAAAAAATCTCATTAAATCGAAATAATATGGAAAAGCTCAGAAATATAATTTATGTACACATTGCGAGCAACTTTGTGATCTCAAAATGTATCACTCAAATTTAAAATATTTGTCGTACCTCATTGATGAATGCAGCTTGGAGAGCAGTTTAGAAAGTCCAGAGGAAAATCTGTTTAGTTTAATGAAGAAGAATTTACTCAATATGTCAACCAAGTTTTCTCGTATTTGTAAAGTTAAGTTAACAGAATTGTTTCAAAGTATTATATTTATGTACTTAAGCATAGACATTTAGTTAATACGAGTGTCGACTTTATTACCCGTCACTGAAAAAAGAAGATTTTTTTAATAGAATTTCAAAAACACGTAAGAAATTTAGAAAAAAAAACAGAGTAAAAGATGTTTTACTTGTTTAATTATGATTTGCACAGAAAGTAAACAAAAAATCCTATTTTCATTTTTACAACAAAATTTCTTATAGTGATACATCACCGTTATTAACGGTAACAGTAACAACATAAATCATAATTTTTTGGATAAGAAAGAAAATATTCAACGAATCTAGAAGAATGCGAAATTTATTTATTTATTTAACTTACTTTTGAACTAAGCGTAACAGACTCTGGTAACCTATTGGATATGATTTTGAAGACAAAAATGTCAGTGCTTCTGCATTTGCTTGGACTATGCTGTAGAATGTCCGCCTTCAACCACAGAGTGGCGGTTCTGACTCTGAATTCCTGGCCTACTTGTCCAGATTCCACAGTCACTCGAAATTCCAGCAGCCTGTTCTGATTGACTCTCGGACCTAAAATGAATCAATAGTATGCTATTAGAATGGAATCCATAAATTTATATATTCGCTTATAGATGCGAGGGATTACTTGTTGTTAATTAGGTACTTAAATGCAATAGCCGAGAAAATTTCATGTGTAAGAATAATGATGATTATTGAATTAATTTAATTATAGTAAATACTACTATTTTTTCAGTTAATTTACTTATTTGATACTTTAAAATTTTCATGAAGTCATTATTTTCAAATTATGTTTGTCCTTGAAGCATTAAAAAAAATTCTTGAACAAAAACTGTAATTTTTAACAATTTTTTAATGTAAAATTATTCTTTAAATAATTTGTTTTTCAACAGTCGGAATCTTAAACGGTTAATCAAAGTTCCCTTATTTGATATTACATTGAAATGACCATTTTGCACCACTCTCAGCACTTCGTTTCAATAAACAATGAAGAATTTGTGACATTTACGGAAAAATCGATCTTGAAAAAATCATTGTTCTGGTTTTTCACATTTTCGATAATGATTTTCCACAGTGAGAGTATAATTCTCTTACATCTTAAAGTGGATGGTTCAACGAAAAAAATTCCGTCTTGAAATTTTTAAAAATCAAAATTTTGTTAATCAACTTTTTTGGTTGAAAATTAGGCTTTTTTCAAATTAAATTCGCATAAAATCACAAAATAAATATTGCACTTCAAAAAAATTACAGATTATAGACATAAAAATGTGCAGTTTTAACAAATTTCATTAAAATCGAATCATTTTAGTGGGAGATAAAAATAAAAACTCAAAAAAAATTGGTTATTGGAGTTTTTCTCAATAGTTTCGAGGCTATGTTGAAAAATGGGTGAAATAAAAGTTCAAATGTGCTTTTAGAGGGCGTAATATTAAAACATAATATTTTTAGTCGCAAACTCCTCTATAAAATCCTTTTTACTCTTAGGAACGTAACCAGACTGCAACCAACAGCTACTCTCCGGGCTATGTGCCCCGCCGAGCGCTGAATTACAAGTTACAAGCCTAGCGCGTTAAGTGTAATAATTGCATATTACCATCGAAACGCTAATGCTTCGATTGCAACAAACACCAGCCGAAAGACTGATCCTACTTAAAGGAGCTCTCGAGTCAGTCGTCACACACCACTTGGAGACTGCAGTATCGAGCTGTTGGCTCTCGTCAGTGCAAGGTAGGCATGTGACAACCGACACGAGGATCAATTGACTATTAAGTACATTTCGGTATCTTTAGGATAGCGACATGTAAAACAGTCAGCAGGCGCCATCTAGCGGCCCAGTGTCTGTTGCAATCGAAAAATAAATAGCCTGACTGGGCTTAGCATAGTTCAAATGTGCTTGTAGAGGGCGGAATATTAAAACATAATATTTTTAGTCACTGGACCGCTAGATGGTGGGGAAGTGATGCTTTACTAAGTCCACTAGATTCAATAAACCTGTAAAACTACAATCATTTCCACCGACGACAACTGGAGCCGCCTGACAGCATCTATTTCGGGTTTATTATCAAGTAAAAACTTGGTTGGGTAATGAACTAAATCCTGAACAGTGAGTAGGGTTGAGTCATGAAAGATCATGTTTTGGAGCCTGTCATGACGTTATTGCCACTTGCGCCCGATGATCGCCTCCATATGATCTTCTGCAATTGCACAAAAGGTTGTGAGACGAACTGCACTTGCAGAATAATTAGTTTGTCATGCTCTGTTGTTTGTGGCCACTGCCATGGTCAATCCTGTCTCAATGCATTTACCAGTGATGATTCGGCAGATACACCTAAAAATAACAACCCGCAAGATTTTGAATACTAAAGAACAAACCTTTTTGAGAAAATTGATGATGGCGACACTAAAGCAAACGCAGAAGAGGAATCATTGCTTCGGGTAGAAGACGATGAAGAAGAGGAGTGTTGATTTTCCATCTATTTTGACTAAAACATGGATTAGGCCTATTGGGGAAATCATGTAAAAGAAAACGCGCCTTGCATTCTATACCTCGAAGGTGGTGAGAAAACGAACGCATCACTATTGCAGCACTATTTATCATGTTGACTCTTTGTGCCGCGTATAACGTGGAAATGGTAGTTTCTACGTGGAAAATGTAAAGAACCTTTTTTATAGGGCATTGCCTTATCGACAACTTTTGTAACTACAAAAATTATCGCTCGACCAATAGCAAGCGAGATATTAACGAGAAACCAATTTTCTGAAATTTGACCCCCGTATGACTTTTGAAGCGTACACGACATCGATGGGGATTTTTTACACATTATTTATAGTGGTTAAATAAAGGTATATGCAAAAATTCAGCTTGCTGCGAATTTTTGAAAAACAACCATTTGTTTCCTCCTTAAGTTACTGGGCTAGATACTGCACCCATTTCGCGTCAAAGTGCGCATTGCGATAGTTCAAATGAAAGTCGCCAAACGATTAATAATAGAGAGGAATGTTCTAATATGGACGGCGACGTACAAAGAATTAGTCCTTTTTCAACAATGGCAAATAGCCAATCACGGCAAGTTCTTATAGCAACAGCAATAGTGCTTAAACAATGAACAAACTGTTAGAGCTAGAGCAATTTTAAACAATGGGTCACAAACGGTATTAATTACATCTAACTTGGTTAGAAAATTAAATTATATACCGCATATAAAAAATGTACAAGTATCTGGAGTTTCAGGTAAAAGGTCTTTGTGTAATCAAATGATTGATTTTAACATAATTTCTCGTATAGATTCTTATAAAATATTTAAAGTCTCTTGTTCGGTTATGGACAGAATTACTTATCCTCTGCCTCAAACTGCATTAGCTCAAGAAAAAATTGATGTTCTAGAAGGTCTGCTATCGGCAGATCCCAATTATGCTACGCCAAGCAATATAGTGCGATGTATTTGCACATTGGACGATTACGAAGATTGCATGTTTCTGTTATTTGCTGAATCAGGGTTTGAATTTGTTTATTTCCATTAGATGGTTTTCGAAATTTATTTAAATTAGCTAAAGATCCGAAAGGTATGTGTTTTAGAATGTTAATATTTGTTTAGAGTTGTTTTAAAGTTTTTATTTGATGTCAACAGTAAGTTTGATACTGACATCTATGTTAGTAGTTATTAAGTTATTGTTGAAATAATTTCTGGCATTTAAGTCATTATGACTTTTTTTTTAAGTAGGAAATTTTATTTTATAGTTGGTAAATATTTTTCCTGGAGAAAGATAAGGAGGTTTAAGTTAGGTTATGTTTGGAATGAAATTAATCAAAATTCATATGGTGTTTTGTTTTGTTTATTTTGGATACTTTGATATTTAGTTATATAGAACAACAAACAACAGATAAAAGAGAGGTTGTAAAATTGAAAAAACAAATTTAAGAAAAAAAAGAACAAGTGAAAATTAGGGAGTGAAGAAGAAAAATAATAAACAAGGATTAAGAATTTTGAAATTGAATTGAAAGTCAGAAATTGTGGAGATCAGCGAAGAAGAGAAAAATAGACTGTAAATAAGAAGGTAGAGGTGTTATTGTGGATTGGAGTTGTAGAGGAGATAAGGACGAGATAAGGTGAAGAATTAATGAAAGGAGAATTGTTGGATTTGGAAAGAGAAGAGTGTAGCTACGAAGAAGGAAGGCTTTTGTGTATTTGATTTTTGGACAAGGTTGTATATTAAAATTTAAATAGTGTATTAGACTTTCGAACCTGTTATAAAGCTAAATTATCTAAATATCAAAGAAAATAAATTATTTATATCAGATTAAAAATTTTACTTTAATAAAAATTTCATTTTAAATAGGAACTGAATTTGAACCTGCTCCTGAAGGGAAAGATAAGCTAGCCGGCCCATTAAATATTTTGACATACTTTCGGATCAAAAGGTAAGAGATTTTAATTTGATCTTTTGGTTTTAAAGTTTTTTTTTATCTATTGGAAATAAACAAGTTAAAGTTTGATTAGTATTGCAAATTATTAAGTTTAATAAAAGTAGAACAGCACAATAGATATCTATTATGAGATACTTGCACCTGATTTATTAATACTAGGAGATGGTTTTCTAGTTTTACAAAACAAATATTTAGGTTGGGTTATTTGTGGCTTGATGCACAAGATTGTACTGTACATTTAAATGTTACAGAACTGGTTTCACTATTTACTAGTACGGTGGAAATTAACGATTTAATGCAAAGATTTTGAATTTTAGAAAGAAGTACCCCAAGAGCAAGTTTTCTCGAGTGAGGAGGAGGAGGAGTGAGGAAAAAAAATAGGACGTCTTATAACGATATTTTGCTAAAATCTAGTTGTGCACATCTAACTTTAATTTTTGTGACATTGTCAGTTAGTTGTCATAATTTACTGCAAGTGTGCAAAAAAGTAATATGCCTCATATAAGCGATTTAGTTAAATTTGGAGTTATTGCTAAAGTAGAAGATGGATGGTCAGTGACACAAATTTCACTGCGTTATAATATTGCCAAAAATTCGGTGTGTAACATTTTAAGAAAGTGGAGAATAAACGGTACGATTAGTAGAAATCCTGGATCAGGGTGACGAAGGATATCAACTCAACAACAAGATTTGCAATTGGTAAATGCTTTAGTAGAAAATCCATTTTACTCGGTTATTCAGGCTGCTGAAGAAACGAATTTTCCTGGATCGAGTAGTACTGGTCGCTGGCGAGTAAGAGAATCGGAGCTACTCTGCCATGCAGCAGCACAGAAATACTCACTTAAAGTTGAACATAAAGAAGCTCGAGTAGGATTTGTGTTTGAATTTTTAGCGCATGATATACATTTTTGGAATAATGTAATCTTTACAGACGAGAAAACTTTCCAGTCAACACACAGCGGTCGTTAGATTTTCCGTCAATATGTGGACTTGGCTATCGGCACGTGGCCCTGGTACTTTGTGGCATATTGAGGAACGATTTAATAGTGAAACGTATATTAGGATTTTAGACAATATTATGCTCCCTTCTGTGTTACAATTATTTCCTAATAATGAGTTCATATTTCAACAAGACAATTGTTACGTTCATACTGCTCATACCGTAACTAACTGGTTTCAAGATAACAACATCAATGTTCTTAACTGGCCCAGTCATAGTCCAGATCTTAACCCTATAGAAGAAGTATGGGGACTACTCGTAAGAAGTATCTAAAAACTAAATGTGAGACCACGAAATGCCGAAGAATTACTGGAAATAGTAAATAATGCATGGGAAAATATTATTGCTAATGATTATTGTATAAGGTTATTTAATTCTATGCCAAACAGACTTATAGAAGTTATAAATAGAAATGGTGCAATAACGAAATATAAATAGTAAGTTATTTTTTAAGTAGGATATCCTTTGTCCTTTTTCCAGGATTTCTACTAATCATACCGTTTATTCTCCACTTTCTTAAAATGTTACACACCAAATTTTTGTTAATGTTATAACGCAGTGCAATTTGTCTCATTAACCATCCATCATTTACTAAAGCAATAACTACAGCATTAAAATAAAAAATAAATTAAAAGTGATATCTGTTTTATTTCGGCTACTCATTACATATTCAAATAGAGACAAATTTACATTAGAAAAAAAAAGTTGTCCTTTTTTTCTGCTCACGATAGTACCATATCACACGGTTTTTTCACGCGAGCTCTCGGCCTGAGGTTAATTCTCTGTAAAAAATAATCATCTCATAACCAAATTAGTATATAAAGTAGTTGACCTTACATATCGCATTTATCAGAGATAAGAAAACAGATGAACACAGATTTTTCGCGACGAGTCACTGTCACTACTATACGATAAACTACGCTTTACGTTAGAAGGAGATGTAAGAATCCTAGATTATACAATCTGTCGATAAACACCGGCTTATTACGAATAATAAGCGTGACATTTCAATATTTAGTAGCATACTAGTATACAGAGCACTGACATAAAAATGCTGGCGAGTTTAAAATACGTTTATTTAATTTATATTATTTATTTATCGGCGATATTTATATCAAGGTAACGAGATAAGTTTGATATTAATATTTCGATTTGTAGTTAAATAATGGATCTGTGTTTTGTAGTGCAACGACTGAAGAGTCAATCAACAAAAATCACTTCCCTGATGATTTTCTTTTCGGAGTGGCCAGCAGTGCTTATCAAATTGAAGGAAGCCACAATGTCAATGGTAAGGTTAATAAATTATATTTCTGGAATAGATTGCTGCACGTAAAAATTCGATATTTACTTTTAGTTTAGAGGTTATACAAAGTATTTCTATAAATTCTCTCTAACTTAACCTGCTGCTTGTAAGACGTGGATTTGGCAAAAGTGCTGCAAAGGTTCAGATTCTAACACAAATACAATTCTTTTATGAAATATTATACAATATATGTATAGTGTGTTCCGAAAGTAAATACCTTATTCTTAAATAATAAATTTCCTCCCTGGTACACGCCTGAAATTGAACGAGATATTAAAGCTAAAGAACGAAATAGGAAGTTGTATAAAAAGACGAAAATAGAACAATGTACAATTGATTATAATAATTTAAGATCTAAAATAAAAAAATATATCAAAGTAGCATATAAGAACTATATCACAAATATTGAAAATACTATCAAAAGCGATGTGAAGCAATTTTGGAATTTTGTCAAGACAAGAATAATAATAAAACTGGAATGCCACAGGAAATGATTCTGAATAATGAGGTGTTATCAGAAGGGAAGTTCACCAAAGGAATAAGCCCTAAATCCGAGAATGGTATAATTGATAATGAAAAACTAGAAGTATTGAATATTAGGCAGATCTCTGATGCTGACGTCATCATGGCAATAGATAAATTAAAACCAAAGAGAATAATGAGACATGATAATATACCAAGTTATGTAATTAAGGGTTATAAAGAAACATTGGTTAAGCCATTAGCATTAATATTTAATTTAGCTCTTAAAAATAAAAAATTTCCCCATAAATTGAAAATAGCAAGAATTAGTCCCGTTTTTAAAAATGGAGATCGAACGAAAGTTAAACGTTAAATTATCGTACCATTGCTATATTGTCAAATTTATCTAAGATATTCGACATATTACTACCTTTATGAGCCCGCTGAGAATAAAATATCGAGCATTCAATATAGGTTCCAGAAAAAACGTCAGGAAATTTAGTGGATTTTGTGAATTCCGTGACGGATGTCTTGGCAAATAATAATCAAGTGGATGTGATCTATACTGATTTTGCCATAGCATTTGATAAAGTTGATCACTGCATATTGTTAAAAAAGCTTAGAAATTTCTCCATCTCTACTGATTTAGTAACATGTATGTCTACATACCTGATAAATCGGCAACAGTGTGTAGTGATAAATAATTTCGAGTCGGATGACTACACATCACATTCAGGAGTTCCCCAGGGCTCAAACCTAGGCCCACTTTTATTTTTTATTTTTGTAAATTATATCGTAGATACCGTAAAATATTCATCAATTAGTCAATTTGCCGATGATATAACAAATATTTAAGCAACTAGAAAATTATCAAGACTGCTTGCAATTACAAGATGACAAATAAAGAAATATTTAATTGGTCTGTTGAAAATCAATTGCCATTTAATATTGATAAACGCAAGGTAACGGCTTTCACGTTGCGTAAAGATATGATTGATTATAAATATGAAATAGGAAACAAACATTTAGAGAGATTTTAGACGAAAACTGATTTGGGTGTGGTATTCGAGTCCAAACTGACATTTAATGATCATGTAATTAGTATTTCAAATAAGTCCTATAAAAGTTTAGGGTTTATTCTACGTAACTGCAGATTATTTAAATGTGAGAGAACTATTTTAATGTTATACTTCTCTTTTGTAACATAAAAACTAGATTACTGTTCCGTGGTTTGCAGTCCTTTCTATACCAAATATATACAGATGTTGGAAAATGTGCAGAAAAAGTTTATGATTAACATGATACATTAATTTCATATTACAGATGAGGTACACTAGTAACTCCTCTTACTTAGATAATTTTTCTATATATAATTTAATGGTACTAAATAACAGAAGAACTTACTTTGGCATTGTTTATTTGTATAAACTTATACACAATTTTATGTGTGATGTAACTACCTTAAATAAAATAATAGTCAATGATCCAGACGAGAGATTACGTTTTCATAGAACTTTTTCTTATATTACATCAACAAGAAACCATGAACTAAAGTCATTTTCTGTTAGAATAACAAAAAGTTATAATTCATTACAATGATATCTAGATATATTCGGAGATAAATATGTCATGTTCACAAAAGAATTAAAAAATAAATTGCATAATATGCAGAATGAAATAAAAATTTTGTAATTAATTTCTAGCATTTCCTCTCTCCCTCTCTTTCTCTTACCTCTGAATACTTGAATTTAGTTTAAGTTTAGTCTAGATTAAGTTAGGTTAAGTATATATAGGCTGTAATTAGCTTGTGAAAGCAGAGTAGACTTGTACCAATTGTGATGCTTGTTTTGCTCGGGTAGCTAGTTTGGAGATTATATTAATTAAAATCCAGATCCAAAATAAGACATTTATTCTCCTAATAATTATATGTACAGTGTGGCCGTATCTTTTATGGCTTAGGTTGCGACAATCTTGTTGTTACATAAGTACATCTTAGTAATCGGAGAGAGAGAGAGAGAGAGAGAGAGAGAGAGAGAGTGTGTAACTTATTTCCTCTATGTACGTCGTCGTAACCCCAATTCTCTAATCGAAGTTCCAGGACATAACAGACGCGACAAAGTAATCTGTTTCAGGAGAGATCCAGTTCAATACACTCGAATCAATCTGAGAGGAGGTCCAGTTCAACGCACTCGAATCCTCCCTAACAGATACTTGGCCAGCGGCTGCCACGGCGCCGGAGAAGCTTGATCTTCCGGTTATCCCAGTTCAATACACTCGAGAAAGGTGAAAGCCAAGCTCTGAATTTACTGGTTTCTGGCTAGCTATTTTATACCCACAAATCACGGTCACGTGGTTTGCACACGGCACGAAATGCACACGGCACGCAAGTTGCGGCCTGGTTAAGTCAGAAATAAAAGTTAAAAAAAGAACTAATCTAAAACTGAACTACTTGATCCATGCATGATTAAAATAAGTTAAACTGGAATGAAAGTATACAGTATTCCTGTAGTATTGTATACTTCATTACACAATAAATAAATAAATAAACCATGTCCAGTGAGAAATTCAGAGGAGAATAATAGATCTATAAATAGAAAGTCGGGCCTTGCAGCGTCTTTAACATTTCAAAATTATAGTGAAATTAGAGTTTAATTTTATAAATAAACATTTTCTTTCCTTGTCGTTGTTCGACATCATTTTTAAGCAAATATAACTTATATGGTATTTTTTTAGGGAAAGGACAAAGTATTTGGGACTATTACACGAAAAAATATCCTAAGAAGTTCCACAATTCCAGTAACGGAAACATAGCATGCGATTCTTATAAAAAATATAGGGAAGACGTTAAGCTTGTGAAAAATTTGGGCGTTCAGTTTTACAGGTTCTCGATCTCATGGAGTAGAATATTGCCAGACGGATACTCCCATAATATTAACAAGGAAGGTTTAAGATACTATAATGATCTTATCAACGAGTTGCTGTCTAAAGGTAAATAATAATAATTTCATTAATTTCAGAAAACTACATTAATGTAGTTTAAGAAATTTTGCTCAGATAAATAATAAACCTACATACATTTAATTTAATTTTTTAAGAAAGCCTTAAGTACTAAATATATATACGTATAAAATCATGTAATGATCCAATCAAATGTATATTATTTACATTTGGACTAGACTGCGATGTTTAAAAACTACAACCACTCTCTTTTCGCGGTTTATACATAATTGTTTTTTAACCCAATAGTTGACTTTTTTATACATTAAAGTGGTACAATTCTCCGCATCAGATAAGTTCTTACACTTAATCAAAATATTAGTGTTATCTGCATATTATACGATTGAGCACAATAGATGCTCTAAACAATTTATCATATCGCTAATAAAAATAACAAAAAGCGTCGGACCCAATATGGATCCTTGCGGAACTCCAGTATTACTAGCTGCCAAGCTGGAAAGAGAATCCTTAATTTTTACATGTTGAAGGTGATTTGACAAATAGAAGTTGAACCATTCATGAGCAATACCCCTAACCCCATATTTTTCCAACTTAGTTAATAGAAGAGAGTGATCAACACAGTCAAATGCTTTAGAAAAATCTACAAATAGTCCCATAGCCATTTTTGACTTGTCCAGTTTACTTACTACCCTATTTGCAAACTCGCTTACTGCTGAGTCTATAATTTTCTGTTTTGTGAATCCATGTTGATTTTGGGAGAGCATATTATTAATTGTCTACAAGCTGCATATTAATTGCAGATTCAAAGATTTTTGATACACTGGGCGATAGGCTGATTCCTCTATAGTTGTTAACTAAGTTTGGGTCACTTTCTTTAAAAAAGAGGTATTACGTCAGATATTTTTAATTTTTCGGGATATATTGTTCTATTGATAGATTAATTATATAAATGAGAGGACGAATTATATATACCAATAATTCTTAGTAATGTATTAGAAATTTATACTATACCATTAAGTAAGTTTCCAAATACATTTTTAGGGGCAGATAGAAAAAAAATATTAAATGCCTTAGCACATTCGGTAGGATTCAAAATGTTGCCATTATTCTCTATTTCAATCTGCAAGTTATTCTCTTTGGATTTGCCTAAACTGTCATTTATTATCTTCCACATGGCTTTACTT
Organism: Leptura quadrifasciata; assembly: GCA_963675555.1. NCBI lineage: Eukaryota > Metazoa > Arthropoda > Insecta > Coleoptera > Cerambycidae > Leptura > Leptura quadrifasciata. The sequence continues at coordinate 22,662,140 of OY776680.1, read as the reverse complement.
TTATTCCTCGCATTTGTCTAACTAACTGATCATTTTTATTTATGTATTTTGACGATAATAATTGTCGATATTGATTGTTAACAATTTTAAATTGTTCTTTAAACTGAGAATATTTCCTACTAAAATCTACTAAGTTGTACTCTATTTCTCGCGGTAATTGTTTCAAGAATATTTTTGCTTGTATGTGTTTTACTTTTATTATTTTTGTTTATTTTTGAAAACAAATCTCGAAATAGTATGAAATAATGTCCATAAATGAATAAAAGCAGTATTATATTATTGAGTGGCCCAAACCTCGTCCCAACTTGTGCTTAGTAGGCATGTACAAAAATATGCAATACTGTTGTCATTAAAAAAACGTCTGTAGTGATCCAACTTACTTTTTTTTTATTCATTTATTTAACATCGGCCTATTTCCGCTACCAAGGCTAATCACCGACGCCAGGTGATAAGCTCATCAGTATCTGTGTAGGCACTGGAACCCCTAACCTGGAAACCCCACAGTTTGTCGTGGGGTAGGGATCTTTGATATACGGAACCCACAGTTTTACATCTCTTTCGAAAGATGGTGACGCGAGCAGATCCGCTCATCCACTATATCTCATCGACTTGCTGTGACCCGGTTTTGAACCCGGGCCGTCTGCGCTACTGTCCATCACACCACCAAGGCGACATCCAACTTACTTATTTATATGTTTTTGGAATATTTCTCTCAACATTCTTAATGATATGTATATTATTGTATATACAGCTAAATCCATGGCGGAAAAAATATGTAGCGTATTATTAGAATGTGGTTTATTTTCCAACAAATAATAAGACCCGACAATTTTTTGATTATTTAAAATTAATACACTTCATATTCTAAAATTGTCACAAGTATGTTGACTATTCTAACGCTTATTGCGTTGGAGGTCAGTTTTTTTAGCCCGATTCAAGTAACATGTGCGCTTATCTATTATTTAATAAAGCGTAGTCGAATTATTAACAAGTCGTTAAGTTATTAACATACGATTTGTTTAATCAATAGGGTTCAGCAAACAAGTAAATTATTGTTTAAACTTGAAGTTGAACCCAATAAAATGGAAAAACGTTCAATAAATTTTCTTAATAACGTACATCGGACTGATCTGAATTTTTTCATATTTTGCGCTACTAATTTGTCTCTGACATTGTGAAACGTCGTTTAAGAGGGAATTAAGAGCAGTATGTACTATAAAAATCCAATATGCCGCCTATAAGAAAATCAGACTTAGTTGCAATAACTCAAAAACAAATGACAATAGAGATTTTCTGCTAGTCATCGAAAGCAGCTTAAAAAAATGCTCTAACAATGTTAGGATAGTAGATATGCTATAACAGTTCGGGAGCAAAATCCCATGTATTTTCTTATGGAGGTTCATTTTGCAGAATTTTCGTTCGGGACAATGAGAACTTGGTTGATTCGGGATTCTGGGAAACTACACAAGTCTCTGAATAACACTAGGGAGGTATATATATTTACAGTAAAATAATTGGGAACAGCCATTATAGTTTGGATATTTGGATCGTCGACAGCCCTTGTCAGTTTTCGATGGATGGATGCTAATGTTAATGTTCTAAAAAAATTATCATCTGAAAAATAAACAGGTATTTCTATACAGGGCGGACCATTAATAATAGGTTATAGTTCAGGGGTAGATTCTTTGGACTAAAATATGAGGATATAACTGAATATGCTTTATAGACCAGGGCCAATCCTGTTTAAGGCAATTAAAATTCTTAGCAGTATACGAATGGTCGGAAAATGTAGTTAATGGTGTAAATAATTAAGGAAAAATCGTCCAGACTGAATAAAAGTTCGGGAAGGGGGGTTGGGGTGGTAATATATACATATTTAGGGGTTGGTACTTGTTTTTTGCTATTTACGGCTAAACTATGCATCCCATCGAAAAATGTTGAATATAAAAGTTGTAGATAACGAAAAAATCTAAAACTTTCTAATCGATCATTATTGACTATAACCTCAAAATTATCGAGAAAATGTAGAAAACCGGTTTTTAATTTATAACTATCGCAAAAATGTATATATTTTCATGAAAATTGGTGAAAATGTTCTCTTTTGTGTTTCAAACAAGCCCAAATTTTTTCAAAGTGAAATCTTTAATTTTCGATGTTTTATGAAGAAAATAAAGAAAAAATACCTAATTTTCAATCGAAAAATTTGGTTAGCAAATTTTCGATTAATGAACTTTACTAGTGCTCATTTTTTTTCGTTGAAATCTCAACTTTAATATATAATTAAAATATAATATTGTTTATATACAAAAATGTCGTTAAAAAGCGAAAAATTGAAAAACTACTTTTTAAAAATCGAGTTTTCGGTGAAAATCATGAATTTCTTTTTCTTTATTGTAAATAAACGTTTACATTCATAAAAAGCGTTAATTCTCATACAATACTATGTTATACAAGTAATGTCCATGTACCTAACTGAGGCGAGACTGTTACAATTGATCCATTACTATTATTTCAGAGAATTTCGCTAAATATTAACAGCACGGATGATATGAAAAATTATTTACAGTACGAGCTTGCTCCATTTCCTGTGTCGTTGTTTACAGAGAATGGCTTCAGAAAAAATGTTAAGTCACATTTATATACAGAATTTGTGAGCATCGATTCGTTACCAACTTCGAGCAATATTGTACACGTTGTTGATGGCGGGTTTCTTTGCTAACCAAATTTTTCGATTGAAAATTAGGTCTTTTTTCTTTATTTTTTTCATAAAACATCGAAAATTAAATATTCCGCTTTGAAAAAATTTGGGCTTATTTGAAACACAAAAGAGAACATTTTCACCAATTTTCATGAAAATATAAACATTTTTGCGATAGTTATAAATTAAAAACCGAAAAAACGGTTTTTTGCATTTTTCTCGATAATTTTGAGGTTATGGTCAATAATGATCAATTAGAAAGTTTTAGATTTTTTCATTATATACAACTTTTATATTCAACATTTTTCGATAGGATGCATAGTTTAGCCGCAAATCGCAAAAACGAGTACCAACCCCTAAAAATATATATATTACCACCCCAACCCCCCTTCTTCCCGGACTTTTACTCAGTCTGGACGATTTTTCCTTAATTATTTACATAATTAACTACATTTTCTGACCATTCGTATACTGCTAAGAATTTATCGTCTATTACGATATTTTAAACGGTTTGGCCCTGGTCTATTAGTAAATTGTTGCTATGGAAAGAGATACAGGGTATCAAAGTTCAAATTAATTTTTCGTTTTTTTGCAATAACTCAACACCCTCTTGACTGATCTTCACCAAATTCGCTAGAGGAACTTTTTTTGTTCTAAGAACCAACAATTTATGTATTACATCATAGAGGGCGCCGCAGGACCTGTATCTGATGATGAATTTTTTCATATTTTTTTGGCGAAACGTTGTGGTACTTTTGACCACAAAATGTTATGAGGGCGTCATTTCCGCGTATAAAAGGTACACTTGGTAGAACTTGATAACTCCAACCGTTTTCGAGGAAAGTGCCGTTAAACATTTCAATAATTTTAAAATTTAATGAAACAAAGTGTATTTACTGAAAAAAGTACGAAACGTAAAGGAAAACAAAATCATAATAACAGCGTAAACTCTTTCTTATGAACTAATGGATTATTTTCATTGTATTGAGATAAATATATAAATCAAAAGATTGTCTAAAAGAAGGATCTAATCTTATTAGAAGACGTAAAATAACGTAAAAGTTAACTTAATGACATTATAAACTTTCCTCCCATACAAAAACCCCATTGCTGCAACTTAGTTTAAATGTTCGATATGGGTTCCACATACTTCTAGCCTTTTCTAATTCTATTCATAAAAGATTTTCTTACATTGAAAAATACATTTTCCTGTCCTCTAATAAAATTCTCTGCGTTTTTTATTTTGTCCCACAGTTCTTCTCTTGAGTTGATAGTATTTGCATAGACTAAGGACTTCATATGTCCCCACACAGAATAATCCAAAGGATTGTAATCAGGACTCCTTGGTGGCCAAGCTAACTGACTTCCTCGACCGGTCCATCTGCGTGGGAAAGTCGCATCAAGATAATTCCTGACTTCAATGCAGATTTCTGCACCACGGAGAGCTCCATCTTGCATGAACCACATTCTGTTGCGTATGTCTAGCATAAAAGCTTGTAATATATCAGCAAGAGTATTTTGAAGAAAAAACAGATGTCTGTCCATTTAAATTTGCAGGAAGGACAAATGGTCCCAATAATTGATCGCCGATGATACCACACCAAGCGTTAATCTTAAATTCTTGCTGAAAATGCCTTTCTTTAACGGCAGGAGGATTTTTTACTTCCCAGTAATGGGTACTTCTCCAGTTAAAAACGCCTCGGCGAGTAAAGGCTTCGTCAGTAAATAAAGTGTTCTTAACACAATTTCGGTCCCTGTTGTGTTTATTTAGAACAAATTGACAAAATTGTAGCCTTTGTGGAAGATCCCTTCGAAGTAAGTTTTGAACAGGAGTGAGATGATATGGATAGAAGCGTTCTTTATGTAAGACTCTTAGGACAGATTGTTTACTCAACCCTGTTGCCGTTGCTAAACGACTTGAGCTGACTCGAGGATCTACATCCACACGCACTAAAATTTCTAGTTCTTGATCTGAAGTAATTCGTTTCGGTCATCCTACATCGTTTTTATCGCGAAATGAACTCGTTTCTGCCAAACGACGAAACAAATATTTGAAAATCTTATGGTTTGGCTGTATTCTATTTGGATATTGCAATGAGTATCTCCTAGCTGCAGCATGTCCGCAAAAATTATTTTGTGCGTAAACACATATCATATCCCTCATTTCCCTGATTATGTCTAGGCATTGTAAATAAAAAAGTTAAAGAAATTAGCTCCAGGAACACGAACAAAATAAAATGATTAAATGACGTAAATGACAAAACTAAAATGTAACCAAAGCAAACTTTTCAATAAATACACTTTGTTTCATTAAATTTGAATTTGTTTTGCAAAAAATTATTGAAATGTTTAACGGCATTTTCCTCGAAAACGGTTGGAGTTATCAAGTTCTACCTAGTGTACCTTTTATACGTGGAAATGACGCCCTCATCAGATTTTCTGGTCAGAAGTACCACAACGTTTCGTCAAAAAAAAAATTCATCATCAGATACAGGTCCTGCGGCGCCCTCTATGATATAACGTGATGTAATACATAAATTATTGTTTCTTAGAATAAAAAAAGTTCCTCTAGAAAATTTGGCGAAGATCAATCAATAGGCTGTTGAGTTATTGCAAGAAAAAACGAAAAAATAATTTGAACGTTGACACCCTGTATCCTTTTCCATAGCAACATTTTACTGAAGTATATTTGGTTATATCCTCATATTTTGGCCCAAAGAATTTATCCATGAATTATGGTCTATTATTAATGGTCTACCCTGTATAATGACTTGGCTTTTCCGCTTTTTTTTTGTCTCAAATACGAATTTCAATTAATTTTAATACTTGGTTGTTTATATTATCTATTTCCTTAAAGACACTTTCATAATGTTAGATAGATAGATAGATAAACAGAGGAGCTGGTTATTTACCCTTTACCACCGCGACCTTTTCAAGTCTATTGTAGTGCTTTGCCCTTTGTACTAGACTCCACAGCTTTGATAAAGGCCCTTTGGTATAGCTGTCCGCCTTTGGTTTTTCTTCTCCGAGTACTTGGAAACTCAGTCTTGCCAGGCCTTCACAGTGGCACAATATGTGAACTGAGGTTTCCTCTTGACAGAACCTGCATGTTGCGTCCTCTGCCGGGCCCATTAGATTCATGTGTCTATTGAGCTGGCTGTGCCCAGTTAGAAGGCCTACTATTACTCTGATGGCCTTCCTATTCTGGCCTAGTAGATCTTCCGTAAATTTGGCCGAACGTTCTTTAATGGACTCTTTGGCCTGTCTCTGTCTTAGGAGATTCCTCCACCATTCCAGAGATTTATTTTGCACCCATTCCTTTATGGCTGCTTGTATGCATGGCTTTGCCACGCCACAAAGGGGCCTGGGTCCTATCGGGGCTTCAAGTGCGCCTTCCTTGGCCAGTTGATTAGCCTTTTCGTTTCCTCTGTGTCCCTTGTGTCCTGGTACCCATATTAGGGTCACTCTGTTCTGACTTTCCAGCTCTGTAAGGGTCGTCAAGCAGTCCCACACCGATCTTGAGTTGATTTGCATAGAACTGATTGCTTTTATTGCCGCTTGGTTATCAGAGAAAATGGCAATCGACTGGTTAACAGTGCCTTGTCCTATTATCTCCCTTGCACAACAGTGTATGGCGATCACTTCACCCTGAAATACCGTTGCGGATTCTCTAGACATATCGGGATACTGGCTTTTGATCTTGTTCCGTAAATCCCGGCTCCGACTCCTTATTCTGTCTTGGAGCCGTCAGTGTACCAAACTGTTTGTGCTGTTATGGGAGGACCGTTTTTCCAGTCCTCCCTCTCTGATATTACAGTCTGAAAGTTTTTGTTGAAGTTATACCTTGGGACCATTACGTCCGTGGGCATGCCTAGAATGGGATCTGTCCTTATCTCCAAGTACAACTTCTGGTACTCCGTACCGTGTTGCTGGCTAATTGGCGTCTGGCCTTGCATTTACCTGTGCACCACTAACCGAGCTTCGCCTTGTATGAATATGTGTAATGATGGCAGGTCCAAGAGAACATCAAGTGCAGCCGTAGGAGCAGTTTTTATAGCCCCCGTGGCGCACAGGCAAGCAAGCCTTTGTACGCCACTTAACAGCCTTATTGCTCCCGACTGCACCGTCTTAGTCCACCATACCACTGATCCATAGGTTATCGTGGGTCTCACTACTCTGGTGTATAACCACAGGTTCATTTTGGGATTTAGCCCCCAGTTTTTTCCACACATTTGCCTACGCCTTCCCAAGGCGATTGTAGCTTTTTGTGTGACTTTATAATATTAGATTAACCCTACGTCCATCGTAGGTTTAAACTTGAGATTAAACCATAATCTAAAGTTTAGTTTATAAATGCCTGTTATAAAAAATACAATTAAATATATAGTTGGCACTACTGTTGACCAGAAGTTGCAACTTCACGTGGTTTGATTCTAACCTATTATGACATTTTGACATGGCTTTTCAAGTTATTTTTGCAAAAATGGAGGAAAATAATAGGACGACAAATATTACTGAATATGAGATAATTTTGTTTGAGAAACATTTGTGTACACTTCCAAAGTCTCTGGTAACTGTGCAGAAAACCGTGAGATAATCAAAAATAAATCTTTACCTTTTTGTCAGACGTAATCATAAATTTGCAATTAGTTCCAATAAAATAATATCTGACTGCTTAGATAATCTGTCAGTATTCCTCTTAAGTAACTATTCCTTTTCTCTACAAAACCTCTAATTCTTCACAAATATTTATTATAGGTATCCAACCAATGGTTACCATTTACCATATGGATTTGCCCATGTCCCTCCAAGAAATAGGCGGATGGACGAATCCGTATCTGGCTTATTATTTTGAGGATTATGCTAGGATTCTCTACAGCTATTTCGGAGACAGGGTTAAATACTGGATTACGATAAATGCAAATTGCCACGGATATAACGGCGATGACTTTGCACCATTTGTAAATCAGCCTGGCATAGCCTACTATCTGTGTACTCATGTGACGCTGCTGGCACACGCAAAAGCATACCTTTTGTATGATAACGAGTTTAGGGCTCATCAAAAAGGTTGGTAGTAATATGTTAAACAAAATTAGCAGTATGTGATGATGGCAGAACTTTATTTCCTTTACAAGTACGTGCATATAGCAGTATAGTTCTGTCAACGAATTATTGTAGATTAAATGGAGGGCGGCAGAATTTTTTACTTCAGGGATGGGTTTTGGGTAGTTAGGAGGTAAATATCCTAAAAGTCCCCGACTCTAGGTGGCCAGATTTGGGGGGAGGCTTCCGGAAGGCTCAAAATTTTTTGATTTTTCGCTTATAACTCGAAACTATTGGTCCTAGAGAAAAAATAATCTTACATTTTTGAGAGCTGACAAAATTTCCTACATTTTTTTCTGCAACAAAAAGTTTTTTCATCCGTTCTCGAGTTATCCGTTTTTGAAAATTGCCGATTTCTGGAAAACGCTATTTCGGATTACATTTTTTGTCATACTCCGCTCTTACACCTCAAATCTTATTTATATAATAAAATACAACCAAATCAAGTGAAGAGGATTGAATTTACTTAAAAATTACATATTCTACATATAATTAATAGCTGAAATGATAGATTTTAAGATTGTTTGGTGTAATGTGATAAGATTATTACTTGAAATCAGTATTACTTATATTTTATTGCATTCATTTGGCTACTTTTATTTACATATAACGGCTACCTTTATTCATATATAATTGGTTAATAGCAATTTAATAATGCCTTTCTGCATCCGCATCTTTCTTAGTCACAATCTTTTTGACAACAATAAAATATAAATTGTCGTTGGGGGCAGAATTTGTATCTGTTAGTTGGGTACCAGCTCCCCATTTCTCTCCTCCCAGCTAAGAATTCCTAAACCCTACACATGTGAGGGCAGTACTGTGGTTTTTGATGGCTACACCAACACATTAAAAAGTACAAAAGTTTGTGAACAGAATTGTAGATATCGATTGAAGAAGTGTGTGGATATATAGTTTACCATGGGAACTGAAATCACGGTAAAACAGGAAAACTTCCTTTCGAAAACCCCTCCCCAGCGTAACATATTCCTCATTAAACCTGGCAGAGGAAAAGTATGCATAGGAACATACTCTTCACAAGAGCTGCAGCAGCTGGGTCTGGAGCATATTCTGTGTGTACATGCTTTCACAGGCTGTGATACCACCTCCGCAGTCTTCAGAAAGAGCAAAATTAAGTTTGCCAAATTATATAAAAAAGACAAATCGGTCAAAGAAGCAGCTGAGATGTTTACCAGCCCACCGACGCCATCTGAGGTCGAAAGAGCAGGATATAACTGCATCCTTAGATGGTGCGGTGCTCCATCTAAGAAGATATCCTTAGATGACTGCAGATATCGGTCATTTTTAGAATTAGCCGCTTCGATCAAGCCAGACATTTCTACTCTCCCACCAACTTAGAGGACCACGAAGTACCATTCATACAGGGTGTACTACCATATCAGCAGTTGATGTGAATCTTACTGTCCACGTGTGAGTGGGGTTTAGGAGTCCTGGCTGTGAGGAGACAAATGGGGAGCTGGTGCCCAAACTAACAGATAAAAATGCTGCCCCCGACGAAATGTTGCAGTTATTTTTTGTCGTTGCAAAAAAGATTGTGACTCCGGAAGATGCGCATGCAGAAAGGCATCATTGAATTGTTCTCCAGCATGCTTGAACTGCCAGGGCAACTGCCAAAATGGAGTCCCTATAACAGAGGATAAGGATGATGAAGAATTTGATGACGTAAGAGTTTCTTTGGAGGATTAATTTTCCTCTTCTGATGGAAATATTTTTAAATCAATTTAATCATCTTCACTTGATTTGGTTGTATTTTATTTTACAAAGAAAATTTGAGGTGTTAGGAACAGCGTTTTCGGGATATTTTCAGAAGCGAGTAACTCGAGAACAGTTGAAGATACAAATTTTTGGTAAAGTAAGAAATGTAGGAAATTCTGACAGCTTTTAAAAAGGTAAGAATACTTTTTTCTCTAGGACCAATAGTTTTCGAGTTATAAGCGAGAGACCAGAAAAAAATGGGGCCTTCCTTAAGCCCTCCCCCGCAAAGCTCACCTCCAAGGGTCGGGGACTTTTAGGATGTTTACCTCCTAACTACCTCAAACCCATCCCTGAAGTCAAATATTTTATCGCTCTCCATGTAGTCTACAATAATTTGTCGACAGGACTATAGTTACAGGCCTTCTTCTTCTTTAAATGTCACAATTATTTTTGAAGATATGTGACCTCTCGCATTTCTTGGTGTGTCGGAGAGATTCTCAAAAATATAAAGGGTAGCCAAGCCAGTCTACAGTTTGCCGCTGGACTACTATTTGAGCAGGTGTACAAGATGTTTGTTATTTCCTTAGTCATTAAGTAAAGTTCACTCCACTGGCCCAGGTAGACGAACACCTGTAGGGCATTTACAAAATCGGCCCGAATTTTCGATTTAATCCACATAATTACAAAACTTTTAGGAAAGGTTGGAATTACTATTGATGGAGGTTGGTATGAGCCTGGAAGCTTTGCGGAAGCAGACATTGAGGCAGCTGAACGAGCTAGAGAATTCAAGGTAATAAGTTTGTAATTGTTATGCCTTAAGAAAAAATTAAAACTGTTCTAATTGCTAGTTGTGAAGGAGATTTTGTTTTCGTAAATACTATCCAAATGGTTTAAAATATCTTTGGCATTACCTTGTTCTTAAGCAAAACTGAGAAAGGAATTACTTAAATATTGAATTGCCATTCTTTTTTTCTTGTTGCAGATGGGTTTTCATCAACAACTTTCGTTTTATACATCATAGAAACGTTATACAGTGCCTCCACGGCAAAGCGGTATTAAGTAGTCTATGCATAGAAGTGCATTGTGAGATGGCTGACTTAATATTTGATGATTATCAAATTACCACAATATACAGATCCCCCTTAGGGAATTTTGACATTTTTACTGAAAAAATAACTTTGCTTCTCGATAAACTTTCTCTCTCGGGGAAAAAAAATCATAGTTACAGGTGACTTCAACACAAAGTTTAACACTAGAGACCCACAGGCACTTCACCTTTGCAATATTTTTCATTCCTATGGACTCAGACAAACTGTTTTTAATAGTACCAGAGAAACTTCCTAGACAATATATTTACAAATTGCGACCTAAATACCATTCCTGTTGTAACGTGTGACCCCAGTCTCTCCGACCACCTTGGAATATCTATGGACATCAAAAAGAACTGTATATTAGGGCGAAAAACTAGAATAAATTACAGGCCCACTAATGATTACGGCCTCTCTCATTTCCATAGTCTAATTGAACACATAAACTGGAATTTTATTAATGATCCCAATTTAATGGTCTAAAGTAAGTCTGAAATTTTCATGCAACACTTAAACAATGCCATTGAGCTATCGTTCCCATTAAAATCCAAACTTGTTGATACCTCTCGCAGCAATGCTAAAATTAACTGGTACAATGAACATTTAAAAGGCATGCGTGAACGCCTGTATTTTCTCAAAAGCTTGCACAATATCGATCCTAATTTAATAACTAATGAATCTATAAAATTATTTAAAGCACAATACCGCTCAGAAATTTCTAATGCAAAAAGAAAAGCCAATGATGATTATATAAGAAACTCCCCTAATTCCCAAGCAGCCTTCCTGGGATATCATTAAAAATGACAACCCTAACCAAGCAATACATCATAGCGAATCACTATCAGTCAATGATTTCAACAATTATTTTACGGACATTCCTCTAAACATTATTAGTAACCTACCCATAAGCAACACTAATCACATGGATCATTTAAAATTTGTTAATAACACAATAAACTTTAGTTTTAGGGAGATAACCTATGATGAAGTTCGCACTATAATAACTAATCTTAAAAATAGTAAAAGTAAAGACGCTTATGATATCAATGTAAAACTTATTAAGAGCATAAAAAACTTAATTATTTACCCCTTAACTAATCTAATCAATTTGTGTATCTTAAACAATGTCTTTCCCGATGTATTAAAGCTATCAAAAGTTATCCCAATCTATAAAAACGGCTCATATGAGGATCTAAATAACTATCGCCCTATCTCACTTGTACCAGTTCTAGCCAAAATATTTGAATCAGCCTTAAAAAAACAAATTAATGAATACTTTGAGCTTAAAAACTTATATCACCCCTGTCAGTATGGATTAAGGAATAAGCGATCAACAACAATGGCGATTAATAATATTGTACAAACTGTTCTTGAAAGCAAGAAGTTCACGACTGCCAGTTTTTTCGACCTAACAAAAGCGTTTGATTGCGTATCCCACGATATTCTCCTAGATAAATTAACTCGATATAATTTCAATAACGATAGTTTAAGACTCATAAAAACCTACTTAACCAACAGGCGCCAGTATGTAAACTACAATCAATGCACTTCTAAAACCACTAGAGTTTTTCATGGCGTTCCACAGGGATCCGTGTTAGGTCCCCTACTCTTTACCATTTATATTAATGACCTTCCTAATGCTAGTGGTGATGCCAATTTCACATTGTTCGCTGACGATACAACTACTAAACTAAATCAGAACGTTATATCGACAATTGAAAATATTAATGAATAGTTTTTATCCAATCGATTAAAACTAAACCACGACAAAGCGCAATCACTAAACTTCACGCTACGAAATCTTGATCCAGCAGACCAATTTATTCAAAGTGATGAAGCGGTAAAAATTTTAGGTGTTTATCTAGATCCAACATTATCCTGGGAGCAACACACTTTAAAATTATCAAGTAAACTCTCAAAAAATATTTATTTTCTACGGAACCTTGTCAACACTTTATCCCAAAACTTTTTAATTATGGCTTATTATGGCTCTTTTCATGCAAATATGTTATATGGTATCCTAAACTGGGGACACTCAACTCATACCACTAAAGCATTTGGTCTGCAACGCAGATGTATTCGGATACTCTCGCGACTAAAGTACAGAGATGACTGTAAAGATCAATTTATAAAACTTAAGATTCCCACTTTGCCTTGTGTCTATATCCTAGAGTGTTTATTATACCTTAAACAACATGAACACTTTTATGTAACGCACAGCCATCTACATGAGCACAATACTAGAAATTGCGAGAAAATACAGATACATTTTCTTCGGCTCACCAAATCCAGAAATGGAACGGGCTACTACTCTGCCAAATTCTATAATGTCCTACCTAATTCAGTAAAAAACTTAAACTTCTTGAAATTTAAAATCAAAATCAAAGACTACTTAAAAGCTAAGGCTTTCTACACGTTTAATGAATTCCTAGAGAACGACTTCTCAGACTTAACTTAACCTGCCTAAGCACTGTGTACCCCTGTAAGATTTGTAAGTTGTTTGTTTATTGTATTTTTTATCTCTTAACCTATTTAAAATTGTATTTTACTATTACTAAGTGTCTAATTCACATTTTCTATTTCACGTATTGTATGTAATGTTTTATACACTTCTTTTACCCCGAATTTTTTTTTGACTTATGTAAGCATTTATATATATTGACACTAATAAAGTATCTATCTATCTATCTATAGGTGTATGTGACAACTTTTTTTTTGGATTACAAACACAATTTTTTGCACACTGCTCTTGCTTCACCAAAAACTATTTTAAGTATGTTAGACTTTATCTAATTTATAGAGGGTCCTGGTAACAGCTTAAAAATTAAAATCGCATCAGGTAAAGTGCCTTTTCTGTGCGAAATATTGAAAAATTTTATTAGAAAAACTTTCTCAGAATCCAAAAATACGACTTTGTGCTAAATTACAGAACATTAGCTTAATGAATATCTTATAATCGAGCAAAACCAACAAAGGTAGGAAAGTACAGTGCACAGTACTCATTTGTACTTTCACATTTATTAAGCTACGCTACGCTGATGAGGAGCGATAACTCCGAAACACGTGTCCGTAGCTGCATTGTTGTTTCTCTTTGAGGTATAAAGCCATAACTTATTTCTTTATTTAATTATTTAGCCTAATAAACCCCCATCATCTTTTACTTAATATTTGCCAGGTGGAAATAGAGCAGTACACATAGAGCTCCTCGTACTGATTGCTCTCATTTGAGGCCCTAAATGTGGCACATGAAGTATGAAAGTACAAATGGAGTACTGTGTACTGTACTTTCCTACCTTTGTTGGTTTTGCTCGATTATAAGATATTCATTAAGCTACGCTACGCTGATGAGGAGCAATAACACCGAAACACGTGCCCGTAGCTGCATTGTTGTTTCTCTTTTAGGTATAAGGCAATACCTTGTTTCTTTATTTAAATATTTATACTGATTTAATTTTCCATCAATGAAGTACGGTCCGATTATACCATTGTATGATATTGCACACCGAACATTAACTCTTTTAAAATATTGACTACCGGTAAGAACTCTAAAATTTGGGTTTGCATCGCTCCAGTAGCGGCAATTCTGACTAGACATAACATCATTGGTGGTAAAAACATACTAAAAATAGTTGTTGGGTGAGGCAAGAGCAGAATACAAAAAATTGTATGTAATCCAAAAAAAGTCGTCATTTACAACTATAATACCGCTTTGCAGTAGAAACATTGTATAAACAACACATAAAGATATCAAAATCAGGGTCATTGCCTAATAACAGTACATAAACAAAGTGTCGATTAATTTTTGTTTAGTTTATTGCATCAGAGAAACTATCAATAGTAACAGAGATAATTATAGTAAGTTCCGTTTCTATATTATCAATTTCATTATAAATATATATCAGATTTGAAATCGGCAGCTCACAATACGTATAAATCACATAGTTGAATTGGATGCAAGGAACTAAACTGTCTATTTAGATTTTACATAGAGCTAATCATAGTATTTGTGTCAATCATACATAAATTAAAGAATGCTTGTAATCCGGTCAATTTAGACATTCGAAGGTGCATAAAGTCCCAACAAGCTGAAAATCAGTAAAATTGTTTAAAACATAATTATAAATAAAATTTAAAAGTTCCCCATCATTCCCGTGTATGGAAAAAATTTTACTCGAGGTCAAAGGTAAAAAAAATGAGTTTTTCGCGATTTTCAGCAAAACGGTAAGTTTTATCATAAAAGTACCCCAGACAAAAATTGTAGATCATAAAATTATCTATAAGAAATGTACCAATACTTTTTTCCTACGAGCCACCGTTTCTGAGATATAACGACTCAAAAAGTTGTAAAAGTTGTTATCGTCATAATATGCACACGTTTCCACGCCACCTATGAGGTAGTGTACTCAGCACGTATTTTTTTAACGTGGTTTCCCCAGTAGGCCTACTCCACGGGTCAGTTGTGATCCTGTTTAATTTGAAACTATTGCAAAATAACGGAAAATTTCAAAGATTGGAAAAGATAAAAGCGATGTAAATTAAAAAAAAATTGGTGAAGTTCATTCGTCTGATTCGTAACTTTCAAATTATTCTTGTTCTTCTTCTTGATCTTCTTCTTGTTGTTCTTCTTCTTCTTCTTCTTGGTCTTCTTCTTCTTCTTCTTCTTCTCCTGCTTCTTCTTCATCTTCATTTTGGATGCAAGTAAATTGCGTCAATAGCGATGTATCGTATGACACTTCGTCGGAATCAAACGAATCCTCCACTGTTGGTGATTCAACATTAGACTTTGACAATTTGTGCATGCCAGAGAACAAAACAGTCCGACTTTTTTGCAACCACATTTAGCACTGCATCTCTTTTTGCAGTTGCAAAAAATTGTGTTCAGCAGTTTTTTCGGCGCGGGTGGGAGTAAAGTTTGAACTGGCTCTAATATATTGTTGACCAACTTCCAACCCCAGTCTGTAGGGTCTAGCTGATAACCAAGCCACACTTGAACTTCGTAATATACTCGAAAAAGATGTTGATGAGCAGCAACTGAGGTTGGAGGAAGACAAGCTAATTGAACTTGTTTTTTATTTTTAGTATTTTTAACGAAACATGCATACCGATGCTTATCTAAACAGGTAGTTTTTTTAGGAGCTCCGTACATAGAAAGAAGAAAGCGGATGCCGTTGGTGATAACTTCTTGTTGAGTTGAATTACTCTTTTTAAAAACTTCAGCACATTGAATTAAATCTTGTTTTTCAAACATTTTGAAAACTGCTGTTTTACCCGTCCTGTAAAATGCAGATGTCGTATCACAGCCAGTTATTGCGTGTAAAAATAGTACATGATTTTGACACTTTACAAAAGTAGATAACCTTTTTGATGAATATATATCCGATTGATGTTGAGCTTTTCCTGGTTTTAAGAAGAAAATAGTTTTCTCAGTTGGCGTTCGAGCAGTGAGTAATACGAGTAAGTCTACATCTTCACCAACAACAATAGTTGTATTTGTCAAATTGAATTGCTCTATTGCTGTTTCAATAATCAATACATCAGCATCATTATTAGCTTGTTTTACCAATATATTTTCAGCAGTAAACTTTTCTTTCAACATTGAAATGAACCGAGACTTGTTGTGAGTATTTGTAAGAAATTTCTGTTGACTGGTTGGAACTGTCATAAGTTCATCAAATAAAATATCAGAAGATGAAGATGTTGCTAAAATTCGACGCCGTTGTTCTGCAGCTTTGATATTTCTCGTGCAATCATCATAGCCATCAAATACGACAGTAACTCTGGAACCAAAATGTCGACGTACATACTGAACGTATTTATCTAAGATAACGTTGAATGTTTCTTCGCTATCCCACACAACGCGGTGTAGTAAGTATCCTCCGTCAATGATGTATGTCGCATTAGTGTTGTTAATATCGATATTTACCTTTTCAAAACAATCGTAAATGGCAGACTTCTGTGTTTTACGCATTCCGATGTCATCAAACAACGATAAAGGGTAGGGAGCTGATTCATATTCAAAATATTTTTCTATTTCATCTTGAAATGCTGCAGTAATACTCATGCGTTGGAACAATAATACAGCATATTATGACGATAACAACTTTTACAACTTTTTGAATCGTTATATCTCAGAAACGGTGGCTCGTAGGAAAAAAGTATTGGAACATTTCTTATAGATAATTTTATGATCTACAATTTTTGTCTGGAGTACTTTTATGATAAAACTTACCGTTTTGCTGAAAATCACGAAAAACTTATTTTTTTGACCTTTGACCTCGAGTAAAATTTTTTCCATACACGGGAATGATGTGGAGCTTTTAAATTTTAGTTATAATTATGTTTTGAACAATTTTACTGATTTTCAGCTTGTTGGGACTTTATGCACCTTCACTCTCATTTTCTGGTCTAAATTGACCGGATTATTGGCCACGTCAAGTCAATTACAACATGCAGTGCATTAAATTACAAAACTCTCTACGTTCCTAGCTTGGGATACTCGCCAACCCAATATTCCACGTGGAGGGAGACTACCCAAAAATAGTTCGACAACGGGTAGACAACACAAGTCGCCAAGAAGGATACCTACAGCCTAGGCTGCCAATTCTAACCCCCCCGGAAATCGAGTACGTACAAGGCACGTTCGATTTCCTTGGCCTTAACATATACACGACTTTCATGGTTAAAGATGCCAAAGAAGACACTTCTGGGAAACCTTCTGTGGAAAAGGATATGAGGGTGCACATGTACCAGGAGGAAGAGTGGCCTAGATCTGGTTCTAGTTGGTTAAGGGTAAGTAGAAAAATTGATTTATTTGGCAAGTATAAGGTCGATATATACGTTTCCAGTTAAATTTAGCCAATAGATTATTTGCTCGGATATAATGCAATTGTATCAACATTTTTTTCTACTAAATAAATTTCACAGAAGGCAGATGTATTAGCCCTAGAGGAATTATATTTGCTAACAATTCAGTAAAATAGAAGATATATACAGGGTGATTTTTTTTTGGCGTCTATTAGAAGTATATCGAGAAAGAAAAATGATATTAATCTGAAAATTTGGCTATAGGCCTAACTGGGTAGGATCTATTTAACGAAAATGTATTTTTATTATACCGGAAGTTGACCCCAACTTTGTTATTTTAAATGGAATGCCCCCATTTCCAATTTTTTTTTAAATTCTGCAGTTAATTTAAAGAATATTTCGTTAAAAGTTTTCTATAGCTAAAATTAATATTTCCGAAGATATTAATTTTTTTCCTAAAATTTTGAGAGAAAAGTTGTATAACATCAAAATTAATATCTCAGTAACAATAATTGATAACGTGCTGATTTTTCTAAAGGGTAAGACAAAGTATTGGAGTTACTCATCATGTAAGAAAATTATCGAAATATCCACTAAAAAGCATCTAAAATTATTGACAAATGTCGACCATACAAAAACAGCAAAAACTCATTTTTTTTAAATGGCACCATACCTAACTAAATGCATAATTCGATAGAGAAAAAAATGCGCATCTAACCATGTATCATATTCCTATACCCAAAATGTATGGTTCTTTAGATACTTGCGATTTTCTAATTTTATCAATGAAATGAAAAAATGAAAATTGTATAATTTATTAATAATCAAAATTTTATAACAAAACATTAATGATACTGTTCAATATATTGCCCATTAACTTGTAAACATTTTAGAATCCTATTATTTACTGAGTGTGTAGTAGCACTCCGAATTTCATTTGGGTCCAAACCTTCAAATGCTCTTTGAACTCTATCCAACAGTTCCTCTCGGTTAGTCACCGGGGTTCGATAGACCTCACTCTGTATATGGTCCCACAGGTAAAAATTCATTGGGGTCAAGTCAGGAGACCTGGCAGGCCAAATCCATGGACCCAAATGCCTTATCCACCTGTCATCGAACATTTGATCCAATTCGTTACTAACTGGTCTGGAACAATGACTTGGAGCTCTATCGAGTTGGTGCCAGCATGAAAAGTATTGATTAATAGGTAAATTGTCTAAAAAGTTAGGACAGTTCTTAAAATTTCTAAATACCTTGGTCCATTCAAATTTTGGTCGTAAATGTGGTAACACAATTTATTGTCAATTAACAAACAATACACATTAAAACTAAATTTATACTGAAAAGTCCTCGGTCGCATAACATGGGGATTTTGATGGCCCCAAAAATGCAAATTTCTGCGATTGAGAGTACCTTCTTTTGAAAATTTTGCCTCATCAGTCCAAATTATTAATAATTTTTTTCTAAAAATTGAGGGTCTTCTTGTGTTCGGATTAATATCATTTCGCAAAATTCTCTTCTTCGCTGTGGATCTTTAAGATAAAATTCTTGCACAGTAAAAAAATTAAAATTATGGAATTTATGATTAACTAAAATCTTCCGAATGGAACTGTAGGGAATGTCCAAATCCGCTGCCGTTGAACGAATCGAATGATTGGGATTTGCATAGAAATAGGCCAAGAAGTTAATTTCATTATTTTCATTTGATGTTATAGGTGTTCTTTCTGCGTGTCGACTGCCAAATCTAACAAAATTGCTTTGCAATCTTCTAAACTTTTGTGGATTCATTGATGGTAAAACAGGATACGTTTCATTAAATTGTCTGCATGTTCTGCTAATTATTTTGTCACACTGTCCATGAATGTTAAATAAATTCAAAATATCCGAGTGTGAGTAATTGTTTGCCATTTTCCCTACAGTAAATAAGTACAACACAATCTACGTGTAATGAAATACAATAACATAAATTACCTATCTATCACATTTTTTGTATTTTGTTTTGTCAACACTCAAAACCTACTCTTTAGAAGACGGCACTCTTCGAGATACTCTTCAATTTTCATTAATAACACCAAAAATCGCAAATATCTGAATTAATATCTCCGGAAATATTAATTTTAGCCATAGGAAACCTTACCATTTAAAATAACAAAGTTGGGGTCAACTTCCGGTATAACCGGAAATGCCACCATTTTCCAAATATTTTCGTTAAATAGATCCTACCCAGTTAGGCCTATAGCAAAATTTTCAGATCGATATCATTTTTCTTCCTCGATATACTTCTAATAGACGCCCAAAAAAAATCACCCTGTATACAGGGTGTCCCATATTTAAAGTGTCATACACTAATGATAGGTAGAGCACACTTTGTTCAGTTCAAAACACCCTTACCCTTGGATCCTCGCTGTTTTCAAGATATATGTTGTTTTATGAATTTTGACTGAAACTAAAATTCACCATATTTTTGGAATGGGTGGACGTGTTTGGATAAGAGTTGGTACACATGTAGTGCACTCCTAATCCAACCAATAGCAAAATTTAGTTTGGATCTTTCATTATTTTACATTTAGGGTCAATTACACCATTCTGTATATCAGTTTTCTGTAAATGGCGGATAACTATTGAAATGTCTGTGGATTATTGTGCAAAATACTGTCATAGTATTTGATGGCATGTTTATGGTTACTTCCTACCAAATTTTCGAAAATAATGGTGAATGATATTTAAATTCTACAAAATACGCAAACTAACGTCGCTATTTTATTAGTTTTACTTAAACACTTGTTTAATAATTATATAATGTATTATTGTTATTTAAAAACAGTTTGCTTAATCATAATTTACAGCACAAATTGGTGGGCAGAGGTGGTTAGGGCGTCAGAAAACGGGAAATTGGCGATTTTTCAATTCTTTAAAATTAATAACACTGAAAATATCAACCTTACAAAAAAAAACGTTATGGAACATTTCTTGTTGGAAATCGATAAAAAATATAAAAAAAATTCTTTGATGAAAACATTTTTTTCTATTTGTCAAAAATAATATTGTTTTAAAAAATAACGACCTAGGTTACCGTCTGGTAACATCGATTTTCATAATCGGTATTATCTCCTGAACTGATTCCAGCAAAAAAATCGAATCCGAATTTAATTCGAAACGGCAGCGCCCATACCGCCTAGTCTAACAGTGTAAAATAAAATAAATTTATTCCATATGTTTCCACCATACTGTATATTTCATATATTACTGAAAACGTCTTTTAAAACAAAAACATAAAGCAGCAAGTATAGATTGCGTTAAAGCTGTCTATCTCAACATCGTAAATCATTTCTCAAAATTTGATGTTACTTAAAAATATTACATCTAATACCAGATTGTAAATTACTCCTTTTTTAGGTTGTTCCATATGGTCTAAGAAAGTCATTAAAGTGGATTAAAGATAAATACGATGACCCCGATATTATCATCACCGAAAATGGATTTTCCGACAAAGGGGAACTTAACGATATAAATAGAATTAAATATTATCAGGTAAATATTTCTACTGCTTTCGATTCTATAAGCCAGAGATAATAAAATGTGATTCTATCAATCTTCCTGCGCAAATTTAAATAGAAGGCTTCATAAAATGTGTTGTGCCCAAATAGAAACATAAATTTAAAGAAGTATTTAACACTTAAGTATATAATAATGTAATACAGTTATTATTGAATCTAATATGTCTTCTTATCTACCTATTGTTTTGCCAGTCGAGTCGGTTTGCCAAGCCCGCAATCGCGGTATTCAGTTCGAAATACTTCAGTGGCATTTATTATACGTAGAACCCACAAGCTGCGACAGGCCAAGGTCGGTGAGCATCATCTGTTAATAACTAAAGTAGTTGCGGGGGTGGAATTATACAGTAGTCATTTTCAGGTGTATTCTGTAACAGTGTTTGGTTACATAATGGTTTTGTTAGTAAAATTAATTCATAATTGTCTCCTATTCGCATAAATGCAATATCATTTTTGGAACTGTTTTAAGAATTACGTTTTTTTAAGGTAAATATATTTTATTATGCGAGGAAACTGTTTTCAGGTACCCTGATTTCTGAGTCTATTATTCTTACAGTTTGCAACAGCATACACATTAGGTAGATATACGGCGTGTGCTGTGATAACTTTAGGACCCGGGAAAATAATTTACATACCGGGTGTTAACGGATCACGGTAGACCCCCTTTTTGTCCTTATTTTTTAAAATATCAGAATGAAACTTAGTAGATGTATTATTATATGACCAAGCAGATACTTTCTGACATAACTGTCATTCTTGTCCCCTTTCCGGTCCCACTGGAAATGACCTCAGCCTTTTATTTTTAAATGGAACACCTTGAACAATTTAATATTTTAGAATCCTTGAAAAATTCTGCATACGGTGATACCCCGTAAGTGACATTTCGACTCTATGAAAAAATGTCACTCGAAATTTGTTGGTGCATCTAGAGTGCCATAACCAGAAAATATTGCTTTTGGGCACATCCAAGGATCCCTTAGAACATCCGTTATTTCATGGTAGTGCTCTACCATTATGGTGCTATGTGAAAAAATTAAGTTTTATTAAAATTTTCTGATCATGGCACTCTAGATTATGCCACAAAGTGTTTTTTTTATACATTTATTTAACGTCGGCCTATTTCCGCTACTGAGGCCTAACACCAACGCCTGTAGACGAGCTACCCCCAACCAGGAATTTTGCCGAACCTCTTCCCTTAAGAAGAGTAGGGATCTTTTACTTGCCTAACATTTAATAGACAAGGGACCGACGGCTTTATATCCCCTCCGAAGGATGGTATATCTCCTATACAACCCACGCCTAAGGTTGTATAGCTTCCGCGCATACATCACAAGCCGCTGGAAGATGTGTGAGGCGAGGACGCGGTTTCCGTTGGAATGGTCATCATCCAAGTACTAACTACGCCTGTCGTTGCTTTACATCGCATACCGAAGTATGTACATCGTAAAGACGCACCTACGCTCGCCCCCTGCCACAAAGTGTTATCTGATCATATAATACATATACCAAGTTTCATTCTGATATTCTAAAAAATAAGGACCAGAGGGGGTCTACCATGATCCGTTGACACCCTGTATAATGCCCCAAGTTTAATTTTTATTAAACTAATTTTAAAATTCAGCTAGAGTCTAGGGCTCTTTCGATTTTAGCTCCACATAATTTGTTCCGGAAAATTGTGATTTTTCTCTAACAGGATTGAAAATTGTGCCAAAAAAATCTAGCTTGCGTTAATTATCTCCTGGTCTTAAGTGATGCACCATATAAACGTTAGCTATTACATTTAATTGGCGTAGTTACATGTGGCGATTATTTCTTATGGTTTCTAATATTGCTGCTGTGTTTTATTCATTTGTAGCCATTTCTCCTTAAAGTTTTTGGTCTTCCATTATTAACCAAATTATCACGTAAACCTACAATTGTTTTATGATCAGGCTTTGGTTTCTCAGGAAAACGTCTTCCATATAATAGTCCAAGAGCATTTGTGAGGCATTCACCGTAAATTAAAATCATATTGTATGTAAGCCATTTCTTAAAACGATTTAACCAACACAGGACATAAAAATTATATTCACAACAATTGACTGCCTGTCATCTAGAATTTATAATTAAATTATGAACAAATAATAAGTATACAAGATTATAACAAAGCGGGAAATTGTGCAATTGAAAAATTATAAAAATAGTGTTTATGTTCCATAGTAATACTACGTATCCCTTTTAAATGTATGTTGAATATATCACAAAACGTACTTTTTTTTTTTATACATTTATTTAACGTCGGCCTATTTCCGCTACTGAGGCCTATCACCGACGCCTGTAGACGAACTACCCCCAACCAGGAATTTTGCCGAACCTCTTCCCTTAAGAAGAGTAGGGATCTTTTACTTGCCTAACATTTAATAGACAAGGATGGTATATCTCCTATACAACCCTCGCCTAAGGTTGTATAGCTTCCGCGCATACACTGATATACAAGCCGCTGGAAGATGTGTGAGGCGAGAACGCGGTTTCCGTTGGAATGGTCACCAATCCAAGTACTAACCGCGCCTGTCGTTGCTTTACATCTCATACCGAAGTATGTACATAGTAAAGACGCACCTACGCTCGCCCCGTAAAACGTACTTAGTTTATTTATATTACTACATATAATATACATGGGTGAACGGAGCAGTAAGTTGGTGAATTAAAAATGTCTACTTGTCTAGATGAAAACTTGGCACTCGAAAATTCAACTCTCCATGGGGATGCATGCTATCATCAATTTTATTGTCCAGAAGTTTAAAACCAAACTTTAAGACACGTCTCAATTGTAGTGATAGCATATCAAAAATATCAAGCAGGCAATTTTTTTGTGGACTTCACATCGATTTAAATCTACTGAATATACATTATATGTAAATTTGATTGTTTTCTTTGAGTAAAGCTCATAGTTCTACATTTCTGAATATGTAATTACCATCTATTCATCTGGCATCAAATTTCTATTTGACACTGAATAAACACATAATCCAGAATCCTCAATATCGTTCACAGTATAATACATTTTTAAATCATCAGCAAACAAAATTAAATTGTAGTGAATGACGTTTGTAATGTCGTTGATAAAAATAAAAATAACAAGGGCCCAAGATTGGATCCCCGAGGGATATAAAATAAAAACCATTATATGATACAAACTGAGATCCTTCGTTAAAGCATGATGTAAATAGTGTTAAAATACTATTATTAAATCCATTGGCTTTTAATTTGTTAATAATGATTCCATGGTCTATTCGGTCAAAAGCCTTAGAGAAATATGTGTATATTACCTCTACTTGACCTTGATCGTTAATTGCCCCAGATACGTATTGAGAAAATGTGGCCAGGTTCGTAACTGTGAACCGGTTTTCCATAAAACCGCGCTGAAGGGGCGTAATTACATTTCAAACACATAATAAATTTTGTTATACAGAGGGATCTCTAAAACCTTTGCAAAATTACACAAAACGGAAATTGGTCTGTACTTAACTAATAAAGAAGAATCGCCAGATTTGAGCACAGAACAGATTCGGACTAGTTTCCAAACTTTAGGAAGAGTACCAGTTTTTGGAGCCATGTTAAATAATATGGGTAAGGGTTGAACGAAAATATATTTACAATCCTTAACTTGGAACTTGGTTGTGCCCTGGTGCCATTTTATTTTTTAATTTTCCAATAGCAAAACATCATTTTCAGTAAATTTACTGACATTCAAAATTGGTAAATTGTTATTTTCTAGATTAGAAAAATCAGGATTGGTAGAATGTGAATAAACACTACTAAAGTAATTACTAAACCCATCTAGGATCATTTGAGGTATGTCAAATATATCTATCATCTTCGTTGACTAGTTTGCCTGGTATTCTGGCACGGTTTTTTTGATTGGATGCAAGACCAGAAAAATTTAGGAACGGCTTTCAAATTATTTTCAACAGAAACTAAGTATGATTTATCTGCAGCATTAATTTCCAATTTTACTAACGACCTCAATCTTTAAAATTTTCTAGGCAGACTGCAACAAAAGCTTTGTTGCTTTAATTTTTTTATGACAGTAATTTTTTAACTTAATTTTATTAATGGTATCTAAGATATACCATAATGGGTATTTACGTTTTTTATTTTTATAAGTGGGTACATGGTTATCAAAGACTGATGTTAATTTTTCATCTTTGCAGCACCATCTGCATCTTGACATATTAAAAAACGATTTATATCCAAAACTGAAGCTATTTACATATTCCAGCAATTAGCTTTTTCAAACCATAAATATCTATATTATTTTCCGACATATTACACCTGGTTTTTAATTGGTGCACCTTGCATTTTGCTTCCAATATATCAGTAAACACATATCTTAGTGATACATCCTGTATATATAAATTTCACTATTCCTAAACGGTTTCATAACCTATTAATTTTTATAATAAACCATAAAATGCCAAGAACAATTTGTCTTTCCCTATGTTTGAATATTATATAACTAAATTTTTATTGCTCTTAAGTTTAAGTGCAGGGCAAAGCATAAAATAAATCCACTCTCCTTATTTTATGAAATGTTCAGATTGAATTTTATTTGCTTAGACCTCTTATATGACTTACTAGTATTTACCCAGTTATTACTCTTTTATCTCTTGCTGTAGTAGTTGGCCTGTGTGTATAAATCTGATGGTATTACGTAACATGAGTTTTGAGTTTTCTTAATTGTATTTTTCCAATTTCTCGGTTTAGTTCTCGAGTTTGTAGAAGGAGCGTCCAAAGTGCGCTGCCTGGTTGGACACTTGTCTTTTCTATTTTATAATTGAAATGGCTCAGTCGAAATACGACAAGTAAAAAATTATCTGGAAATTTTATTTACAGTAGCGTCTTTCTGCATAGAAATTTGGAAAGTGTTCTTCCTTTATTTTTTAGCAAACAAAAAAAAAAAGAAAAAATCCATCGTGGCAATACTGTTATACAGTGTGGTCATTTACTTTGGAGTCACCCTATAAAATATTTATTTAGTTTTCGATTTTCACTGTTTTTTTAATTGCAAGCATGTTGAATTGTATTTTTGGAGCAAAAAGCGCTAATTCAAGGGTTACTACATTAGTTTTTAAGAGTAAAATTTTAATAGTTCATAGTAGCGGTTTTTTGGGAAAAAATCTATGCACGCCACTGGATTCACCACTCCTCAAAACGAGCCTGTATTAAATTTTGTCGAAAAAAGTAATAACGGTTTTGTAGACATTATTGAAAATAATAATGTATTTTTAGGTGGGTTTTGGGATCATAAAAATGAACAAAATGCCCTTTTTTAACTTGTCGACGTTTCGTTAAACTTATTAACTTCTTCAGGACTCTAAAAGAAAACGTATACATGTAGGTATAGATAAAATTTAACAATTGTTGCTTATACTTTAAAACAATTAAAAACAAAAAATTATAACTATATTCCATTGTTAACTCATTAAAATATTAAAAATACAAAAATGCACTTTCAAAAATTTTAAAGATTATTCAAAAATTGGGTGTAAAACATAAAAACTATGTAATAAATTATAAAAAAATATATATTAGCATATTTAAAATTTTTGAAAGTGCATTTTTGTATTTTTAATATTTTAATGTGTTAACAATGTAATATAGTCATATTTTTTTTGTTTTTAAGTATAAGCAACAATTGTTAAATTTCATTTATATCTACATTTATACGTTTTCTTTTAGTGTCCTGAAGAAGTTAATAAATTTAACGAGACGTCGACAAGTTATAAAAAGGAAATTTTGTTCATTTTTATGATCCCAAAACCCACCTAAAAATACATTATTATGATATTCATATTGAATTACAAAAAACATTTAAGTAATTATTAAAAATTTACAATACATCATTTTCATAAATTTATTCCAAGGTTGGTTAAGGCGTGAGGTGACAATCGTGATTAATCATACGGGCATCGCGCCACCGGGTTTGAATCCATTAACCATTAAAAATGTTTTATTTCCGGCACTGTCGGAGGAAATGGTTGCGTGTCCGCGTTCCTTCAATGTGTAAGCCTCTGCCTTCTGGAAGTGGAGGTCGTCTAATGTATGTGGTGTTTATTTATTATATTATTATCATCTATGAGCAAAAATTAAAATAAAATTAAACATGTAACAATATTTTTATTATTCTTATGCCTAATTTTCACAAATCAAAAAAGAAATAGAAAATTATAACAAAACTGAAACGAAAAAAACAAAGAATTCCGTTACAAAAAGCTTACAAGATTATCGTCACTTCTACCAGTCCACCATTTATTTCAATACACTTGTCAATCCTTTTACGCACATTCATAGTAACCTTTCGTATTAGTTGTGGAATAATTTTTGCGCAGGCTTGCATCATCCTAGTTCTTGCACAGTTTGTGGCCTTGATTTGTAAACTTCTGTTCCATTATACCCAAAGGAATAAATCAAGTGGCATCGAATCTGGCGATCTAGGCGTTCACTCAATCAGAGGACTGCTTCGCCCCATCCGACGATTTTGAAAATGTTCATTTAGCTATCTTCTTACCAAAACAGCGTTATGAACTTCCATCTAACTGAAATTTTAAATTAAGGAGATTCTGTAGTGATAAATGATCTAACGCGTTCCAAAACTCGTTCCCAAGAAAATGTAAAAACACATTCGCATTCACATTACCCTGAAAGAAAAAAGAACCAATTATTTTGTCATTTAGTATTCCGCACCAAACGTCGACAATTTCTTGGGTATCATTTAAGGAATTATTGTTGAAATACATGGAGTTTGGTATGCTAGTTGTATGTTCTATATATCTAGCGTAATAATCATAGTTTAAGCATATGTTAAACGTTCGTAATTATTTTTCAGAAACACTTAAGCGCTCTATTGGAATCAATCCACGAGGACAAAGTTAGCGTAAAGGCTTTCGCAGCCTGGAGTCTAATGGACAATTTCGAGTGGATCAGTGGTTACAGGTAATTTTAACTTTGATTTATGGTCTATTTAAAAACTATAACAAACCTGAATTAGTGTTGCACCTTGTTTTACAACAATACTAAAATGTTAGTGACACATAAACACGGAATAAATAGACATAAGTTCTCGAATGAAATTATATTACATATATTTTATTGCTGCCATCGTCATTTTATGGTTTATGTGAGCTTAATATTGATAAAATGTATTTGACGATCAGTTTTCTGTGGACGGATTTTAGTGGTAGTTCATACGAATTTTATAAAGTTTTAGACGGGATGGCACTTCGGAAATTATGGACAGAAGTTTAATGAGGTTATGTCGTTAGTTTTCGATTAGTGTTCAGTTATATTCAACCTTTTATTTGGGTTTTCTACCACATGTATTATCCTTTTCAAAAACAAATCACTTAGTCTACTAAATAATAGAATTATTGGAAAAAAGCTTCTTCGCCTGTGACGTTTACGTCAAAGGAACAGTCAGAGGTTTTTTTTACAAATAATATAAATCGGAATAAGCACAGAAATAATGTAATTTGCTGATGTTTCGAAAAGTAGTCTCTTTCCGTCTTCAAAGCTATTGTTCGAAGAACTCTTATTTGTTGTGTATGATAAATACACACACACAGCTTTAAGATTCTGTTTATGTTATTTCTATAGATATTTACTACTTACACAGAACTGATAATATTTTCTTTTACATAATGTTGAGTTTGTTAAATTCTTCTTTTAATATTGGTAGCCAGGTTGTACAAATATCTAAACAATTTGATACGCATTTATCTTCATTTAATAAGATTGTTGCTGATTCTTTAATTTTTCTTTTTTGTTATCTGCTTCTTTTGTTAAAATTTTTGCCGGGTCCCAGTTTATTCTATGTCCGTTTTCCCAAGCATGTCCACAAATCTTTGATTTCTGAATTTCATTATTTCTAATGTAATCCTTGTGCTCATCGAACATCACACTGAAAGGTCTGTATGACTCACCCACATAACATTTATTACACTCGCATGGGATATTGTAGACACCGTTTTTTGAATTCTGCTCCCGGTTTATCGCTTTTGTTAAAATAGATCTCAAATTGTTCCCCGTTTGAAATACCGTCCTAACATCAAATTTGTCACCTATACGGCGTAGCTTCTCCGATAGTCCGTATACATAAGGAATTGTTGCTGTATAATGACGTTTAGGTTTGTGTCGTACCTGATTGTCCTTATTTTCAACATTCATGGAATCAACAAATGCTTGACAAATTTTTTTCTCGTAATATTTCTTTATTACATGAAATTATTTTGGCCCTATCGTATAAACATTTTACAACACTCCTTTTAACATTATTGATTGATTTGAGTTGAAACTTAGATATCTATTAGTATGTGTTGGTTTTCTATAAACGCTTGTTTGTATTATTTATGCTTTTAATTAAAACATCTAAAAACGGTAGTTCATTCCTACTTTCTAATTCTAATGCGAATTTAATAGACGGTTCCTTATTATTTACATTTTCTAAAAAACTAACTAGTAAATCAACACCATGAGGCCAAATTGCAAAGATGTCATCAACATATCTCCATGAGACAACCGGTTTGTATATACAACTTTGAACGTGTGTGTTCTCTAAAAGTTTCCATAAATATGTTGCTTAAAATTGGTGATAATGGAGACCCTATTGCCAAACCAAAATCCTGCTGATAGAACCCATTTTCCAATTGAAAATAGGTTGTTTTTATACACATTGTTAATAGTTCCATTATGCTGTTTATAATTAATTTAGTTCTAGTTTCCAAATTATTATCATTTCGCAACCTATCTTTAACTATTCTTAAGGTTTCATCTATCGGATGATAGAAAGAATGATAATCTTGTCTAAGAAATTTATGAAGTAGATTTTAAGTAAGACTTAAGAAGATCTATCGGTAGCCAAAATATTCTAGATTATATCTAAGCGAAGTTAGTCTTTGACAGTTCCCGCTATGCTTCTTTCAAATCAACTCAACATCAAATCGTTTAATTGAGTACTTATTGAAATCCGGATTTGAGTTTTGGTGTAGTCCTATATAAGACATGCATTTCAAGGTAACCAACATATATTTAATTAACAAACTGAGATAACGCCAGCTTCCCGAATTTTTCCGAGATTTTACCTCGCGCTGAAGATATCGAAAACATTGAAATGAAATCCGCATTTTTAGTTTCTTTCAACAGTACACACACCTCCAATTTAGGTTATGTAAACAAAAACTATTAAATTATATGTCAATCTGACAAATCTTTGAGTCTTATTGTGTAAAGTTCTTAGTTTGCAATCGTAAAGTGCGTCTGCATTTAAATAAAAAAATTCAAATAACAAAGTTAATTAGTGATGAGGTTCGTTGTGGAAGAGAAGTAGCCGCAGAACTTATCTGAAGACATCGTCTACGAGTCGATATTAGTCATGGAGCTGCAGTCGCAATAAATGCCCTATTCAATGAAACTGTTTTTAAAAGTCCTGAAAACGATAAATCTCGTCGAATACATCCGCATCCTGAAGATAACGTAATCTTAGCTGCAAATCAAGTGAATTCAAGATTGAGCGTCTCAACTGAACATTGACAAGGAGATGTTTTAGACGTCATAATATCAAACCTTCTAAATTAAAATTTCAAAATACTTTGAAAGAAAATAATGAAAATGAACACTCCAAAAAAATTTGGCGGAAAAGCCACTAAGTATTGAATAGCCGTTTAAAGAGAAATTAAAATCCGTTCCTGGTCAAAAAACATTAAATGATTCAATATAGTCTTGTCATAATTTATCATTAGTCGGTTTTTTTGACACCAGTTATCATACGACTGAAGAATTGTATCTACCTTTAATATTTCTTCACATGTATCTTTCCCATGTATCAGAATGGAGTTGTCATCAGCATATAAAAATACTTTACCATCCAAAATATGATCCGGGAGATCGTTCATATACATTAAAAAATAAGAGGTCCTAGGACATTACCTTGAGGGGTCCCTATATCTATATCATAAGATGGCGCCCTGAAATTTGATTTGTAGTTGTCTACTACTAAGGTATGAACTACTAAATCATTCGTTATTCCTCTTATACCCAGTACATCTAATTCTTAATCTGCAAAACTAATGTCAACCGTGTTAAATGCACGTGGCAAACCGAAAAATACAGTTACTACATATTTTTTCTGAAACCATGTTGATCGGTTGTTAATAAATTATAATTATTTAAGAACCTCATAATTTTGTCACTAATTTTTTTCCAATTATTTTCGAAAATATACTTAAGATTGATATGGGACGGTAATTTTTTGAAAATAGCTACAACAGACGCCAATTTTAGAGTATCTGGAAATTGATCTAAAGAAAGGGAAGCATTGATTATGTCAAATAAAAGACAACAAGCTCATGTGCGCATTTTTAAATTAAATAATAAATAAATAAATAACACCACAGGTAATTACGACCCCCTTTATCCCGGAAGGCTCTAGAAGTGCCTTGTGTGGGAGGGGGCTACACATTTAGAGACAAGGGACACACACCCAATATCCGTGCATAGTAGAAAATCCCTCTCACAGTATTTTCCACTGCCACGACCGGGAATCAAATCCAGAACTTTTGGGTGAGAGGCAAGTGCGCTTACCTCTCGACCATCAGTCATAATTAATCGGTATTTCACCAAATCCACATGATTATTTATTAGGGAGTTTAGTTATAACTTGCAATACCTCAGTTTCAGTAACTGGTGTTATGAACATTGAAATATTATTATATTTTGATTTTGTGCATTCTGTGGATAATGAATTTTGAAAATGAGTATTTAGTTTATTTCCTACTACACAAGAAAAATATTCACCGAATGAGGTGATGTTTTCTCAAAACTGTAGAAACCGGGCTACAGAAAATACTCATTGAGTTATTATTTGTTAAGATCAGTATTCATAGAATATCAACTTATGGCGTGGAATTCTAGAAGACCCATTGGTCCATTTTTCTTTATTAACTCGTTAAATGCTGAGCGTTTAGTTAATTTCTTTAATACGAAATTATGGGATAATAATAATAATAATGACTCATTTATTATTTATCAATATGTATATACAAAATATTTAACACAATAAAATTTAATTGTGATAAATAAACGGTAAAGGCTCAGAATTCTAAGATAACAGATTCTGCTCTTCCACCAATACTCGGTAGGTTATAAAATACAATTTATAAAGATGGAGAAATAGGAATGAAGAAAGAGAAAAAGACAGAGAAAAGCGGAAGGAAGGAAATATGGAAATGTTGAATAATTAATGTGATCGCTAGTTTTGCAATAAATGCATTTTAAGTTTAATTTTGACCGAATGTCATAATATAATCTTCCTCTTAACGTGTGGCAGGATATATTTCTCCTGCTGGATAGTGTGTTAATTCGTAATTCTATAATTGTTCATCAGTGGTTGAACGAACATTTTAGAATGCGCTGGATAGAAAGAAATAATCGGGTATGTTATAAATATTACAATTTTAAAATTTTCCGAATTCAAAATGCACCTTTTCTGTTTATTAAATTGATTGTCCTTTTACATCATACCTAATTTAATATCCTTTCGTCTCCTTTTTCTTGCTTTATATCCTATCAATGCGGTAACTTGATGCGACATAATTTCATTTTATGGATGCCTTTTCCTCGACGTAAATATAATAAGACAACTAGAAATTGACTTAGATATACTTAGGGGTGCCAATATAACTTCAAAACTGTTGATTTTATTGACTCGAAGTTGTGAGTAGTAAAGTTCGTTTGGGTCATCGATGGATTATGCCATTTTAAGGAAAATCGTGATATACACGAATCTTGCGGTATTTCGAGGACTTGTATTAAATTACAAGTAAACAATTAAATTTTTATGTGGGAGAAGTTTCACTATTAGTCTAGGAGATTTTTTTCAAGAAAGCTCTCCTTATTGAAAGCGTCTGTAAATTATATAAAATTTTGGGAATTATATAATATATTAATATTAATAATATATTATATAATATATTATATAATAATTACAAGCATCTGGCACTTCCGGTTATACCGGAAGTTGATACCAACTTGCATATTTTAAATGGAATATCCTATATATTTTAGGATTTTCGAAAACAGCATAAAATTGTGAATCAAAAACATGTAGGATACCCTATGCCTAAACTTAGCCGTTTCAGAGACATTTGACATTTAAAGAAAATTGACAGATGTTAATGGTTTACAATAACCTTTATAGCTTTCTTCGTGTAAATGATACTCATTTGCTTTTTGGCGTGTAGAAAAAACACAAGGAGAGCTGTATTCTGCAAATGAATTACATTTAATAGTAGTATACCAAGTGTTCCATTTTGACGTTACATTTTTTAAACTTCAAACTTGTTTAAGTCAAATGACACTTTTTTACATCAAATTATGTAAAAATTCTTTTTTTTTCTGATATCAGCGTTGTGGGGATTTAAGTTACAACTTTTTGAAATATTTGCGATTTTCTTAAAAATTCAAGAATTGTTAGTAAAGTTTTTATCAAACTAGCCATGATTAGAAACAATCAGTAATGTCAGTCATTCTCTTATGTCAAAAAATACCAGGACGTTTAAATTATACCCATGACAACTTTTTGAATTTGTTTGTTATTTATGGAGAATATGATAAAGTAACATCAAGAACTTGTAGTATATTTGTTACTAGATATCCACAAAAACGGAAAATAACACTAAACACTTTAACATGTCTATTAATTGAATTGAAGACACTTTGCATAAGCTCAAATAGCTAAGATAAAATCAACTAAAAATATGGTTCCATTTTAATTTAATAATTGTTCAAAATTCCGCCCTCGAACCTTCGCAAAGGTCCATTATTGGACGTAAAAATTGTTTATCAAATACGCGTTATGCGGGGGAGTACTGTCGCGCTGATAAAAATGTTTTTATATTCAGCGAGAGGTAAATATTATAAATAGTTGTAATTTTGTAAAATATTTAGATATTTCTCACTTAAAAAAAAAGAAACAAAAAAATTAACCATTATAATAGAATCACTGGAAATGCATGAAAATATCCCAGAATTGCTATTTCTATGTTTCTTCAGTTTTTAAAATTATCCAGTATACGTTTTATATTGTTCGGTGACGGTTTCCGTTTTTGTGGATATCGAATAGGAAATGTGCTACAAGTTCTTGATATTACTTCACCACATTCTCTATATAATGAACAAATTCAAAAGGGTTTGTGGGTGTAATTTGAACGTCATGGAATTTTTTGACATAAGAGAATGGCTGGTATTAAGACTGATTGTTTGTAATTATGATTAATTTGATAATATTTTTACTAACAATTCTTGAATTTTTAAGAAAATCGCAAATATTTCAAAAAGTTACAACTTAAAAAAATTATAAAAAAAATGTCTGAAATGGCTGTGTTTAGGCATAGGATATCCTACATGTTTTAACTCAAAATTTTATGCTCTTTTCAAAAACCTTAAAATATATAAGGTGTTCCATTTAAAATAAGCAAGTTGCTATCGACTTCTGGTATAACCGGAATTACCAGATGCATTAGTAGCTCCCGATATTTTCAAAATTTTCTAGTGCGTACTTTTCCCTATATCGATCGACGCAGTTTCTAGTGAGAGACCCTGTATATATTTTTCAATCTAGTACAAAACAAAATATTAAGTATTATAACATTTGAAGAAAGATATTAATTTAGGCGGTTTTTCATTGCCCAATTTATTCCTTATATCTCAGTGAACAAGTCCATATGAAGAAATCGTGGTTCAAAGTAAAATGTTTTAAGAATTCTGTAAAATATAGAATATTTGTCTACCTAATAATAATATCGATCCATAGTTTCAACGTGTAGAAATTTTTTTCAGTTTCATAAACAATACCCACCTATTTGTAGGAATTCCTTTTATATTACATTTATTCCAGTGAAGAGTCTTTAAGTAAAAAATGATAAAAATATACACTTTTCCAAAGCTTAAAAACTGCTTTAGTAAACATACAAGAACATTCGTCGGCTAGACTAGGTTTTATGTGAAACTACCATAAAAAGATCTGTATTTTATTTCAGTGAGAAATTTGGACTGTATCAGGTCGACTTCTCAGATCCTAACAGAAAGAGGACAGCAAAAAAATCGGCAGAGTGGTATAAGCGAGTTATTCAGGAAAGAAGAATAGTGGAGATAAAAGAAATATCAAGTAGATTAAAAGGCGACTTATAACTTAATTAATTTAGAGATGAATAAAATTAATATATCTGAATTCTCTTACATGTTTGAGTAAAATATGTGGCATTTTTAGCGAACTACTAAGATTTAAACTCTTTCCTCATGGCTGGAGACATTGGCATAATGATGTACTAATAGTGTTGGCCATTGCATTTCAGATTATTGTTGTTAACATAATTTCAGTGGTCACATTGGACCTTCTGCACGAAATAAATAATTTAAGATGAGTAAACTTTATCCAAGAATATACCGTCTGTCTATTTTACGAGGACTACACCAAATATCAAGCTTAATATCTATTGTAGAGGAATAAAGTTTTAGAAATAGTTATCCTGTTTTTTGTGAGTTATATTTCAGTAAAAAGAAATTTGAAATCTGGACTGTATTTGAATTTTTAAGTGACTTGTTATGTAAAGTCTTTAATGCCAATCTAAATGAAATAATGCGAAATCAAATTGAATGAATGTAAGATCTAATTGAACAACGACTTACCCTGACCTGGGTTCTTCTCAATCTTCTAACCAAAACCAAAAACCAGTCCTTTCGCCAAGCCGTCAAATCGTTAAGTTTCCGATTTTTCACCACAGGTCAGTGGCGTGCGCGATACAAAAATAATACCCAAGAAAATTAAAATAAATATTACTACTTTGGTAGCCCGTGAATATAAAAACATTCATGCCTACATAATATGTGTATACAAAAATTTACAAAACTGTACAAAATCCATAGCTTACTTCGTGAGATATATTACAGAAACCTGAAAAATAGGAAACCACAAACGCTTATACGAAATACGAAAATACGAAAAAAGCTAAAGGGATGACAATAAGAATAATAATGTGTCAAAATTTTCAAAAAACGCAGTTGGCTTTGACATACTTTCTTATGCAAAAATGAAAAGAACAAATCTCAAAGTAGGCCATGACACCATTAACGCCGTTTATTTTTTCTCTTTCCAACGATATAAAACATGTCACAAAAATTTTAACGATATTTAATATTTTACGAAAATAACAATGCATGTCTCTGAATCGTAAAAATCAGCTATGCCATGATTAGTGAAAAACAATGTATACAGTTATTAACAAGTTTGACAGGTTGTCACTGTTGTATGTTGTGTTGTTGAGCTCTAACACAGCTTTTATATCAGTAATTATGGTGTACACCAATAATAATAAATTCGTTTTTTTTTTAATTTGCTTTGTTTATATTTACGTCCTGGCGGAGTTTAGCTACAGCTACTCTTCCACTCAACCAGGACGGCGAAATGAGATGAACACGAACTCAACCTCTGTTCGGTGAAATAAGGAATCTGGTACGGTGGAGCTTTAGAGCTGAGACCCCAGAGGCGTTCGTGCACTTACTTTTCGATGTGTAAAGTCTCAGGGTTTGATTTCTGAAAGTGCTTGATCGGGTCGAATGCTACACCCTGTATATTGATTTTTGCACTATGGTTTATTACTCTGTTTAAATTAGCACTGGTTTGATTTTTATAGTTATTGTAGGGTCAACGGCTACACCTTGTATATTATTATTATTCTTGAAAAAATAACATGGTAGTTTAAAGGAAATACAAAATTATTTATTAAAGATTGTTGAACAGAGTTGAGAAGAATTTATTTTATTTATACTCGGACTCTAACGGCTAATAATTTTATTTTACAAGATTCTTTTGAAATTGAAACTAATCGACAACTGAAATTCTGTCTTAAGTTATATTTAAAAAATGTAAAAAGAAAATAATTAAATTTGCGAAAAAAATTCACTTGAGCCACGTAGGCGAAGGAAAAATTGAAAAGGGGGGCCACTTAAGGCGAAGTATTTTGTTATAATTAAAAATAAAAAGGGGCCACTTAAGGCGAAGTGTTTTGTTATAATTTAAAATAAAAAGGGGCCACTTAAGGCGAAGTATAAATATTTAAAAAGGAAGGGGCCACTTAAGGCGATTACTTAAAACTAACTCTTTTTAACTAGGTTTCGGTCTGGGAAGCTAGAATTGAACAGCTCGTCACGAAAAGATTGCAGGGACTGGGAATAAGAAAGCCTAGCTAGACGGAGGTATCTACAACATTAGTTAAATAGCACCCGGACCCGTTCAATAGCATGATCAGCTACTACACAAAAATGCACTTTTTGAAACTTATATATTTCCACATGAACACTACGCGAATACTTAACACTGGAGTCACTGTCAAAACTGAACTTAACTTCGGCTGGTTGCTCGCCGGTATTTATACTGTTTTGAAAAAGTTTCGTTTGTCGCGCCCCATCGAGTCTCGCATCCCGTTATAAAGATCTGGAAAGGCTTGGAATCGCTCCGTGCGGGCGAGGATGAGTAATCGATTACGACATGTTGCGCAATACTGGAAATTTTAAGTTTTCGAAGAATAAAGTTATATACGAAAATCGGCAATGAAAATAGGGATTTATTAAAATTAGAATGAAAGTCGGGTCTCTTTCGGTTTAGAAGTTATTTACATTTTTATTAGCAAAATCTGACGTGACCCCGTAAGGTATTAACGGAGGTCCGATGTTTAAGAGTTGAAACGATATGAAAATGATCCCGATAGGTGCGTAGTGTCTGAAGATAAGATATTAAAATGTTCCTAACGGGTACGAGTCGAGTTGAACCGAGATATTGTATGCTTGTATGCCATTATACAAGGAGTGATCAAAAATGGTGAAATTTAAAATAGCAATCGAGTTGCGCAAATTTGATGAGATGAAGTTTGAACTTTTTAGACTCGAGGCACGGAACGTGATTTGAAGTATACAGGGGGTGATCGAAAACTAATAAGATTAAAAATTCAAGTGGATGCAAGAATCGAATGAATTGAAGTTGAATGGTGTGTTTGAAGGTAAGTTGAAGTATACGAGGGGTCGTCAAGAAGTAATAAGATTCTGAAAATGAAATTGTTTATAGAAAATTTACGGATTGAAGCAAGACGTTGAAAATTTTGATTTAGATAGTGATTTTGGTTAGGTTGATGAATATATGGGGGCTATATTTTTAAGGGGCGCTTTTTGTGAAATCTCTTTTATAGAATGACTGGAATGAATGTTGGGAGTGTGTTCTCGGTGATTTTATATTACTTGTGAATTATGGAATGTGCGTGAATTTTTTCTGATTTTGGTGACCTTGGATGTGGTTTTTTAAATGTAAACTAGGTCTGGTTGACTTTTTTATCATGGTTTGCCATGATGCTTAAATTGATCTGAATTATTTGCTAATTTTGCATTTTTTTTGTTTTTTGTTTTTGACTTATAGGGGGAATACCCTATAACAGAGATGCCGTTCACCCATCCAAGTGACGGACTCGACCAACGCTGCTTAACTTCTCCGATCAAGGTCTCAGCGCTTAAACCCATGACAGTACCTCACTTCACATATGATTAGCATTTATTGTCAGTGCAATGTTGACGCTGAAATGTCAGTCACAGTTTACGGAGATAGATTTCCAGATGCTCCGCAGCCAAATAGAACTATGTTTAGGAAGTTAGTTCAAAATTGGAAAAAGCACGGTTCATTTTCAAAAAAGTAGTAAAGCGAGGGCATGTTGCGTATAATGTAAGAGAAGTGAATAGAGTATTGAATTATGTTCGAAGAAACCTGTTTGAGACAAATTCAGAGAAAATGTCGCATAAAAAACAGTGTAAGAAAATTATATAAAAAACGGATTTCGGTACTACCAAATGAGGAAAGTTCAGCATTTAAACGAGGGAAATAAGCCGAGGAGAGTAAGATTTTGTAGATGGTTGTTAAATTAAAAAAGGAATGATCCGCTGATGGATTTTTCAATAGAAATATGCATTATAAGTGGACACGAGAAAATACACATTGGCGCGGAGAGAGTGCTCTCCAAGAAAAATTTTCTACGAATGCTTGGGTGGGTCTTTTAGGGACTAAAGTAATTGGACCTTATTTTTATGATGGCAAATTAATCGCTCGTAGATACATTAATTTCCTGCAAAACGAATTTCAAGATTATCTTTATGAATGAACAGTGTCAGAAATATTAAATTATTCATATTTTCAACAAGATGGGGCTCTACCTCACACTGCTGTAATATATACAAATTATTTAAATCAAGTTATGCCAGATAACTAGATAGGCACCTATGGACCCACACTATGGCCAGTTCGATCACCAGATATTACTCCCTTCAATTTTTTCGTCTGGGGTTACATAAAAGATAAGGTATTTCAAACTGCCCCTGAAAATATTGAGGATATCAAAACCAGAATTAGAAACGCATGTGTGGCAATTGCTCCTGAAATGTTCCAAAATGTAATGCATGAGGTGTCTCGTAGAGCACGTTTGTATATTAGAATGCATGGTGCACCATTTGAGCATTTGTAGTTAGAAAAATAAATACGCATATTTTCTTTTCAGTACGTATTAAATTGTAATATATAATTACTGAATGATAATTATTATAAAGTGAATTGTTACTATTATGGCATAGCTGATTTTTACGATTCAGTGATATGAATTGTGGTTTCGTAAAATATTATAATTGACACTCAGTTAAAATTTTTGTGACATGTTTTATATCGTTGAAAAAGAAAAAATAAACGGAATTAATGGTATTATGGCCGGCCTACTTTGAGATTTGTTCTTTTCATTTTTGCACAAGAGCGTATGTCAAAGCCAACTGAGTTTTTAGAATTTTTTGATACAGATTATTATTCTTATTGTTTTTGCCGTCAACTTTCATCCCTTTAACTTTTTTGGTATCTCCTGAAATAAAGAAACTATAACCGTTTATGGTTATTCTATCTGTTTTTGTAATATATCTCACAAAGTAGGCTGTGGATTTCAAATTTCTTTTTACTGATATATAGCTCACAAAAAATGGGATAACTGTTTCTAATACTTTATTCTTCTACAATAGACATTAAGCGAGATATTTGGTGTGGCCCTGGTAAAATACACAGACGGTATAATAGGTGTGCCTGGAAGAAGTTTTAGAGGTAAGAAAAAAATAATTACACGTTGTACAGAGTAAATAAAGTAAGAAAATGAAAATTTAAATGAATGTAAAGGTTTTTCTAGGTACGATAGAGACAATTGATGACCTGAAGTGCTGTAATGGAAGTACATAATTTAGTGTAAAAAACATGACTGAGTCCCTACGATACAAAAATAAGTCCATGAAAATTTTGAAGAAAGGACCCCGCACAAAACCAATGGAAAAAATATTTCTGTCGAATTGGCTGAAATTTTGCAGGAAAGATAGTTTTCAGCATGCCGATTAAAAGTCTCAATAAAATAATAAATAATAATAAATACGCCACAGGTAATGACGACCCCCTTTATCCCAGAAGGCTCTAGAAGAGCATTGTGTGGGAGGGGGCTACACATTTAGAGACAAGGGACACACACCCAATATCCGTGTATAGTGGAAAAATCCCTCTCACAGTATTTTCCACTGCCACGACCGGGGATCGAACCCGGAACTTTTGGGTGAGAGGCAATTGCGCTCACCTCTCGGCCATCAGCCATACAAGCTACTTATCTAGCATGTTTAAAATCTGTCTGCACTGTAAAAAAAAATCTTAATTATTAAACGATTTCGGTTTTGCACCAAGACGCACGACTCAAACTTATTCGACCAGCAATCCTCTTAACAATTGTAACAATTTAGAGAAATGCACGTGTATGCAAACTCGTTTTAACAAATGAAAATATTTCTATAACCCAAGTTTGTTGAGATTTGTTAAGTAGCTAGTAACTTCTCTCTGCCTCATGAATACCCTGTATTATGCAGGAATCACGAACTTTGCTTCATGTTCTACATTACTCATAAATACAATTCCCATTTTAAAACTCTGCCAAGTAAATAATCAATGTTGGAGATGCCCTTGGTACAATTTATTGTGGGGAATTGATTCAGGAGAAGTGTAAGAAGTTATTCAAGTAGGTTACAGTGAAATATATGAATTTTTTATTAAAAATGTTCACACCACTGCGGTGTTTAGAAACATATTATTACAGGTAAGACGTAAATGCAAACTTTTCACGCTTCGAAATGAAGGAAGGTAGTAATTTTTATGTATACTGCTGTCGGACTATGATACGCCAGCAGTTAGGTGAAGGCAATCTTCCTTCTAGTTAACTAAGAAGTACTGAACTGTACCCTCCTGTCAGTGGGGTATATTATATTTTATTTATTTATAATACAGTATAACAAAATGTGCTATGTATAGTAGGTACTGTCGTGAGCAGAAAAAAATACGACAACTTTTTTTTTCTAATGTAAATCTGTCTCTATTTGAATATATAAGTAGCCGAAATAAAACAGATATCAATTTTAATTTATTTCTTATTTTAATGCTGTAGTTATTGCTATAGTAAATTATGGATGGTTAATGAGACAAATTGCACTGCGTTATAACATTAACAAAAATTTGGTGTGTAACATTTTAAGACAGTGGAGAATAAACGGTACGATTAGTAGAAATCCTGGATCAAAGGACAAAGGATATCCTACTTAACGAGAAACTAACTATTAATATTTCGTTATTGCACCATTTCTATTTATAACTTCTATAAGTCTGTTTGGCATAGAATTAAATAACCTTTTGCAATAATCATTATAATAATATTTTCCCATGCATTATTTACTATTTCCAGTAATTCTTAGGCATTCCGTGGTCTCACATTTCGTTTTTGGATATTTCTTACGAGTAGTCTCCATACTTCTTCCACAGGGTTAGGATCTGGACTATGACTGGGCCAGTTAAGAACATTGATGTTGTTATCTTGAAACCAGTTAGTTACGGTATGAGCAGTATGAACGGAACAATTGTCTTGTTGAAATATGAATTCATTATTAGGAAGTAATTGTGGTGCAGAAGGGAGCATAATATTGTCTAAAATCCTAATATACGTTTCAATATTAAATCGTTCCTCAATATGCCACAAAACACCAGGATCACGTATCGATATCCAAGCCCACATATTGACGAACAATCTACCACTTTTATCATTGTTAGATATATATTTCTCATCGAATCGAGTATTCGGAGGGCGGTAAACACGAATACGACCGCTGTGTATTGACTGGAAAGTTTTTTCGTCTGTAAAGATTACATTGTTCCAAAAATTTACATCATGCGCTAAAAATTCAATCGCAAATCCTACTCGAGCTTCTTTATGTTCAGCTTTGAGTAAGTATTTCTGTGCTGCTGCATGACAGCGTAGCTCCGATTCTCTTACTCGCCGGCGACCAGTACTACTCGATCCACGAAAATTCATTTCTTCAGCAGCCTGAATAACTGAGTAAAATGGATTTTCTACTAAAGTATTTACCAATTGCAAATATTGTTGTTGAGTTTATATCCTTCGTCGCCCTGATCCATGATTTCTACTAATTGTAACGGTTTATTTCTCCAATTTCTTAAAATGTTACACACCGAATTTTTGTCAATATTATAACGCAGTGCAATTTGTCTCATTGACCATACACCTTCTGCTTTAGCAATAACTCCAGATTTAACTAAATCGCTTATATAAGGCATATTAGTTTTTTGCACACTTGCAATAAATTATGACAACTAACTGACAATGTCACAAGAATTGAAGTTAGATGTACACAACTAGACTTGTCCCATTTTTTTTTTTGCTCACGACCGTACCATACGTCAAAAATTACAGAGGAATCGCAATTATTTCCTGTATCCCGAAAGTAATGGACTCCATACTTACCGATGACCTTTTCACTATGTTTAATAAGTTAATAATCAATGAGTAACATCGGTTTTACAAGGGGTGGTCCACGGCTACGAACTTGGCGATATATCATGATTATCTGGTGAACAACCTCGAACAACGCGAACAAGTTGACGTGATCTACACGGACCTGTCAACAGCCTTTGACAGTGTTTGCCATGAACTCCTATTATACAAACTGAAAGTCATGAGTGTCATCGGTGTTTACCAGGAATGGATTAAGTGTTACATCAGGCGTCCCTCAAGGTTCTCACATTGGTTCAGTACTATTTTTGCTCTTTTTGAATGATATAATTAATGTATTTTCAACTTGCAATGTTCTTATGTGTGCAAATAATTTAAAATTTATTACGTTATTAAATCTTTTGGTGATTGTCTCAAAATTCAAACACACCTAGATAACTTCTTTTTAAGCTGGTGCCTGAAAAAATTACATGTATGTGAATAGCAGCAAATGCAAAAAAAATACCAGAATCTCATTACCTATAATTATAATATTAATAACATTATTTTAGAATCCCCTGGAATAATTTGTGATATTGGCCTCACCTTCGACAAAGACCTCACTGTCATTGAACATATTAACAATGTAACTTTTCAAGCCCTGAGACTGTTAGGGTTTATTAAAATACATATACAACAGATAAGCAACATGCCATAATGAGTTTATACCACATAGTAGTGCGCAGTATATTAGAATATGATAGTGTCATATGGTCTCCATAATTTGCTTCTCACATATATCGCTTAGAGGCTGTGCAAAATAGATTTATCAAATTTTAAGTTTATAAAATGGGCCTGCCATGTCATGATTTTGTTTCTCTCGTAAGGTTAGACATAACGGGTATAAGATCGCTAGAAGATCGTAGGAAATTTACACTTCTCTATTTTCTACATGAAATAATTAATGATTCTATTGACTGTCCATCTCTCTTGAATAAAATTAATTTTCATGCTGCC
Source organism: Leptura quadrifasciata (assembly GCA_963675555.1). NCBI lineage: Eukaryota > Metazoa > Arthropoda > Insecta > Coleoptera > Cerambycidae > Leptura > Leptura quadrifasciata. The sequence continues at coordinate 22,618,255 of OY776680.1, read as the reverse complement.
CCCTGCAACACCCGCTACAGGAGACTATTTTTTATCAGATCTCATAGGACTAATTATGGACAAGCTTTTTGTGATATAATGGTGGCTGACTTTAACGACAATTTTGCTGAATACGATTTGTTTGGCAACAGTTTATATAGCCTTAAAAAAGCAATCACGAAACAATAAACAAAAAATGTGCTTCTTTCTCCTTGCTCCTCATTCATTTAATTTCTTCTTGTGTGTGTGTAAGTTATATTTTTTAATTAGGTATAAATTGTATAGTGTACCAATTGAAATTGTATTGAATTCCGTAGTGTACTAAGTGAATAAATAAATAAATAAATAATACAGCACATAAAGTTCGCAAAAAACGTAAAGGAGACCGAACACATATCAGTTTCAGTGTAGGTATAAAAATTAGGTATTCGGCTTCTTTTAAATCATTACAAAATATGGTTGTACATATTTTCTAACAAGTTGAGGACCTAGGCCTCCTATGTAGTTGCTTGAAATTATTGCGGACTTACTGTTTATTGAATTTTCACATTACTGTTGAGGTAAACAGTTTATCTTCAAATTGACTATATTTTCTAGAAGGAACTTGTTATGCCATCAAATACTAGATGCTCACTGGGAGATACACGAAAAACTTTAAACATTAATAAGTGTAAAGTGAAAAGTGAACGCCACAATTTTAATGCACTTGTAAGTGATTTGATATATTTAAACAATTTTGTTATTTGATGTATTCAAATCCCTCAATTCACTGCTTGAAACTCAAAATATATTTTAAGTCCGGTCCTATATACTGCTATCATATGACTCCAGCGGATAATAATCACAAGCGGTCGGCTCTCTTGATGGTTTTTTGTGAGGTATTTTGTATCGCTGAATTACATATGAGACAAACAACAGAAAAATATTTGTTTTTAGTAATTTTGATCGTGTAGAGGGCGCAATGGCCTAGGACAGCCTATGGCTGATGGTTGATGGCAAATCATCGCCGACGATGGCCTCTGTATCGGTTTTTGAACGTCAAAGGTCCGGGTCCATCCTCGACTACCGCTATACCCGAAGATGGACCGGCGCGTGGACGGTAGCAATGGTCCACAGTGGCCGCCCATGGCGATGGCAGATGTCCATCATGATGGGCCATTGTGTAGAGAGGCCTCTAGAGATGTAGCTTTTCCATTTATTACCCTGTTAGAGGTATTGCTCTTCCCAAAAGCGATAAAGGCTTATTATTATACTTAAAAAACTATTATTTAAAATAACTCTTCTTCTGTTTCCGAGGTCGCTCGGAAAAAATCAAGATGTTGGCTCTAATATGGCCGATATACATGCGACTAAATAATAGGGCAAATTGCTTTATTTTAGGTGAAACTGGTACTTTAACGGATATAATTAGGTACATAGGTTTGTTTACCTAAAAAATGATGAAATAGAACAAAAGAAGTGAATTAGTGCCACGTATTTTATCTTTATTAATGTTATTTAAAAATGAAAAAAATTGAAAAAGGTGCGAACAAGCACCGAAACGTCTGTTAGAGAATAAATGTTTATATAATAGCAAGATTTAATTAAAGAACCATAATGCAAGAATCAAATCCTCAAAATATGTATTATACATACATATTTTGAGGGTGCTGTGATATTCTCACACAATATAATTTCTAAATTTAATTCTCAAGGTCGAAAGTTTGGAATCAGTGAAAAGAAACACATAGAAACACAAAAACAATAAAAAAAATCAACTGAACAATGTATTGTGATAACAGATATCATCCAACGAAAAGATATAATTTCCCTCTCCAGATAAACTTTGAAACAAAAATTTACCAATTGAATATATACTAAAACGGTGAACATAAGATTTTATATGTATAGTCTGTTACAACCTTTGTTAGTCAGCGTAGTGAAATATTAATTCCAGCCGCACAGTGTCACTTATCTGCGACGTTCATATACTATCCCCTATCTGATTTTTCACCTTGCAATGGAGATACCATTTTCTAACAGGAATCGTTGTCTTGACCTTAAAATTAATTAACAGTACTCTTCTTTTACCCTACTTGTAAAAATCCTAAAATTCGATTTTTTTCTGTTTCTTTCATAAAAAATCTCTTTCTCTAAGTACTTTTCTTTCTTCAATTCACTTTTCTCTAATTCATCAAACAGCAGTCTATTATTTATTTTATTATCCGGTTGGCTCAGGCGCCCGCTACGCCTCCCACAAGTAGTAGGGGACCAGTGACACGTAGCCAGTCGCGCCCTAGACCACAGCCTAGATAAGGAGCCGCACAACGCGGAGGACGTCGGTTCAGTTCGAGCAACGAGGAGCAGCCGTAGGCAGCTTTCAGTGAGAACCTGAAGATGGCAGATGAGATTCTGCCGAAACGTCATTAAGGCAACCGTGTCTCCTGGAGGAGTCGACCATCGACGCGGGAGAGTACCCGGAAGTACAATAATACTTCATATATATATATATATATATATATATATATTCACTTACCTCTCACCACTACACCATTTACATTAGTCTGTATAAGACTAGCAGGTTGGCCACTGTCATTTGTCTGCTCCATGACCTATGGCATACTGAGGAGAACTAATAAGTTCGAAACCGGTCTATGTCTGGTCAGGGAGTTGACAAATGACATTGGCTACCAATTTTTCATGATTTGTAAGGTGTAATTCAATGCAGGTCGGGGTATTTGCCCGCTGAGTAGTTGTTTCCTGCAAATCATGTATAATAACAATATATATATATATATATATATATATATATATATATATATATATATATATATATGACAAATAAAGTCAACTAGAGGAATGATAGATGTTAAAATGCACAAAGGCACGTTTCGTCGTATTCCTCTTGAAACCTAATATTTTAATAAACGCGCTGTGCGCTCTAAATGGTATTTTGGTTACCAATTACTAGAAACGCAATAAAGTGTTTATAGCAGATACCGATGAAGGTACCCATTATTAAAACAGTTATGTTATTATATATTGCAAGTAACACCATATTGGCGACTTACAAATAGTACAAATAGGTCCCTCCAACGGCATCTGCCACAAACACTTTAAGAAGCCTCGACCACTTTTCTTTCACTTCTGACTGCAACTTCAAGGGAGCGGAATTGATTTTCGTATATATATAAATTAAAATCACTCCTATTATTATCATTAATTTATTGAAATTAAATATTGGGAAAGGGAACACTTTGTATATTGAATTCCTTAAATTGTAAATACTTGAAAAATATTTGCTGAGCTTTTTCGAAGTTATATATCGTATATTTTTATATTAGTAGTAGTTTTTTCATTTTATTTTTTTCTTATAACTCTTAAGTATTTAATTACTTTGATAGTGAAATGCAATTATTTAATAAAAAATCAAGACAATAAAGTTTATCTCTTCTGTTCAAGTTCAAGTAAAAAATTACTCAAATTGGCGACCTTTTACAGTGGTTTTCTGTACACGTTTCGGTTTTATTTTTTCATTGGATTAAACGAAATAAGAAAACATTTAGCTGCATAAATTATTTAAAATGTTCCAACCTACCTACTGAAACCGCGGCCACTGGCTTGATACTTTCCCGAGTAAGACAACATTCGATTTATTCAAATTTTTCCATAAAGATTCGTTTGTCGACAATTTATTGTGTAGAGCTTGAGAAACTGCTCGAAGAATGGTATATGTAGCAAACCTAAGTGAATTTACGGATCATTGAAAGAGAGAATAAGAGAAAACAAGAACCGCAATAGCATCTACTTTACCACAAAATTGTTCCTGATCGGGTTCCTTGAGAGACAAACAGACTTATTTGACGCGAAGTTCAACGATTTGTTTGTTCCTACTGGGTCTGATAAGATGTTAACAAGTCAGGCGTGGGTATGCCTTATAAAATAGTGCTAAGGTTTATGTTTCCTGGTTCCTCTTAAATGTTTGTCTAGAACTATTAGGTTTAAAGGGATTAATACAAGCTACTGGAAATTTGTTGTATTTTAAAAAGTCGTACTACGTGCATACCTTTAGTGGTTTAGAATTAAGAATTAAATTAATTAATAGTTAAATGAAAAATATTTAACGTAATATATTAGCATAGATCGTAAAGAAATAAACGCGTCTGGCGTTTCGTTTTCCAGTCCATACCAATTTTGCTGCAATATATTTTTCCCAAGAAGAAGCTTTGTCTCGTCCGCATTCCTCATTTTTATTTGAAATAAATATACGCTCTCTATTTTAGTTGATTTAATTTTATTTACTTGATTCGCTCGCTTTAAATCCTACTTGTTCTACAAAAAGTATCAGATGATTTTTTGTACCTTCATATCGCCATGCGCGGCACTACGAGGAGAAAGTGCTCAGTGGCTCAACAATTACGTGTTAGGTTTGCAACCAAGGAGTCCCGGGTTCGAATTCTGGCTAAAGTATGGACGTTTAGTGGTGTTTTTCATGTGTTGCTGAGTTGGTAGCAGTGGACTAGATCAGGTTGTGTGAGAGACAACACGGTTAGTTGCTATATCTCTCCTGAGTTCGAGTCTCAGCTGCGGGAGATGACAATGTCGTAGGGAATGATCGTTGTATAATTGTCTATGTGTATGTATCCTGGTTGAGTATTGGAATAGCTAATGCTAAACTCCGCCAAGTGATTAATACTAAATAAGGCGTTAAAATAAAAAAAAATAATAAACATATTTGGTTCGCACGTAGTTCGTTTAAAAAGACATTCTAGATTCGAAGGTTTACTCTCGACGCTCATTTTTCACTGTTTTAAAATACTTATTATCGTATCTTATATGAACTATCAAATTTGGGTGAAAAGTGTCCAGATTGGCCGTGACAACCTTGACCTACCACAGATGGTTCGAGAGCTCTGCCCATACCATTCGGCTGTCCAGACGAAGGACAAGCAAGGTAAGAAGTGCAAGAAATCATTTGATACTTTGACTTTACATCACATGATTACAGTCCACATCTAGTTGTCCGCTGTGCAATTAATTTTTTTCCGCTACATATTTTGGTCCTTCGAGCAGGATTGTTTTTGTTTAACTATATTTAGTATTTAATTAATAATTTTCTTATTTTTCTTTATTCAATATGGCGGCCAATCCTTCGAACATTAAAACCAGGAGAAATTATATTTGTGTTCACCAAATTTTTAAGTAGGTAAATAATGACATTATCTTTCGAAAGTTCCAGATAGCTTATTAACGGCAATAAATTTATAGCTTCTATCGTCCAGTTCCAAAAAACAATAATTTTTAAACAATTCTTCGAAATGAAATTTTTATTTATTTGTTAAATAGACAGAGAGGTTTAGTTCGAGAAATTTATTTTTCTTTAACTTTTTTAACTCAAGTGAAATCATATGTCAAATAGATATTATTTAGTGTCAATACCACTTTCCAGTTGAAAGATTTTTATTGATCGCATTAATTACTAAATATAATGTTCTTGAATTAACAAATAAGTCTTGTCTCAGATCTATATTACTTTTCTGTTAAAGGAACTTCACTATCTCCAGGTTTTCAAAGCAGAACATTCTGGAATTTCCTCGAATACTACAGAATCCTGCATTGAAATTCCGCTTCTGACAGTAACTGTGTAGTGTAGTATAAAATGAGATACCTGTTTAGTGTTATAATGTCGTTAATGATAAGGTTACGTTCAAGATTGCTGGTGCGGTTGAATTGAAGGTTGGAAGGTTGAGGTTCTAGAATTGTCGACTATCATCTACATCACGTCGAAATCTATATATGTATACCAATCAATATCAATAGTTCAAGTGTGCTTTTAGAGGGCTGAATATTAAAACATAATATTTTTAGTCGCAAACTCCTCTATAAAATCGTTATTTTACTATAAGGAACGTAACCAGACTGTAACCAACAGCTACTCTCCGGGCTATGTGTCCCGTCGAGCGCTGAATTACAAGTTACAAGACTGGCGCGTTAAGTGTAATAATTGCATATTACCAACAGAGCGCTAATGCTTCGATTGCAACAAACACCAGCCGAAATACTGATAATACTTAAAGGAGCCCTCGTGCCAGTCGTCCCATACCACTTGCAAACTGCAGTTTCGAGCTGTTGGTTCTCGTCACTGCAAGTTAGGCATGTGACGACTGCTAGATGGCGCCTGCTGATTGTTTTTCATGTCGCTATCCTAAAGATACCGAGATGTACCAAATAGTCTACGGATCCTCGTGTCGGTCGTCACATGCCTACCTTGCACTGACGAGAGCCAATAGTTCGAAATTGCAGTCTGCAAATGGTATGGGACGACTGGCACGAGAGCTCCTTTAAGTAGGATCAGTCTTTCGGCTGGTGTTTGTTGCAATCGAAGCATTAGAGTTCTGTTGGTAATATGTAATTATTACACTTAACGCGCCAGGCTTGTAACTTGTAATTCAGAGCTGGGCGGGGCACATAGCTTGGATTGTAGCTGTTGGTTGCAGTCTGGTTACATTCCTTAGAGTAAAATAGGGATTTTATAGAGAAGTTCTCGACTATGAATATTATGTTTTAATCGATATCACTGTTATATTTGGTTACATAATGCTGGGATATGATTTTTAAGCAATACAAGCATATATGTTGCTACGTTATAACAAGTTGAGATAATACTCTTCTTGATGTTATTTTCTATTATTTGAAACAAAACAGTAAATTTACAGAGAATATCATATTTTTGGGAAAGCATTCCTCATAATTATCATTATCTAGGTATATTCGCATTTTGTAAGGTGTAAGCAACAACTTTTGTTAGATCAGATACTTAAATGTAAAAGTTTCCTGGGGCCAACAATTAAGAAACTTTCCTTAGTACGTGCGCTATACTAAAATATATTAATACTCATAATGCATTGGATATTTTGGCAAATATCTACAATGTTTCAAATCATACACAATTTTAATACGTACGTATTCTCATAAGCTGCAAGTCGTATAATGGATTATATTGAACTCTTATTTCTTAACGAACCAAGATCCATCAAACGTTATCTGGTACCGAACAGTAAAAACTTTTCGATTGGTTTTATGAGTTCATTTGACTTGGGTTTATAATAAATTTTTATTGTCTTTAGAGAAGTGCTTTTATTTGGTATCTCATAAACTCTAAAAAGTATAGTATAAATAATAATTTTCTTTACTTGAACAACTGATTATGTAACATTCTGGAAAATATGAATTGATTTAGTTCTGGCATATTTGCAATTTTTGGAAAATAAACGAGCAATCCACGGAAAATCTCAAAATTAAACAAAATTACTGATGATAGTAAATCTATAAATAACACATATAACAAATTAAAATAATGCATTGCTTTGATTTGTTAAAAACCACTATATTTTGTGGAAAAATGCCTAAATATGATTTACCTATTTCTGGCAGCTGAAATAGCGTTAAATAGGTATGTATTACTGGTTATGTTTATGAATTTTTATTATCTCTAGGGAATATAATGCTTTTATTATATGTTTTCGTTTGTAATTGATTAGCAAAGTTATATAATATATTGTTACATTGAAAGCATGAAAAGTGTTCTTTAAATCTATTTTCAAAATGTCTTCCAGTCTGGCATATACAAGTAGTTTATACATCCCGAACATTAAAACTTATGCACTCGCGATTTTTTTTCAATTTTGATGTTTAACAGTAAGCATTAAGCTGTATAAATCATTGGCCTAAATGCTGACAATTTATATAACTTGGGATGTGTTGAGTTTTGAAAGATCCTTGGGGCTCCAGATTCCTTACTTCTGGAGTCCTGGAAAAAATTGGAGTTCTCGGTGTGACATTGCCACTGACGTTGTTTACACAAAAACCAAAAAACTTCAATGTTGCACTTGAATACACTACTCGATGTATGCTAACCATGTTAACATCATCGGAGGATGGTTAAAACTGATAGATTATTTAGGATTTTCTAATGATGTCAAATGTGAGTTTTTTTATTGTCTTGAAATTGTAAAACTGATTACAATTATTATTAATTTTTGGACCTATGTACGAAACTGTGACCGTCCTCTTTTTCAGAATATGGTGGCTTGATTAACAAATTAAAAGTAAAATAAAGTCAGAGAGATGGCTTTCTTGTTATCGATGTTTCGCAAAACTTTTTCCGCTGTATTAGTAGTGTAGAACAGAATTACGAACAGAAAGTGAGCTAATGGGATATTCTCTATCGAGGAAGAATAATACTTTAGTTCTAATTATATATTAATAAGAGAAAACCCAAGAATCATAGGATATTCTTAACATTATTAACATTATCTCTGTAAACCATAGTATTACTTAAGCCAGTATGCAAAGGTTGTTATAATAAGAATTTAGAAACCTATATAAAACTCGTATAGCACATAATTTTTCATGGTAACTGACAATTATATATTCCATGTCATAGATCTCCTTCCACTGAGCAAGATTTATCCTGAATTTCTCAATTTAGAGTGTGATTAAATTTATAAAATGTAACCTGAGCGATGCGTTTATACGCCTTATTAAAATGTAGATTAAATCAATTCGTTACATTTTACGGCTGGTTCTAAAAATATTTGCATCAACATTACATGTATAATAGGCACTAAATTCATAATTCATATTATGGCGGAGTCGCCAGGAAAACAAAAAAAAATATTATTCAAGCAAATATATTGTTTCTAAGCATAAAATAGGAAATCTATCGATTAATTGATATTACTGGTGACTTTGAATATTAGACAAACATGTGCATCATTGATTTCTGATACTCGTTATAGAAAAATATTCATTGAAAATTGGTATTCTTCATGATTACGTTACAGACGCAAAGGACATGAGAGGTTTACTTTAATTATTATATAAAATTAAGAAGCAGTGTTAATGTGTTCACGTCAGTAAAGCCGGTTAAATTTCTTATTATAAAGCCTAAATTTTTAAAAGAAGATTACATTACGTTATTGATTAATAATACGGACATTATGAAACTGTTATATTTTTTTTTTGTGCGGTCGAAACTAGAATATTGTTCACTGGTATGGTCTCCGGCATATGCTACATACATAAACAATATAGAGAACGTCCAGCGTCGTCTGGTTAAGTATTTATGTTTTGTTGATGATGGCAACTATCCTACAATCGGCAACCCACAAAGCATTATGTTAGAAAGGTTTCACATATCGAGTCTACAAAACAGAAGAATGGCACACTCCGTGGTATTCTTATATAAAATTATTCACAATATCTTTGATTGCTCATCTATTTTGGAACAATTATGTTTTCGAGTACCTCGTATAGAAAGTAGAAATCGTGAAACTTTTTATCTCGTTACCCCTCGGACTAATCTATTAAAAACTTCACCCATATATTTTATGTGTAAAAATTATAATTCTGACTACAGTTTACCTGCATTATCAAGGAAGTTATGGGCAAAAAGTGAAAATTTTATCTTGTATCGAACTGTCATATTTTAGATTCTATACGTTAGTTAGAGACATAAAAAGATATTATTTCTTCTAATTTAAGTTTTATTATAACATAATTAATCAGAATAGAAGTGGAATAAATTTCATTTATACAGGTCAGAAATTGTGTGCAACATATAATTAGCCCGATCATTAACTGCTATTAATATTTGACAGCAATTATTAATTTATATGGTGGTATTGATACTGCTTTACCTGTATATGTTTTACAGGGCTTTTCAATGGTTGACCCTTCCTTTATGTCAATATATAAAGTGTGACTCATCTGTTTTGGAGTCACCCTGTAAAATCTTTATTTAGCGTGTGATTTTTACGTTTTTCTTTAATTCTAGAGCTCCTTGAACTGCATTTTTGGAGCAAAAAGCGCCATCTTTCGCTGGTTTCGACAAATTAGTAGTAACAGGCAAGAATAGGATATTAGTCGAACAATTCATCCATTTATGGCAATAAATTATACATTCAGTAATAGATGTCACCTGTTCTAATTTCCTATCCAAAATATCACCTAAATTTAAGTTTTCCGCCTACAGATGGTTCTCATGGAAAATATAACAATTTGTTGAATAAATATCTATATTATAGAATATTACATGTAAACTATTATTATAATTAGTGCGTAAACATTGTTTATAAACTAATCGATTTAGTTATTAAAATGTCTCAAGTTGGTACTATATGGCAGTCGACCTGTCGAATTGTCAGTTTAAGTAATTTCCTCTTGTTTTTGTGAGTTAAAAATGGTTATAAGTATCAGCCAAGTTTCTTCAAACTTCTCTTTTTGATAAAAAAATTAAGCTGGAAACTTTGCTAAGTGATTAATTTAGTTTACTACTACTCGGTTTGGTACCGGATCATAAACTAGACTTCACATATTTTCAATTAATATTTTGGATTATTCGAATTCCAATTTAATTAGCGAGTCTCATAATTCTGGGTAACTTTAATTTCTTTGATTTATTATAAACCGTGCTCACGTTAGAAGTTAATTTCGAGACCAATTTTGTAAATTTAATTGTTGACGATTTTGGTAGGCCAGATCTCGATTTTGGTACGGCTAGATTTCTATTTTTGACTATTTTCGATTGGACTTTTGGATCATTCTTCTATTCTTTGGTACAAGATTTATGGTATATGATTTTGCCCTCTACGTTAGAGAGATTCTACTTAATTATCTGTGAAGATTTCTAAAAACCCTATTGAAGTATTTGTAAAGTTTTTCTACAACCACCAAGGTCCTCAATCGACAACCTTCAAATCTAGAGCGCCCGGAAACTCTCCAAATTATTATAAAGCTAAGTAATTCTGATATATTTTTTTCGTTGTAAAATTTTCTAAATTAATAACTCATTTCCCTAGACTTAGCTTAATTATCCTAGACTGATATACTTTGATATATTTTATTGTAAGATTTTATTTTATTTTTGTACTGTACTTTGCAGATTGTTATAGTAAATTGTATTTATTTTTACATGTTCTTTTTATTATTCGCTCTCACTACAAGGATGCGTAAGATCTGGGAGGACTTCGTTTGCTTGACCTGACTTTAGGTCGTAGTAATTCTCATAAAATCCAAGGCTTACTATTTTAGATTTTAGAAGTAAAATTTTAATAGTTTATATTAACGACTATTAATTAACCAAATCAATGCACGCCACTGGATTCACCACCCTCAAAACGTGCCTGTACTAAATTTTGTCGAAAGTTTGTAAGTAAAATAGGTAGCTTGTTAAATATTAAATTTTGAATGTCTGAAAGCTAGGACCTAAATATCCAAAATATATTTTTTGGATGGCGTTGCTACAGAATGAGGAAGATGCATGAATTTTAAAAATGCTTAAATTTATTATTTTTCCATAATATGTACTATATAAGTTGAGAATATAATGAAAAAAAGAAACAACAAAACATACTCGATAAATATTCGACTTTAAAATGCAAACAAAACCGCGCCAACATCACGCGACTGAAAACGGGTTTCTTGTTGGTGTGACGTCGTAAGTCACAAAATGCGCACATGTCAATAGAAGCGGCATTAGAAGAGCACAGTTTGCTATGATAAAAATGCGTCAAACTATATTTATACTTAGGTCAAATGTGCTTTTAGAGGGCGGAATATTAAACATAATATTTTAGTCGCAAACTCCTCTATAAAGCCCTTATTTTACTATAAGGAACGTAGCCAGACTGCAACCAACAGCTACTCTCCGGGCTATGTGCCCCGCCGAGCGCTGAATTACAAGTTACAAGTCTGGCGCGTTAAGTATAATAGTTGCATATTACCATCAAAACGCTAATGCTTCGAGACACTGGATCGCTAGATGGCGCCCGCTGACTATTTTACATGTCGCTAATGTAAAAATACCGGGATGTACCAAATAGTCAAAGGATCCTCGTGCCGGTCGTCACATGCCTACCTTGCACTGACGAGAGCCAGGAGCTCGAAACTGCAGTCTGCGAGTGGTGTATGACGGCTGGCAAGAGAGCTCCTTTAAGTAGGATCAGTCTTTCGGCTGGTGTTTGTTGCAATCGAAGCATTAGCGTTTTGATGGTAATATGCAATTATTACACTTAACGCGCCAGACTTGTAACTTATAATTCAGCGCTCGGCGGGGCACATAGCCCGGAGACTAGCTGTTGGTTGCAGTCTGATTACGTTCCTTATAGTAAAATAAGGACTTTATAGAGGAGTTTGCGACTAAATATTATGTTTATATTTATATTTATCCACGAAGGACTAATTTTCGTGGTTTGACTGTTTTGTGGAGCTTGAAGACTGTTTTAATTGAGCGATGACATTTTGTAATCGTTCATGTTCATTCTACTATGTCAATTTTATCAAGGTTTAATCCGTAATTTTCATATAATCATCATTAAATAATAGTTACCTTAACCTTAATTTGTGTACCTGTATAGGAATTTATGTGAAAATTTGTCTACGTTATGTCTAAAATACGGGTATTTCATAATATATGTGACCTTACCATTTAACCTAAAGTTAGTGTATTGAAAAAGGGAATAAATAATTTCCGAAAGCTCGACAAAGTAACAAAAGTGTTTTCCTTTTCCTGTTTTGTAGCCGTAAACCCTTCACCTTTGACTGCAACCTCAAGATACTCCACATGGTGTTTATTTTGTGCTTATATATATAGGTAACATAGCGTTGTGACATTTGATATGTTCCTATAAAGAGTATTTTACACGGAAAATAAAATTTATTAGTATTTTACTATAAATGCTGTTTTTATTATACAAACGAGAAAACTAATAAGAGAAGACTGCCAGTAAATACGGAGCGGCGGAAGAGAACTGCAGCTAAAAAAAATTACGAAAATTATGAAATAAATTATATTCATGCGCTTTCACTGTATATTTATATTTTATATTAGGTGGCTAGTTGGTTGTTTCAATAATATTAGAATTTAAATAAATCAAAAACAGAAATAGTAAAAGTAATACATACATTAAATAAATATTGGTAGGATTTGTAAGATTATAATATTTGTTACTAATTTTAGTTAGTGTTACAGGTAATTAGGTAAGCAAATGTTTTGCAGAATTTATTATTATTACTATAATTACTCTTTTGATTCTATACTCATCTTAATGATCTCATTAAATGTAATTCTACTTGTTATCTGAAAAAAAAAAATGGATGAAAATATCACATTAGCACAATTCAACATAAGATGGTTATTACCAAAATTCAATGAATTTAAGGAGCATATTCTCTCTGCTAAGTACACGGTACTGTGTTTGTGTGAAACATGGCTTACACCGGCCATAAACAACTATGCAGTACACTTAGAAGGGTATAATCTGGTAAGAAAGGATCGCACATTAGGTAGAGGGGGAGATGTCTGTATCTACGTTAAGAGTAATATCTCATATTCCGTCATAAACACTCAAAACAATATAGAACAATAGGGTTTTCCCAGAAAAAAAAAATTATTGCTGAAATACTTAACTCACGTAAAAAAATGATTTATGGCATAATTATTATCTTATTAATTTTACTAATAGTAACAAAAAAAAAACGAAGTTTGAAAAATATTGGGTTCATTTTAAACAGCCATAAATTGGCGCGTTGTGACGTCAACACCCTGAAATCCAATCACAGAGGTTGTCTCTGTTCAAGATTGTTTATTAATCTTGGTCTTTGTTAACATAACATAACCTCTATTTATTGACAGCACTCAGCACTTTTCTACTTTAGGTAAATTATCAGCGGCACCTTTAACATATCCCTCTTCCACTTGATTCCATTTTGATTGTAGAATTAGTAAAACATAAACCAGAAACTGATAAAATAATATTTTCACTCCAAACAATACAAACATAAAAATATAAATTTAACGTTTTAGGTTAGCCATCTGATGTGTAATATCGGTGAAAGTTAAACCTAAACTACAGTACAAAATATTAACGTCCGACGCTTTCACGAATAACTTGTGCGGTATTTATCGGGATTCTGATTGGCCAATATTTACACGTCCACTGCTTTAGACCAATCACAGTACAAGCATTACAAATTGAAATTCTGAGAAGTTTTAGAGGAAAGCTTTCTTCAACACACAGTTAGAATCTATTACAAACTAATTATATCCATAATCTCATTGGTTTTCCGGATAGATACGTAGTTCTGGCGCATAAAAATGCCCGTTTTAAAAAGCAGTGAAATTATCAGCAAGTTGTTTTAACGATATTTTCTTAGAAATAATTCTTATTAGAAAAGTAATTTGTTGTAAATTAATAAAATGTTTTATATCATTTTCACGACACAAATTGTTAAAATAAAATTAGTGGGAAAACCCTATTATGGCTTAAATTGAAAATAAATAAGCAGCATTATGCAGTTGGCGTCGAATATAGACCACCTGATTTTCCTTATATAGAGTTTTTAAATACACTAGAGTAAAACCTATCCTTGTTTTTGCCGCAATATGATGAAGTTTTTTGTTTAGGGGATTTTAACATAGATATTTTAAAAACTAACTGTCCTACGTATTACAAACTGAAGTCACTGCTGGACACCTACAGTTTCACTCAACTAGTTACTGAACCTACTCGTGTGACGCTCAATTCCTTAACGTTAATTAATTTAATTATAACCAGTAATAATAATAGTAATATTATACAAAATGTAAATGTAATTAATTTAGATCAAATATCCGATCATGATTTAGTATGCTGTAGTTTAAATATCACACAAAAGACTGACTCTCCTATCTTTAAAACGATAAGAGACTTTAAAAAATTTAACAATCATTTATTTAACGCTGATCTGCAGGCTATAGATTTCGAACCCATATACTATTTGGACAACGTAAATGAAAAAGTTTCTTTTCTCAATGTAGCTATTTTGATGCTTTTTAGTATACATGCACCGCTGAAAACTGTAAAAATTACTAAAAAATACTCCCCTTGGATGACCGATAATTTACGTTTGCTCATGTCACTCAGAGATAAAGTTCGCTCTAAATGGCGTAAAACTAAAAATGTAGACCATTATAATTATTATAAAACCTTGCGCAATTACACTACACTGGCATGCAAAAATGAAAAGAAAGCTTACTTTGAATTTGAACTACGTGTAAGAGGTAGTAATAAAATATGGCAAGATTTACACCTGTTACAAGAATAATATTAAAACAGGGATTGAACCTTTTCAATTCAAGCTCGTTTCAGAATGCGATGTGCAGAAAAGTATACAATATAAAAACCAATGCTCAAGGCTATGATGGACTTAATATGAAATTAATATTGTTGTGCTGTCCAGTTATTATACCGCATATAACACACATAATAATGTGTCTCCAGGAGGGTGTCTTTCCAGATTCCTGGAAAGAAGCTTTAGTTCAACCGATCCCTAAAATTGATAACCCCGAGGAATTTAAGGACCTACGTCCAATCAGTATTTTACATGTACTATCTAAGGTAATTGACCGAGAAATAGACGAACAGTTACGAGAACATATCTCTAAATTCAGAATATTACCTGAAGTCCAATCCGGTTTTCGTCGCCTGCATAGTTGTGAGACGGCTCTGTTGAGTATTACAGATGATATTTTGAGGGGAACAGATAAGAAGAAAGCTAAGGTGTTAGTGCTTATCGATTTTTCGAAGGCGTTCGATACCTTAAATCATGAAGTAATACTGTCTGTATTAAGATATCTAGGAATGTCGGAACAGGTAATTAACTTTTTCTCAAACTATATTTTTAACAGAATCCAAAGAGTCAAAATTGATAATGACATATCTGCTCCACTTCAAATATTGTCTGGTGTCTGGGCCCTCTCTTGTACACATTATATACGTCTAACTTTGTAACAGCACCTCGACATTGCAATATACATTTGTATGCTGATGACACGCAGCTCTATTTGTCGTTCGACCCCACTAATCGTGCCGTTGCCGTAAATAATATTAACAAGGATATTGAGGCTATCATAGACATATCTAGACGGCATTCGTTGAACATTAGCGCCAATAAGACATCCGTACTTGCTTTTGGTCCACGGGATATAAGGTCATCGTTATCGCAATAAATTCACATAAATGTTGATGCACAGCAAATATCTCCAGTTGAACATGCCAAAAATCTAGGGCTTACTTTTGACACCAGTCTACGGTTTCGAGCCCATATTAACAAGTGTATACGCGTATCATACATAAACTTAAAAATGATATTTCAAAATCGGTTCTTTCTTAACCAAAAAACTAAAACAATCCTATGTGAGTCATTAGTGTTAATCCAAATTCAATTTTGGTGGTGTGGTTTATGGTCCTCTCATATACGCCGAAGATGCTCAAAGGATACAAGTTATACAAAACTCTTGCCTGCGATTAATATTTGGTATTAGGCGTACACAACACATCTCACATAAGCTTGCCGGAATAAGTTGGTTAAATATGTCAAGGCGACGTATACTGCACTCTGCTTGCTTATTTAAAAAGATTATAGAAAATAAAATACCCGCATATTTACACAGTAAAGTTACGTTTAGAACAGACGTTCATAATCTAAATTTGCGGCATAAAAGTACACTTACTCCCCCTTTGCATCACACGGAATTATTTAAGGCTACATTCACAACCAAATTACTAAGATATGTAACTCCATACCCGCGGACATAAAAACCAAATCTTTTGTATCTTTTAAGTATGCGTACAAAAAGATATTGTTAGCAGAGCAAAATAACTCCTTAATTTAGTGCATAATAAATCTCAGTAGTGTGTAGTTGTGCAATATAATTTTTTTTTCTTTCTTGTTTCAGCCCCACTCTTTGTCTATTTAGCTATTATATTTTTAGGTATTAGTTATTGTGTATCTGTATATTCGTTTCTTTTACTATAGCTTAAGCCGAAAAACAGAGGTCGGCTTTTTTCAATGGTATGTTTTTTTATTCTCTGTAAATAATTGTAAAAGTATTAACTACACATTGAAAATAAATACCATTTATTATTATTATTATTTTAGTTCTATACCTTGGCCAATAATTAAGTAAGTCAGTCATGGTGACCAACAAGAATGGAGCGGACAAGCAAGACGGCCGCGCACGCACTGCCATAAGCATACTAAAAGCATGTCCACCTATCGTTCCTTTAATGACTCGAATTATTGGCCCAGGTTTAGTAACTTATATTGGATTGGCCAGAATACACTATTTCAAATATGTTCCACCCATCGCACATCTATGTAATTGCTACGCATTATAGTTGAATACTTACGGGGGGCGAGCGTAGGTGCGTCTTTACTATGTACATACTTCGGTATGCGATGTAAAGCAACGACAGGCGCGGTTAGTACTTGGATGGTGACCATTCCAACGGAAACCGCATTCTCGCCACACACATCTTCCAGCGGCTTGTATATCAGTGTATGCGCGGAAGCTATACAACCTTAGGCGAGGGTTGTATAGGAGATATACCATCCTTCGGAGGGGATGTAAAGCCGTCGGTCCCTTGTCTATTAAATGTTAGGCAAGTAAAAGATCCCTACTCTTCTTAAGGGAAGAGGTTCGGCAAAAATTCCTGGTTGGGGGTAGCTCGTCTACAGGCGTCGGTGTTAGGCCTCAGTAGCGGAAATAGGCCGACGTTAAATAAATGTATAAAAAAAAAAAAGTTGAATACTTACTGATTATACGTGATTTTTTTGGTCGGTGTACCTCGAGAAATAGCCACGAAAAACCACCCCTAATTTTGAAACTTTTTTGCTGCCTCATTGTTGGTTGGAAAATTATGAAAAAAATATGTAATGTAATTCTAATTAGTAACTTCCATGTAGTTTTGGTTTCATTCAAAAATCTATTATAGTTTAGTAAAAAAACAATTTTGATATTAGGGGTTGCAACCCCTATTTTCTAAAAGCGAATAAAGCTAGGGGTTTGATAATTGGCCCAATTCCAACAACTAGCAACATAATAAAAGCCCCAATGTCAACAAAGACGCTAGTGCAGACTTCATAGGGAAACCAGTTTAGACCCATTTTTGTTTCTATCGAAGAGAATTACTATATGAAAAGTAAATCTTATAAGGCCTATCAATATAAGTGTAATGTAATAAAAGATGTACAACTGAGTACTATTATTATGTGTCTATCAGCAGTAGTCTTACTATACAGGGTTACTGGTAATTCGATACATTCCTTTGGAGATGTGATGGGGCATGAGCTAAGGAGTAAATCTAGCCCTAACATACATTATGCAAAACTCAATAGTTTTTGAGATATTTCAATTTTTTTGTTTTTCTCAAAAAAGTAGATCTTAATGTCTTAAAAGTTAATTTCCGAAAAATCTACTTGACATTTTAAAATTTTTTTTACTGGATTACTTGTCCAATATTATAGATATCCGTTTGGAATGAAAAATATCCGGAAACATTTCGATCATGTGAACATTTAAAATAAAAACTTGTAAAATATTTTTTTTTTTAAATCAGTCATGAAATTTACCTATTAGGTTTTTCAAAAAAATATTAATGTAGCACGCGTGCAAATTATTATAAAAACTTCCTTATTTCAACAGCTATCTAACTAGGTAGAAATGTTTAATGTACCCTTGATAGTTCTAATAAAAAATTAGTAAAGATAATGCTGGTGGCGGAATTTATTAAGCGACTAATCGTTCATTTTCATTTAAGTCAGTCAGTCCTTGACTTTGACGTTTGTGCATATATGTCATTAACTGACATTCTTATCTCCGTGACCCTTAAGTTTGTTGCTCTTGTTAAATTAGTTATCGAAGATTTTGATTTTGCTCGTAGTTGTTGTTATTAGTTGTTGTTATTGTATTTTTTGTGCCATGGCCGCCTATGCCAACGCAGAATACGCTGATATCTTGTTTGTCTATGGATACTGTGGCGGCAACGCTGCTGAAGCTCGCCGAGAATATGGTCTTTGGTACCCTAACCACCGCTTACCAAATGCACGTGTATTCAGTACAGCATATCGAAATATCGCTGAATCTGGCTCCGTGAAATGTAGAAGAAGTGACGCTGGTGCTCCTCTCGTTTATGAACCAGATGATGAGGAAGAAATATTGAGGTATTTTGAGGAAGACCCAACTATTTCAACTAATAAAGTCGCAAGACTAACCGGAGCGTCACAATGGAAAGTTTGGTCTACGATACGTAGAGTTGGATGTCATCCTTACCACTATACCCCTGTCCAAGGCTTGGCAAGGCAAGGAGAGTGGAATTCTGTCGCTTTATGTTAAATTCAGATGCAGAAAATGCAAATTTTTTAACAAGTATTTTATGGACGGACGAGTCAAAATTTAATCGCGAGGGTATAACAAATTTCCACAACCTACATTATTGGGCAGAGGAAAATCCCAAGTTAACACGTGAAACTAGTTTCCAAATGAAGTTTTCTATTAATGTGTGGATGGGAGTCATTGGCCACTATTTAATAGGGCCACACTTTCTTCCTCAAAATTTAAACGGGGAAATCTATGAAATTTTTTTAAGAAATGATCTGGCGGTGATTTTAGAAGATGTTCTTCTCGCCGTCAGACAGCGAATGATGTTTCAGAACGACGGTTGTCCAGCACATTATCGGCTGACAGTACAACAGTTACTTGATCAACGTTTCCCTAACCGTTGGATTGGAAGAGCGGGCCCAATACCTTGGCCAGCGCGAGGCCCTGACTTAACACCCCTTGATTATTACGTATGGGGTCATATGAAGGAGATGGTCTATGCCACACCAGTCGATACTATAGAAAACCTTAGACAAAGGATAGTCGATGCTGCCCAACACCTAAGGCATAATCTGACAACCAGAGTAACAAGAACGGAAATAAGAAGACGCTGCTGCGTCTGTATACGGAATAGGGGCATTTTGAGCAAGACATATAAAAAATAAAGTACAACTTTGAAATTAATGAAGAATTAAACTCTACTTTTAAAATGTTTTTTACTGTTTATCTAAAAATAAAATTCGTACTACTTGTGTTATTTTTACTAGTATTTTCTTAGAACTATTAAGGGTACATTGAACATTTGTACCTTGTTAGATAGCTATTGAAATAAGGCAGTTTTTATAATAATTTATACGCGTGTTACGTTAATATTTTTTTGAAAAAACCTAATAGGTAAATTTCATAGCTGATTTAAAAAAAAAAATTTGAAAGTTCTTATTTCAGATGTTCACATGATCGAAATGTTTCCAGATATTTTTCATTCCAAACGGATATCTATAATATTGGACAAGTAATCCAGTAAAAACAAATTTAAAAATGTCAAATAGATTTTTCGAAAATTAACTTTTAGGACATTAAGGTCTACTTTTTGAGAAAAACAAAAAAAATTAAATATCTCAAAAACTATTGAGTTTTGAATAATATATGTTAGGGCTAAATTTACTTCTTAGATCATGCCCCATCACATCTCCAAAGGAATGTATCGAATTACCAGTAACCATGTATATTCTCGGCATGCAATTGCAAATTATCACTGGCGACTCCGCCAAAACGTCGACTATCAGTGCAGTGGGTAAAATAAATCAAAATTCTCCTCATTTATAATCAATACAAAGGGCCAATCACAATCCGTGCGATTTTTAAATATTATTTACTTTCCCTTAGCCACTGGACTATTAGAAAAAAATCAATTTCAAAATCATGGTCAATTGTGAATGGTGGTCAAGAGCATGTTTAGATTGTTCATCGTATCAATTTTATTTATGAGTCACCCTGTTGTAAATATTGCACGATATATAAAAACGAGTTAATTATCTTCAGATCCCATGAAAGAATTACTATCGTTCGTCTCTTTCAATAAACAACATTCCCCCGATTTTTTAAATCCCTCTTACCAGAAAAACGACCCGACCGCAGACATAAAATATTAATTTTCAGCTTGAGCGTTTTCGACTACATCTATAGTTTTCATTTCGTTAACAGTATAGAAATTTAGAACCCTTTTTGCTGATCACACAAAACCGCATAGTTCCGACTAGACGGAGTATCGATGTCCTACATTATTTTTTTGCCGGCTCTAATATACTTATCTCGGTATATCAATACAAAGTTTTTATGGTGTTCTTTTTTGTGTTCAAGCGCGCATTTAATAGTCCGAAAGTTGTAACACTTTTCGAGACGATTTCATCATATATCATTATTATTTTTTCATAGTGACAGGCCTGTGATATACGATTCATATTTTGTTACTATAGGTTTGCATTGACACATGTGTTCTAGATTTCTCAAGACAAATTGGATTGTATCGAAATTTTCTAAAATGTGCAAAATTTGTGCAGCATAATACAGGATCGGCGAAGGTAAAAAGCGTGATGTTTGTATTTGTCTAATTATGTTGGTACGAAAATTGATTACCCTCATTTTTTATTTTTATTTTATCTATTTTATTAGTACACTATTCTATAGATCATCCAAATACATAACCGACTGATTAATTTTTTGAGCAATATTATCGCAATATGGAAGTTCTTAAGCAATAAAGCTATTTATATTTGTTTTATAAAAGTGTTTCAAAATTAGCAACTTATAAACAAATCAAATTATTTGTATTCACAGTTTTAAGTAAATAAATTAATAAATGTCGATAAATTACATCTATTTTATAATATTAAAGAAGAAAAAAAGATTTATATGTCTAGATTGTTTTCAACAACACCAAAAAGGAGTAGAACTCTATATACAGGCTGTCCATTTTATCAGGACACTCGAGAATATCTCAGTTAATATCGGTCGTACAAAAAAATTATTTTTACGAAAATTGTGCCGATTTATATAACCTACAAAATGGTTTAAAGACATTTGAAATCCATGGTCTACTTTAAGAGTTATGGCGGAAAATATCGAAAATGCGGAAAATGTCTAGGCCAAATATCTCCGTTATTTGAAAAGATACGAGAAAAATTCTAAGACGAAATTTTTTTGCAAAACAGATTGTCTCAACGAGGTTTTATTTAATTTTTTTCAAAACCGCTGTATTTTGAGATCTACTCTTCAGGCTGTTTAACACAATTAAGAAGAATAAAGTAAATTCAGGTAACAAAAACAAAATAATAATCAAGAGAGCAACATGGAGCAATTATGGAAAGAGTATTCGCAGTTATGCCAATGTATAGAGGTCCTCCATAAAAGCGTCACTCCTTGCTCAGAAAGTTAAAATGTCTTTACCAATTAAGTATAATATCCATTTGTTTGTATTTCATGATTTAGTTATTATTTCAATTATTTTAAAATAGTTGGCTATAAACAAACTTGACAATTTAATTTTTTGACAGATCATCTCAGTTAATACTTAAACAAGCACTACATCCGAATAAAACTCTGTTCAGAAAATTAGCTACGAAACTGAAAAATAATGGTTCATTTTTAAAGAAGAAGATAAGGTTGAACAGTGTTACAGTAAATAAGGTAAACCGAGTTATTAATTATGTAAGAAACGAAAATACAGAAAATTTGGAAACATCATTAATAGAAATTCAAATTGCTTGTCATATAAATAATACGAGTGCTAGAAAAATTGTAAAGAAAAATGGTTACCGGTGTTATAAAGCCAAAAAAGTTCACAATTTACATGCGGGGGACAAACCAAGGAGGACTTTTTGTAGGTGGCTATTGGAAAAGAAGCGTGCCGATCCATTAATATGTAGTAAAATTAAAATACTTTAGTCCGACGAGGCAAATTTTTCCAATAATGGATTTTTTAATCGCAATATTCAATGGACTTCTGAAAATACACACTGGCATAGACCGACTGGGTTTCAAAATCGTTTTTCAATAAATGTGTGGATAGGTATTTTAGGCACCAATTTAATAGGTCCTTATTTTTATGATGATCACCACAGTGGTCAAAGGTATCTAAACTTTTTGAGAAATGAATTTAATGAATCCTTAGGTGACCTACCTTTAGAGAATCGTCACAGCTTTCAATATTTTCAACAAGATGGAGCTCCTCCCTACAATTCCCAGATTTGCCTTGATTATTTAGATGAAATTTTGCCGCAACATTGGATAGGTACCAATGGATTTATTCGATGGCCCCCTCGTTCTCCAGATATAACCCCAATGGATTTTTTATGGGGTATATTAAAGATAAGGTGTTTTCGATGACACCGCAAAATGTAGAGAACCTACAAGCTCAAATTCAACAGGCATGTACTATAGTTACCCTCGAAATGCTGAGTAATGTTTTAAATGTAGTGCCTCGTCGCGCTCGATTGTGCATAAGAAATCGCGGTGAACACTTTAAACACTTGATATGATATCTTAAAAATTATTTTGAGGATTAGATAAATATTGATATTCTGTGTGCTATACTCTTTTTATTATCAATTTGTTTTTGTTACCTGAATTTACTTTATTCTTCTTAATTGTGTTAATGTTTTATTATAGCAAAGATTTGAACAACTTACTGAATTATTTTATCGTTTTATTTAATCATACTTATCCACGGTAAGTATAATGCTTGTTAAAAAAATTTATTGGTTTAAAAAAAAATGTTTTTATAATTACTAACGTAGTACCAATTAATAAATATGGCCTGTGATATATCGTTGAAAAGGGAGGAAAATACTTTATTTAATGGCAAAATGGCGGAAAAAAAAATTATATTTCCGCAAATAATAAAATCGCCGATACCTACTTGAATCTTTCTTGACATCAACTTGATAAAACGAATTGGTTCTCATCACGTGGTATTGAGCTTTTTCCAGTTTTATCACTTTCCCGCACAAATTAAATTTAAAATCTTAATCTTAATAATAATCTTAATAAATGCGTAAACAGTTTGAAATGTTATAAACATTTTGATAATTAGTATAACAATAACTAAGCGAATTAAAATAACATAAATAATTCTAAATACCATTAAATTATGGTATAAACATCTCTAACTGTCTTTAAAGGCTGAAATATAAAAATTACATGTAATTAATAAAAATATCTGTCTTCAATAAAATACTTTGGTATTATATTAAATAGAACAAATGAACGAAAACAGAAAACAAAAAACATGCATGCAACTTTCTAGCCAGATAAAATAAAATGCATTTATTTTTATTCGCAATACGCAACTCGAATTGATCCGAATATGTTCTAAAGCTTAAATACAAGTGATATTATATCAATATATATATATATATATATATATATATATATATATATATATATATATATGTTGTTTTTTAGGTTTTCGCGGGTGTTAAATGAAATGTTGTTGTACTTCCGGGTGCTCTCCCGCGTCGATGGTCGACTCCTCCAAGAGTCACGGTTGTCTAAACGACGTTTCGGCAGAATCTCATCTGCCATATTCAGGTTCTCACTGAAAGCTTCGTTCAACCACCCCTATAGCGCAAACCGTCCCAGGAATTCGAGTGTGATCTTTTGGTTGGATACTCAGGAGGTAGTCCCCAAGCAACCCTGAAAAAATCATCCTGTTTGGAATTTTTTTTAATGACATCTTTATTGAATTACATAGTTAACGAACAAATGGAGACTCATTTTTCCATAGGAAGAATCCAGGACGACTCTTCGTTTCATATAACTTATTATCATGAGAATTTACATAGCATAATATCCTCTGAAAGGCATACTTAGTAAAATCACGGCCAAAAATCTGTGGCTAACCCCCGGTCTATTAGCTTCAGTCGAAGGTCAAACTTCTTGACAAACAAAGGCTGCTTCAGATCCAGAAAAAGCAGTTTTTGCTACTCCCATCAAACTGTGTACGCCTTCATTTTTTTCTGCGCTCCTATGGCATCTACACAAGCTTTACTCAGTTGCGCTCGCTTGTGACTTTCATGGGTTGATAGGTTGATGGAGAGCAGGTGTCTGTTATGCCAAACCTGGACTAGTTGGGAGCTCCTGACAGAAGCTTTGACATGGTTACTTCAATATATCTTCTTACTATGAGAGCTAGATAGTCGTCATATGCTTGTGTAGACAAGCCCGCCTGGTTTAATTTAGGATTCTACAATGACTCTCCTGCAAAGGGGGCGAGCGTAGCTGCGTCTTTACTATGTACATACTTCGGTATGCGATGTAAAGCAACGACAGGCGCGGTTAGTACTTGGATTGGTGACCATTCCAACGGAAACCGCGTTCTCGCCTCACACATCTTCCAGCGGCTTGTATATCAGTGTATGCGCGGAAGCTATACAACCTTAGGCGAGGGTTGTATAGGAGATATACCATCCTTCGGAGGGGATGTAAAGCCGTCGGTCCCTTGTCTATTAAATGTTAGGCAAGTAAAAGATCCCTGCTCTTCTTAAGGGAAGAGGCTCGGCAAAATTCCTGGTTGGGGGTAGCTCGTCTACAGGCGTCGGTGTTAGGCCTCAGTAGCGGAAATAGGCCGACGTTAAATAAATGTATAAAAAAAAAAACTCTCCTGCAAACAACCTCACTCCATCTTGGACTTAACCGTTTACCTATGAATCGTAATTCCAATCTCGCGTATACTCAAGCATATGTTCATTGTAATTTTTCAACATTTTTGTCTCGAATAAGTATTTGAAGTTGTCGACTACTGCATGATAACCCACGGAAATGCCTCCGAATTCATGACATGTCCAACTTTAAATATTTAGCAATTACTAAAGTAAAATTTGCCATTATTTACTAAAGTAGGTCCTTGCAAAGTTTCAGCAGTTACATTTTACGAGTTAAAGATAACATCAAAAGTATAACGGATATCTGGATTTCACAATTTTCTGAACTCATTTTCTATTTCTTAGGCGATTTACTTCCAGATTTATTGTAGAAGCTACCAATTTTTCAATGTTACTTTAAAAATTATGTGGATAGTCTGTCTAACTTTGTTCGATATTTATTCATTGAATTATCTTACTTAATTTTGACACAGATATAAACTTGTTGAAACGGCTGCTACTAGCATTGCAGATTACCACTTTTTTTAAACAAAACACAAGTTAAATTTTGACGAACCTCCCTAATTTTTTTAATAATATCACTGATACAGCAGCGTTTCCTAATTTAGACTAGAAACTTAGCAAAAGGACACGTAATCTTGTTAGTTCATTTAATATCAATTTAAATAGTAAGAACTTAAAGCATTGTCTGACGGACTTTCCACAAACATTAAAATATTTGAAAAGTTCACTCGAAGATACTATTCGATACTCATTTCGCTAACCACATTAGCATCATCGGGATATGATTAAGAATTAGTCTGACAAAGTATCCCATATTATCTCGACTGAAAATCAAGTAATGAATAATCTGAGCCGCTTTTGGCCATATACAGGCTGTCCATTTTATCAGGGCACTCGAGAATATCTCACTTAATATCGGTCGTAAAAAAAATTATTTTTACAAAAATTATGCCGATTTATATAACCTACAAAATGGTTTAAAGACATATGAAATCCATGGCTTACTTTAAAAGTTATGGCGGAAAATATCGAAAATGCGGAAAACGTCTAGGCCAAATAAACACCACAGAAATTAGACAACCCCCAATTCCAGAAGCCAGAGGCTTGTGCGGAAGGGGATTACACATTGAAAAAACGCGGACATACAACCATTTCCACCGACAGTGCTAGTGCCGGAGCCAGGATTCGAACCCGGTGGCGCGACAGCCGTGTGATTAATCGCGATTGCCACCTCGCACTTTAACCCACGCGGCTATCGACCAGACATACCTCCGTTATTTGAAAAGATACGAGAAAAATTCTAAAGCGAAAATTTTTTGCAAAACAGGGTGTTTCAACTAAGTTTTATCACATTTTTTTCAAAACCGCTGTATTTTGAGATTTACTCTTCAGGCTGTAAAAAAAATTATTTTGAAATGGGCGGGAAATGGCGCCATTAAATACAGTATTTTCCTCCCTTTTCAACTATATATCATATGACATATTTATTCATTGGTACTACATTAGTAATTATAAAAACAATTTTTTAAAACCAATAAAAATTTTTTTAACAAGCATTATACTTTCCGTGGAGAAGTATGATTAAATAAAACGATAAAATAATTCAATAAGTTGTTCAAATCTTTCTTATAATAAAACATTAACACAATTAAGAAGAATAGTAGAAGTAAATTCAAGTAACAAAAACAAAATAATAATCAAGAAAGCAACATGGAGCAATTATGGAAAGAGTATTCGCAGTTATGCCAATGTATAGAGGTCCTCCATAAAAGCGTCACTCTTTGCTCAGAAAGTTAAAATGTCTTTACCAATTAATTTAGGTATAATATCCATTTGTTTGTATTTCATGATTTCACTATAATTTCAATTACTTTAAAATAGTTGGCTATGAACAAACTTGACAATTTAATTTTTTGAAAGATCATCTCAGTTAATACTTAAACTCTCACTCAATCACACTCGTTTAAGAATTTAGAATTTTCAAAAATGATTTTCACTCACATTGATCCTTATAATATGTTCGTTATATATTGCCAATGCAATTTTAACTCTGGATTAGCCCAAGTAGAATGTAGAAACAGATTTTCATAAGCACTACAGCCGAATAAAACTCTAGTCAGAAAATTAGCTACCTTACTGAAAAATAATGGTTTATTTTTAAAGAAGAAGACAAGGTTGAACAGTGTTACTGATAATGTAAATAAGGTAAACCGAGTTATTAATTATGTAAGAAATAAAAATACAGAAAGAGAAATTCAAATTGCTTGTCATATAAATAAAACAAGTGACGAGGATGACGACTTTTTGTAGGTGGCTGTTTTAAAAGAAGCGTGCCGACCCTTTAAATTGTAGTAAAATACTTTGGTCCGACGAGGCAAAATTTTCCAATACTGCGTTTTTTAATCGCAATATTCATTACAAATGGACTTCTGAAAATACACACTGATATAGACCGACTGGGTTTCAAAATCGCTTTTCATTAAATGTGTGGATAGGTATTTTAGGCACCAATTTAATAGGTCCTTATTTTTATGGTGGTCACCTCAGTGGTCAAAGATACTTAAACTTTTTGAGAAATGATTTTAATGAATTCTTAGATGACCTACCTTTAGAGAATCTACACAACTTTCGATATTTTCAACAAGATGGAGCTCCTCCCTACAATTCCCAGATTTGCCTAGATTATTTAGATGAAATTTTGCCGCAACATTGGATAGGTACCAATGGATTTATTCGATGGCCCCCTCGTTCTCCAGATATAACCCCAATGGATTTTTTATGGGGTATATTAAAGATAAGGTGTTTTCGATGACACCGCAAAATGTAGAGAACCTACAAGCTCAAATTCAACAGGTATGTATTACAGTTAACCCCGAAATGCTGAGTAATGTTTTAAATGCAGTGCCTCGCCGCGCTCGATTGTGCATAAGTAACCGCGGTGGACACTTTGAACACTTGATATGATATCTTAAAAATTATTTTGACGATTAGATAAACATTAATGTTATGTGTGCTATATTCTTTTTATTATTAATTTGTTTTTGTTACCTGAATTTACCTTATTCTTCTTAATTGTGTTAATGTTTTATTTTAACAAAGATTTGAACAACTTATTGAATTATTTTATCGTTTTATTTAATCATACTTCTCCACGGCAAGTATAACGCTTGTTAAAAAAAAATTTATTGGTTTTAAAAATGTTTTTATAATTACTAACGTAGTACCAATGAATAAATATGGCATGTGATATATCGTTGAAAAGGGAGAAAAATATTCTATTTAACGGCGCCATTTCCCCTCCGTTTCAAAATAGTTTTTTTTAACAACCTGAAGAGTAAATCTCAAAATACAGAGGTTTTGAAAAAAATTAGATAAAACCTCGTTGAAACACTCTCTTTTGCAAAAAATTTTCGCCTTAGAATTTTTCTCGTATCTCTTCAAATAACGGAGATATTTGGCCTAGACGTTTTCCGCACTTTCGATATTTTCCGCCATAACTCTTAAAGTAGACCATGGATTTTAAATGTCTTTAAACCATTTTGTAGGCTATATAAATCGGCACAGTTTTCGTAAAATTAATTTTTTTTGTACGACCGATATTAAGTGGGATATTCTCGAGGGCCTCGATAAAATGGACAGCCTGTATGAACTAATAGAAAAGACAATAATTGTTCTTAAGTAAACACCGCTTTTAGACGTATCAAATTACTGTTTAAAATTCTCTACAAATGTTTCGGTTTTTTAGGCCTTTATCAAGAGTACAAAGTATATACTAAACTAACAGAAGTGGTTATTCTAAATATATACCTAAAACAATACTTATAACTTAATACCTTTATGACCATGAATTTTTCGGGTAGACCTAACGTAGTAATGTAAATCAACAAATAATTGTTAACATTTTATCTAGTACAGGAGTATTTAAGAAATTTTGCTGGTCATTTATGGTAAAAGGATTGTTTTTAAGGGATTTTTTAATTTCTAATTGTTCAAGAAGATTTAGACGCTTACCTATTCCTTCTGTATAAATTAAATTTGTGTTGACTGTGTCTATGAAATGGCTATTTTCAATGCAGTGTGTTGACATACCCGTATTTTTGTCGTTATTTAAAATTGATTTTTTATGTTCTTTTACCCTGTTCTCAATGCTTCTACCACTCTCACCTATATAGACTTCATTACAATCTTTACATTTGATTTCATATATATCTGATTTATTAAGTTTAGTTCATTTTCCTTTATTATTGACCAATATTTTTCCTAAATTAGTTTTATTCACACTTATTGTAAAGATACCTAAATTTTTTAATTTCCTACAAATTTTGTCACTGTATTTTGGGATATAAGTAATAGAACTATATTTTGTTGATTTATTAGGTGCGTTGAAAAATTCCTTATATTCCCCGCATGTCAACAAGAAGGATTTTGAACTTCTCGCAGTCAAAACAGAGCTAGCTGCTGTTTCAATGGAGAATATCTCGGATTTAGAGAAACACAGATTAGCAGATGTTTTCGATTTGTCGAAATATAACGCTAATAGGAGGAATAGGAGGAATGAACTTACTAGAAAGCGTTAAAAAAAAATTAGACAACTATGATCTGGTACTCTGTTAAGCTTATAGAGGTAACACAATAACAATTTTAACTAAATTAGAATATAATGAACAGTGCAAACAATCTTAAATAGCAAATTTCAATCTGAAATTGTTTCAAATTAAAAATAATGCAGTACTATTAGTCAAAACAACGAGGTGTATAAATTGAGGATTATGAACCCTTCAGCTCCAATCCTTTATAGCCTTCCGAAAATTTACAAAAGAATAACCTTATACGTGCCATAGTATCCAATATTAATGCTACGTTGTGTAAAGAATTAAGTTACATCTTACCAAAATTAACCAATTTTAAATCTAAGTATTCTATAAAAAACTCTTTCAAGTTTATAGAATGTACAATATATTTAATATTACCAAATAACACAAAATTAGTTACCTTTGACGTTAAAAGCATGTTCACCTCAGTCCCGAGCACACAACTAAAATTAGTTTTAAATTAAATTAAATTTAATAGATAACTCAGAAATTAGCACAAACGAAAAAATAGAATTAAAAAATCTGCCAAAAGTTTGTATTGAACAGAATTATTTTCGTTTAATGGTGAGTTTTATAGACAAAAAGACGGCTTACCAATGGGTTCACCTATTTCTCCTTTGTTAGCTGAGATATTTGTGGTGAATTTAGAAAATTTAATTTTCAACAGTAATAATAATGTTTTCGATTGGATCCATTATGTAGACGATATTTTTTCCAAACGGATCGGCACAAAAAGAAACATAAGTAATTAAGTAATAATAAGGATATTAATATTAGAAAACATAATACCGTAAACTACTACCACAGATACCGGCATCCATTATAATTCACAACAATCGTGGCAAATTAAGCTTTCTCCTTTTCGTAGTCTAATACATAAACTTATTTCCTTTAGACGATAACGATTTTGTTAGGTAATTGAATACAATTAAACATATTGCAAGGAATAGTGGATACAGCGAATTGTTAATAGATAATATGGTTAAGAACAAACAACGCATAATACTTCAAAAGGAATTTTTGAACGCACTTAACAAATCAACAAAATATAGTTATATTAGTTATATCCCAAAATATAACAACATTTCTAGTAAATTAAATAATTTAGATATCTCCACACTAAGTGTCAATAAAACGAAATTAGGGAAAATATTGGTCAATAATAAAGAAAAATTAACTAAACTTAATAAATCAGGTGTATATGAAATCAACTGTAAAGATTGTAATGCCGTCTATATAGGTCAGAGTGGTAGAAGCATTGAGAACAGGTTAAAAGAACATAAAAAATCATTGATCATAACCATTTCATAGACACAGTTAACATAAATTTGGTCCATACAGAAGGAAATGGTAAACGTCTAATTCTTCTTGAACAATTAAAAATCCCTTAAAAACAATAGTTTTATCACGAATGACCAGCAAAATTTCTTAAATACTCCTATACTAGATAAAATGTTAAAAATTATTCGTTGATTTACATTATTACATTAGGTCCACCAGAAAAACTTCCACAACTAAAGTTTCAGTCATAAATATATTAAGTCATACGGCCGTGAGCAAAAAAAAATAGGACAAGTCTTATAACGGTATTTTGCTAAAATCTAGTTGTGTACATCTAACTTTAATTTTTGTGACATTGTAAGTTAGTTGTCATAATTTATTGCAAGTGTGCAAAAAACTAGTATGCCTCATAAAGTGATTTAGTTAAATCTGGAGATATTGCTAAAGCAGAAGATGGATGGTCAATGAGACAAATTGCATTGCGTTATAATATTGACAAAAATTCAGTATGTAACATTTTAAGAAAGTGGAGAATAAACGGTACGATTAGTAGAAATCCTGGGTTAGGGCGATGAAGGATATCAATTCAACAACAAGATTTGCAACTGGTAAATGATTTAGTAGAAACTCCATTTTACTCAGTTATTCAGGCTGCTGAAGAAACGAATTTTCCTGGATCGGGTAGTATTGGTCGCCGGCGAGTAAGAGAATCGGAGCTACGCTGTCATGCAGCAGCATAAAAATACTTACTTAAAGCTGAACATAAAGAAGCTCGAGTAGGATTTGCGATTGAATTTTTAGCGCGTGATGTAAATTTTTGTAATGTAATCTTTACAGACGAAAAAACTTTCCAGTAAACACACAGCGGTCGTATTCGTGTTTGCCGCCCTCCGAATACTCGATTCGATGAGAAATATATGTCTAACAATGATAAGAGTGGTAGATTTTCCGTCAATATGTGGGCTTGGATATCGGCACGTGGACCTGGTGTTTTGTGACATATTGAAGAACGATTTAATAGTGACACGTATATTGGGATTTTAGACAATATTATGCTCCCTTCTGTGTCACAATTATTTCCTAATAATGAGTCATATTTCAATAAGACAATTGTTCCATTCATATTGCTCATACCGTAACTAGCTGGTTTCAAGATAACAACATCAATGTTCTTAACTGGCCCAATCATAGTCCAGATATTAACCCTGTGGAAGAAGTATGGGGACTACTCGTAAGAAGTATCCAAAAACGAAATGCGAGACCACGGAATGCCGAAGAATTATTGGAAATAGTAAATAATGCACGGGAAAATATTATTACTAATGATTATTGTATAAGGTTATTTAATTCTATGCCAAACAGACTTATAGAAGTTGTAAATAGAAATAGTGCAATAACGAAATAATAATAGTTAGTTTCTTGTTAAGTAGGATATCCTTTGTCCTTTGATCCAGGATTTCTACTAATCGTACCGTTTATTCTCCACTTTCTTAAAATGTTACACTCCAAATTTTTGTTAATGTTATAACGCAGTACAATTTGTTTCATTAACCATCCATCATTTACTATAGCGATAACTACAGAAATAAAAAATTAATTAAAAGTGATATCTGTTTTATTTTGGCTACTCATTACGTATTCAAATAGACAGATTTACATTAAGAAAAAATTTACCTATTTTTTTCTGCTCACGACAGTACATGTTTTTCGGTATATATTTAGAATAACCACTTCTGTTACTTTAGTGTATACGTTGTACTCTTGATAAAGGCCTAAGAAGTCGAAAAATGTGTAGAGAATTTTTTAATATAATAAATTGATACAATTTACTTAAAAACAATTATTATTGTTATTATACCTTATATATTTTTATAATGACATGTATTCCGTACTCTCTACGTAACTCTCTACTTACTGCGTTGTAAAGAAAAGAGTATGCAGTACTGCGGATCTTCCACGCGTAGCACTGACCCTAAGAAAAATCAATCTCGGCTAAAATAAATTGACAAAAGTTCTTCGAACGTTTGACTAAAAATATCCCCAGTAGGTAAATAAGTAATTTGACCCATTAACACATTACTTTAATTCACCTGATCGAAAACGAAACGGCGCGGCGTCGATACCGAGAAATCCCATACCCTTGACACTCCATTGACAGTGAACAAGGATAACGAATAGTAGGCTATTTTACAAGCGAGTGGGTATAGGTTAAACAATTTCTGGGTATTTGTATAAATCGTTGAGGACAAATTGACTGAATGATTTACTTACTCTCCGATCCAGATCTATATAATAATATCGCGCCTATTTGACAAATAGGTCGGTGGCTTCTTGTTGATGTTTTTCTGTCATGAATATCATCCATATCAATTTAATTTAAGGGGGACGACCAACGTGATGTGACGAAACAATGGAAATAGAAACGAATGATCTGAATGATCTGTTTTTCTTTCCTTTTTCATCATAATACACAGAGACTAATACAATTCTAATATTATAGCGAGGTTGAACTACATATTCTTAAACTGTCGTGGATTATCGATTCTTGAGCTATATTCTTGGTGTCTTAAAAAATAAGGATAATAATTTTGGTTAGTGCTTTGTTTAAAAAATAAAATTTTTGTTGTTATTTTTCCATATAAACAGGAATATCAGACGCATCCAAATGATGACTGCACAAAAAATCACTCCTTTTTTTTACATATACATGGTAAAAATATTAAGCCGCACTAGAATGCGTAAATAGTAGTTTGTGTTACAAGAGTGGATATGGATAACCCACTCGAGTTGTACAGTATACTTTTTCTATGACCAATACAACAAATATAAATATACACCAAATACACCACAGATAATGGCGACCCCCTTTATCCCGGAAGGCTCTAGAAGAGCTTTGTGTGGGAGGGGGCTACACATTTAGAGACAAGGGATATACACCCAATATCCGTGCATAGTGGAAAAATCCCTCTCATAGTATTTTCTACTGCCACGACCGGGGATCGAACCCGGAACTTTTGGGTGAGAGACAAGTGCGCTCACCTCTCGACCATCACTCATACCGGCGACCGGGTTAAGAAAAAAAAATTAATATACAAACGTAGCGTCTACTTAATCTTATCTTTAGATGAAAATATTTTGTAAAGATGGCAATTGCTTAGAGGTTAAATTTACGCTTCATAAATTTTTAAATCCAAAGTTAGGCCAGCCTATGCGCAGCCCAGCATTTGCACATCTCGCAGATGGTTTTTCGTCCAGATTGAAGCCCCAATGTCAACAGTCAAATTGAAAACAGTGAAGTGCGCGAGTTACTAATAAAATGTGTAGTTTTAAATTTTGTTGAATCTGTTTTTTAGATGTTTGTAAATTTTATTACCTTTTTTAATCTGCATTCTACATAATGAGTCTAGGTATAAGTTTTAATTGTTTTAAAACCGAACCAGGTCTAGTTCGCCAGGCCCTGCAATCCACCACAGCGAACAACGCACTGGTTGTATGATCGGACCCGGGTTAGGCTTTGGGGAGGTACTTGTATAAGCTAATGTCAAATAAAGAAGTTTTGATTGATTTACGTTCCTTATAGTAAAATAAGGATTTTATAGAAGAGCTTGGGACAGAAAAATTACGTTTTAATTTTCTGCCCTCTAAAAGCACATTTGAACTATGCTGAACCCAGTCAGGCTATTTAGTTTTCGATTGCAACAGACACTGGACCGCTAGATGGCGCCTGCTGACTATTTTGCATGTCGCTATCGTAGAAATACCGAGATGTACCAAATAGTCAAAGGATCCTGCCACATGCCTACCTTGCACTGACGAGAGCCAACATCTCGAAACTGTAGTCTGCAAGTGATGTAGTGCGACTGGCACGAGAGCTCATTTAAGTAGGATTAGTCTCTCGGCTGGTGTTTGTTGCAATAGAAGCATTAGCGTTCTGTTGGTATTATGCGATTATTACACTTAACGCGCCAGGCTTGTAACTTGTAATTCAGCGCTCGGCGGGACACATAGCCCGGAGAGTAGCTGTTGGTTGCAGTCTGGTTATGTTCCTTATAGTAAAATAAGAATTTTATATATAAGGATATATATACATATATTCAGTGCTTGGTAATTAAACACCTAAATAATTAGGAATCGGTAGACACGAGACAAGTTCCCTGTGAGCTTAGTTGTCATATTTGGACCTTTTATTATTAAGTATATAAGTATTTGATACTTAACAAATAACAATGTTTAAATGTTTTTTATGAATAAATTAACAAACACAATTATACAATATTTGAACTAATAATATTACTATATACTATTATGTCAATTACTTTCAAATAAATAAAATTATTATTATTATTACTACATCGAAAAGACACAAAAGTAGACGATAGATATTGAACTTTTTTATTTAAAACTATTTTTTTTAAATTAGCAGTTTTAGAGAGAACCGCAGATAAAAATACTAATTGCCTTTACGGATGAAATTATTATCGCCGCGTAGAGAACCGTATATAAGTACCCTTATACTGGTTTTGACTTCGAAGCGCGATAAGTTTCTGGAAATTATTTGCATAAAACCTTTTTGATTAAATCCGAGTCTGGAGGTATTTGTTGAAACAATAGAATTTTTATAAATATTGTTCACCTAATAATTAGCTCAATGAAACAAAATACGGCTTATTCGAGATTTTTAAGAAAAATAATTCCTATAATTTTGTAATAAGCTCCAATAGAAAAAGAGGGTTGTTATAAAGTTTTTGACGCCTATGTAGGTTTGTCCATGTGGCTTATATCTTTCCAACATATACCCTGATTTTGACAGAGCTGTAAACTTTCAGGGAGCTGCACACTTTGTAGTTCATTGACACCAGATCCTCCGCCATTATTTAGAAAATATGTAAACTATATTTTTTTATTTAATATTAATTAAATAAATGGATAATGAGTACAATTTTTTTTTAGATAGAATAGTATTTAATTTATTCAAGTAGCCAGAGAAATAGTTTCTTCCGGGTCTTGCCGTGGTTGTCGAACTGACTTAACGTTTCGCTGATCAACCGGCCAGCTTCTTCAGAAGGATTCTAAAAGCTGAATTTTTTGTGTTACGCTCCTCGTTATATACCTAGACGCCGCGCAGCTTCACTTCGCTGGTCATTCGTCATGCTTGGTTCGCTTCGCTGCACATTAGATTCGACTAAGCCACCATGTAACATAATAATTCTTTCTATTAAGCCGCTTTTTAACACGTCTATTATCCCTCTTTTAATTTCTGATATATTTACCGAATACTGGCGGTAGAGAAAAGTGTTCGTTAACCAGGTGCGAACTGCCATGGAATTATGAAAGGGTGATCGATCCTTGAAAAAAGACGATATAATAAAGTTTATGAGATTTAAAAACATATTCCTTTCCAGTAAAAAAAGATTTATTGAAAGACATCAAAGAACAGTAGCTCAGTGTGCTAAAGCGTCTGGCTAGCAAACTGAGTATGCCTAGCAAAGTAGATTCGAGGCCCGCAAGACAATTTTTCGTTCCAAGAGTGGTTCGAACTCCACAATAAATTGTAGGGCCTCGTCTCTCTTTACCTAGAACAAGATCCTTGCGACCTTCCAGGGGGTTACTTCGGTAACTTGAGAGGCGGTTAAGAAAACATTTTTTTGAAACATAATTTTAAAAAAGAATGTGTTCTAGACCATATCTGCGAAGCACACTGCCATAGTCTGGTACGTTTACCGCTATATTATTGCATATTTGATCCAATAGAATTGATTTGGGACAGTGTGAAATACGAGTTGAGAAAATACAAGCAGAATCTGATTTTAGACGCAGTAATTATAGATAATATAAGAACCGTAATTTACGATTTAAACAAGACCGGTATATGGAAGAAATCCGTGAATCATGTTATGAACAAAGGAAAAGGGTATCCCATTTTGTCGTCCGCAGAGTTGAACGTTATTCAGGTAGGAAATGATTCTAGTAGTGAGCTTACTGATGACCCTGTTACCATGTGACCATTATTTTTCTCGAAACTATGAGAATATCTTTCTTACTTTTATTTCTTAAGTTCTATTTTAATTGAGGTAAAATACTCTAACTAATTCTGTTTTGTTTGAGATACGACGGCGTTTTAATGAAATTATGTTTTATTTTATTTTTATCGTTGTTAATGTAAACGATCCATCTTTTCACATCTGTATTTATTAACCTTCCTAAAGTGGATATTATAATATTAAGCTGAAGGGTTCGTAACGACTGTTTCAGACGAAAGATACAAAAATCTATACGTACTGTTTCGTTTTTGCTTAACTGCTTCATTGGTGGTACCAATTGGATGTCGTAACACTATAAATCTAACACAGTAAATACTAACACTTTCTTAAATTTAAAGCTGAAAAGGAATTTTGAAACACAAGGAAAAGACATTATAAAGTTCAAAAATATATATATTAAATATTTTTAAAAATTATCTTTTTACAAACCGTTCAAGAAAATGAGTAACAACTATAGTCTGGCCCGTGTACAACACATAGTGAGGAACGGAGCGACTCATAATGCAACCAACTACCATCCAATGTGCGGTTTTAGCTAATGATTATACAAAAAGATTCAGTAAAAAGTTCAATGTTTATAATTTTGGTGGGTTTCTGCTTGCCTGTCTATTTATGTGTTATCAGCTCAATATTAATTCAGTTCGCTCCTCGGAGCTTAAAAATGCTTGAATCGCAACGACTTTGAATTATATTGTGGCAATTATAAATTCATACGTTCAGGCAAGGCGGTCCCATGCATGTGCTGAGTACATGGTAAAGATATTTTTCTGACACTGAATCACTGAGGAACCGGTTTAGGGCAAAAACCCGGAAAACACATAGTTTTTCCGCCAAAATCGATGGTTGAAAAGTGAAAGGTCACCCTCTACGCTAAGGGCTACTTTCGCTAAAATTGTCGAAATACTTTCACTAGAGACTGGATAACTTGTCCTCATATTTAACACAAAGCATGATTTTCATTATACTTTCTAAATGTTGTGGCCGGGGGGCATTACGTCCCGTGCAGCGACATTTAGTATACTTTCTAAAATTACACTTCTTGATGAGTTTCCAAGGTTTTGGCATAAAAAAACTCTCCGTAGAGCGAAAATGTGAATTTATATATAAAAACCTCTTCCAACGGCGTTTTTATGTGAAATGTTCGGATTTTGTTATAGTTTCGAAAAACGTGCTTCACGTAAAAATGCCGTTGGAAGAGGTTTTTATATATAAATTCACATTTTCGCTCTACGGAGCGCGTCGAGGGTGCCCATCATTTTCTAGAAGTCGATTTTGACGGGAAAATGATGGGTTTTAAGCGTATTTGCCATAAACCGGTTCCTCAGTGATTCGGTGTCAGAAAATTATAGTTACCATGTACTCAGAACGTGCATGGGACCGCCTTGCCTGAACGTATGAATCTATAATTGCAGTCGTTGCGATTCAAGTATTTTTAAGCTCCGAGGAGCGATCAATATTGATATTGAACTGAAAATACGTCAATAGACAGGCAAGCAAAAGCCCACCAAAATTATAAACATTGAACTTTTTACTGAATCTTTTTGTATAATCGTTAGCTATAAACCGCACATTGGATGGTAGTTGGTTACATTATCAGTCGCTCAGTTCCTCACTATGTGCTGTACACGGGCCAGACTATAGTTTGTTAATACATTTCTTTTTGAACGTTTTTGTAAAACATGATTTTTTAAAGAGATTTAATATACATTTTTTTAACTTTATATTGTCTTTTTCTTGTGTTTTCAAAATTCCTTTTCAGGTTTAAATTTAAGAAAGTGTTAGTATTTACTGTATTAAATTTATAGTGTTACGGCGTCCAATTGGTACCATCAGTGAAACAGTTAAGCAAAAACGAAACAGTAAGTATAGATTTGTATTATTCTCCATCTGAAACAGTCCTTTTGAACCCTTATTTGTGAACGTTAATATCCATTTTGGAAAGTATAATAAAAGTCCTTCAGACGTGTAAAGATGGATCGTTCACATTATCACTGTTATGAGGTTTGTTATGTTCATTCTAACGTCCTACCTTACTAACGTTATATACATTTCCCCTGGCCATCCTGACAAAAACTACTCACACCTATATAATAAACGATTTTTAAAATATTGTAGGGCATTTATTGCCTTGAAAGGGAAGTTACGCGCGCCTATGGATGGCACGCGTTCGAGGTCGGTTTACAAAAAATGCCACGCTCTTATTTTTCATATTGTTTTAGACTGACATTCGATAAAGTATACTAAAAGCACGAAAGGAAAGTAAACTAGAGAAAAATAATCATTTAAAAATCACGAAACAATAATTTAATTGAATCAGGCAATCGCTTTTTCAGCAAACTACGTTCCGTCAGTTGCTAAATTCTATATTGGATACTTAGCTGGATCATGGTAGACGTAGCAAAAATGAATTATTTAAGTTCAGTTGGCCGTGAAATGTCAATGAAATTAATTGATTCTATCCGACTATCGAACTATCGACAACATAAAATTCGAATCAATTCGCTGCCGCTGCAGTTTTCCTAGTGAAATCTACTTTCCCACCTGGGGTAGCAGTTTTAAAATAGATTTAGAATGAATCCAGCAAGGCTATGAGACCTCGGTCAATAGCCTATCGATTTTTATTTGTGTTAAATAAAATATCTAGGTGAATATAGATAATTATATACAAGGGCTAGTAGAAGTTGCCAAAGGAATTATATAATTCAATAGCATTCGGTTTAACAAGTTGAGGAAGTAGCGAATAAATTTTGTTCACATGGCATAAACGTTGATAGAATTATACAACATAATAATAATAATATTATACCTTTATTTTGTTCTCGGCGAAGTTTAGCTAACGGCTGTTCAGGCTCAAGCGAGCTTAACAAACATGTTTTATTAACAACAAAAGTCTGGCTATATATCTACCTATTAATTAAATTGCAATAATTAATTCGTATGGCAGAGTTCAGCTGGAACAGAAGCTAAATGATACTAATTGTGCCTGGCATTCCAGGGTACAATGCGCTATCGATATCTTTAACTATAATCTTTCTTTTATAATATTTTTACTTTTCTTTTGCATAGTTCGGCCAACAATCTAACAGCAACGATCTGTCATGAAATTTCAGTCAGCAAAGTGCATATCATCCGCAAGAAAATCTCCCCTGGGCACTTCTACTCTAGCACTACTTTGCTATTATCAAGAATCGATGTTTATCGCAACGATCAGTATAAGCATCCCTTTGTATAATGTTTTATAGTATTTAACTGACTCAGCATAATTCATACGCATACTGTTGATATCGAGGCTGTTACAAGAC
Organism: Leptura quadrifasciata; assembly: GCA_963675555.1. NCBI lineage: Eukaryota > Metazoa > Arthropoda > Insecta > Coleoptera > Cerambycidae > Leptura > Leptura quadrifasciata. The sequence continues at coordinate 22,577,713 of OY776680.1, read as the reverse complement.
GTGAATTTTATTCTATCTATAATTCTTTGTATATTTTCCCATAGCGGCCATTAGAACACAATGCAAGATTGAGTTTTATTTTGTGTAATATGGATAAAAACAACTTCCATGTTTAAACAGAAAATAAAAATCTTCTTAGTTTTTTCATTAGATATTTACCTTTTTACTAATATTTCAAATTTTCTGCATATTCTTTATTTCTATTACATGGCAGGAAATACTTAGCATTTATAACTATATAACATGGGAATGTAGAAATATGAAATAATTTGAAAAAACAACAGTAAATATAGCAAACCCGAATTTTCAGTAAAATATATGAAACTAGTTTTGAAGACTCAAACATTAATTTTGTATTGTGGAAATAATTTCTGAACGTTAGACCTGGGAGTAGACAAATAAAATAATGAATTTTGCCTAGAATCCGGTTTAGGTGTTCGAAACTTTAGTAAATTTGAAAGCTTGTTACCTCCTTTCCCTTGTTATTTATTTTTGAGAAAGAATTGAGGCAACATATGCGGACGACTAGCTGGTTTAAGTCTGAGCAAAGAGCCGTGGGTCCAGAGTATTCGTAAGAGTGGAGAAACTTACCCTTTTTGATATGTACAGCATAAGCTGCTGTTTAGTTCGAGAAAAGAAGTCAAAGAAAAATTGATGTTAAATTGGGCACCATCTATAGTAAAATAAATAAAATCGTCTCTTTTTCTCGAATAACCAGTCTACTATAGAACAGACTGAAATAGTTGGTAAGAGAAATAAATAGATAGTTTAAAATGAATGTTAAAATATATTACATGAATAATAGATAAATCGGTTTATAAAGACTAATTGAAATTTAAAATATATATATGTATATATATATATATATATATATATATATATATTAGTTAGAAAGGTAGTCTTGACTGACTAGTTAAGGTACAAATATAAAATTTATTGACTGCAACCTCAATCAATTTTATGTTTATATATATATATAACGAGGTTAAGATTTTGGATTTTGAAAAGAACGTTCAAAAAAAAACTTTTCTAGAAATGTGTCATATTTTTAATGAACCTGAAGTTATGAATGCCAGAAATGACATTGAAGGCCTCAGTATATTATACACTTATTTGTTGCATTCACATGCCAATGGTAGTCACAGAAATAACACCCTGTATAATACATTTGAAAATTAGTAAGTTTTGATCTGTTGGGTTTGGTGTTTTGTTGGTAACGGACCTGAAGCAGAGAGAGAGGGGGGTTGACATGACCCCTCTCTCTGCTTCAAATTTGTTTTTGACAGTTTTTTAATTTCACATTCCGATGTTTTTCGGAGGAATAAGAAATAACGTAGTTGACTGCTTCTTGTTCAGTTTTCGAGGTGGCTGAAACTATTTTGGATTAAAGATTTTTGGTGTTAACTTAAATTAAATATAAATGTAGTTCACAAGTGTGATTTATTTTGTAATAGTTGTGTTTGTTCTGTCTTGATGACTTGTCAATTTCAATTTTAACCTCAATTTAGTAAGTACCCTTCACTTGTATTAAACAATTTTGATTATAATAAGTTCAAATTTTTGTAGAATTCTTGAGGAAGAAACAATAAAATTTGGAAAGCTTGAATTTAAAAAAGAGTTGTCTTTTTTGAGCCCGTGACTGTATCCCTGGTGGAAATTAAAAATTTTTGTTTTTAACTTAGACAGTCGTCTAATATTCGTCTCTGTACATATATATATATATAACAAATTTATACCAGGATCCTAGATTGACTATTGTTGAGGTGACTGGTTCTGGAACAGCAATCCAGGCCCACAATTCTCTCTTGTTGCAAGAATGTAGTCTAAAGGTTTTCTTGGCAATTTACGTCCTTTAATGAAATGCAGTGAAAATTGTAGGAACATGAACCAACTAGGCGGTTTATGAAAAGTTAACGAAATTTTATCTATATGAAAGATAAGCTGTGCAAAAGCTATGCAGGAATGAAGAAGCTATGCAGAAACATAGACAGAAATGCATAAATATTGTCAAAATGAAGGGAAAAAGATTTCATATATTTTTAAAAGATAAATTATATTCAATAAATTTAAAGTACAAACTCATCAACCTAATTCTACAATTTGTTTACATTATTTCTTATACATTGCAAAATTAATAAACATTAAATTTAAACAAAGTATTGCAAAACATGTGTGTCAGTTTAATTAAGCAATTGCATAGACTGCAATAATTTTGAGAAACAGGTCATAGCTAAATTTTGATATCATTGACGTTTGGGGTTTGAGACAGTGCAGTTCAAAGTAAAGAAAAATATCTTCTTGGCCTGATGGAGTGCTGGGTAGTGATAATAAGTAAGTAAGTAAGATTTGTTCATTTTCATTAGTTTTAAGTTCACCCATCTTTCATATTGTCTTAAATTAAATAAATGTCATTTATATATTTTTTTGAAGCTGTCTTTTACTTTCTGCCATCCGAGTTACCCCCTAGTGCGTATATGGTCTAGAGGAGGCCAGTACGTAACAGTATATATGTGCATAAACATATAAATACATAAGTACATATAAATATATTGAAATATAGGATATATAAGAATATAAGTATATATATAAAAGCATATATATAGAATATCTAAGAATTTAAGCTGATTTCGTAAACTATAAATTGCCAAAAAAATGAAAAAGAAAAAATATTTTAAAACCATGTGGTACACATAGTATTTTAACTACTTATTAAATTAAAAAGAATTGACCTTGAATTGAAATTGAAATTACATCAAAAACAAAAATTGAAGATTACTTTTAATTTTAAATTAGTAATAAATGAAATTTACCTAGATGTTGTTGTTAACGCGGATATAAAAATGTAATATCAATTACTGAAGTCCACAGTTACAATTTATATACGTTCGAATCAGTACAAGGGCTGCAAGCAAATGATTTCCTGTTGAGTTTTACTGATAAGGTAAATTTTTTTTTGTCCTACTTACTGGAAAATAATGCTACCAAATAAACCTGAGAAATCTAATCCCCTAATTAAATTGAAAGCTATAAAAATATAGAAATAGTACAGGTATAGCCATCTGTCAATTGCTGTGTGAAGCGCGACAGCTTGCAGGTCGCAAATTCTACAATTTCCTTTACTCGCAACTAAAATAGTGGCATATAATCGATAAAAGGAATCTATAATAATAGTTTTTATTACTTCCATACCACAGCTGATTTGCCTTTGCCTCAGTTTGTAATTTCTATTTTGTACATAACCAACAATATGAACAGCTGTAAATAAATAGTAAAACGTATTGTGACTAACTCAGTAAATATATTACATCTTATAGGATATACTATATATAGTAACGAGAAAAGGTAAGGAAAATAACCATATGTACTTACATAGTACAAAAATATCAAATTATCTCTTATATGTTAATCATGAACTTATCGTCAAAGGATTGACGTTGTGACCGAGAACATCATGACACTACTAGATGACCTTTTTCCCCTCAATTTCCTTTTAAATCGCTTTACTTCTTTTTGGACCATACCTACTTTCCGTTTGACTTAACTTATTTCTCTTCGACCATGTTTACTTCTCCGTCCACGTTATTAACTTTTCCTTCGATTCCACCCAAATTTTTGTTCAACCTTTTCTACTGTTTCTTTAAGACCTTTAACTTTCTCGTCGACCTTATCTACTTTTCTTTGACTTTACGAACTTCAGGCTTTACCTGCCTGTGTGATCCTATTTTTAAACCACTTTTATTAATTCACTTTCTCTTCAATTCTATTGTACTGTATGCAGAATGTCATGGTCTGAGATTTAAAATGAGGACAATTTAAAATTGTGGCGAAGTCGCCAGTGTTATATATAAGTATGTTTTATTTGTTTGATAAGAAAACGGTCATATTAATTGTTCCCATTTTTTCGAAACAGACTTTTTAGAAAATAATTTTAGGAAAGATAACTACAAATAAACAATGCTGTATTGACACTTTCACCTAAAACACGTTGGCACTATTAAATATTAGTGGAGTACGGTAATCGAAGTTTTATACAATTTTTCGCAGAGATTCCAAACTCTGAGTACTTGTTAGTTGTTCTAAAAATAAGATATTCCTAGAATATCTACCTTCTGCAAGTGCCGGAACATTGTTTTAAACTCGAAAAAGAACCCTCTTTTGGGGCAATTTTTGATTTTAATATTTTTTTGGACCCCTTAAACTGTAAATTAAGCAACGAAAATGTGGTCCTTTTATAGTCAATGTTCAAGGAATCTCCACTTCAATTTTCGTGATGTTACGTTCTGTAATTCATATCTATGTACGTTTTCCTTGCCAAAAATTGGTTTTGGGATAACTCGGGCAAATCTTACCCGAATCGGATGAAATTTTGGGTGAAGATGGCTCATAATACTTACAACTGCCATGTTATATTTCAAGTCAAAAGCTCCTTTAATTTGGCTACAATGCCATTTTTTCGAAAATTTTACAAAATGATTAAAACGCTGTAACTTTATGGCTCGTTATCGTAAGACAATTTTCTCCCAGTAAAAATATAGGTTTTTTTTAGGTGCTTTTGGGTGATATGACTCAAAAAATCTTTAATATAAAAATTCGAGCCATTTTCGGCCATTTACGGTATACATGTACTTATGCGCAGTGATTTTCTGTTGATATATATAAAAATAAACAACGCGCTTGAATAATAATAGCTAAAAATATTTACTCAGACAAGGACCAAAAGAAGCACAAAAATATCACTGTTGCTTGCTTAATAGATAACTTTTATATTTATATTATAAGTTGATATAGCATTAGAAATAAAGCTTCTTCTAAATATGGCCGTCTGGTGATGAGGCATTGTAAACTAGTTTTTAAAATTTTTTGTATGCACAGAGAATCGTGTATTAAATTCATTTTTTAGAAAAGAGGAGGAGTTGGGAGATATCAATGTTCTATGTACAAAATTACTTAAGTGATGAATTCTCCGATTATTCATATTAAGCCATTTACATTCATTAATCTTATGAGAGATATGATCAGATTTTCTTAATCCAAATATAGTGCGACAACATGAATTTTCAACTTTTTGAATGCGATTCTTGTCAGATTGGTCAAGACAAAAGCCAAATACAAAATCACAATAGTTAAAATGAGACAACACGAGTAACTCACATAACATTTTTTTTAGATTTAAATTTAAAATGTGACGATTTGAAAATATTGGCTTCAGAGCAGAATATGCCTTTTGCATCAATTTTTTTACATGGCCCTTAAATCGCAGGTTAGAATCAAAGACAACTCCAAGACATTTCGCTTCCTCAACAATCGGTAAAGTCATATCATCAATTTTAATATCAAGACTGGTGCGTAGAACATTGATTTTATTCTTACTATCAAATAACATTAATTTAGATTTAGAGGAGTTTAACTTTAAATCATGCTCGACTGATAAACTCATAACTTTATTGAGCTCATGATTTATGATATCACACGCATCTGCCATATTTTCGATACGAAAATGTGAGTAAAGCACAATGTCATCTGCATAGGCTTGTATCCGACAATTTGAAACAGAGGAAATAATATCAGACGTGTAAATGACGAACAACAGAGGACCCAAAATTGACCCTTGAGGTACACCTGATAATATATATAAGAAGCATTATTAATTAAAAATTTTTGTGAGCGTCCATTTAAATAAGATGACATCAGTTCATTAGCAGAAGTTGATCAAAACCATAGTATTTCATTTTAGCACATATAAGTTCGTGATTGATAGCATCAAATGCTTTAGAGAAATCTAGTAATACCAACACACTCACCAACCCCTTATCCAACGCCTCAAACATGTCATTGGTAACAACAGCTAATGCAGTGGTAGTACTAAACCCTTTTCTAAAGCCGCATTGCGAATCAGGCAAAAATTTATTGAGTCTGAAATAATCATATATTTTCTTTATTCGAGCGAACATTAAGAGTTTTGAGAGCTGACCATGTAGATATGACTCGTGTGCTCTACAAAATGTTCAGAAAAATGCACAAAAGGATATCTGATTTAACGAAGGAGTGGTAAAAGACACAAATCACATTTTATTTACATTGAAAATATTAGATTAGATTTATTTATCTATATGTAAAAATGTTTTAAGCTGATTTCTTTTTTACGGACACTGATGCTACTTATATTGGTCACTTTCCTGTACTCCCTATGCTGGATGTACTCGAAATACTACTGTGAGAGCTATTCGCTTCTGAATCCGTCACAGCATTGAAAATTTCGTCGGTTTCAGTGTCGCTAAAGTAATATAAGTCGCTCTCAACTTCGCCCATCATATCTTTTACTTCGTCGTCTTCGTTTTCGTAGTCATTGATAAATCTTGTGTTCAAATCTGGCATGTCATCAGTAAGTTCATCGACTGGTGACAAGATTTCGTGTTGCACCCAGCTTTACAATCACAGGCGATGATTTTTAACAAATCTTCTGGAACGAGTGGTTTGTCTCTAGTTTTTGGCATTAGTTTATTTTCCATTTTACACCAGCCGAAATCCATTGCACCTTAGTTCTTTCAAAATACCATCGACGAATTTGATAAAATGTTCTTAAGCTGTGATAGTCAGCCCCACCCTCGGTTTGTGGTAGAGAGGACAGTTTGACACGAATCACAACATTTTTTTACTCAGTTTTCCGAAACATTCATACCTTAGTAAACTTGATGTTTTCTTATTTTTGATGGAACAACCATAAAGAGCGACTATTATTCTCTGCCCACAAGATTTTATACTCTTGACATATGCGTTCTCATTATAGAAATTCAGGGGCGAGCGTAGGTGCGTCTTTACTATGTACATACTTCGGTATGCGATGTAAAGCAACGACAGGCGCAGTTAGTACTTGGATGTGTGACCATTCCAACGGAAACCGCGTCCTCGTCTCACACATCTTCTAGCGGCTTGTATATCAGTGTATGCGCGGAAGCTATACAACCTTAGGCGAGGGTTGTATACGAGATATACCATCCTTCGGAGGGGATGTAAAGCCGTCGGTCCCTTGTCTATTAAATGTTAGGCAAGTAAAAGATCCCTACTCTTCTTAAGGGAAGAGGTTCGGCAAAAATTCCTGGTTGGGGGTAGCTCGTCTACAGGCGTCGGTGTTAGGCCTCAGTAGCGGAAATAGGCCGACGTTAAATAAATGTATAAAAAAAAAAATATAGAAATTATGAAGGACATCCTGGATCAGCTCTGAGTACTTGACAAATATGTTTTAATGTTGTATAGGGCACACGAGTTATATTTACCTATACAAATAGTTATATGTACCTTGTGCGTCAGAGAATCACTGCGCGCAAGTACATGTATGCCGTAAATGACCGAAGATGGATCGAATCCTTATATTAAAGATCTTTTGAGCCATATCACCCAAAATACATAAAATACCTACATTTTGACCGGAAGAAAATTGTCGTACGATAAAAGGCCATAAAGTTACAGCGTTTTAAAAACTTCGTAGAATTTTCGAAAAAATGGCATTGTAGCCAAACCAATGGAGCTTTTGACTTGAAATATAGCAGGCTACTTGTAGGTATTATGAGCCACCTTCATCCAAAATTTTATTGGATTCGGGCAAGATTATCCCAAGTTATCTCAAAATCAATTTTTGTTAAAAAAAACGTACATATATATGGATTACAGGAGGGGGGGGGGGGACGTAACATCACGAAATTTTAAGTGGAAGTTCCTTGAGTATTGACAATAAAAGGACCATATTTTCGTTGCTTAATTTACAGCCTAAGGGGTTCAAAAAATGCTTAAATCGAAAATTGTCCCAAAAGATAAATAATTGTCATTTCAAATATTTTTTGCCAAACAGGTGTCGAATGAAGGAATATTTCAAAGTTTTATTTTAAGAAATAATTTTCTTTATTATTGAAAGTGCTACTGTTACACTATAACATATAATTTTCTACATAGTTGCATAAGATCCACTCCAACTCTAAAAACATTGATTACTCATATTTTATAAAATTACATTTCAAAGAAAAGAATAGATTAGTAGATTTAGTTAAATTTAAACCTTATCGATTACTAACTGTAGTTTATTACAAATTGTATTAGTCTATTTCAAATTCAAACTTATATTACCCGGCGTACGTACAGTGAATTATAAAGAGCTTGCTTGCACAGTATTAAGTGAAATCCAACACGTCTACAAGGATTCGCCTGGATCAGTGGTGAATCAGGTTTCTATCCTTTTAAAGCGCATGTAAAAGGATAACAGTTTGCATGTTATATCGGCTCACACGCAAAATGCACCCTAGTCCTGCCAATTTCTGCCGTGTAAATATCACTGACTAGCCGGTCGTTCAACGTTTTATTTTCATGGATTTCATGCTATGTACGCCTTAATTTCAAATCAGAAAGTATGAAAGACCCTGTCGTGATATCAGGTTTTATGGCTTAACTGCCAAGCATTATACATTAATGACCTTTCAATTCTTATCTCTATTTTTAGTTGAAACTTTTATAATTAGGAACTTTTCCAAGGAATTTGCATTTTGCCGTAGTTCACGATCAAGGGTAATGCAAGTATTTTTACATTTTATACCTTTACATTAGCTGGAAGTTCCCATCAAATACTTTGCAAATAACAGAGTAATAATAATAACTTCAGTATTTTGCGGACGCTTGGGATCTGTGTCCAAGATGGGAGAAACTTTTACTGATATTATTATTATTACTTTTATTGCGGGCGATAAACTTAGAATTAATTTAACTGACAAATTCAATACGAACTTAGTTTGGTTGTCCCATCTATATTCTGAAGTAATTGGCACAATCACCTTTATTTAATCTCAAATAACTCGCAATCTAATGGAGCTGCAATGACGTTATTTTGGCTTGAATATTCGGCATGTTTCGCGTTATTCAAAAAGTCTTAAGCGCTATGCCCATTTGGATGAAAGTTGTTGGTCAACATGAATTTAAATATGGCTGACATAAATATTATCGTAGGAGACGTTAACATTAATATTTTAGATACAAAAGACTAGAATGTTCATAACTATTTGAATCTGTTAGTACAAAAAGGTTCTATCCATACGTGAGTAACTTACTGCGGTAACAGAACACATAATAACTATTATAGATCATATTTTTGTTAATTACAGGCCAATCTCGGCAATAAACAACTTTGATAACTCCTTCAAAAAATGTTTGAAAAAAAGCCTTACAGATTTTTTTCTATTAAAAATTATATTTTACAGAAAGCAATATGGTCTTAAAGGTAAAAAAATCGGCAGCTACTGGAAGCGGCTGGAACCTCCCCACTCGGTGGATCTTTAAAGCCGAAAAGAGCATTAAATTGTGTGACAAAACGGCACTAAACGTAATCCGATTTCATCCAAAACCATTTCAGATCTTCTGAGCCACTAAAAAAACCCTCAACTTAATGAATTTACAACACTCGCCTGCGACTCGTGCTGCAAATTTCATCTATGCGAGTTATTACCTACATTATCACTCGTTGAATAATATAATATTAGGATATTAACAACTTTAACATCACTTGAGCGACTAAGAAAGTCTAGTTATCCTAAATACTACATATTTGTAAAGCAACAAACTGAAAATTGGTAAAGTGATAATCTACAGTAAATTCACCAACGAAGGTACAGAAAGCATATGATATTGATATTGTTACATTTACCTTTAAAGTTTGTGCCAATCCACTGGTGCAGTCACTAAAAGTTACAAATATACCGAAATCTTATTAATATGACATGACACCAACGTTATCGGATGACAAACGATGACAATGACAATCGTCAAAATTTGCTCATTGAAATCCCATCGCTCGCGGCTGTCTTTGTTAAATGGAACATTAGCATTTCAGTAATTTTACTAGATTTTAGAGGAATATTTGTAGTTTAATTCTTCGATTTGTCTGTATATATATTTAAAAACGGCACTAAACGTAATCTCCTCTACTTCTAGAGCAGTGAAGAAACTCTCACACGTGAATTGACACGTGATGTGACGAGTTTCACGACGTAACGGCTACGCGCATCGATCATGTCACGCGAAATGCGATCTATGCTTCATATTTGCTTTGTTTTTAATTTTTTTCACGGAAACCAAATCGAAAGGGTGGAAGTGTGATATATCGTTGAAATCAGAATTTTAACTGATTTTCAATGGCTCCATTGCAAATTAAAAATATTAAATAATATTAATTAAAATAATTATAAAATAAACAACTTGTTGCGTCAAAACGGCACTTTACGTAATCCGATCTCAACGAAAATCTTTTCAGATCTTTTGGGGCACTAAAGAAACGCACATGCAAAGTTTCATTCAAATCCGTTCAGTAGTTTCGGCGCTATCGTGCTAACACACATACACACACACAGATATTTTTCAAAAACCACTTTATTGGGTTCCTAGTACCTCAAAACGTAAAGATTTGATGTTATTTTAATTTTCGTTTTTGAACCAATTTTAGTAACCTCACAATTTTATTGTGGTGGGATTAAAATGTACTAAGGTTGCCGTTTGTGATTTAACTACTGAAGTAATAAATAATCTAAATAAAAATAAAAATAGTCTTCTAGTAGATATAGACTTGGCAAAGGCATTTGACACAGTATGCCATAGATCATTATTATATACACTGAAAAATGTTGGAGTTAGAGGAAACACATTAAAATTGTTTGAGAATTATTTAACTGACAGAAAGCAAAAGGTAAGAATAGAAGAAACTTTCAGTAACTCTCAGACAGTTTCAATGGGTGTACCGCAGGGTGCTGTATTGGGTATTTCTCGTATACGTTAACGAAAGTGGAAATAATGGAATTGTAGTCTCATATCCAGATTACACCGCTATTTTATTTACATAAGCAAATTAGACGTATACGAGAAAGCTGAAGCAGGTCTTCAGTCGATACACAGTTGGCTAGATTCTAATTTATTAAGTTTAAATATCAAAAAAACAATATTTATAGCTTTTTCCACCTCGGCTGCTGACTAACCTGCTCAAAATATACTAAAATTCCACAAAAAACACAGTAATATCAATTGCAACTGCCCTGAAATGAAAAGGTAAAATCTACTAAATATTTAAGAGTTACTATTGATCACCATCTGAGATGGAAGGACCATAGTAATTTTATACCAATAAAAATTCGTAAGTTATTTAATAAATTTTATTAGTTAAGATCCGTCGTAAATAATAAATTGTTAACGGTTTTATACAACGCTTTACTCGAGTGTATATTAAAATACTGAATTGTAATTTGGGGTGAATTATACAACAATTCATTACATAATCTTGTTGTGTGTCAAAATGCTATAATAATAATTTTTAAGAAAGATAGAATGTACTCCACTAACGAACTATATAAGAATATAAATATAATGAATATTAGAAGCCCTCAACGTCTATAGTTCTTTAAATTTTACATTTAAAATTCAACATTTATATCAATCTGTTATCCATAATTATAAAACTAGAATGATTATTAACAAATCACTAAAAGTTCCATTTCAAACAAAATTACACACTCAAAGGTATATAAACTATTTTACTCCTCAATCTTATAATATAGTGCCCTTCAAAATTAGACTGCAACCAAAACAAATAAATTTAAAATATAATTTAAAAATTTTATAAAAATTAACTACAACCATTTCATAGACCTCTAATCTAATTATTATTATATAATAAAAAAAAGGAACGTATGCTCCCCAGTTAAGATATTATCCTTTATAATTAAATTAATTTTAATTGTTTTCAACTATAAGAAAATATTGAATAATTTTTAAAAACAGTAATATAGCAAGTAAATATCAAAAATTATTTTAGAGGCCATGTACAACACAAAGATGTTCTCTGATTCTCATTGGGAACATATTTAGAGTGCACGATTTTGAATTTATCTAATACACAATATTTGCATCTTTTTAAAACTTGTTATATGATAACGTGAATAAAATATGATTTGATTTAAACATATGAAATAACATTACATAAAAAAGCAATGATCAACCAGGATAAAAAAATTTACAATTTCATTATGTTAGAAAAAATTTATCAAACGTGCTCAGCCGCATAAAAAATTCATACAACTAGTAACGTCACATAAAATTTTAGGCATTAATATAGATTTATTTCTGGGTTAGAAGACACAAACCAGTTAGTAGCACTCATGTTTGAGGAACTACTGGTCAAATTAAATGAAGCAGGTTCATATGTACAAGCATACTACCAGCCAAAAGGGAAGAGTCTGGCTAACTTTAACAAGTTTTATAGTAGAATTGTTGCCCTCGCGTAGCTCAGTGTGTAAAGATACTCGAATTGAATTAGCAATGTAGTAGTTCAAATCCTGTTGGCTTCTAATTAAAATAACCATTAAGCTTTTTGTAGAAGCATTTAAAATATTGTCCATATCTTGCAGTAGGCCATAAAAAAACAGATGAAAAGTGGCACACAGCATCTGTCAAAACGTTATCGCTGAATGAATACGATTCACGATGCAATATACACAAAATGAAAAGGTAGATTTACTTTTAATTTACGGCGAATGTCAGAAAAATGCCCATGCCGCCGCACGTCTACATTATGAAAGTTATCCCGATCATCGTCAGCCATACCGACAGTATTTTAAAAGTCTAGAAGAGTCCGAAATGCAGAAAATATTGAAGTGGAAGAGGACAGATTTATAGTAAGTGGAAGAAATTGAGTCAAATTAATTAGCTTACACACATGTGTTTTAAATGCTACAAATACCAATTGCATCAAGAATTATAACAGAATATGATCTTTTGTAATTGGTTTACTCAACACGTATACTTGGACAATAGAATTTTATTTAGTGATGAATGTTTTTTGCTAAAGATTCATCAAATGTGTTGTTATATTTATCAAAAAAAAATTTCTCTAATTGAAAATAACTCATCTGTTTTTCATAGATTACTGCAAGATATTTATTTTAATTTATATTCAATTTTTAATCGGCAAAGCTAGCCTGAAGCAAATTTACCACTCTATCTGACAACAAAATAAAACATACAGGGTAGTCTTTGAAAAATGGGAGTTATAACAAATTGAATTTCCATGAAATGGAAAAATGGATAAAACACTTCTAAATCCAAGCAAATGAACAAAATAGGCCAATTTTACATTTAATTTGTTGAGAAATACCCTTTTATTGAAATTTTTAGTATACTTCGAAATTTTTTAAATTTGTTCCTGAATTCCAAAGCCAATTAGAAATAGCAAATAAATGGCATTTTTAAGGTTATTTTTCATCAGATTTTAAATCTGAAAAAAGCATTAGAAAGAGAAATTACAGCTTTATGAGAAATGTAACTTAAATATGCAGGGTGCTATTTAAAACAAGAAAGTTGTGGCAATTCCGGCCATACCGGAAGTGTTTTTTTGCCACCGAAAGGTCAAATTATGGCCATTGCTATCTATACTTGATTTCCCAAATTTCCCAATTTTATTTTTAAAACTGTAGAAAATAGTGGGGGGGTAGGTATTTTCTGGGTCACCCGGTATATGGAAAGTATCGTGATCGTGCAAAAATCGATTTTGAATTTTTGGTGAATTTACACGATTTCAAATCCCCTGAAGTCAAAAAAGCGGGTTTTAAAAAATGTCAGTAATAGTGGAAGTGATTAAGGATTTACATCATTACTTAAGGCAACTATCCATTGGAAACTCGGACTTTCGGCGTCAGATCCTCGCTTGCCCTGTATATTTTTAATTTACATTATCCTTTTATTGGCATTCACTTAGCTCTAGAGAATATTCTTGGCGCCCCTAATCATTCATCGACAACCTACGCACATGTCTAGAATAACTCCATTATTGGATCTAACTTGAGACCGAATGTCCTTATATCGCGATATCCAGGAAATAATACACTGACTTGAATAAAAAATGGAACATCAAGAATTTCTCAAGCAATTATTGAGGTTTTGTTTCATTTTAATGATTAAGTTTTGAACAAAAATTGTTTTTTCTAGACTTTGTTGTATTTCATTATACCTTCTAAAGTAGTGATCAATTAAGTGCCTTTTATTAGAAAAGCAACAAATGTGGATCAGTTTAGTCTTTATGCGCTGTTTGGTAAAGAGAGAGGAATGAAAGATCATTAAAGATTCAAAAATTGTAAGAACCTAGTCGGAGTGCTATAAGACATTTTAAATATTTTTTTGTACTTTATACCGATTATTTAAAATTTTAGAAACAGTTTACTCGAAATACCTACACGATTATAGCTCTTGGGTAAATTATTGGCAGCTTGAGTTGTAAAAACTTGGTTCGCGACAGGCTGTTCTTGTCTCTGTTGCTCTGCTCTGAATAGTTTCTTTGATCTCCCTCATTTATCTGCTTAAAAGTATTCGCAAATATTATAGCCGCCGTTTTACAGACTTGAGCTTAGGAGCTGAAAATAATTGGATAATGTAAACATACATTTCAACATTCATAATGATTTTAGGGCCACTAGTACAGCGGTAATGGGTTTCGATTCGTACTTTTGTGTAGCGACATATGCAACTGACCACAGGTCGAAGTCCATTCATCAAGAGGATCGTAGAACGGTATAATTTGAAAATACGTAGTGAGGGTGCCGCAGCGCTAAAGCTGTTCAAGCATGTCTACCAAGATTCTCTCTCGTCTGAAGAGAGACTGAAATATACACTGAATAAAGAGAGATAAATAATATATCCTGCCGTAATCTTTAAAACACAATATTTTTAGTCGCAAACTCCTTTATAAAATCCTTATTTTACTATAAGGAATGTAACCAGACTGCAACCAATAGCTACTCTCCGGGATATGTGCCCCGCCGAGCTCTGAATTACAAGTTACAAGCCTGGCGCGTTAAGTGTAATAATTGCACATTACCATCAAAACGCTAATGCTTCGATTGCAACAAACACCAGCCTAAAGACTGATCCTACTTAAAGGAGCTTTCGTGCCAGTCGTCTCACACCACTTGCAGACTGCAGTTTCGAGCTGTTGGCTCTCGTCAGTGCAAGGTAGGCATGTGACGACCGACACGAGGATCACTTGACTATTTAGTACATTTTGGTATCTTTGGGATAGTGACATGTAAAATATTCAGCAGGCGCCATCTAGCGGTCCCGTGTCTATTGCAATCGAAAAATAAATAGCCTGACTGGGCTTAGCATAGTTCAAATGTGCTTTTAGAGGGCGGGATATTAAAACATAATATTTTTAGTCGCAAGCTTCTTTATAAAATCCTTATTTTATTATAAGGAACGTAACCAGACTGCAAACAACAGCTACTCTTCGGGCTATGTGCCCCGCCGAGGAATGCAGGACAAAGATTTCAAAAATTCATGAATAAAGTACTCCCAAATTTATATTTTATATTTATTTATTTGTAGCACTTTAGATCACAAATAAAATTCACTAGACAGTTATTAATATGGAGGAGTAATGTTAATCCGGCTCTTCAAAGTTTAGAAAATAGTTTAACTATCATACTACCTCAAGTAGATGAAGTTATTTGTGTTTGTGATTTAAATATTAACTAGTACAATACATTAATTAATTCATTACTAGATGCATATGGCTTAAGCCAAATTGTCAATGCACCAACTAGAATTATTAATATTAGCGAGACGTGACGAGTCCATTGTCAATAAATGGAGGCTTATTGACCACGATATATCTGATCACCTGCTTATTTATTGTAAATTGTCATGCATACTTGAAAAGAATAACCAGTTTTTTTATACTTATCGTGATTTTAAATATTTTGATTATAATAATTTTTTATACGATCTAATAGTGCTAGATCCGGTATTAGAAATATATACCCTCATGTTATTTGATGATGATTAATATCTAAATTGAAATATTACAGCTTCCCCAACAATACTCTGAAAATGAATCTTATTGTAATAACCGCAAACAGAAAGCAGCAATCATGAATAATTCTGTATCTAACCGGAAAGTGTTGGAATCTGGTGTCCTACAAGGATCTATTTTGGGGCCCTTGTTTTTTATTCTACATACTGCTGATTTTTTCACTGCCCTCACAACCTGTAAATCTATTTTTACGCAGATGGTATCCAGAATTACAGCACTTTTGAACCAGTACAAACTGAGCAATCTATTGAAAACATAAATCGGGATATTAATAACCTTGTGGAGTATTCTCATAAGCATTGTTTGCAAATTAATGCAGCTCCGTCTTCTGTTATTGTTTTTGCAAAGGAAAGTAATAGACAATTTATCACACACAATACTGAGATCTTTGTGAAAGATCAGAAATTAACATTCAATAATAAAAAAAAATCCTTCAAAATTAATTCAAATTCCAATTGCATAATAATAACCGCATGAAAAAATCCTATTCAGAATTCAAAAAATTATACTTATATCGCCATTTTCTAAATGAAAAACTAAAAATTATTTTAACAAAATAACTTGTTCGTTTATTTTTTAACTATGGTGATATCGTCTATGGCCCTTGTTTAAATAAAATTAATGCCTACAGGATATAAACCTTTCAAAATATGTATGTAAGGTTCATTCTTGACTTGAAAAAGACTGGTCATGTGTCCCATAAACGAAAAATTGCATCTTGCATGCTTCGTACATAAATTAATAAATTAATCTATACTGCAAATCCCCCACATTTAAACAAACAAACAATTCAAAATAAAAATAATTCTGTATTAGCTTTAACGTATCTACCTTAAATCTTACTTTAAAATTATATATTATACAATATCACTTACATAGTTACTAAAATGCAAACAACTACAAATTGATATTACTTATATTGATAGACTGTCACATTTACCAAAATGAAATTGATATATAGTACGAACTGCCTTAAAAGTGCTTAGAATATCATGTATAATTTATAGAATTGTCACTAAAACTGTAATTAAAGGTAGATACAATTTCAACATAATTAAAAATATGAAATTGTACCACAGATCATAGTGCAACTGCAATCATTTTTAAAATATCTTGCGCTTGAAAAGTTTAAATTATTAAGAACCTGTACATATCAAAAGGCAAGTTGATATTGAATATTGTCCTGACACTGAAAAAAATATTAAAATCAATCCCAGTAAATTTTGACATATAATCAAGAGTAAGAAAATTACTAATTTTATACCTACTGCTACGTATTACAATAATAAACACTATGTAAGCAACAAAGAGCTTTGTTGAATAATTTTCAGTTCGTATATCACCTCTAATATTTCAATTAATTAAGGAAGATGTTAACTAAATTGTAGAATGAGATCACAGTATTCATTATTTATTCAAAGCGATAAGGAACTTTTCTATCCTTGAAGTAAAACATATGATTTTCCTCGCTAAGGATAGATAGTTGATTCTACTAAATAGTTAATTGTATGAGTTAACTGGCACTGTCTATTTGAACAGGAAGTCGATATCAATTAACGAACATAGTCGGATACACAAGTTTTAAAGCGCTTATACTAATCAACTTTGCAGGCGACAATTACGGCTTACAACTCGACTGAAAAATTATCTTGTTATTATCTATAAATACTTTTCACTCGACTCGTAGTGAGTAGGAACGGTTTTAAAGGTGTAGTTATCGATATATTAGTGAAAATGCTTCTAAAATTTAAAGAAGCCACTTTTAGAATATATATATATATATATATATATATATATATATATATCGTTTTGCCGGTCTTCACATAATCGACACATTTTGATAATATTACCAAAGATAAAAGGCTAATGAAGTTACATAATTACAAATAAACAGAAATAGTTGCCTTATATCTCAAGGAGAAACAACAATACAGCTACGGACACACGTTTTGTAGTTATTGCTCCTCATCAGCATGGCATAGCTTAGGATATTTTAATAGATTTGGAGGCAACTATTTTCTTTCTTTATAATTATTTAGCCTCATTTGTTGTTTTGTGTTTTCCAGGTGGTGGAAATGGAGCAGTACACATAGAGCTCCTTTAATTTGTAGCTCTCAATGTGACATGTGAGGTACGAATGTACACATGATGTAATGAAGCTATTTTCGAATAGAAAATAGCACTATTACTTTTATTTTTGATTTTCTTGAAAACCAGAATTCCATTTCTTTTTAAGCACACCCGGTATACTTTCATAATTAAAATATCCGTATTTTGTTTGAAGTAAAGTATTTCAAGGGAAAGTCAAGTTTAAAATTTCATTTGGGAACGAATTAATAATAAATTATTTATAAAGTAAGTTATTTGCAAGCGATTCCGAACATCTAAATTATCAGAAAATTATTATTTATATCAATTAACGCTACTAGTTATAAACATTCTGCTTCGCCGTTGACTGAAGACTGCTGCCCGCGCATTCTGCGCTAAACGTTCTGATTTCTAGCTCAACACGGGGAGATCCTGAATCGGCCTCCTGCGAAGGGTCTCTTTGGTTTTCCGCGCTCGACCTGACCAGTCGACTTTTGGTAGGGATTTGCTATTTTAAAGTCATATCCAATTTGTGGTAATTTTGGACTTATTTGCCATAATCATTTGAATACCGTTAATTTGTCTCTGTTACATTTCGATAATTTGCGCCTTCAGCGACTTTTAGTAATTTTTTTCAAAACTTCATTTTTGCAAATTAACTAAGTGACTGCGAAATCCTCAGTCGGGGACGTTGCCTTTAAGTGGGACACTCCACCTGAGTCGTACTGTCACTTTGCCAGAAAAGATACACCGTTAACGAAATAAGTCATTTTGCATTCACGATCGCAAATAACAAAGACCAATTAATTCCTGATAAACTTGATGTCCGAGCCTGTTTGCTTAGTAGTTTATTTTCTTTGAGGTTCTTTAGGGGACGCTGCCTTTAAGTGGGACACTCCAACTGAGCCATACCGACTTGTTTCATTCAGTAAAAAAAAATCCGATAACCAGGTTCGCAACGTCAAGTAGTAAATTCTAGCTTTTCCGAAATATTCTAGATTAATTCATTTTGTTAAAATCCATAGAGATTTAGTAACTTGTCTGTCTGTCGTGGAGTCAATCCTACATTTGAACGTGTCGAGCCACCGTTTTGCTTTGCTAGGCATACCCGTTATTTTGCTTTCACTTTTCTGTTTGCCCTGTATATGCCGCGTCTACTTACTTAATATCATTTTGTAGTAAATCTAGCCAGAGAGTAAGAATAGAAATTTTGCATAAAATTAGGGTTACAAAACTTGGGTAATTGAAAATTTCTTTTCATTTTCACGAATGTCAACTACCTGTATTAATTATTTTTATGTAGATAAATGTACCAGAAGTTTTAAATATATTTCTATATGATATATCTTAAGATTTTTCTTCTTGACATGTACATAGTTTCAATATATCATTAAAACATTTTGTGTGTCTTATTTTGAGTCACTCCTCTAAGTTAGACTGTTCTGAAAAGTAAAAGTGTCACAAATATAAAAATCTTTACAGCTGTCCATTCCTTGAGAAAGACGGCCTACGTTTCGACCCCTGGTAATAAACCGTCTTCACTGATTCTATTTGGGGCCTCTATTACACCGCTAATAGAGAAAGTGGTGTTTCTACACTTAAAATCAGAAACTGGCGCTCGAGGCAAAAACCGCTTGCACTAGTTTCTAAGTGCAAGTTGCAAAACCGACGAAGAGGCGTCACAATGAAGTACTGTAAATTGTACTTTCCTAACTTTGTTAGCTTTGCTTTAAACCTTTAAAAACATTTCCTAAGCTACACTACGCTGATAAGTAGCGATAACTCAGAAACACATGTCCATAGTTGCATTGTTGTTTCTCTTTGTCGCATAAGGTAACTATTTTTCTTTTTATGTAATATTAAGCTAATGGAACGTGACCTGAGTAAATTTATACTCTAGCTTAAAAAAATTACTTCTAATTTTATGAAGAGCGGTTCTGATTTCTCTTGTCATATTTTTTTTCATTTTTAGAATAATGGTATTAAAGGAAAAAGACTGAATTTAAATTTCGTAAAATAACTGAAAATAACTTTAAGCTGGAAAAGAAAAAGAGTAAAAACACTTTCTTTATTGTAAAATAAAATCCTTAAAAATTGACTAATACACACAAAAGCCTACTACTTTCCTATTATTAAATCGCTGTTAAGTCGATTTTCCAACTCTTGGAACTGGCCTATAACGTTATAGGGGAACCAAAATATTAGGTATACAAAAACAGAATCCGATATTGATTACCCATTCTTCAAGAATATTTATATATAATATAAGGTTAACTCTTTTATCTGCTTAAAGCTATCTATGCACGACAAACAAGAACTTTTTTGCTTCATATTTCGAGTTTGATTAATAGACAGACGATCCAAACGCCGCGCCGGTATCCATGCCCTTGATCAGTTACTGACTGTTACCCTCACTATCAAAGCAAATGTACCAATTTTTTTAAATTAGATTCATCATGAAAGTTTCTTAGTAAAAGAAATTTATTTCTTCACTAAGTATATTCGATAGAAAATTGGAGAAACTGCCCTACACGATATATTTAATTAAGATTGCTAATAAAACTAGTACAAAATAAACTAAATTACCTTATTTCGGATACGAAACAAAAGGTAACTCAAAGAGAGCTAAACGATGAGGGATTTTATTAGATGCCACGGATTTTACTTTCCCTATTATGGACAAAGTGTTGACATTATGAAAATATTTAAATTTTTTATTCATAATGGAAATTAACATTTTGAAGCCAAAACTAGCAAATATATTCGATTTGGCATGCTGTCTGTATGTCAATCAGTCTTTCAGAGTGCCTGTATCTGTTACATTTTCTCCAGAAATATTCGGTTTTATTCAAATTTGGACAGTAGTTCATTTTTAACAAACTTTGATTTAGAATACTATACAATGTACTGACGATTGTTCCGCCAATGAAGTTGACGTCATTGGGTGATGATTAAAAAAACTGCGATGATGAACAGATCAATAGAAATTTTAGTAAACCCCTCGAAGATTGTTCAATTTCACCTTTCACCTAATGAAAAAACATTAAATTTCAGCGATAGGATTACATCTTTAATTAATATTATTACATTTTTTTAATACACAGAGGAAAAGAATCATAAACTTTTTCAGGATTTTGAAAATCAACACGTTGAAATCTACTCAGCGATTTTTTTTATAACATTGAGTTGGCAACTAATTTAAATTGGTCACTTTTTCGGTTAGGCAAGGTTAATAAAACAATCCTTTTTGTAATTATATAAATTAATGCCAGATTATATTTACATTCTGCAAATAATATACATTTGATAGGATGTTTAT
This sequence comes from Leptura quadrifasciata, assembly GCA_963675555.1. NCBI lineage: Eukaryota > Metazoa > Arthropoda > Insecta > Coleoptera > Cerambycidae > Leptura > Leptura quadrifasciata. The sequence goes on along the minus strand of OY776680.1, from coordinate 22,556,423 downwards.
TTTTAAAGTTAATTTTTTTAATATTCGGCAAGAAATAAAGCATTAACAGATTTCTTAAGGACGCCAACATTTTTATTGTTACTTTTTTTCAGTTTCTATTTACATCGAAACTGAAACCAATTTAATATGAATATAGATCAAATTTTATCTCCTTGAGCAATATTCAGCGACCCTTGGTCCATCCAGAGTCGTATATTGTATTGCTAAGTCTATTAAAATTAAGATATTTCGTGCCATATATTTGCAGAAATGGACGTATTGTAAATGATTATACTTCGTATATCTGAATAGTAAATAGCTCAGTATTAAAATCGTTCTCTACTTCATATTATTTATCTCAGTACTCATAAGATATAGAAAATCACATTTTATTTTGAAAATTTATATTATTAAATAAGATATATAGATCAGACAAATCCAAGTCCAAAATAAGGTCGACGTAAATTATTTAGTAAAGGTTAATTGTTTATCAAAATAGACGGTCCTAAATATGGGGTAAGTACATTTACAAAAAATGCCCTTCAGAGTCATATTCTTTAAAGCACTCTTACTGCCGTTACACATATTATATTTTATAATATGTCAAAAAGTAATATTTAGTTACATATTAAGCTGCAACATACGTTATATCTAGGTAAAAATTGCCTACATATGGACTGAGAGTGGGATATAAGTGAGTTGAGATGATGATGAGGTTAATAATTAAAAATTGCTGTAGAGCAATAAATGCTATGTAGTTCTTCCTGTTCGCCAGCTATTTAATAGAATAATTTGTTTGAAAAAAAATTATCAGGATCTGAAAATCTATTTTTTATTATGAACTGTCATTTTTACCACCTTTTCTGATTTCTAATGAAAAAGGGAAGTATATTTGTTATAGCCTGATATATTTGAAATTTCGGACAGTATATATTATATTATTGAAGGCAGGAATCAACTACATGCTGTTATATGCCTCAAGTTAACTACATAATCTGAGTTAGCATTTATACAGGGTTACTGGGAATTCGATACATTCCTTTGGAGATGTGATTGGGCATGATATAAGAAGTAAATTTAGCCCTAACATATATTATGTAAAACTCAATAGTTTTTGAGATATTTAATTTTTTTGTTTTTCTCAAAAAGTAGATCTTAATGTCCTAAAAGTTAATTTTCGAAAAATCTATTTGACATTTTTAATTTTTTTTTTACTGGATTACTTGTCCAATATTATAGACATCCGTTTGGAATGAAAAATATCTGGAAACATTTCGATCATGTGAACATCTGAAATAAAAACTTTAAATTTTTTTTTTTAAATCAGCTATGAAATTTACCTATTAGGTTTTTTCAAAAAAATATTAACGTAACACGCGTATAAATTATTATAAAAACTGCCTTATTTCAATAGCTATCTAACAAGGTACAAATGTTCAATGTACCCTTAATAGTTCTAAGAAAATACTAGTAAAAATAATACAAGTAGTACGAATTTTATTTTTAGATAAACAGTAAAAAACATTTTAAAAGTAGAGTTTAATTCTTCATTAATTTCAAAGTTGTACTTTATTTTTTATATGTCTTGCTCAAAATGGGAGTCCCTATTCCGTATACAGACATGGCAGCGTCTTCTTATTTCCGTCCATGTTACTCTGGTTGTCAGATTATGCCTTATGTGTTGGGCAGCATCGACAATCCTTTGTCTAAGGTTTTCTATAGTATTGACTGGTGTGGCATAGACCATCTCCTTCATATGACCCCATACGTAATAATCAAAGGGTGTTAAGTCAGGGCTTCGCGCTGGCCAAGGTATTGGGCCCGCTCTTCCAATCCAACGGTTAGGGAAACGTTGATCAAGTAACTGTCGTACTGTCAGCCAATAATGTGCTGGACAACCGTCGTTCTGAAACATCATTCGTTGTCTGACGGCGAGAGGAACATCTTCTAAAATCACCGCCAGATCATTTCTCAAAAAATTTTCATAGATTTCCCCGTTAAAATTTTGAGGAAGAAAGTGTGGCCCTATTAAATAGTGGCCAATGACTCCCATCTACACATTAATAGAAAACTTCATTTGGAAACTAGTTTCACGTGTTAACTTGGGATTTTCCTTTGCTCAATAATGTAGGTTGTGGAAATTTGTTATACCCTCGCGATTAAATTTCGACTCGTCCGTCCATAAAATACTTGTTAAAAAATTTGCACTTTCTGCATCTGAATTTAACATAAAGCGGCAGAATTCCACTCTCCTTCCAGGATCACCTTCCTCCAAACCTTGGACAGCGGTATAGTGGTAAGGATGACATCTAACTCTACGTATCGTAGACCAAACTTTCCATTGTGACGCTCCGGTTAGTCTTGCGACTTTATTAGTTGAAATAGTTGAGTCTTTCTCAAAATACCTCAATATTTCTTCCTCATCATCTGGTTCATAAACGGGAGGAGCACCAGCGTCACTTCTTCTACATTTCACGGAGCCAGTTTCAGCGATATTTCGATATGCCGTACTGAATACACGTGCATTTGGTAAGCGGCGGTTAGGGTACCAAAGACCATATTCTCGGTGAGCTTCAGCAGCGTTGCCGCCACAGTATCCATAGACAAACAAGATATCAGCGTATTCTGCGTTGGCATACGCGGCCATGGCACAGAAAATACAGTAACAACAACTAATAACAACAACTACGAGCAAAATCAAAATCTTCGATAACTAATTTAACAAGACCAACAAACTTAAGGGACACGGAGATAAGAATGTCAGTTAATGGCATATATGCACAAACGTCAAAGTCAAGGACTGACTGACTTAAATGAAAATGAACGATTAGTCGTTTAATAAATTCCGCCACCAGCATTATCTTTACTAATTTTTTATTAGAACTATCAAGGGTACATTAAATATTTCTCCTAGTTAGATAGCTATTGAAATAAGGAAGTTTCCATAATAATTTGTACGCGTGTTACATTAATATTTTTTTGAAAAAACCTAATAGGTAAATTTCATAACTGATTTTAAAAAAAAAATTTTTACAAGTTTTTATTTTAAATGTTCACATGATCGAAATGTTTCCGAATATTTTTCATTCCAAACGGATATCTATAATATTAGACAAGTAATCCAGTAAAAAAAAATTTTAAAATGTCAAGTAGATTTTTCGGAAATTAACTTTTAAGACATTAAGATCTACTTTTTTGAGAAAAACAAAAAAATTGAAATATCTCAAAAACTATTGAGTTTTGCATAATATATGTTAGGGCTAGATTTACTCCTTAGGTCATGCCCCATCACATCTCCAAAGGAATGTATCGAATTACCAGTAACCCTGTATATGTGCATCTAGGTAAACGCTAGAATTGTATTTGATTGATATAAAATATATTCTAACCATTAAAGATGAGGAAGATAGATGCAGAAGTATGGAATCTTCTGTGAAATATACTTTTAATGAAGCTACAATACCACTAAATCAGTCAGGTGTCTTGTCCCATGAAAAATGTCAATTTCAATGCATTTTAAATCGAAGAATATTATAATATAAAGCTCGTATAGGTACAGAATGCAGATACGTTAATCGTAAATACTGTAAGCAATTTTGTAAGGGAAGAGAGCAGAAAGTCAGCAACTGTGATCGGTGCAGATACTGATTTGTTAGCTATGTCGTTCAGTACGGTAACAGATAATTGCTGTTACATGTGAACATGAGCCTACTGTCATATTGCCATTATCTCAATTGTAGTAATATTGACGACTTCCTAGCATCTGAACCACGAGGGACCGATTCTATGTAACAACGATGGGTTTTGCTGCTTATTTTACATAGTGAATTTGAGGATTACTATCATATCCAATTCCTCCATTATAAATTGGGTTCCAAATTATCGGTACCATACTCAATCTTTGATCGTACGGTTGAACAGAACAGAACAGAACAGAATAGAACGTCTTAAGTGCATCTACATTAGAAGTCCGTTTGCAATTTCTGATTTATAAAGCCTAGTAATTTTAATGCCGAATTTGTTGATGAGTTAATATGCTCTACAAATTTCAATTTAAAGTCAAATAATACTCCTAAGTCCTCTACTGATTGGGCTCTTGACAACTCCGTGTCACTGAAGGTATGGAAAAATCTATAGAACTTATTTTACTTGTTTACGTTACTACTTATTTCACTAAATATTTTTAAATCATGTGCAAGCAAAAATTTCTCACAATCTAATATGTCAACTAAATCATGTATAAATATAATAAACCAAAGCGGTATCAAGTTTAATCCTTGAGGCAACCTTGATATTCAATGTATTTTATTTAAAACCGTTATACTGAATGTATTGTAACCGGTTTTCCAGGCATGATGTAAAGAAATTTAATAGGTAGTAAATTACTAAAACCAATATGGTTTAGTCTTCCTGTCTTAAATTTTCTTAGCCGTCTTATTTACTTTAACGTCCTGGCGGAGTTTAGCATTAGTTATACCATAACTTAATAAGGACACATACACATGGACAATTACACAACAACCATTCCCCACGACATTGCCATCTACCGCAGCTGAGATTCGAATTCGGGAGTGGTACAACGATTAACCCTGTTGTCTCTCACACAACCTCGTCATTGACTGCTGTCAATTCGGTAACACATTAAAAACGCCACTGAACATCTGTACTCTAGCCAGGACTTGAACCCGGAACCCCTTAATCTCAAACCTAACACGTAAGCAGTGGGCCACTGAGCCGGTCCATGTACAGAAAATAAGACTTTTGAGTTGAAATTACTTTGGTTCAGGCATTCCTGAATACATTATAATTTGAAAATGAATGAATGAAAAGAATTGTATGAATGGGGATTTTAATGTAATCCTATAAATATTCTATAAAAACTGTTTCGAATTTACAGAAAATACAAAAAATGTTATTATTATTATTAGCCGTTACTCGAGTCCGAGTATAAAAATGTTACAGTCGATAAATTGTGTACAATAAAAAACAAGTAAAAGGTGTAGTCTATTGTAATTCCCATTCATCTACGGTGCACACGACTATGGCTATAGAGGCCAATTCGGGAGAGCACATGTCGACCGCAGTCAGGACAAACATAGACCTGGTTAGGTCTTGGATTCGGCCTTCTTGCAGCAACATTTCCTTGATAGCTGGACACAACCCCTCGCCATTCGGTTCTGCAATACCGCAGGATTTTAGATTTTCATGGAGAGCGTCTTTGAACCTCTTTCGTTGACCGCCACGCCTTCTTCTACCGCTTAGCAATTTACCATAAAGTGTACATTTAGGAAGGCGGTTATCATGCATACGATGAACGTGACCTGCCCATCTTAGGCGTGCTCTTGAAATAAGCACCTCAATTGGAAGGCTGTTTGCTCTCCTGAGTACTTCCACGTATGATATCTGATGGAACCAACGGATTTTCATCATACTTCTGAGGTGTCTTTGCTGAAAACGTTCTAATTCTTTCACATGGCGACGGTAAGTGACCCAGCTTTCAAATCCATATAGCAGTGTTGGAATGACAACTGCTCTGTAGACAGCCATTTTCGTTGACAAAGCAAGGTCGTGGTTGTCAAATACTCTCTCTCTAAGTCCCCAGAGTGCTCTAGATGCAGCGTTAATTCTATTGCGAATCTCGCTGTCCATGTTCGCTTTGTCATTAACAATGTTGCCTAAGTAATTGAACTGATCCACCACTTCAAGAGAATTTCCGTTAAGTGTAATGTCTATTTGGTTCACTTGATGAGGAGTTGACATAATCTTAGTCTTTCCAATGTTGATTTTAAGTCCCAAGGAATCATAGCTCTGGGCATACGCATCTAAAAGTTCTTGAAACTTTTCCGGCGTAGAGGCTAAAAGTGCACAGTCATCCGCATACTGGAGATCACAAATGAATCGTGTGCGTGTCTTCGTGAAAGCTCTAAAGCGCCCTATGTTAAAGAGACCGCCATCAAAACGGTATCTGAGACCTATTCCTCTGACTGTCAGTTTGTTGTCAACAATAATTGTTAGAGCAGTGGTAAACAAATTAAAGAGTAGGGGTGCCAGGACACATCCCTGCCTAACTCCAGTGAGGGTCTGGAAAGGTTCGGTTGCCTCATTATTATATATAACCTGGGCGTTGTTGTTGTATGTAGACTGCGACATACTTCCACAAATTTTCTAGGGATACCTAAGCGGAACATAATTTTCCAGAGCACTTCCCTGTCCACCGAGTCAAACGCCTTGGTTAAATCAATGAAAGCCATGTGAATTTCTCCTTGATGTTCGAGTGCTTTTTCTTGAAGCTGTTTAAGTGTGAAGATTAAATCCGATGTGCCTCGGTTTGGTCTAAAGCCACTCTGTGTTTCAGGAAGTAACTTTTCCATAACAGGAGAGCTATACCCCTGTAATTTCCACAGTCCGCAGCGCTCCCTTTGTTTTTGAAGAGGTTGATTAAAAGTGTATCACGAAACTCCTGCGGAGCTTGACCACTTTCCCACACGACATCAAACAGTTTTTTGAGGTAAGGTATGAGCTCTGACGACACAGCTTTAAAGATCTCAGCTGGGAGTGAATCGACGCCGGGCGATTTGTTATTTTTTAGCTGCCCGATGGCGGTTAAGATCTCTTCCGTTGTTAGTGGTTTATCTAAGTCTTCGAAGGTGTCATATTGAGGGATAAGATTTATAATATCGTGATCGGCTTGACTTTGCTGGTTAAGAATGTTAGAGTAGTGTTCTTTCCATCGGGCTCTTAGTTCCTGGTCTTCTTTGAGGAGATTTCCATTTAAATCTTTAATAGGGCACATATTTTTCCGACTGGGGCCGTACACTGCTTTTACTCCTTGAAAGAAATTCCTGTAGTCGTGTGAATCGGCGTACCTTTGAATTTCTCTGGCCTTGCTTGCCCACCACTCGTTCTTTACTCTTCTGATTTCGCGTTGTGTTTCATACATAGATTGGGTAAAAGCTTCTGCTTTTGATGAGTCGTTGGGGTGGTTGATAGCGTTTTGGAAGGCAATATGTTTGCAGTCAAGAAGTTCTTGTATAAAAGCTTCATTATCATTGAACCAGTCCTCCTGTTTTTTACTTGCTGCAGTGCCAAGAATTTCCTCACTCGCACTTTTTAAACTGTCTTTAATTTGTGTCCAGGTAGCAGCGACATCTACAGAATTGGTTTCTTCTAGTGCACTCAAATTCTCTTGAACTTTTTGCTTTAGCTGTTCGACGGTTTGTTGGTCACGCAATTTACTAATACAGAGACGGAGTCTACGTTTTACTTGAGTTCTTCGGTGTTTGGGCCTCATAACAATTTTCATTTTAGAGACAACAGGACGATGATCGGTCCAACATTCGCTATCAATGCGCGCCTTTGTAATTTGGACGTCCTTGAGATGCTTCCTACGTACGATAACATAGTCCAGTAGATGCTAGTGATCTGATCTGGGGTGACACCAGGTGCCTTTAAATTTATCCTTTTGTCGGAAAATGGTGTTTGTTATAACTAGATCATGTTCGGCGCATTTAGTTAGGAGTAGTTGACTGTTAGCGTTCATGTTGCCCAAACCGTTCTTGCCTATGATGCCTGGCCAGGTGTCTGCATCTCTCCCTACTCTAGCGTTAAAATCGCCAAGAATAACGAGTCGTTCCGTTTTAGGTATTCTACAGAGGGTTTCTTCCAGCTGTTGATAGAAGCTTTCCTTGGTTTCGTGACTTGCATCCAGAGCGTAGGCGCTTATTAGATTTACCGCGTTGCCATCTGATAGCTCATAGCGTAGCAGCATTAGACGCTCGGATAGGCCTTGTGGTACTTGTGTTAAGTTGGATACAAGTTGATTCCGAACGGCAAATCCTACTCCATGTGGTCTTCTTGAATTGGTGGGAAGACCTTTCCAATAGAAGGTGTAGTACTTTTCTGTGAGAGAGCCTTCCTCCAAAAATCGAGTTTCGCTGAGAGCTGCAACGTCAACATTGAGTCGGTGAAGTTCTCTATCTATTAGAGCAGTTCTTCTTTCAGGCCGATCGGTGCGAGTGCTGTCGTTCAAAGTACGAACATTCCAAGCGCCGTAGATGAAAGAATTAGTTTTGTTGGATTTAACTTGTCGGTGTTTTTTTGACATTCGATGAGGTGTCAAATGTAGCAGTACCAAATAACGCAAAATCAGTTTCCTTTGACGTTAAAAGTCTGTTCGTTTCAGTCCCGCTCACACAACTAAAATTAATTTTAAATAATTTATTATTAGATCAAAAATTGGCACAAATGAAAATATACAATTAAAAAATCTGTCAAAGATTTGTATTGAACAGAATTAATTATTAACGGTTTAATGGCGAGTTTTATAGACCAAGGGGGCAATGACCACCCTAGATCACAAAAAGTAAAAAACAACATTAAAATTTTCCGGCGCCCGGCGCCGCACTTATGATTTTAAACGACTACTCGGGTATCCTAAAAAATTTTTTATTTACATCGCGATACACAAAAACCTCGTAAGCTCACATACAATAAACAGGGAACGCAATGATCTCACTGATATCTTGCACTCTCAGTCCTTAAAAATAAAAGAGAAACTGCTTCGGAATGTTTCAATGCTATACTGACGGAAACTCAAAATATGTTGAAAGAACTTGATGTTGAATTAACTAGATTTATCAACAAAATGAGAAATCGTCCCAACCGTAACTTATCCTCAACTTCTCCTGAAGATTACTACAAAAAGTGCAATGAAAGCAACTGAAACGGAAATTATGAAAGCTGGGAAGATCCAAGAACAGTTTTGGACAAATTTATAGGAGAATTTGATATTTGGAAGTTGAAATGGAGCGCTTATGCAAACTCCCTAAAAATAAAGAGTTATCTGCTGACGATTTGGAAACTTTACAACTGTGCGATAAAACCATATTCCGCGTAATTTGTAAATTATTAAAAATTATTTGTGTCTACTCTACCTATAAGCGTTGCTAGTTCAGAAAGGACCACAACATTATCTGCGTAATACCTTCATTGTCTTTTTAAATTTGTTTGAAAAACCATTACAATTTTATACATGTGTGAAAATAATTATTCATTATTAACACATTAACTTGAAATACATTGTTATATTGAGCAAAAATCAATTTTGTTATAAAAAATAAGATTGAAATCAATATCAAAGTAAACGCGATAGAAATATAAAAAAATGGCTAAGTTAGAGCGACTATATGTGAGTCAATTTTCGTCGAAAAAATGAAAATCATTTTAAAATTTTGTAAAACACTGCAAATATATTTCTCCCTGTCACAACTCCATTCATGGATACCCTTCATAGAAATGAAATTTCGTTTAAATCCTACTAAATTAGATTTTGGAGGCGCTTGAACTGACTTGTATGTAAAACAGTAATACCCGGATGCATTCAGTTTTACTAATTGTTCTGGTTAGGTTATCACGATTGCAGGTTGTGGAGGAAGCTACACGAATGCCTCAAGAGCTACATATTACTGCTTAAACAATGCCTTTATATGTCAGTTTTCAAATTTTAATTAAATTCTGGCGATAACTAGCTCCACGTTTACTTGCCATAATGTTGGCAACTTGGCTGCCTTCGCTAAGTCTCTCATTAATATTACATCGACATAAATAGTATAAAATAATTTAACGTGTTTTGCTAAAATGTAAACAGTATCATATTTTGATGTGGTGCATTTTGAGAAGACTCACATTGTTGCGTTTAATAAAAACAATAATAATAATAATAATAATAATAATAATAATTATTATTATTATTATTATTATTTATTTGCCAGAATCAGATACAAATATGTACATATGGCACGTCAAATAAATTATCAGTAAATAAGCAAACGTATAATATATATATATATATAAATATATATACGATATACAAACAAACGCATAACATAAATATACACACACAAACACATAATTTAAATATACACACATAAATAGAGTAAAAACAGTTTGTAGACAAGTACTCTTTCACTTTTTTTTTAAATGTCATGACACTGCGAATCTCCCCAGGAAGAGCATTGTACAAATTGATACAATTATAGTAAGGGGAACGCGTAAAGGCACTTGTGCGATGGAAAGGAATACTGAGGAGTTCACCATGTCTCGTTACATAGTTATGAAAGTTTGCTCTCTTTCTAAAATGTTCTATATTAATTTTAGTAAATATAATATATATATATAGATGGAACAGTGAGAATTGCTTTGTTTATAAATATATCTTTGCAAATTTCAGTAACTTTCAGATCAAAGATCAATCGGATAATTTTTTTTTGTCCTATAAAGACCCTCTGTAATTCCATAGTTCTGCCCCATGCCATAATATTAAACGATATGTGACTATATGCCATAGACTACTAATTATTAACTAAACCATCTTTATCTAGAGTTAATTTCAACTGTAACATTGCAAAGTACGATTTATTTAATTTGTTACATACATGGTCAACATGCCTAGTCCAGGATAATTTGTGATCAAGTAATGTGCCAAGTAATTTTACTGATTCAAATCTAGTAATATTCTCATAAAGAATAATATCATTTGGAACAGGTCTCTGCAAATGAAAATTTAAAAGCACAGTTTTTTTCTCATTTAGGATGAGTTTGTTTCTTTGGCACCATGTGCTTAGTGACTCAATAGTATTACCAACAAGGTTTTGAAGTTCCTCAAGAGTGTCCGCTGACACGGTAATTGTTGTGTCGTCAGCAAACATTGTCACGTGACAATTTTTCATGTAACAGGGTAAATCATTAACGTATAACATGAACAGTAAAGGACCTAATACGGAACCCTGAGGAACACCAAGCTCAACATCATGTACGTCAGATTTTTCCCCACTTAAGTGTACAACCAAGGATCGATTTTCCATATATGACATTAACCATGAAAGAATATTTCCTCTAATACCAATGCTCTGTAGTTTAAGCTCAATATTTCTTTGTTGGCGGTATCAAAGGCTTTGGAAAGAGTGAGACCACATACCTGCCCTGATCCAAGCACTGATATACATGTTCCAGTAGATGACAGGATGCTATCTCAACTGATTTTCCCGATGTAAAACCATGCTGAGATAACGTCAATAGATAGTTTTTTCAACAAAGTTTGAAATCTTGTTATACCCCACTCTTTCTGGTATTTTAGATAAGATGCTTCAAATAAGATGAATAAGATGCTCCAGATATTTGGCGATAATTTTTGAGATCAGTGGGGTAGCCTTTTTTTAACAATGGAATAACACTGGCAAGTTTTAAGCATGTTGGAAAAATTCCATTCTTAACTGATTCATTTATCAAATGGACAAAAAGCTTCAAAATATTATTTTCAATGCTTTTGATAATTTTAGCTATTAGACCATCATAGCCACTTGAATTCTTGTTTTTAAGTTGTAAAATAATATTATGAACCTCTTCTACAGTGACAGTATCAAAGTATATTGAATTTATAACGAATTTGCTTAGAGTGCACGGTAGAGAGAGGTTTAAACCGAAATGTTCATTAATAGACTTAGGTGCAACACTAGAAAAATGACATCCAAATATTTTAGCTACTTCTCTTTTGTCACATATGACAGTATCATTAACCTTAAGAACAATTTGGTCTGTGGCACTCTTACTTTTCATATCTAATAGTTTGTTAACAATATTCCATGTCTCTTTATTTTTATTTGTAGAACTATTTATTTTGCTGTTGTAGTATGTTTGTTTTGCTGTTTTTATAACCTTCCTGTACTTCTTTTTTTCTTCGTCTTATTTTGTTTTAAATTCAATGGAATTTAAATTTGCTTTAAGCTAAAACAAATTTTTTAAATACAGACTTTGTTGTTTTATTTCATAAGTCACCCACTATCTTTCAAGTTAGTATTTTTTAATTGAATTTTTTTTTGAGGACAGCTGACCTTGTAACACCATGTAATACTGTCAATAAAATATTGAAATGCTTTAGCGAATTCTAAGTAATATATGTCCAATCAGTGTGACTTAAATGATAGTTAAGGGTATTTAATGTATTTTCATTTATAATACGTCGTGTATAATAAGTGGTGTTTTTTATCTCAGATTGTTGTTGTTTAAAAATTTTTATAGTAAGAATATGTGCTAAGTGATCTGGCTATGTGTGGTTGAATAATATTGCAAGTATATGTATTAGGATCCAAGCTTGTAATCATGTAATCAATACAACTACTACTGATAGAGCCATTGGCATTAGTATATATGCGAGTAGGTTTTGTCAAAGTTACAGTTAGATCAAATGAATTTGTTGTGTCATTTAGGATATTAGTATGAAAACATTTTTTGTTATAGTCAATATTGAAGTCACCACATAGAATTACTGAGTTGGATACTCTCATCGCAATATTTAGAGCTTCAGACAAGTTAAGAACAAAAATATTGATATCACCATTAGGAGATCTATATAGACAAATGTTTACTATCTTAACGTGATTAATAGAGTAACTTATGCCACATATTTCAATATGATTTTCTACAGAAAGATCTTTGATCGAAGTAAGTTCATTTGCACAGAGAGTATTATCAGTTAATATTAAGGATCCCCATGAGTACTTTGAACCCTTGAAAAATGAGAAATTATTTTAGAGTTAGAAAACCTAATATTATTTAACTCGTTATGATGAAACCAATGTTCAGTTATACATAGTACGTCAAAATTATTATCCCTTATAAAATAGTCAATTAGGTCTAATTTATTGGTCAACCCCTGTACATTAACATGACATATTTTAAATACATGTTCCTTATTTATAGTTTTTAAACCAGCAGGATTTTCTTTCACTTTACAAATTGAATTTGGGAAAGGCGAGGGTATAAAAAATTGCTAGTCTTAGGTGTAATTCCGTCAACGTCTCCCTGACTGCATAATGATTGATTACTGTGAGATGTCATAGTATGAACATCACATCACAATTATTAACACTTCTCTCTAAAAGGGACTTAGACCTAATATTGATTATTTTTATAACACTATTACACACAACAATAATACATTTTTAACGTTGAAAAGAACTATTCTCATGTAGAACTGTTCCTAAGCGCCGCACTTAATCATCTCTAAACACTTTAAGCAATTTTGTGTATACATGTAATAATAGGTGTGTCCATAAAATTTGGTCTTTAGTTGAAAATGGTAATTTATGTGTACTGTAAACCCCTATAAAGTTTTTAAAAAGAGTTCATTTATTTTCGGCGTTATTTGTAATAGAAATTACCTCAACGCGTCGAGGCTAAAAAACGCTCCCTTGGCGTGAGGCTAGATGAGTGGCGTCACATGCCTGTTATGCGATATGCGCTACGCATTCTATGTATTGTTACAGTGTTGTAGTTAGTTTTGCAACTGTTGTGAGCCAGGATGGGCTAGATATTTTTGCCGATAATTATCGTAGTCATATTCATCTGTGCCTTGAAAGAAAATGGTGTTTTGTGCCTGGATGCGTAAACACAAATAGTCCCCTGGGAACTGCAGAAAAGGGCGAAAACCGTTAAAGTACTGGGATATATCTCCCTCCTCCATTTTCGAGGGTGAAAAATATGATAGTGACAATGGTTTCTACCCCAATTTAGTGCAAACCACCGCTTTATGCAAAAACCACTCCCTTTTTCGGCTCCCACTTGCCGGATCGGTTTATTTGCTTAATCCCATAAAATTAAACAACTTTCGACCACAAGTCATCTCGCTCAACTCCAGGAGTTGAAACCACCCTCACCCCAAAACCGCAATACCATCGGAAACATCGAATTTGAACAGAAATGATTAGGTATTCTCCCATTTTCGTGGACGAGAATTTCTGTTCGATTTGAAGCTTTTCGAGGGTATTTCGGTTTTTGGCGGGGTGTTGCTTCAACCAGCGGCGTCTGGCCAATGTCGATGACGATGTGTTATTTATTGAAATTGAACAAAAGATTTCGATTCGACAAGCCCTTGCACGCCAAAACACGAAAAAGTGAGTGGTTTCTTGAATTAGGGGTGGTTTGCGCTAAATTGTGTGTAAACCATTGCCACCATCGTATTCCTCACCCGCGAAAATGGGGGAGGGGTGTCTTTTGCTGCGTTCCCAGTACTTTAACAGTCTTTGCATTTTCACAAGAAATTAACGATTAGAATGTCAACAAAAATATTTGTAGGTATCCAAAAGCAAATAATAAAGGAAAAATGGTTTACTCCAGTAAGAAGACCGGACATTAAAAAAATTTCTTCGACATCAACTTTGTATTGCTGCCAGGATCATATTAATGTAAGATATATCTAAGACAAATATAATAGGTACCCGTTATTGACTGACCATGATTGCATATAATGCTGTTTTTTCTAGCTTGAACAAGACATGGAAAATTATTTAGAATATAAACTTAGCAAAGTAAAGGTGATGTGGTGTCTCATATATTTGCCTGTCAATCAGATAAAGCAATGCGCAAAACAACTCAATTAACTAGTGAAGGGAGGGTCCGAAAAAGAAAAGTTGGAGAGTTACTGTGCAAATCTATCAACCATCAACATTCCATAATGCAGAAAACATTGAGCTGCAGAACAGTAGAACTGACTTGGCAGTAAGATGTGACGTATCGACTCGAACCCGAATATTAACTTATTATAGAAATAAACGTAGTCAAGTTTCATTTTCAACCTCAAGCAAAGATATAGCTACGTCCCCCATAAAATCTGAATTACTTCTACAAAAGGCATTTAAAAAACCTATGATACAAAACTTACTCCAGTCATATTGTAATGATTCAAACATAGATACCGACTAGTTTTAACACCACTGGATTGAGGCTGGTTAAAATCAGGATTTGACGCGAGAAAATGGGATACCATAATCACGTCTACGTTCAGCAAATTATGTGAGTCACCTTTCTGGAAACCCTCCTTCATATCTGACAGCAATAAACCATTACTGCCGTGAATTCAAACTTTGTTCAGAACGACACGAAATAAATTTAATGTCTTTACAGATGATCTGCCGCCTGCCCAGCCAACAAGCATGTGACGTCAAACCAGAGAATGCGTTTATCTGACTGAAATAACGCAAGTAATTTCTACGGGCGCTGTTGTAGTTTGGATTGACTTATTTAAGCACAGTTCCAATATTGTTGTTATTAGGGTCAAAATCTTTATTTTTCAGTACTTTTAATGTATTTTAATTTTTTTGTAGACAGACCTGTTACAATAAAATAATAATAGCCGTGATTTTGTTTAACATAAAAATAAGGTATTCTTTTTTAGGGATATCCAGTATTACATAAATTTAAAATATAAAACATGAAGTGGTGGAAAAACTTTAATTGCTTATAGTTTTTCCACGTAATTGTGATGTGATTTCAACGTAATTGTGATGTTCTAAGGCAATTAATTTACATTTGGCTTCATTATATTTACAGAAATTTCATCAAATTTACCTGCGGTAAATATATAATAATATATTTGTAAAACTTACCACAGTTTCGGATAGTAATTTACCTTGTACTTGCATATGTTGCTATTATAAGTGTATGGAAAAGGTGGACACGATTTGGAAACGGTTAAGAAACATAGAATATATTTCATACAATTTCAGTTTCTAAAAAAAATTGTGAATAATAATAATAATATGTTTATTTCCAATAAAATAACAATAATTACATATTACATCGTTATTATTGAATGGTTTAATTCCATATCGTTATTTTGTATATAAACAGTGCAATAATCACATAAGTAGTTAAGCACCGTGATGGGTTAAATACATTTATCACTTTTGGATTATAAATGTCGCTATTTGGTAAATTTTTACTTAGTCAGGGTTTTCTGTCAAAATCGGTGAATAATAATATTTTATTTAAATATTACATGTAAATATCCAATAACCAATAACCAATATCCAATAACCAATTTGTTGTTTTTTTTACATTACATTTTGGTTAATAACGTTGTGTACTAGGGATTTAGGATTTTCTTTTACCCATTTTTCAACATTTTTCTTAAATATCTGCAATTTATTTGTATTTTTTGTTTGTTCAGGTAATCTGTTGTATAGTTTTGATCCTAAATAAGAATATTATTTTTGTCCAATAGTTTTTGTTGCTTTCGAATTTTGATAACTGTTTTCTTTATTTCTTGTTGTATATTGGTGTTAAATAGGTTTGTACAATTTCTTGTTTTTAAAACTGTATAATAAAATTTTTAAAGAAAATAATTGCCTCAAATCGAATATTTCACTTATTTTGTATAAATCATCTGAGGGGTAATTACGACTTTTACCATAAATTATTCTTAGTATCCATTTTTGTAGATTATTTAAATTTTTTAGGTAAGTGTCGCAAATACCTCCCCATTCGATAATACCAAATGTTAGATGTGATTGTACTAACGAATAATAGAGAATTTTAAGATGTTTCATATCTAGATAAGGCTTTAGGTATTTAAATTGATATATCAGGCCTCTAATTTTTTGTGCAACATGTTTTGCTTGCAGGTCCCATCTAAAGCGTTTGTCAATGATGATATCTAAATATTTCACTGAATCTGCTTCTGGAATATTTAAAAGATTTTCAATATTTAGTGATCCAATGTTAGGTAGATTATTAGCATATGAGGTAAATGGTAAGTAACTAGTTTTTTTTAAGTTAACAGTGGGTAAATTGTAACCGAACCATTTTTTAATATCTAAATTCTTTTCTGCAATTTTTTTCCCCATGAATTGGCTGTAAGAAGTATTGCTGTATCGTCAGCAAAACTTAATATTTTAGCAGTGATATCTCGCATCGAAAGTAAGTTGTTTATGTATACAGCGAACAGAAGTGGTCCTAAAACTATTCCCTGTGGAACTCCGTAGCTGACAATTCTTGGTTCTCTAATAGTTTAATTTATTTTTACATATTGTATTCTTTCGGACAACTTTTTATTAAATTATATACATTTCCTTTCAAGCCACAATATTCTAATTTTTTTAAGAGGTTGCTATGTGATACCGTGTCAAATGCTTTCGCAAGGTCCACAAATATACACAAGCATGGTGATTTTTGATCTAAAGCCTCATAAACATACCGTGTTAGGTATGCTATAGCATTTTCGGTGGATTTGTTTTTCTGGAAACCAAACTGTATCTCGGATATAATGTTAAATTTATTAAAAAATGTCGTTATTCTGTTCTTCAAGATTTTTTCAAAAATTTTGGCAATGTTAGAAATCACAAATATTGGTCTATAATTAATTGGCTCAGTTATATCTCCACCTTTATGGAGAGGTTTTATTACACCTATTTTTAAGATATTCGGGAACTGACCTATAGTAAAACTTCTGTTTATTAAATATACTAATGGATCTACACTTTGATCTTCAACTTCTTTTAGCGCTTCTGCCCGTATATTATCTAATCCAGGGGATTTTCTTGGTTTTGAACTATTTATTACGCTTTTTACTTCCGTCAGATCTGTGTGATATAAATACATTGAATTATTTATTATGTTATAGTTTTCTTTGAAATTTTTGGATATTTTTATTTCTTTCGCATACTTTTTGCCTAGTTCTGTATAATAATTTACAAATGTGTTTGCAATTTCTTTTGTGGTTATTGTTATATTGCCGTTCTCAGTTTTTATTTTATTTATTGCTTTTTCAGATTTATTATTTTTATTGCACAATTTATTAACAGCATTCCACAAATTTTTACTATAGTTGATATTCCTGTCCATTTCCATTTTATTGTATTTTATTCGTGCAATTTTTATTAGTTGTGTGAATTTGTTTTTATGTTTTTTATATTCTGCCATTACGTTCGTGTCGTTTGGGTTTTTCAGCGAATTTTTATGCATTTTGTTTTTTGTATTGATTGATTTGATTAAGCCCGGAGTTGCCCAATCCTTTTTCGGATTTTTTTTCTTTTTAATTTAACAGTTTTTGTATTTCGAGAGATAATATTTTACATTATTTATAAATAAGTCTGTAGCTACAACATTATTATTATTATAAATTTCCTGCCAACTTTCTTTTCTTAAATCGTTTTATGTTATGGGTTGCGTTGCTTTTAACAAAAAAAATAATCTATGCAAGATTGTTGTATTCCCTGTACTCTAGTATGGTCATTTATATATGAAATAAACCCATTTACATTTAGAATATTTAGATATTCTTGTGCATAATCATTATTTGATAAAATATTTATATTTATATCTCCTACCATTATATTTATATCACACGGTTCTTCGTTTTTATTTAAATAGTTTATTATATTTGAATTAAAATTATAAGGACAAGTAGCTGGCGAACGATAAATGGCTGTTAATTTTATTTTTTTGTTTTGTAGTGAAATATTCCCAAACCACTTACTTCTCGATGGATACAGTTACTAAACTCTTGCTGTGTGAAAAACACAATAAGCTTCAGTAAAATCTTAGAAATGTATGTCAACTTTTGTATCTCCCACAAGGTACAGTTACAGAGCTATTTCCAGTACCGAAATTTTGTCTAAAAATGACACTTGCGCAAAGTATTCTAGAAAATGGCGAAGGAGCTGGTTATTCTTAAAATCCTTTCAACATTTTTTATCTTCTCCTAATGCTTACGCCTCGATTTTGTAGTTGTATTGATACAGCGATATTCGCTATATTAACGAAAATCGCATACAAACGGACATGTAAAGCTGAAATTATATGATACATGCAGTAAAGGAATCATCTTTTTTTTTCTTTTTTTGGCATTGGGTTTTCTCGATTAGCTAATAATGTATTGTCTCTTTAATTCCTAATAACCTAATAAGACGACCATATTAAAACAAGGAAACTACACGAGGACAGTCTCTTCTCGTCCTAGTACATTTTCTATCATAACAATACAGGTAGACCTCGGATAGGGGGATCATATCAGAATAGGAAAGACATAAGGAAAGGGTCAGCTACAGCTTTATTTATTTTAACATATTGCTACCTGTGTGATAAATAACTTGTAAGTAATTCTTATCCCTTTTACACCAGTTGCTTGAAGTTTTGATAATAATATTAGAGGAGTCATGGAGTTAAATGCTTTACACAGGTCTAGGAATACAGATAGACATTTCTTGATTACTGTGTAATTGCATTCTCTGTTGAAACGCATTCTCTAAACCCAAACTAATATAATCATCATATAATAGTTTATGTCTTATAGTTCGTTACATTATTTTTAAACTGTGCTGGAATAGTTTAAAAGAAATTATTTGTAATAGATATAGGACAATAATCGATTGGTAATTGTTTATCGCTTGACTTATATAAAGGGGTTGGCTATGGATTCCTCAAATTGCTTTGTTATCTAACCTTTTCAAAACATTAAACTAAATATCTCTATCAATGAATTTAATAGAAATATATGAATTTTTTTAATGAAAATATAAGTACCGTCTGGGTCATTATTTTTTAAATTGTTTATGTACCGAATAATTTCATTTTTATTTATTTGTCCCATTATATTATCATTTACTACAATTTTCATCGTTTAATTTGCAACTTTTTGATTTCCTCAGAAGAAGGTTATCAATTTGAAGAAAACCAATTTCTTAATTAGTCGACGTTTCATGTTTATTTAAACACATGTTTTTCCTGATAAAACTTAAAAGGTAGTAATTAAACATACACTTATATAGTAATGATAAATACGACACAATTTGGGACAAGCAATGAACAACTAAAAACGGAATCTCGTGGTTACTTTCAATTGTAAATTGTAACTTTTTATGAAAACTGTTGAATGTTATCAATGGCTCATCAGCCTTAATTTTAGGGATACTTAGGATGACGTCATCCACGCACCTTTTAATAAAGGGTACCTCAAAACTTAATTTAGATAGGCACACTTTTTGTAGCTCTGACATAACAATATCTGAACAGATTGGAGAGAAACAATTCCCCATTCCTAAACCATAAATTTGTGCATAAAATTCATTATTATAGTTATAATATATATTATAAAACTCCATACATAAGAGAATTGTCTCAGAAGGTCATACGGCTGTTAAACAACGAAACAACCAATGTTACAACAAAATGTGAAAATAGAAACATTTCTACAGCAAGTTAAAAACAAGAACTACTAAAGAACTGTTTTCAAGGAGGATCTGAAAACAAGATTAACAGAACATGCAAAGGATTAAAACATAATATTTTTAGTCACAAAATCCTCTATAAAATCATTATTTTACTATAAGCAACGTAATCAAATTGCAACAAACAGCTACTCCCCGGGATATGTGCCCCGCCGAGCACTGAATTACAAGTTACAAGCCTGGCGCGTTAAGTGTAATAATCGCATATTATCAACAAAACGCTAATGCTTCGATTGCAACAAACGCCAGCCGAAAGACTGATTCTACTTAAAGGAGCTCTCGTGCCAGTCGTCACACACCACTTGCAGACTGCAGTTTCGAGCTGTTGTCTCTCGTCAGTGCAAGGTAGGCATGTGACGACCGACACGAGGATCACTTGACTATTTATTACATTTCGGTATCTTTGGGATAGCGACATGTAAAACAGTCAACAGGCGCCATCTAGCGGTCCAGTGTCTGTTGCAATCGAAAAATAAATAGCCTGACTGGGCTTAGCATAGTTCAAATGTGCTTTTAGGGGGCGGAATATTAAAACATAATATTTTTAGTCGCAAACTTCTCTATAAAATCCTTATTTTACTATAAGGAACGTAACCAGACTGCAACCAACAGCTACTCTCCGGGCTATGTGCCCCGCCGAGCGCTGAATTACAAGTTAACACACTATACAAAAGATTGCATAAACATTCTTAATCCCATTAAAAATATAAAAAATCCCACTAGTCTGGCACAAAAAAAACCATTTTAGGCACACGGACAGTTTTAAAAAAGAGATTGATGAATGATAAGATAGAAATTAAAAAAACCTTGTAACAAAAGTGTCAATAAAAGATCAGACATAGAAAATCTAAACACCTCATATTTCAATATAATAAATAATATAAAACCAGATATCTGATAAGGAGTTTTTACAATCAAATATGTTCTGTATACCTATATCTCATATAATTATATTCATTAATGTTTAGTTGTTCATTGCTTGTCCCAAATTGTGTCGTATTATCACTACTGTATAAGTTTATGTTTAATTACTACCTTTTAAGTTTTACAAGCAAAACCACAATTCAATGTGAGTATCTTTAGTAGGTTGGATAATTTATGATAAATCATAAGCGTTAAGTAGTTTAGTTTAACATGTTTTTAGATGTATATGGTTGTTGTATATGTATATAAAATTATCTATATTTATGTATTATTTTATTGCCTAAAATGTAATTTATGTTATTTTCAGAGTCTTGAGGATGTGCTCAAATGAATATGAAACGTCGACTAATTAAGAAACTGGTTTTCCTCAAATTGATGACCTTCTTCCTACAAAATCAAAAATTACAAGTTAAATCTAAGGGTCACTAAACCAACTCAATAAATTAATTTGCAATGTTGACAATAGGGGCGAGCGTGGGTGCGTCTTTACTATGTACATACTTCGATATGCGATATAAAGCAACGTCAGGCGCAGTTAGTAGTTGGATGGGTGACCGTTCCAAGTGTTGTAGTATATTCCCCATACTATCAAAATGGCCGACCAAAAAATAGTCAAAATTTGCCTAATAAATCATTTGTCAAAGTCAACCTGGCAAACACCATAAAAAAGTCCTTAAGACACCCAGCACACCGAAAAACTACAGTTAGTAACCAAAAAATCTAATAAATTTTAAGTATTCTCGATAATTCACCGACATCTAAATTCTAACCTCAAATTAGCTAAAACACCCCATTCCAGACAGCGGTCATATCCACAGTTATTGCAAATATTTGCCAAAGTAAATTTGATTCCACCGACATTCTTACATCAAAACCTTACCTTTTTTACAGCCGATTTAACAATATAATTTTCATTTTAAATTTTCAAAATTTCAAAAACTATTGCACAACATTACGCAATATCTCGCAATCATAGCCCAAATGAATGTCTGGTTCCCTTTTTAATTCTCATCCAGCTCTCATCCAGCTCTCGGCTACGTCGTGCCCCATCAAGGGTATAAAAGGAGAAGCGTGCCGAGACTCCGACAAGTTGTGTTTCCGGTATCTACGAATAAGTTCTTACTATCCGCGTTGCCCTTTGGTCGCCACAGAGCCTAAATCCAAACTAGTGTTTCCCGGCTTAGTTAACGAAACTGAAAGTGTACCCGTGCCCTCTTCCTAGGACTCCCCTAGTAAAAAATCTGTGTTATTATTTTTGTTAAGCCAAGTGCTAATTTTTTGTTTATCGCCCACGCGGCTCTAGTTTTAGTTAAAATAAATCCGTCTTCGTGACTTTAGTTTGTAGTGAATTATCTAAGATCTGATCAAATTATAACGAACCCCGCAACGTCCAAGGCAAAATTCTAAGTGTCGATACGTTACCAAAAAGAAAATTTGTTAATTTTAAAATCATATAAATATTCAACTTTGTGTTTTTATCTAAATAAAAGATTATAAATTCGTGTTTAAATAAAGTGTTATTATTGAACAAGAAATATATACAGGGTACTCAAGTAGGCCCTGCCCAAGAGTCAAAAAGTGAAATTAGCTATAAAAAGCTTATACAGGGTGAAGCTTTGAGCCCGTACAAAGAAATAAAAAGCAGTTTTACGCTCTGCACTTATACAGGGTGTACCTATTGGCCGAATCCTTCCGTTTAAGGACATACCACCCCAACCTAACTCTTCAAGAAATTGAGTGCACAAGAGGCTCTGAGGGTCTCAGTCAAGCTAGCCAGCCCAAACTTTTTTATTTTCCCGACAACCAGAGGACCGTGCGTGTCCTTGACGCCCAATTTGGGACTTTAATTTTAAACCCAGAGACGCCTTCGTGTTCACAACGAAGACCGCGTCCTCGCCTCAAACATCTTCCAGCGGCTTGTATATCAGTGTATGCGCGGAAGTTATACAACTTTAGGCGAGGATTGTATAGGGGATATACCATCCTTCGGAGGGGATGTAAAGCCATCGGTCCCTTGTCTAGTAAATGTTAGGCAAGTAAAAGATCCCTACTCTTATTAAGGGAAGAGGTTCGGCAAAATTCCTGGTTGGGGGTAGTTCGACTACAGGCGTCGGTGTTAGGTAAATAGGCCGACGTTAAATAAATGTATATATAAAAAAAAAACGCTGACAATAAATTTATTGAACAAAGTTTTATTTGAAACTTTTTCTGTCTCCAATATTAACGATAATAAAGAATGGTCTTAATATAGCGATTGATTCTATACACCATTTTCCTCAAATTATGTATTGTTCCTTTCCTTCTTCGGTTGTTTGTTATTCTTTACATGGTTAATAATTTTTCATATTTCTTTATAATTGCTATTTGAATTTTTTATTTCATTTTTTTAAATAATGTTTTGTACACCAGATAATATTTTTTAACTTATGGTACATGATAGCTCAGTGGGCTAGCATGAGTTGTGTGACCCATATACTCTATCAGACTCTTCTCTGTTTGGATTCGATTCCCAACACTGATATTGACAATGTTGGTGGATAATAATAATAATAATAATAATAATAATGTCTTTATTCATCACATTAAACTTATAATTTACAAATAGAGTGCATTTATTTCCAGTGATGAAAGGGCGAAGTTCGCTCCTGCAATATTACAGAGCATATTGCATTCGCGCTATACCACTTAACACAAATTTAATACAAAATATTATTCAGGAAGAATTATTATGCCGCTAAAATGAATATTTTTAACAAAAACACAAAATTATGGTAATAGTTAATAGTGATATAACGTAATATAAGCAACTGTAAATAAATAGGTAATTCATAGATTAATCAAATTAAAACTCCTGATTCAGGAAAGGAAGAAAGAATTCAGAACAAAAACAGATACAACTACAAAGTAAATAAAAAAAAATAGTATAGAAGCTATAAGAAAGTCATAAGGAATACAAAGAATTAGAAATAATTTAAAATAAAAAAAAACTTGCTAAATAAAGGTTTAACTGATTAATGTTTAGTGTTTGCACCTTGTCAATCCACGTTCATTAATCATAGAATTTTGCGAGTTAGTTAAAAATAAGAATTTCATTTATGATGAGATTCTTAAGGTGTTTTTTAAATGTCTGAATAGATTCAGCTACTTTTAAATTTGTTGGTATTAAATTGTAATATTTATAAATGTTGTAGGAAAACGACCTTTGATACATTGCAGTTCTATGATTAGGTGAGGAAATTAGTGATCGATGTCTAGTATTTAGATTATGGAAGTCACCACGAAATGATATTTTGTTGTAGAGATATATCGGGATTTTGCTTTTTATAACTCTATAATACAAGCAACCGCTATGCACAATTTGTCTCTCTCTCATTGAAAGCCAATTCAAATCCTTAAGTTTTGTGGATACTGAGTCATACCTTTTTATGCCATAAATGAATCTTATACAAGCATTTTGCACACGTTGTATACGTAATTGATCAGCTTTTGTTATACAGGAAAAATAAACAACGTCTGCAAAATTAAATTGCGAAAGGACAATTGAATCACAAAGAATTATTTTAGATTTTTTATTCAAATACGCTCTACATCCATAAAGTAATTTTAAATTACCATAAGCTTTTTTTAAACATTTTGTAACATGATTATTGAAACGCAATAAATGATCTACATATAATCCTAAATTACGTGCACAGTCAACAAAAGGTAGTGGCTCACCATCAACACAAATATTTAAGTTTTCTAGGAGAAAAGATCTTTGATTTTTATTACCAAATAAAATCACTTGTGATTTACGAGGATTGATTGACAACGAGTGATTTTTCGAAGTAGTCAATAGAGAATCAAGGTTAGCATTAATTTTTAAATTGGCATTGTGAAGATCTTCTGACTCGAATGACAAATAAAGTTGCTGATCGTCTGCATAGCAGTGAAGTTCGCAAAAGGTCACATTAGAATAAAAATTAGCTGTAAAGATAGTAAAAATGTAGGTCCCAATATGGAACCTTGTGGTACTCCACTATATATGTTTAGCGAATCAGAAAGTTGACCACCTATTTTGACACATTGTTTTCGATTATTTAAGTAATTACAAATCATAACTATAGCACTGGCTCCAAAACCGAAATAGTGAAGAATTGCAAAAAGCAATCGGTGACTTATCGTATCAAATGCTTTGGAATAATCTAGCAAAACTAAAGCAGTCGATTTGTTCGTATCCCTAGCCGACAGAATGTCATCGACTACCTTCAATAGTTATTGTCTTTGTCTACTTTGTGTGACGTGCGGTTTGAGATATTTTTTACAATTTCAGCCTTCAGCCAATTTCGCGTTATCTGGTTAAGTCTAATTTTGCACAACTTAATCCATGGTAAAATCGGAAGCACTTCAAAGGATTTATTTGTTAAAAATCTAATACTCATCCTAACATACAAAATTTCCAAAAATCCTACCACAATTATCGTTCTATTAAAACTTTAGTCAATAAATTTCGTTTCAAAAAATATGTAAATACTTATTTCAACAACGCACAGAAATACTCGCTATAAATTGTCAACTAAAGTACGAATTTCTAGATTCTACTAGATGCATTATCTCGCAACCAGAAAAACTTTGAAGTAAATTAAACCCAACATTTTAAGGGAGGAAATGCTCCATTGCAGAAATTTCGCATTTAAAAGTATTTAAAAGGACCGCATTTAACCAAAACAAACGATAGAGACGTCCATTGTTTGTTTCGTTAGAGGAATATATATCAAAATAAACCGTTACAGGACTTCAAAAAAGACCATCTGGCAACTGCGTCTGAGTCACATCGTCGAGGTCAGTCACATCCGAGCACGATACGGGGTTGCCTTTGCTTCCCGATTTTATTCAGGACTTCCGCGAATCAGGAACGCCTCGCAGCATCCCCGATTTCAAATAATAATTTATTGATGTCATTCTTGCTGGTCATTGTGCAAAGAAGGATGCAATGCCACCGTTTTTAGGTGCGTTTGCAGAAATATTTATATTGTTCGAGAGAGGGAGATGGGGTACGTTTATTTTAAAAATCATTTCGTGTATTTGTAGATATTTATTGATTGATTTATTTATTTAAATACACTGCCCTACAAGTTAACAAACACCCAATTACAGGACAAGAGGATAAAAGTATGGTGTAAACTATGCAGATAATAAAAAATATACAAATCATTGTGATAAAAATAAATTTGCTTATAATAAACAAATAACTATTGTATAGGGTTTATGTTTGATGCTAATACTGAGTTTATTTAGATTGCAACTTAATATATCAAAGTTATAATAATAATAATAATATATTTATTTTCAACAGGTTTACATCCAATTACAGAAAACAATAAATAGCAATATTAAATATGAATAACATTAACATTAATATTAATATTGATGTACTAATAAGTATATATGTGAAATTACTTAACCTAAATGATTATATGATAACATGATAAAACGTTTAATTTATTAGCTGATTTTCTTTGCAAATACAAATTAATATGATTTACATTATTAAAATTAACATCACACAAATGAGAAATATCGTTAAATAATTTACACATGTTAAATATCGGTAACCTGAATGTTCATTCGGCTCATATCAATGTAAAATGCGTTGTGTTGACGGGAGTTCAGTATTGGTATACAAAATCTTATTCTATTTAACAGATGAACGCAGTCTAACTGATTATGAGGGTTATTCACTATATATTGTCCCCCCTTTAATGGTGTGATGTCAACAATAGCGGGTATATATCATGGAGTACCTCAAGGATCCATCCTCTGACCCCTGTTATTCTTGATCTACGTTAACGACTTACCGTAATATGTCTCAAATTCCAAATTCGCATTGTATGCAGATGATGCAACTAAAGTAAATTCTAATAAGAACCAAAAGGAGTTGGAGAGTATTATGCTACGAGCACAGTCGACTACCTCCGAGTGGTTCCAAGCCAATATTTTATGTTTAAACGATACCAAATCAGCTAATATGGTATTTTCTACTCGTAGCATTGAAAATTATCAAAATCTGGATAATGTAAAATTTTTGGGGGTATTACATGTGGATTATGTTTCGAAAAAACTGGCAAGACGTGTATATATGATAAAAAATTTAATAGGGGAAGTATCCTTAAATATAAAAAAAAAATAAAACAGCGTATTTTTCGCTATTCCAAGGCACATTATCTTATGCAATTCTAACATGGGGGCATAGAGCTTATTTAAATAGAATACTTAGTTTACAGAGACGTATTGTGAGATCGATCTCTGGTCTTAGATATAGAGATTACTTAAGACATAAATTCATTGAACACTAACGGTTCCTTCTTTCTACATCTATAGGTGTTTGGTATATGCTGAAGAAAACATAAACAATTATACCATTCATGGGGATATACATGGCCGCAATACAAGGTCTAGTAATTAGATATCCTTGGGATATCTACGACTAGAAAATTGTAGAAATGGCAGTCAACTACTTTGGCCCCTTTTTCTTCAACAAACTCCCACTACACATTACCTCTTTACCATATAACCAGTTTTGTAGCAAGGTTAAAAAGTTACTAATAAACGGAGCTTTCTATAATCTCCAAGATTTTTTACTGACTGAATATTCAACTGAACTTATGTAAAATTAGTTGAAATGTGCTTTTAGAGGGCGGAATATTAAAATATATTTTTAGTCGCAAACCCCTCTATAAAATCCTTATTTTACTATAAGGAACGTTACCAGACTGCAACCAACAGCTACTCTCCGGGCAATGTGCCCCGCCGAGCGCTGAATTACAAGTTACAAGTCTAGCGCGTTAAGTGTAATAATTGCATATTACCATCAAAACGCTAATGCTTCGATTGCAACAAACACCAGCCGAAAGAATGATCCTACTTAAAGGAGCTCTCTTGCCAGCCATCATACAGCCGAAAGACTGGTCCTACTTAAAGGACGGACTTTGGTTTTTAAAAAAAATTTTGGTTTTCGGAAAACTTTGATTTTGTTATAAAATTTTGATGGAAAATGAATTTAGAGACAAAAATACAAAAAGAGACAACGAGAAACAAACGAGACAAAAAGAAACAAACAGAAAGTAAGAGGGGGACAGGAAAGATTTAAAGATGTAAAGGTATGAAATATCAGTAAGGTGGATAGGGTAAGCGAAAGTTATAGTTGTTGAAGTTTGGCTACAGAGGTTGCCGGAAGATCGGTAATGTCTGATACGGTAGGGTGTGTTTAATCCGAAATGGGGCATTATGCTGTCTAATTTGTGTTATGTTTCTTGTTAGTGGACTATCGCCCAGTTTGAAAGAGTAGAATTTCTGGGAGATATCCTGGACGTAGTCCGCTATTGGGGTTATGTCGTGACAAAGAGTGTATAGGTCTCTGAGGGAGGTGTACCTTCCAGAATTAGAGATGAGGCGCATAAATTTGTGTTCTAACACTTTTAGTTTTCTCATTGTCGTGACCGGTATGCTGCACCACACCGGCGCCGCGTATGTGATGGATAGCCTGACCACCATCGTGTACAACAATTTTTTATTTTGTCGGTTAAGTCTGCTACCCCTGACCATGAGTGGATACAGACTCCTGAACAGGGAGTAGACCGTCCGTACGGTCTCATTTATATGTGTGTTAAACGTCAGTCGCTGGTCCAGCCTGACCCCCAAGTACTTCACGCACTTCTTGGTTGGAATTTTGTTTCCCCGGATCGAGATTGGTGTTAGGATTTTGTTTTCAGCCTTTGAACATAAGTTTAAACTGAACCTCTAAATCTGGTGTTATGTTGTTTTGGAAATAAAAATCATATTCTTGCCCTTAGGGAAAACTTAAACATAACTATTGAGAATACTTCTTGTGCCGATTGTTAATTCAATAAGAAACTGAGGCATCATTTTGAATAGCAACTTCAAATTTAAAAATCATATTAAAAGACTACTTTAAAAAGTGTCTTTAAAATTATTATATGCTAATTGCAATTTTCCGTATTTGCAACTTAAAAAATATTGTGTGATTCACTTGTATTATCTAATTTTAACTATTGCGATTTTCTATATTGGACTTGCCTAGATTCTTTTGGCAAAAATAGAATTCAAAAAGTTCAAAGTCCTTGTATTCGTTTAATACACGGTATAAGAAAATTTGACTACGTTTCACATAAATTGAGCAAATTGGAATGGTTAACTATGGCGGAGCGTAGAGTGCATCATCTTGGTAACTTCGTAGTGAATATAACGCGTAACTCATCTTCAGTGATCATAAGAAACAAACTAGTACCTCGAATTAATTAATATGCACCAGACAACAAAATAAGGACAATTAAGGATATTTAAGGTATCTAAGTGTCGGGATATCCTTATTTATAGCTTTTAATTACTTTTAATTACCTTTAATTATCTATATTTTTACTTTAATTATCCTTATATTTAATATAAATTGTCATTGGTTATCCTTAAAATTCGTTTATGGGGACTTTGGAGACTGTCATAAATAAAAAATATAAAGATACTGAAATTGTGCAGTAGAATAATATCTAATAATAAATACAACGTAATGTCTATATCACTAGCATCGGACTGGTCGAGTTAATATTTTTCAATAAGTTTCTTAGGTAGGTACTTCACCATCTTTTTTAATACGTTCAACTTCTTCAACATGATAGCAGACATTTGTATCATAAACTAATAAATGATTAAGTCACTTAGTTCACAAGATAACCTTTCAATGGTCGGTTCATCGTTGATACCCGAAACACTAGCATATACGCTTATACTTCAGGATGCTTATTTAACGTACAGCATATTGGATCGCTTAGTCCAGGGCGGCTTTGATGATGCTAAGTGAAAGATTGTGCATACATTTCCTACTTTGATCATTGATTTACAAGGTTTTCAATAAAAGGATAATTAGTTTATAGTGAAAGAATTGGCTGCTGTCTTTTGTAACATTAAACAACAACATGTTATAATTCTATGCAAAGGTGCGATGAAGAAGAATATCCTACTGCAATATATACAGTGGAATAAAATTATAGATCTTGATCATTATTCACCGCTTCTATCTAACCTTAAATCATTGACAATACCAGAATGTCTTGAACATTATCAGTGTAATAATTGTCATTGTGCTCTCGGAAATGTACATGTTTTATACAATTGTAGAAAACAAACAAACAAACAAAATAAATACAATTTACAAACAAACAAAATACAATTGTAGTTTTAAATATAAATGTATTTAATTATGGAATCAAGACTAGGTAACAAAATGAATATATTATACTAGCTGTTTTATTTCTGACCTCATCATAATATAAGAAATACAAACAGTAGGCTTTTTAACATTTCACACTCGCCTCACTTGTGATGTCAGGATGTTTCTATACAGTTTTTAAGCACATAAAGCCCATAAAGAGGTTACGTTCAAGCCAAAAGAGACTTTACAGCAGATAAAAGGGTACTGAAATGCACTGCAATATTTCACTAAAAATAATATAAGAAATAAAATAAAAACCATAAAAATTCCGGTAGATAAGACAGGCAGGTAAAATAATTTTCATCGCAATTGTTCATCACCATAAAGATAAGGCAGGTAAAATAATCCGGCAGGTAAATGTAACTTTGAGTATATAACCAAGAGTATGTAATAAAATAAATGTTTGTTTTCTCATCATAATAAAAAGTACAAATATATTATAATTGCGCAATAGGACAATAATAGTAAATACAACATAATAAAGAACTATTTAACTGTCTGTATAAAAATGGATAGACGAACGGATGGACTGATGGTTGGACAGGTGGGTGGTTAGACAGACTGACAGGTGTACGGAAAGTAGGACAGACTGATGGATGGTTAGACAGACGGATGGATTATAACTGCCTTAATTAGCATTAATTAGTATTATCCTTATGTGTATCTAAATTACTCTTAATTACTATAATTATCTTTATTTTGACCTAATTATCCTTAATTACCCTTATTTGTACCTAAATTACCATTAATTACTCTCTAATTGCCCCCACCACTTTAATTATCCCCGCCCACTACAATTCCCCCACCACTACATTTTCCCCCACCACCTCTCCTAGACCCGGCCCTCATACGACCCCTCCCATCACTTTAATTATCCCCCACCCCTAATCTAATCACTGATCATGAACCCGAACCTGCTTCGAGGTTCTATCATTTCCATACTACTGAGGGGATCGAACTCAGAACACAGCAGAATCACACCAAAGCGAATTTGCCATATAACGCGCTTTAACCGACTAAGGTGTCCTGCCGTCGCCGCCGGTTAGAATTTGATATGACTGTTCACTCTTTGGCTTTTTCTCATTCATTCGACAGCATTATCTAAGAGTATGATAAATTTTGGCTTTCCTGAATATGTAAAAGCCGGGGTCTATTCTGTACAAAGTATATTTTATGACGTATAGGACGCCATGAAAAAAAATTTAGCCAAAGAACATCCCTCCCCTGTCCATCATTTTTTTCTGTAACTGATCTTGTGTCATAATAAAGAATCAAAATTTACTTATATTTACAATGTGGCGAAGTTCATCGTTCTAAACTATTCAAAGTAAACATGTATTTTACCCGCAAAACTTTTAAAATGCGCCCAACAACCCCTAATTGTCTCAAAGTCACGTTGGAACGTGTAAACAAGCCGGAGAAGTCCACTCAAATGTACAAATGGCATTTACAGTTATTTGTAGTGTAGTAAAGTAGTGTCTGGAAGTATAGTCCTCATAGCAGACAGTAATAAGTTACGGTTTCCCAGTACTTCGTTGTTTGATTTATATATATAAATAGGAAGTTTTGTAAGGAATGTATAAGAAGGTTAACAGCGTCCTAGACGGGGTGGAGATACGGTTGATCCCGCTCACTCGGAATCCTGCAGTGTTGCCAGCTATTTTATTTTTTCGAAGAACTGTATACTTGATTTCAGAATTAATGAAATAATAAATCTAGCAATTTTTTCCTGTTGTGATAGACTCCTAAAGGAGTTAATAAACGTATCTTTATTTTTCATTGAAAATGGAAAAATGACTGTGCTACTAAAATCAAAGTATTGGCTAGGGCTTCATTTACGTGCGATCTGACTTAACGCCTTTACAATCTAATTAGGATATCATTAAAATTTCAATTCTAATTTCTATTTTTAATATATCCTACTGATGATGATGTAATTGAGGAACGCACCTCTAGTGTATTGTTTATTGTTAAAATCTTTGTAAAAATTACTTCAGGGTTTTAGTCTCATAGAGCATTTAAACCTCCTTCTCACGGTGGGTTAGATGGGTTAGAGCGTAAAGATCGGAAAGTTTCTTCAAATCCGAGAAATTTATAGTGTTATAGAGAGTAAAAAATCTGCCGACACAACTTAGACAAACATTTCCACAAGTATTTTTTTAACTAGTATATTTGCGTGACCAGATTGAGATACCAATATGCAGAAAGTAGGTAATTCCGTATTAAATAAAAGAGTTGTGATTTACTTAATGCATAAATAATATTTTTTAATCACTTTACCGTTGAAGGATTTAAACCACGATGGCGCAGTCTATCTTTATATCTTTGCTGTTCCAGTCTTCCTTTCTTTTTGTCACTTTTTGTCGCGTTTGATTTTTTTCATTTATTTTTGTACATTTTTGTTTCTAAATTCATTTCGTAATTAAAATCTTTAAACCATAATTTTAATTAATATCTAAATTTTTAAAATCCAAGTTTAGGCCAGCCCTACATTGACGTGTCTCGTGGATTGGTAGACTGTCCTTCATTTAGTTTCTACTATATTTACATTATTATCTACCGTCTAAAGAAACTCACTTGCAGTAATTCAAATTCAAATTTATTCTCTGATCATAATGTAAAATTACAAACAATAAACCTTATATGAAAATGTAATATGCTGGGTGGGACAATAGTGCGTCGGACCTCGATATCTTGAATTCTACAATAGCTAGAAATTTTTTAAAAAATTGCAAGTATACTAGATAAAAAATCTGTTACTGGAAATTATTTTCGAACATGCAGGGCGAGCCAAGAGGAAATTATAGGACCAAGTGCCTTTCTTTAAGATGGAAGGCTATGTATATCAGTACATTTTTTGAAGCCTCTTTCTAGGCTCTATTCATTCCTATATTAGCATTGAATATCTCCCAACCACTTGGATGTAATGAATTTTTGTTGTTGAAATAATGTAATCTGCAGTTGGACATTAAAAAATCACCATAGTCACAATTATGGGTTTTAAGAAAAGCTGATGTGAATACCAGTTACGGGACATCTAATTAATGTTTTTGAATCATTTTCATTTCCTAAAAATGTACAGGGTGGCCAAAAATTATTTTCCAATTAATAACATTTTAAACTGAATTTTTTCAATTTTCTCAAATGGAACACCCTGTATATTTTCGACGATGTGATGTAGAAATGAAAAACAAACGTTTTTGTATGTACTTTCCTAGAGCTAATTGCAACCAATTTCGTTTTATTGAGCAATAATTACAAAATTCAAGAATAAATTTTTAAAAAGAGAGGTTTCTTCAAATAACTCCACATGTTGCCCATTTTGATTGACACAGATCTCTATGTACTTTTGAAATGTGGTTCACATTGTTCCTAAAACTGCCGGGGTGATAGATGTAAAGGCAGTAATTATCCTTTCCTTCATATTTTGTACTGTGGTTGGTGTCTTTAATAAACAATTTCCTTCGCGTATTCCCATAAAATGAAATCCATTTAGTGAGTCCATTTCTTCCAATCCATTGATGAGGGTAGGTATTACTTAAGTGGTCTCTAACTGCGTTTAAATAATGTGGTGGAGCACCATCTTGCTGAAACCATATTCTATTTCGAATTCTTTCAGAGAGATTTATCAATAATTGTGGCAGATAGTTTTCCAAAAAATGAAGATAAATAGCTCCAGTCAATGTACCATCAAATAAATAAATGTGGCCCTATTACATGTTCTTCAATAATTCCTCCCCAAATGTTTATAGACCATATGTGTTGGTTATCAACTTGTATAAAAAAGTGAGGATTTTCCGAAGCATAATAATGGAAATTGTGCCTATTAACAAATCCATTTTTATGAAAAGTTGCCTCATCACTGAATAAAACAGTATTGAAGAAGTTGACATCATGTTGCATTGTACCTCTGGCCCAATTACAAAATTGTAGGCGCTTTTGAAAATCCCTCATCAGATAATTGCTGGTGCATTTGAATATGATATGCACGCAACTTATTTGCTTTTCAGATTCGGCTCACAGACCGTTTACTTATTCCTACTAATGAGCTCACTTCTCGTTGACTAATATAGGGATCCTCAACCGTTGCCAGTACCACAGAAAACTCATTTTCTTAGTTCACAACACGTTTTATTCTTTCACTTTTTTATATTCGATATTTCAAGTTTCCAGACGTCTATCGAAAAGGTTTTGGAAGCTGCTAACATCAGAAATCCTTCTTTCAGGATAACGTTGGTGATAAATTCTATTGGCAAGCAAACAATTCCTGTCTGACTCGCCCAAAACAAAAGTCATGTCTACAAGTTCCGCTTTATTAAAATTCATATTGTAAAATTCCAAATATTTTAAACTCAATACAAATTGTAACGACCGATAAGTGTGATAAATGTTCCTTTGTACAAGACAATTTATACCAAACTGAGGTTTTATTGCTTGTCGAATAACGAAAACAACAACAAAAATTACAAAAAAACATGACAGTAAAGGAGCGGTTAAATACTATTTACTCATTTCAATGGATTGGAAGAAACGGTCCCACTAAATGGCCTCTTTTCAAAATTGCATAAAGACTTGTGTCAATCAAAATGGGCAACACGTCGAACACCTATTATAATTTTTCTAATGAATTATTTGAGGGAACTTCTTTTTTTAAGTTTATTCTTGAATTTTTCCCCATCGATTGATCATGAAATTATCCCCTGAGCGGTAAAATCCAAACTATAGATTAATTTTATTGTACTATATAATGATTAGCCACCTAAGCAGAAAATGCTTGTTCGTAGGTCTAATCATTTTTCACTAACAAAAAACAAACAAAAAATATTTTTTTTTATACAAACATAGCAAACAAAAAGTAGAACGAAGAGAGAGAAAAAAATATAATAAGTACAAAAAGTAATGAAATACAAGAAAAATTAGTCTAATTAGTCTCGAATTAAGTAGGATAAGAAGGAAAAAAAATAAAAAGTTATGTAATATCTAAATTAGAGGAAATGTTGAGGAGAATTTGACTGATTACATAGTACACAGTAAAGTTATATGCTAAAATATTATTTATTTTATTAAAATTGTTATTTATGAAGAATCTCAGTTTCCTTTTAAACCTGATGTGATTTTTATATTTTTTAATTCTAGGAGCAATAAAGTATATATTTTTGGTACATAATAAAAAACAAATCTTTGCGTATGCGATTTCCTGAAATAAGCAACTTGAACCGACTCGACTGCTCTGTCACAGACCTGATTTGAATAGTTTGAGATTTTTTTTTTAAATAGTTATGTTATTTATACACCCACAGCACACACTGGTAGGCATACATTTTTTTAATAACAAATAATCCAGGTTCTTGTTATAATAGGTCAGTTGAATATATTTTTGGTCTCTTAAATATTATTTTTAATATTGAATTTTGAATTATCTCTAGGTTATGTAAACAATTTTTATATAAACCACCCCATATCGCGATGCAGTACCTAATTTTATATTCAGCCAAAGCGCTGTAGACCATAATCATACTTTTTACGTTAAGAATCTCTCGTAACTGGTAAAATTTGTATATTAATGTTCTTAATCTTGTGAGATATATGATCTTTCCATCGTAGATATTGGTCTACCATAATTCCAAGTTATTTAATATGGCTTATTTTGAGAATGTCGAAACATCTGCAATTTACCAAATCAATACAATTCGATTTATGGATCTATTTATGGATTGTTTTTGAAAGGTTGATCAGTAACTCTCAAAGAAAAAATTATAAATTTAGTTTTTAGACTTAGACCGCTAATATTTAACCAGTTTTGAGCTTTCTTTAGACCGGCTTCCACTTCCAGAAGTCATCCTCAAATATCAAAGCTATATCATATGCGTAAGATATGCAGTTAGCGTTTATAGAAAGCGCACCTAACTGGTTAATGTAAATGAAAAATAATACGGGTCCTAACATAGTACCCTGAGGTAGGCCCATGGTGACACGTAAATGATTACTTTAGGTGTTATTGCTTTTTGCCGCTTCATATCTGTCTTTTAGGTAATTCCTGAAAAGTTGCAATGAAGAACCCCTAACCCAGATATTCTCGAGATTTTCAAATAAAATGTTATGGTCCACAGTATCAAACGCCTTGGCCAAATCCAAAAAGATACATAAACATTTACTCTTTCTGTTTAGACTTTGAACAACATTATTAATTAATTCTAGAATAGCATGTTCTGTACTTATGTTATGTTTTTTTCTAAAACCAAATGGATTTTTGTTTAATATACTATTCTCTTCAATAAAATTTGTTCAAATATTCTAGCAATATTCTCTATCATTGTTATTGGTTTATAATTTGTAACTGCATTGCATTGAATTTTTATTTGTTTTAATGTTTTAATTTTCACAGCTAGTTATGAAAAGGAAAACTAAAGATTTCATCCTGTAACAGATTATTTCTTTTTCACTATCTAGCTACACTGGCTTTTTTAAAGATTGCTAATTCTTCCACTATTCATAAAAATATCTCTTTATTAACCACATAAACCGCGCCAAACTTAATTGTTTTAATTTTTTCATGCGAAAAAAATGTTTCGATATAAACCGTGTCAACATTTATGTACACAAATTGTAAATATTCGTAGTGTTAACGTATATTAATGGTTTTATTTGAATTTTTTACATGTTAAACAGTAATATTTTTGCCCACAATTAATATAACACGTTTTAGTAAAGTCATGAAGTACACGCGAAGAAAATTAGCATACGATTGTATATGAACAAATTCATGGTTTTCGTTTTCACCGTCCATCGCATCAGGAAGCAAGTAACGGGCCGACAAAATATAATTTCCTGAAAATATTCCTAAGAAGGAACAGATTCTTGAACAAAAACCGAATACAGTTTTGTAAATGGGCAAAACAAAAAATAGGACAACAAAGAAATTTTTTTGGCTTTGTTTTGTTTGCCGATGAAGCAACGTCTCATAAAAATGGACATGTTAATCATCATAATTTCCATTATTACGACACAACCAATCCTTACATCTCACGAACAAATAGCCAAAAAAGATGGTCATTGAATGCTTGGAGAGGAATTGTTGAGGATTATGTGATAGGACCACATTATTTTGATGGACATGTAAATGGTCAAATAATAATAATAATAATTATAATAATAATGTGACTTTATTTTACTTTGATATATAACTATGAAACATAATATATTACAAAGAGGGGACGACGTTCAACTAGGTTGCTCTTCCACGCAACCCCCACACAACAATGAAAAGAAATTTGAAAACAATAATTGATAAAAAAAAGTAACGATAATATATACATACATTGGCAATAACATATAAAAATTAAATTATTACCTGAATTATTTTGCAAATATTTGATATTTAACCTGTTTTCTGAAATACTGGAGAGGGACTTGATATGCGATGGTAAATTATTGAATAATTTCACAGAATTGTAAGAAAAAGACTTTTCAAATTGCACTGTGGAATATATTGGGACACTAAATAAGTAACGTAACCGTGTGGGACAATTATGTATATCTATGCTTCTGACTAATATCTCAACTAAATACTTCGGACTTTGATTTTTAACTATTTTGTAAACAAAACACGCCATATGAAGCTGATAGTGTTTATCTAGGGTAAGCATTTACTGTCATGAAGTGGACCCGATATATGATCAAACTTTCTCAAACTGAAGCTCAACCTTAAGCATGAGTTTTGGACCTTTTGTAAACTTACTTGGTCTCTTTTTAAGAGGGCCGGCCAGTAAACAGTATCACAATAAGACAATACAGACAAAATTAAACTATAACATAATTTTAGTTTTAATTTGCTTGACAAAATATCTATGTTCATATATAATAACTTTAATTTTGCATACGACTTTTGAAGCAAATGACCCGCGTGTTTTGAATATCTTAAGTCTTCATCGATGTAAATTCCAAGATTTTTGCCGCTGTCACTAAGTTTTAAGATCTAATTATTAAGTGTAATTTTAAAATTGTTACAAGCTTTTAAATCCATCTAATTCTTCCCAAATATTAAAACGTCCGTCTTCGACTCATTTAATACAAGACTATGCGCTTTTGAAACAGTCCCTATTTTTTCTAAATCTGAGTTAATTGCTTCAGTTACCGCATTGACTTCATGTGAGAAAAATGATAAATATATTTGCGTGTCATCGGCATATTAATGTGTGGTACAAGATGTTAAAAATGCGTGAAAATCAGCTGTATACAAAGAAAATAATAAAAGCCCCAAAATACTACCTTGTGATACACCTTTTATATTATCCTGGTATTCTGAAACATTACCATTAAACACTACTCTTTGACGTCTGTTAAGTAAGTAACTTTGAAAAAAATTGATTGTGGAGTCACTAAAGTCCAGTAAAACTAAACAGGTGTTTTTATTCTTATCATTTGCTGTGTAAATATCATCCGTTACTTGCAATAATGCTGTAGTCGTGCTATGACCTGCGCGGAAACCGGATTGCGATGAGGCAACATATTATATTTAGATATAAATAGATTTAATTGTTCTTAGACTATTTTCTCTAAAATTTTCGAGACAGTAGGTAGAATACTGATAGGTGTAAAATGACATATATTCGAGGGGTTATTGACCTTCGGAATAGGAATTATATTTGACATTTTTCCAAGCTGTGGGGAAGTAATTTTCTGTGAGGCATTTGTTAATTATATAAGTCAGATATTCATTTAAATGTGGGAGTACCAGCGATAACATTTTTAAATTTATTTCATTAGTCCCCTTTTCATTAGATTTTATGGTACGAAATAACTTTTAACCTTGTGGGCAGAAACTCCTGAAAAACTAAACGTAATATCATTCACGAGTGGAATCGAATATTTGTTTAAAAGAATATCAGAATTTACATTAGAGGTATTAGGTACACTGTTAATGAAATAATCATTGAAAGAATTTGCATTTGCAAGGTCAGAGTTGATTTCTTTGGTTTTAGAATTAATATTTAAATATTTAAGGCATTTCCAAAATTCTTTAGGATTTTTCTTAGATTTGTCAATTAAATATGCTTTTTCCATAATTTCACATATTAACGAAATTTCCAAGTTCTTTGTAATGGCTCCAATTAGCGTCAGTTTTATTTTTTTGTACTTACTATATGCCTTGCCTCTGAGTTTTATCATTAGCTTAAGATTGTGAGTTAGCCACGGCGCAGGTAATTTTGAGATTCTAACAGTTCTATATGGCGCGTGTATGTCAAAGGCTTCTGTTATGTTTTTATTCCAGAAGTTTACCATATCATTTATTGATTCAAAATTAAATATCAGGGACCAGTTTACTCTAAATAAATCTATAAGAAACATTTAAATTTTGAAAAGTCTCTATAAGTGTGGAATAGTTGTTGTAATTTATTTGGAATTTTTGCAAGACAGCTTGGACGAATTACTGGAGGATGTCCTCAGGGATATTAGGGAGAGAATGTGGTACCTCCATGTTGGAGCACCTTTGCGCCACGCTGCACCTATTCACGAATATTTAAACGACTCTTTTCCAAATGGTTGGATAGGAAGAGGAGGACCCCATAGATGGCCTGTCAGAAGCCCTGATTTGACAGAAATAGACTTCTTTTTGTGGGGCTATGTTAAGGAGTAAGTGTACAAAACTCCTATAACTGCAAAAGAAAATATGAAAGAAATAATAAGGGAAGTTTTTGAGGAAATTGAAACATTGAAAAAACGCGGACATACAACCATTTCCTCCAACAGTGCCAGTGGAGCCAGGATTCGAACCCGGTGGTGCGATGTCCGTGTGATTAATCGCAATTGCCACCTCGCGCCTTAACCCACTCAGCTATCGACCAGACAGTTTGAACAGTCCCTACAAATACTGGGTAGTATTTATTTTATTAAATTAGGTTCAAAATAACTTTGAGTTCTTAAAATAGTACCAATATTTTTGTATTACCGTATTTTCTGTTCCTATTATTTATGTCAACTTTCTTATAGCATTAAACGATTGTTTATAAATTTTTAAGATAGACTAAAATATGATTTAATTAAACTGTGGAAAAGCAATACTGAGGCAACCAAGACGCGCCCAGAAAAAAATTTAATATTACTTTCAATTATTCTTACTTTATGTCAAAATCATGGATATTAGATCAGCTTGAAATGAAAAGTAATATAATTTAAGGGTTTTTAATGAAAAAGTAAAAATATCTCTGGAAATATCGATTTTATGTATAGGATATTTTTCACAAAAATCGTAGAGAATTAACGTGCCAATTCAAAAATACAATAATATACAGAGTGTTCTATTTGAAAAAAATGAGAAAATTCACTTTGAAATGTCCTGAATTAGCGCTAGTATAAAATACACCCTGTATAATTATAATCAATATTTGGTGGTTGTGTCGTTGTAGTACACCTCTTGGCTACGTAATTGCAAAATAAATCTTCTTGATTGATAGTAATACACACACAGTATATTAAGTTCCATTTTAAAAAAAATTACCTCGAAGATCTGCTGTAGCGAATCACCTTGTATATTTCAAAATATTTTTAAAATGTGCGTCTCTTGACACTATAACACTTCCATAAAAAAATAATTTTCCAAACTATTTTAGTACGGCCGATATTGGACTTGGACGCCCTATTGGGACATCCTGTATGACTCCTTTATTTCAAATAATTCAAATTGAAACTAATATG
The DNA here is from genome assembly GCA_963675555.1 of Leptura quadrifasciata. Lineage (NCBI taxonomy): Eukaryota > Metazoa > Arthropoda > Insecta > Coleoptera > Cerambycidae > Leptura > Leptura quadrifasciata. The sequence continues at coordinate 22,515,500 of OY776680.1, read as the reverse complement.
GCCATAATAACATTTGTTACAAGATTCCATTCATCTGCCTCAAACAGGGGGCGAGCGTAGGTGCGTCTTTACTATGTACATACTTCGGTATGCGATGTAAAGCAACGACAGGCGCGGTTAGTACTTGGATTGGTGACCATTCCAACGGAAACCGCGTTCTCGCCTCACACATCTTCCAGCGGCTTGTATATCAGTGTATGCGCGGAAGCTATACAACCTTAGGCGAGGGTTGTATAGGAGATATACCATCCTTCGGAGGGGATGTAAAGCCGTCGGTCCCTTGTCTATTAAATGTTAGGCAAGTAAAAGATCCCTACTCTTCTTAAGGGAAGAGGTTCGGCAAAATTCCTGGTTGGGGGTAGCTCGTCTACAGGCGTCGGTGATAGGCCTCAGTAGCGGAAATAGGCCGACGTTAAATAAATGTATAAAAAAAAAAAAAAAAATCTGCCTCAAACCAAGATATATAAACTTTGTGAACTATTAAGGTAAAATATGTTTTATGAGTTGTACGCCTAACGAAAACCATCAAAACATTTGACCACATTCTTATACGTGATTAATCTTAATTTATTACGTTTGAAATGACCGGCAGTGAAATGTGAAAATATTCCTTGCCAGAACTCTTTTAGGAACTATATATTTTCATAATGGAATTCCTCTGGTTACTAGAAAAAAATATGAAAAGGGGCAAACAAACTGTGAACAGGATGTCAATAAGAGCACGCGTTTTGTGGTTATCGAAAATCTGTATATTTAGAGATTTATAAAAAAATGAGTGGGTTGTGTCTGTTTTCTCGGAAGCTTCGACCCTTAAGTCGATCAAATAAGTATATGATTGTGTTTCCAGATAAAACATGTCACTTTTTGTAATTCGTTCGGTAAATAAACAGACAAGCAGCTGTTTTCCGTACCGCAGTTGATTGATTGACGACAATTAGGTCCGTCGGTCGCATCCAGAATCGGCAGGACCTTACTCCACATGGTTAGACCATGTACAGCGTGTAGATCTAGTGCCCAAGTCTATTAACCACTTATATGGCTCGATAAAAAAAAATCAGAATTATACTACTGAAAATACATTCCAATATTATTACTAGATATAAAAGCGAATCAAAGAATGTGACAAGGTTAGTCACAGACCCTAAATACATTACTACTATATTTTTATTATTCTGAAGACGCTTTTTATTTCTTTGCCCAAGTTACGATTTTAGAAACTCCCTACATATACGAACGAATTTATGAGTATCTCGATATTTCATATTCACAGGTACTAAGTAGATTGAATGCGCAACGATACAAAGGAATGCAAATGGTGGGAGCTGGATCAAGATGGCTGCAACTTATCGCATGCTACATCTATTCCACTTTGAGCAGAAGCGTATAAACGTGTGTTATGTAGGATATTTTACATTGTTAACTTAATAAAATGAATGCTTATCAGATTAACGAAGAAATCCAGATAATTAAGTGGCATTATGGTGTCCGTTCAATGCGTGTAGTTAAAGAAACATTTCAAACTACATATCCAAATAAGTCTTCTCCTGCACTAGACAAAATCAGTCGAATCATAGAAAACTTCGATAAACTTGGGTGCGTTTCTCTTGGAAGACATAAAAAAAGATCGGTCCCGCAACAATAATGATAATGATATGAGGGAAATAATGATTTTGGTCATCGTTAATGAAAATCCCACAGTTTCTGCTAAAGCAAATGCTGAGGCGGTAGATTAATGTGACAGTACACTTAGAAAGATTCTTAAGAAAAATGGTAACCGATCATAAAAACGATTTCTGAAAGTGTAATGGAAAAGGCGTACGTCATGAAAATTTCATAAAACTGATGAATCGTCCTTTGCATTACATGGTCTACATAATTCGTGATCCATTCGTTATTTGCATTACGAATTCAGTATACCCAGGAATTAAATGTGTGAGGTGGAACGCTGGGAATCATATGATCGGTCAATTTTCATTGATGGTGCACTAAACAGCCTGAAGTACTTAAATCTATCACAGCAGCACATTGTTCCGGAAATTAAACGAGATCTGGTTTCAACAAGATAGTTGCCTTCCTCATGATTGTGTCGCAGTTCAGGACTTTCTGAACATTACATTTCCAGGTCGTTTATTAAGTGGACGGGAAACCACCTTATGGCCAGCTAAATCTCCTGATCTGGCTCCAAATGATTTTTTTTATGGGGCTACATAAAATTTCAAATGTATGGCTTCCACAAGAACAGCGCTAATAATCTCAGAGTTACGGCTGAAAATCACAAAAGCTTTGGAACAAATTAGCCCGAATATGTTGTTAAATGTCAGAAATTTTTATGGTCGACTACATTATTGTTCAGATAATTATTTTGTTTATTTTAAAAATGTATTCTACATTAAAAACATTCTTTTACAGTGCTTCTTAGGGCCGAGTAATTTGGTACTTTACGTTCTTTATGAAACTAACTATAATTTTTAGATGCCGTGACACACGTATACATCGCGAATTGAATAACTGAACACGCGCCCACCCCCAACAAACAACAACGTAGTACTGATTGTATTTCTGCCTGACTAATAAATACCTATAAACGTTCTTCGCAGCTGAAAGGCACGCGATCACCCACTAGCGGACGAAAGCCAAATCTCGACCCGCGGCTGTTGACGATATGCGGCTCGCGAAACACAAGAGGTGTGTTGCGGGTCGCATATACATTGAGCCGGCAACATGTTACTTTTTCTGTCAATTGGTGTTGCAAATATCGGTCAATTGGTGTTGCAAATATCGCTAATTTCGCAAGAAAACAAACTGACGGGAATTTAAAAAAAAATTTTGATTTCAGCGATTTCAATAGTTATTATTATAAAACTAATTCCACATTAAATGTTTTCTTAATAATATTATCAATAGCTTTAAAGTTGGAACATTGGCAGAAAGTTTAAAATTTGTATGATCTGGGTTACAAACAAATATGTATATCTTCTTCAGAAAAATGCTCGTCATGTACACGATAGATGACAGTTCTTCCTTTTCGTAATAATGACGTCACATCTTTAAACTTTTATAAAATAAATAAACTCAAAAGATGTGGCGATAAAACACCTAATTTAAGAGAACAATGCATCGTCATTTCTTTATTAGAATTTGACAACTGGCAACACAACATTTATAATTTATTATAGATTAACCACGGATATATATTAATATAATATTATAATTAATAAGACTAAACAATGCAACAGCTGACAGATCTATGGCTGAAGGCTCATCCGTTTTGGTTGCGACAAATTGGTTGCACAAGCGGCGAATATGCTGCTGAAGGCGCACATGGCTTGTGCTACGGCTTATTACGACCGGTGAAATATTCGGATGAACGTTGAAAAGTTGTAGGCGATAGTCTTCACGCGCCGATTCACAGAAAATAAAATTCTAACACCAATCCCGATCCAGGGAAATAAAATTTCTACCTAGAGGTGCTTGAAGTACTTGGGGGTGAGACTGGACCAATGACTAACGTTTAATACTCATATCAATGAGACAATACTTACGGTCTACTCTCTGTCCAGGAGTCTGTATCCGCTCATGGTCAGAGATAGCAGACTTAACAGACATAATAAAACAGTGCTGATCAGGCCGTCCATCACATAAGCGGCGCCGGTGTGGTGCAGCATACTGACCCCGACAATGAAAAAACTAATAGTGCTTGAGCACAAATTTATGCGCTTCATCTCTAATTCTGGAAGGTACACCTCCCTCAGAGACCTATACGCACTTTGCAGCGACATAACCCCGATAGTGGGTTACGTTTAGCAGATCTCTCAAGTGTTTTGACACGCATGGCTCACTATTCTTACAATAAAGCAGCTCATTTGCATTTTGAAGGTCAAATATGTCAAGAAGTATTTAAGATAATTCTATATAATATTATGTATTTGAAATCAGGGGGAAAAAGGCTTTTCGAAAATGCAATAATATATAGAATGTTCCATTAAAAAAAACATAGTTAGTTGAAAAATTAAAGTTATATGGGATTAAGGGCCTCGGATTAAATTGATTAAATGACTATCTAGAAGACAGATATCACAGAACAGGTTAATAATAATGTTTCAAATAAAGTGGAAAGTGTAATAGGGGTCCCTCAGGGGAGTGTTTTAGGGCCGTTATTGTTTATATCTTACATAAATGACTTATGTACATTTTTGAAATTCAGCTATGCAAATTTATTTGCAGACGACACATTAATATCTGTGGCTGGGAAAAATTATAACCAACTTGTTGATAGATTAAATAGCGAACTTTGTATATTATATAAATGGCTATGTGTAAATAAACTTAAATTGAATACGGGGAAACAAAATATATGGTGTTGGCAACAAAAAAAAACTGTAAAAAATTTACTAGTTTACATTTAGATGTTAAAATGGATAATGAAAAAATTTAACAAGTTAAAGAGATTTAAATATCTAGGGGTTGTTCTGGATCCACAGTTAGGTTTTCATAATCATGTTGATTATATATGTAAGAAAATTGGGAAGAAAATTGGATACTTTAGGAGAATTTCACATAATCTCTCCCAGTGGACAAATAATATAATGTATAATACAATAATTTTTCCACATTTATTGTATATGAATTTTATTGTTATGCAATAAAACAGAGTTTCAATCGGGACATCTTCTAACAGTTGAGGTAATAATTTTTGAAGAAAACTCCGATAACGATAACAATTTAAGGTATCTTCGTAAAAGTGAGGTCCCATTAAATAACCATTGAGTATACCACACCATACGTTTATACCAAAAACGCGTTGGTTACCTCTTTCAGTAATCCAACGGGGATTATTTTGTGCCCAGTAACTGCAACTGTGTCTATTCACAACTCCATTGTTGTCAAATCACCTTTTATCGCTCCAAAGTAATTTTTTAAAGATATTTTCATCACGATAAAGTAAATAATCAAATCTTGCCAGAAAATTAATTCGCCTTTCGGGGTTACCTGGCTCTAACTCATGTACAAGTTTCGTTTTGTAAGGATGGTATTTATTTTGCTTAAGAATTCTTCTGGTACAACTTATTGAGATATTACTTCTCTCAAAGACATCTTCGGATTATCATTAATCTGTTGGAGAACCAATGCAACGTTAAAATCATTTGTTGCTGGTTTTGATCGTTCCCATTTTGGCTTTTGAAATGCATCGAAATTCACTAAATTTCTACATAAATTCAAAATTGTTTTATGATCTGGCTTTCTTCTATCAGGATAGCGCGTAAACACTTTTCGCTTGCCACGCATTTCGCTTACACTTACCGTAAACCAACACCATGTCTAGCTTTTCTTGTTTCGTGTATTGACCCATTTCTTTTCCAAAAAGTTAATCAGATATTAAAAAACTACTTGAAAATAAATACCAAAATAAAAAATTAACACTGCTTTTAACTAATGACAACTGTTTTGATAGTTAAAATTAATTAAGGTTAACAGAATAGTCACAGCCTATTAGATGCAGACAATTTTTTAAATTGGCAAATTTTAATAAAGCATATTTACACCTTCAAAGTCAAATAACTCCGAAATGAACGAAAAAACAGAAAAATATATAATGATAAAAAAACTTACTGTTGGTACCTTTAGTTTTCCAAACTCCTACCATCGAAAATTTTGTTCTGGGCGTCGTGACGCCTAAACCGTCCAAGGCGCCGGCATCTATCATACGTCGAAATATAGCACTTGATCACACCAATTATCTACCATTTACAGAAATTTACTACGTCTTTCAATTTTCGAGTAATTGGCGTTGGGAGTTTTAAGTGGAACAAACTGTATAGTGAATAACCCTGTACCTTTCAATGAAGAAAGTGCAAACACCCTGTTATTGCTTTATTGCACAAATCCTCAACGTGCGAACTGCCAAGCCGTGGGAAGACTATTTGGGAATATTAGGTCACCCTTTATTGTAAAATACCATATCAAATTTTAAACACACGTTAAAATCTACTGTAACATTTCATTACATATTTAAAATTGGTATATTAAGCTATATCTTCAATGTTAGACATATTTAACGCTTTTAAAAATGGCGAGACTGTTTCCGTCTGGCATATTGGCGGACTAAAATATTGATAAAATCAGAATCAAATTTTCTGACATATCATGAATAAAAACATCTACTTTAAGCTCCATAAGGGGTTCATTTTTGCCATGTCATCGCATCTAAACATGTAAAGCTATTGATAACAGCCATTTATTTTTTGTATTTTTTGCTACCGAATTGGATTGGATTTTAGGGAACTATTCTTTTTAAAATGCCGTTGTAAAAGCATGTTTTATAGTAACCTAGTAATTTTAATGCTAGACCCGTTCGAACACTATTGATAAAAAGCGACGCAAAAAATTAGACCGTCCTTGGATTCAGACGGTCCTATTATGAGAATATCGGTCATATATGTGTGTTGTCTATTGTAAAACTTTTATTGAAGGGATAGGTATATAGCATTCCTGCTTAAGGTGAAAATACTGAATATGTCTGCTGTCTACAATTTGTTTGGAATAACTATTAATAAGCGAACACTTCATAATCAGGATTCCTATTGCTCAAGTCGAAGTATAAACTCTATTTTTTTATATAAAATCTAAAATCACTGAAGCGGGTAAGCTATAATAACTGATTTCTTAAATAGTTTATCCATAAACCTACAACCTTTTGCTGTTGGAATTTATGGTCCCGTAAATATATTCATGTAAAATTACTTCTGTGAAAGACCTCACTGCGTCTAGAATCCACGAAATTCAGTTCTTAGTCGAATAACAATTAAAAAGTGGGTACACAAGTTTTGCAATACTGCTTCATGTGCCATAGAAAACCAAAAGAAAGAAAGGCCGCTTTACTATTTCAGCCTTGGTAAGCATTCTAGATTACGTATATACCAATTTTGACGATGGAAGTCAAGTTTATGTTTCATTGACGTGTCAAATAAAAGCAATCGACTGCCTGGACCAAATGCAAAATGTGCCGGTATATGTTTTATAATAAAGAGGTTATGCTAAATTTTCAGTATCGAATCCAGAATTAGATATGGTGTAATTTCTGGAGAATTCAATGGTTATATATATTGCTTTTCTAATAAATAATCTTAATAATATTACCCTAATACTAATAGTGTCCATTTAACAATTTTATATAATAACTAGTATTTTATTTATATTTAGCACGATCTGTATAGCGTTTTGATTCAGTTTTACTTAATTTTTTTTGTTGAAATAGGCTTAAAATGTCATGAAACGTCGAGATTTTAAATTTAAGCAAAAAAAATTTTCCTGTCTGTCGGTCTGTCTGTTTGCCCATCTGCCTGTCTGCCCGTCCGTCTGCCTGTCTGTCTGTAAGTAACTTTTGTGTGCGCACGTTTACTCTGAAACCGTTTATGATATTGATTTGAAATTTGGTACTTATGTATTGTAACGAGATCTGGAACTAGGAAGAGTCCATAAAATTTCAATTTAGGGCATGCACGAAAAATTAACCCCCACATTATTATGAAACGGAGTAAAAAAATTAAAATGTGATTTAGTGTATATACAAAAACGAAATAAATTTTTTTAGCGTTAGCTACCCCCTCTACCACCCCCATTGCCACCTCTCACCCTATTATTAAAGGGGGTAAAAAAATTAAAATGTGATTTAGCGTGTGTACAAAAACGAAACGTCTAAAAAAATTTTTTTGGCGTTAGCTACCCCCTCTACCACCCCCATTGCCACCTCTCACCCTATTATTAAAGGGGGTAAAAAAAATTAAAATGTAATTTAGCGTGTGTACAAAAACAAAACGTCTAAAAATTTTTTTTTGGCGTTAGCTACCCCCTCTACCACCCCCATTGCCACCCCCACTCTATTATTGAAGAGAGTAAAAATTTAAATTGGGATTTGAACAATGGGCCTCTAAAATCTATTTTAGCATTAGTTCGATTATATAATACTATTTTAGTTGTGAGTAAAGAAATCTACCTAAGGCGACTTACAGGTTGTGCACTTAACTCGCCCATTAACAGATGGCGATACCTGTACCACTTTACGACTTTTATTAGTAAAACTATCTTTTTCAAGTTCATGTATTGGTATTATTTCGCAGAAAGTGGGATAAAAAAGTTTACCTTATTAGTAAAATTCACCAGGAAATCATTTGCCTGCAGCTTTTGTACTGATTCAGACCTATATAAACTGAACTGTGTGACATCAGTAATTAATATTACATTTTTATATCCACGTTAACAAGTGTTTAACAACCAGGTAAATTTCATTTAATAGTAATTTAAAATTTCAGTAATTTTCAATTTTTGTCTTTGATGTAATTTCAATTTTTTTAAAATAAATTTAAATTCAAATTCAATTCTTTTTAATTTAATAAGTAATTCAAATACTATATGTACCAAATGGTTATAATATATTGTTTTTCTTCTTTTTCATTTTTTTTTTTGGCAATTTATAGTTTGCGAATCAGCTTCTTCATATTGAAAATTTGAGTTTCTACAAACTTGTAATTCAACTATATATTTTTCATAATTAAAATTCAGCTTTATATATTTTATGCTTTATTTATATTTTCAATATAAAATATTAAAAATATGAGCTTCTTACGAATTTATATTAATCATAAATTTATATTCCACGTTAAACGAATATTATTTCTATAGATTGAAATCTATAACCAGTCCTTTATATTTCACGTTTTTTGTTACGTAAATATGCACCTACATTTGCGGTCATTAAGTTTTCAAAACCATATAGTTGGACAATATTTCCACAATCTTCAAACTTCACTTCATTGAGAGACGTAAACTAAAAACTAAAAAACCCTTAGATTTAATTTTTGCAAGAGAAATTTGTGGGCCTGAGTTGCCATTAAAGTCTTTTTCTACAAAGAATCCAACCCAAATTAGAAAATAAAGGTTTCCTTATAGCAAGAGTTGATAATTCTTTTAGGGCTTGCAAACGTCATTTTTGAAATAAAAATTGAAATATGTCAAAAACGAAGAGACTTAGGTATAAGATATGATACACAAAATCGGCCTAGAATTTTTAATTTTAGAAATGTAATAATGTATGGGGTGTCTCACTTAAAATGTGCAAGTTGACATCTACTTCCGGTATAACCGGAAAAGAAATTGTTGATAATTATTAAAATCCGTTAAAATATTAGATATAAACGATAGTAATCGTTGAAATTAATAATTATATATGAATACATGCTTGTTACCATAAGAAAAAATCGAACATAAAGCTACAACGTGTTATATCATAAATTATTAAACTTGTTAAAGTGTTATAAACTTTGCGAAACTTCATATTCACTCGTCGACAAACAGATAAAAGTGTAGCGTGGCAAATTGATATCAGCCCATGACATTAACATAGCAAAATCGATGGATATCCTCCATAATTTATAAGGAACGAAAACAATAATGCTTTATTGCATTTTCAGTGCTTCGTGCACTGCTAATTTATAAGGCAGTAGTGTATCATTAAAGTTACGTAACGCTAAGCACAGCATTTTAAGCCGCAATTTACTGTTATGTTTTACCGCAATCAAATCCAAATATGTTAGGATAAATGAATGTTATTGTTTGTCAGCTTATTGTACATACCTGCCACGTGTATTTTCCTGATTGACTATGCATCTAATGTACAACATGACATTGAAAGCTTTAAACAGAGTAATTCGTGAAGAGCGCCGTGTTTTACTAAAAGATAATAATAATAATAACGTTTCTTATTACACTGAAAGAAAAAACAAATAAAAAAATACAAATTGGAAAAGAATTTCGGATTTAAGCCTAAATAATAATAATTAATAATAGTAATAATAATAATAATTTATTTATTCACAAATAAGTACACACAAAAATTACAGGTATGTATAATCAATAAGTTATCTTAACTAAAATTTCATTTTGAGTACAACGTGTTAACCATTTATGTTTATACAATGTATTACAATATTATACAATATATACATTATTTTTATACGCATTTTTGAGGTTTCATTTACAAATAAATATGGAAACCCATTTAGGCTTATTTAAGCCTGTCTATGGGTTACACCTCCTTAAGATGCAAAGGAAGAGTAAATAAACTGAAAAATAACTGAACAACAGTGATTGTAAAACAAGAGAGAGGACAGAAACTAAATTGTACATATAACTGTATTGTATATACTATACAACTACTGCACTAAGAAAACAGAAAATATCGAAATTAATATTCACAAGGAGATATACATAATCAAAGTATAGTTAATTTAGTAACTACATGGGATCAATAATATTATAGAGCATATTTCCATCATTTGAAGTCATCCACGCTAATACTTTTTTATTGAAAAGATGTTTTGTTTTTATGTTTATTAGATATATCGTCAAAATATTAAGCAATTTCGGCCCAATGTAAACAAAGTATCTTTGACCAATACTTTTATGAGTCCTGGGTATAATTAAGTGAGCCGCTTCTAGTTCTCTGGTATTATGTTCGTGATTTATCCTACTAATGTATTGTTTATTTCGGAACAAAAATAACAGGATATTCTTAGCGTAAAGCTGCCGCAAATCTAGTATATTAAGTTCCGAAAATAATTGTTCCGTGGGGTATAGGACGGGTTTATAATATATGATTTTTAGAATTTTTTTCTGAATAATTTCCAGAGGTATCAGATAGGCTTTCCTTACTCCTCCCCAACCAATTATGCCATACTGAATAATGGATTCGATAAAAGCATAGTATAATATTTTAAGATGATTCAAGGGTAGTATCTGTCGACATTGATAAAATTTAAAGATTAAGCCCCGAATTTTTGTTATTGTATTGTTTACATGTATATTCCATCTTAAATGCGAGTCAATAAAAATATCGAGGTATTTAATAGATCGAATTAGTGAAATTAAAAGATTATTTATTGATATGGTGCTGTAGTCAGGTAGATATTTCTCGTAAGACGTAAAGGGAATAATTTTAGTTTTATCTACATTTATTGTTAGCAAATTCGCACTAAACCAATCAAAAACTTTCTTTAAATCCCTTTCAGCCAAGTGTCTCACGTCATCCCAGGTATGCCCAGTATACAAAATAACTGTATCATCAGCAAATGATATTATTGTTCCAGAAGAATTCAATGTAAGTAAGCTATTTAAATATATAGTAAACAACACAGGTCCTAGAACTGTACCCTGTGGTACTCCATAGGTTACAGTTTGCTCTTTGCTTAAGACATTTTTTATTTCAACTTTTTGTTTCCTTTCCTCCAAAAAACTTTTAAATAATTTTAAGACATTACCTCTAATTCCAAAGTTTTCAAATTTTTCTAGCAAAAGTCTATGACTGACGGTGTCAAAGGCTTTTGCTAAATCAACAAAAACACCCAGACATGCTTTCTTGTTATCCATAGCATCGTATATTATAGATGTCACTTTTGCTATTGCATCTTGGGTTGAGAGGTCTTTTTGAAATCCAAACTGCATATCAGATAAAATTTTATTTTTATTTAGATAATCAACTAAACGTGACTTTATAATTTTTTCAAATAATTTTGCGAAATAAGAGGTTAAAGAAATTGGACGATAATTTGATACATCTGTTTTACTTCCTCCTTTGAAAACTGGTCTAATGATTGCCTTTTGCATTTATTTATAATAAAATACAGTGGATCCACAATTGTATCAATTGTTGACTTTAATAATTAATTTTTTATACCATCTGGACCTGGTGCCTTAATATTTTTTAGTTCTAGTACAATTTACTTAATTTCTATTACATTTGTGTAATTTATATACATAGAATGGGGAAAGTTCACAATTTCATTTAACATCGGTACCTGCACTATTTTAGAAGCAAGTTTTTCACCTACTTGAGAAAAATGGGTGTTAAATTTGCTACCTATTTCTTCAGGATCTATCACTTCATTTTCGTTTTCTGTTATGATTTTATCTATATTTTTGTCTTCATTTTTGTAGTTATTCGAAAAAACTCTTACGGCCATTCCAAAGTGTTTTAGTACAATTTTTATTAGTGTCAATTTTGGATTTAAAATAATTATATTTTGCTTTTTTTATTAAACAGTTAATTTTGTTTCTATAAGTTATGTAGTCCTGTTTAAATTGTTCATTTTGGGGATGACTTATATGTTTTTGAAACAATTTATCTCTGTTTTTGATTGAAATAACTAATCCCTGCGTAATCCATGGCTTTTTCCTTTTTATTGGGTTCAATTTTATAATTTGTGTTGATTCCGAGATACATTTTGAGAATATTTCAAAAAAATTGTCAAAAGCTTCATTTGGATCCAGGCAGCTATACACCTGATCTCAGGACACACTAATTAACAGCTGTATCAGTTTTTCATTATTAATTTTTTTATATGACTCACCGCAATATTGTTTAACACAATTACTTGTTTCTTTATAATTGATTTTTGAGATGACTGAGTAATGGTCTGTAATATTTGTTTTTATTATTGCTGAAATTACACTCTCAATAGGTATACAACTTCTGGATTTGAGGAATATGTGGTCCATGCATGTAGCCGAAGTATCTGTAACCCGTGTATTTTTATTTATTAGAGATACAAATCCTTTCTCAGACAGCAGATTTAGATATTCTTCTACATAATCTAAATTTCCTCTATTTCTTTTAATGTCACTATATTTATCACCAATAATAAAGACGTGATCAAATGAGTTGAAATTGTAAGTGTCTAAAAGTTCTGACAAATTTTCAATAAAATCATATTCAGACCGATAAATGGCAAGAATATTAATTTTATAATTGTTTATATTTATTTCCAAGTTTATTGCATTGGTTACACCTATTTTAATAGTTTTATATATTCATAATCTGTAAAAAAATTTCTAATGTATATTGCAATACCGTCATTCTGATTTATTTTATTGCTAGTCCCGATAATTTCATAGCCCTGGAGCCTAAATAAATCTTTAGCTGCTATGTTCCAGGTTTCCGTTAGAACTATACAGCTAAATTTTTTTTTAAATTGTGTCATATATACTTCAAATTTATCGAAATTTTTTTGGATGCTTCTTATGTTATTATGATATACAGAAAATGATTTTAACAAATCATTTTCTTTAAAAGTATTGTTAAACTGATCCACATTGTCGAGTTCTAAAGTTTCTATTAGTTTATAATCATAATCTCTAATAAATTGATCCATTTTGTATTTTATTATACCTTAGACTCTTATTTTTTCTAAACTATCTATATTTTAAATGAATTTAATATTTAGGTAGAACTGAATGTAGAATAGAACTAAAGATACTACTGCAGTTTGATTTTTTAAATTATATATACATATATATGTTTTTATAATAATAATGATTTAATAAAAGTACTAAAACAAATCTAAACTAAATGTAGAGAAAGCAGATCAAATCAAATTCTAGATTGTCGAAACTTACTTAGTGGGTATATAATATATAGATTATTCAGTCACTATTTTAATTGTTGGTACAATATTATAGAATTTTAATCTTACGTTTTCACCGCCTTCTTTTCGTATATTCAATTCTTCTAATATGTATTTAAAATAGTTCCGTTGGTTGAGGGTCTGGTCAAATGATATTTTTATGTCAGCGAAATTTTCGTAGATTTTGTCACGATTTTTAAACAAATTTACAGCATCCTCCTTTGACTTTAAGCAGATTTTAATGGGGAGTGTTTTTGCTTCAACATGTTTTCCTAGTCGAATAGGTTTTACTTCAGTGGTATCGATATCTTTGTTGCAGATATTTAACATACGGGAGACTTTATTTGAGTCTGCGGCACCCTGCTCTTCTTGACAATTATAAATAATTATATTACAAGATCGTTTTTCCCTTTCGGATATCTCGGTGATAACATTTTGGATAAGCAGAGATTCGTTGACGTTTCCTAATTTTCCTAATTAAATAGAAATATATATATTAAAACATAATTTTTCTGCTGCAAAATCCTCTATAATCCTTATCCTTATTTTACTATAAGGAACGTAACCAGACTGTAACCAACACTACTGTGCCCCGCCGAGCGAAGTTACAAGCCTAGCGCGTTACGTGTAATAATCGCATGTTACCAACAGAACGCTAATGCTTCGATTGCAACAAACACCAGCCGAAAGACTGATCCTACTTAAAGGAGCTCTTGTGCCAGTCACCCCACACCACTTGCAGACTGCAGTTTCGAGCTGCTGGCTCTCGTCAGTGCAAGGTAAGCATGTGACGACCGGCACGAGCATCCCTTGACTATTTGGTACATCTCTGTATTATTACGATAGCGACAAGCAAAATAGTCAGAAGACGCTATCTAGCGACCCAGCGTCTGCTGCAATCGAAAAATAAATAGCCTGGCTGGGCTTAGCATACATATATATGTATATGTTCGTGCGTGTTATCGGACTAATGATGATTTGGGATGACCTTTTCTGAGTACAAACCGATGATCATATACTCTGTTGTTAATGGATCTTTCGATGTGGCCAATATAAGTTTGAGATCAGTCGAAGCAAGGGTTTCGTAAACATCATGAAATTTGTTGTCTTTGAGGTTCTGATTCGATTGAAAATTGTTCATTGTGAATATAATTTTGATGTTTAGAACTTCTCTGTGTCACCTTTGATGTAACACTGAAAAGTTTACTGTTGTTCAGAAGTCTCCGTAGTCACAGAACCAGAGTGGAGTGAAGATATAAAAGGCATGACAAGTTACAACGAAAACTTATTGCATTACACTGAATCCGCCACAATTTATTAATTAATGCCTCTTGGAGAAGTACATAGACGTTCTTTTCAAGAAAATACATTGCGGGTAGTTTCTTGTTGATGGTTAATTGGCAGAAGATCATTTGGAAGCTGAATACTTGCACGTACATCGATGTTACAACACCACATGCAAGCCGTGAGCAAGTAGGCAGGCATCCTATTGGATCTACTAGTTTTGCTATTTTGTATTGATGAAGTCTGTATCTGCAAAGCAAGGGTTGTGTTCAGTGTGGTCTTGCCAATTATTTAGAAACAACGGAAATTACTGATAGGTATCTCAGACTCACTCTGTAATGATATTAAATTTTCTGTGTGGGTTTGATTATGAGTATATTAGTACAAAGCGTGGGTGTCGGTAAAAGCCTTTATCTGAAAGAAGAATTAGGGATGCTTGGAGTACATCGGATGTAATAGAAATTGCTTGCTTGTTTTATAAACTCTTTTGGGCTTACATGTTTGATTTATGTGTAGGTAGTCCACAAATTACTGAAAGTATTTGTTTTATGTTTGTTTTAGGTGGGTAGCGCAGTAATATGACACTAATTAAATGAAATATTTTAAATTAAAGTGTAACAAAATTATTTTCTGTTATTTTTAGATGAAAGTAGGTGTGATTATGTCGTAGGTGATTTTTATAATTATTATTGTGAAGCTTATACTTTTTCTTAAATTATGTAATAATAATAATAATAGGTCTTTAATAATCATGGATTTTTATTGGCATCAGGAGAGTACTATACAAAAAATAAAAGAAACTACAAGTACTACTGCGCCAAAAGGCAGAGTTTGAAACTAAGTAAATAAAAGAATCAGATTTTGTTATGCATCAAGAGATAATACATAATATCATTTGTAAAAAAGTATTTAATAAAGCTATCGAATGAGTATACCGAAAAGGAAAAGACAAATATACAAACTTGACGTTTTAACATACATCATCCCAAAACAGAATGTTTCCTCTTTTTAAAGAAACGAAATAATAACTTAGCCTTTAATAAATTTTTCTCTTTTAAATATAATCTCATTCTCACATTTTATTAATAGTGGTAAGTCAAATTTACACATATTTGAAATGAGTGATCTGAGAAATATGTCTCCTTAACTAAACTAAATATTACTAATAAGCTAGAAAATATTACATCTATAGATGTTGAAGATGTACTAGTCATTCGTGTCGGTTCACTAATGTGATTGTCCATGCCAAATTCATTAAATAAATTAATAATATCTTTTGAACAAAAAAGAATTCTGCAGGTTCTGACAACATCCCATGTTCATTGCTTGCTCACATTATAGATTACAACGCTGAACCACCCTGTAAACTAATTAATCTTTCTTTTGCCGAAGGTACTTTTCCGTCTTTAAAACAAGCAATATTGGTACCGATTCATAAAAAAAATGAAAAGGAACTAATTTCTAACTACAGACAAATTTCGTTACTCTCTGTATTTTCCAAACTTGTTGAGCTTGCATTTGCTAATCAACTAGAAATGTACTTGAATAAAAATAATATTTTATCTCCTTGTCAATATGGCTTTAGGGAAGGATATTCCACACAAGATGCAGTTACATCTTTATATACATTTCTAGTTCAAACATTGACGAAAAAAAAGTGTGAATGTCTATTTTTTGATATGTCTAGAGCTTTTGACACGGTAAATCATGAATTACTCCTAAACAAAATGTGTGCTTATGGTATAAGAGGAGTACTTAACTCTTGGATTCAGTCATATCTAAGTCATCGTACATAGACAGTCATTTTAAAAGCTGATGGCAACCCGTATGAATCTGATGATAAGCTGGTGCCAACTGGAGTTCCTCAAGGTAGCACTTTAGGACCACTCCTTTTTATCATTTTTATAAGTGATCTACAAAGTTATTTAAAAGCAACGAATATATTCCACGTTACACAATTTGCCGATGATGTGGCGGTTGCATCTAAGGCAGACAATGTACATGAGCTGTCATCAAATGCAAACATTTGCACCTCATTAATGAACAGTTATTGCAACAAATTTGGACTAAAACTTAAAGGGACAAAAACTCAATTGATGATGTTTGCCAATAAAATTCCTGACCATAGCTTATTGGTAAAAATAGATAATTTATCAATAAAAAATAGCCACTCTGTTAAATTATTAGGTATAACTGTGGATTATAACTTAAACTGGTTTGAACGCATGAAGACTTGTCAAAAAAATTTCTACTAGATGCTATGTCATTTGGCAGCTTCGTCCTTGTGTGAGTTTAGAAATATTGAAAACTTATTACTTTGCACAAGTACAGTCACTATTAAATTACGGTATTCTCTGCTGGGGCAACTCCAGCAGAATTAATGATCTCTCTTCATTGTGCAAAAAAAAAATAATTAGGGCCATGTTGTTCAAACAATCTACCGATTGGTGCAGGGTTTATTTGTATTACTTAGAATATTAACGCTGCCAGCTTTATATATTTTATCATATCTATTTATCAAGTCTAATATTAATCAATTTGTTCAGCATTCCGATAGAAATATACCATACAGTTTGAGACACACGAATAACATTATGTTGCCTAAACACAAGCTCTCTGTGGTTAGTAATGGTGTGACAGTTATGCCCATTAGGATATACAATCATCTCCCTAATTTTCTGAAAGAAATATCTGGCTTAAAACTGTTTAAATCAAAATTAAATGAACTACTTTTTAAAAGATCGATTTACACTGTCGAAGAATATTTTAGTGTTAACCTTTAACACTGGTATCTAGTGTTACTTATTTGTTTTATTTATATATTGTTTGTTTTTTAATCAATTTATTGATCACGTTTCCAAATAGATTTTGAACACCATTGTTTTTTATTTTTTTTTAACTGTGACGCATTTGCATATGTATTTATGTCTGTATATTGCTATGTATTCGCATATTGGACGATTACGAAGATTTCATGTTTTGTGTTATTTGCTGAAACAGGGTTTGAATTTGTTTGTTTCCTTTAGATGGTTTTCAAAATTTATTTAAATTAGCTAAAGATCCGAAAGGTATGTGTTTTAGAATGTTAATACTTGTTTAGAGTTGTTTTAATAGTTTTAAAATTTTTATTTGATGTCAACGGTCAAGTTTGATACTGACATCTATGTTAGTGGTTATTAAGTTGTAGTTGAAATAATTATGACATTTCTTTTAAGTATAAAATTTTATTTTTATAGTTGGTAAATGTTTTCCTGGAGAAAGACAAGGAGGTTTAAGTTAGGTTATGTTTGGAATGAAATTAATCAAAATTCATATGGTGTTTTGTTTTGTTTATTTTGGGTACTTTGATATTTAACGATATAGAACAACAAACAACAGATAAAAGAAAGGTTGTAAAATTGGAAAAACAAATTTAAGAAAATTAGGGAATGAAGAAGAAAATTAATAATAAAAAAAATAATTTGAAATTAAATAAAAAGTCAGAAATTCTGGAGATCAGCGAAGTAGAGTAAAAATAGACTGTAAATAAGAAGCAAGAGGTGTTATTGTGAATAGGAATTGCAGAGGAGATAAGGACGAGATAAGGTGAAGAATTAATGAAAGGAGAATTGTTGGATTTGGAAAGAGAAGAGTACGAAGAAGGAAGGTTTTGTGTGTTTAATTTTGGACAAGGCTGTATATTAAAATTTAAATAGTGTATTAGACTTTCGAACCTGTTATAAAACTGCTAAATTATCTAAATATCGAGGAAAATAAATTACTTATATCAGATTAAAAATTTTACTTTAATAAAATTTCATTTTGAAACAGGAACTGAATTTGAACCTGCTCCTGAAGGAAAAGATAACCTAGCCGGCCCATTAAATAAATTTGACATACTTTCGGATCAAAAGGTAAGAGATTTTAATTTGATCTTTTGGGTTTTAAAGTTTTTTTTTTGGGTTTATCTATTGGAAATAAACAAGTTAAAGTTTGATTAGTACTGCAAATTATTAAATTCAATAATAGTAGAACAGTACAATATATATATATATATAAACAGTGCAATATATATATATGTATCGTCGGGCCGCTATAAAGTAGATAGTTTTTGTTGCAGATGTCATGTAGTCGCTTCACAATCTGTTTGGACCTAGACATTTTAAGTACCGAGCTAAATTTTTCAGAATATGTATCCTATGATACGTACAATAACATATTGAAAGTCTAGAAGAATCCGAATTGAGCGTTAGCCGCCATGTTGAAAGAATGGCATGCGCACGTAGACGGAGAAAATGTTTTTTCCTTGCCTTATTTATTAGCCGATTTTAATATTCTAAACAGATAATTATAGAAGAATGTCGATTTAACGTATATTTTACAGATTTTACTAAACTTTGTGTGGTAAAAAACTGACTTAAACTGAAAATTTTGGAAAATTCTATTTACATGACTACAAAGAAAATTACAAAGTTTATGAAAATATGTTTTAAGTAAAAGTTGTAGGCCATCAATAAGCAAACAACGTTTTTTAAATTTCTTTTATAGCTTTATAAATAACGAAGATAAAACATTTTAATTATTATAAAACCGTATACAGGCTGTCCATTTTATCAGGGCCCTCGAGAATATCTTACTTAATACCGGTCGTACAAAAAAATTATTTTTACGAAAATTGTACCGATTTATATAACCTACAAAATGGTTTAAAGACATTTGAAATCTATGGCCTGTTAATTTAAGTATAATATCCATTTGTTTGTATTTCATGATTTCACTATTATTTCAATTATTTTAAAATAGTTGGCTATGAGCAAACTTGACAATTTAATTTTTTGACAGATCATTTCAGTTAATACTTAAACTGTCACTCAATCACACTCGTTTAAGAATTTAGAATTTTCAAAAATGATTTTCACTCACATTGATCGTTATAATATATTCGTTACATATTGCCAATGCAATTTTAACTCTGGATTAGCTCAAGTAGAATATAGAAACAGATTTCCACAAGCACTACAGCCGAATAAAACTCTGTTCAGAAAATTAGCTACGAAACTGAAAAATAATGGTTTATTTTTAAAAAAGAAGACAAGGTTGTTTGTGCGACCGATATTAAGTGAGATGTTCACAAGTGCCCTAATAAAATGGACAGCCTGTATATTAGAGCATTAAAATCAACATTTAAGTTAAAATGTGTAATTTTAGTCATGGACAATTAACCCCAATCAAAAATGATTACCAAGCTCACTTTTCAGAATTAGATGGTTTATAATAATAATAATAATAATAATAATAAAGAGGCAAAAGAAAAAATTAATAATTAATTTTTATCTTCAATATCGCTATCGGTTAAAATTAGAGTGTTTGAATTGACACAACTTATGCCAGAGCAAGTACTGCACATATCAAAACACTCTGTGTAATTGCAAGGACAATTTTTATTGCAGTCATTTTTACAGTTATAATATAGAAATTTTAATATATTGTCGGGTACAGTTGACAAAGATGTTGGTACGTGTTTGGTTATATCATTTTTCAATTCTCAGCCCCAGTCATATGAATTAATTTCCTTATTAAGCCATGTTTGCACCTGAAAATATACCCTATAAACACGCTATTCAGTAGTTTTGTAAGTAGGCGGTAAAACTGCTAAATCAAAATTTTTATTTAAATTTTGTCTACTTATAATTTTTTTAAATAGGAAAAATTTCTTGATATCTATATCATCTGACTTGCGTCCATATTTCCAATTTTACTAAATCCTGCTTTTTAGCGTTTTCGTTACTAATCAAAATTAATTGTTTGTTAGATCAACCTTTTTTCTCAGACAATTAAATATTGTTGACCTTCCTGTAAGGGTACAACGTTGTGTCACAACCACTAAGTGCTGCAGATTTAAGACTCTCTCGAATTGGCCCTAGTTTTTTCTGTTTTAAGTTAATATCGAATACATTGTCTGGTACTCTGCTGTTCCCAGGTTTCAACATGTACATATTTTTGTGCAGAAATTGGTTATCTATAAGTAAAACTAATAAATCAGTGTTATCGCCAACAACAACAGTGCTGTCTTTATTTTTGGACTGAGAAATTGCGGTATCCACAATTAAAATATCTGCATGATTTCTGGCTGGTAGAGTTTAATTACTAAGCTTCCGCTTCTAATATTTCTACCAGATCAGCTTTATTTGCTTTCCTCAACCTCATTTAATCACCAAATAAGGATGGTGGAAAGAGTGTTCGCTCATATTTAAAATATGACTCGAGATCGTCTTCTAATTTCATAATGTACATTATTCTGTTAAAAATTTGATGGGAATTTATACGTACTATATCGTCGCCAAGTTTTATACCTTTTAAAGTTAGAGATGCTAAATGAATTACTTTAATTTTTTTTAACTCTCATATCCTTTAGCGGTTTTCCCATCACATACCTCATAGATTCCTTCCCTATTTCGATTGCTCTGTCACAGTTAACCTTTTCATTTGACACAATTCCAGTATCTAATGTCACCAATTCGTTTGTAATATTTTCAAATTGAGAGTAATCCATAAACCAATCATAAAATAGTTTTAAATGTTCATAACCACAGATTCCTGAACATCTTTATGTTGCAAAAATATGAAGGAATCAGTACCAGCAAACATTCATAAAGAATTGCAGATTTCTCGACAATATGGCATAGTAAGAGACCAGCGGGCTAACGTTGATTCAGTGTAATTCTTTCTACATTTTTGTGAACTGTTATTTCTTCAGAAATAATTTTTTAAATAAATATCGTCATTAAGTTGTATACTTTTTGAAATTATCGTATCTTTCTCTTTTCACGACTACCATTTCTTGCGCGGATAATGGAATTTGACTAAAAATACAAATATCTTCCATAATGACAGAAAAATGTGGAAATAAAATGACTTGATTAACTGTAAACAATAATAAACCTAAACCTAAACAATAATGAAAATAAAACCATCCTTGTAGGAAACAAAATACTAATAGAACAAAATCAAACATTCGTAAAAGAAAAACGAAATCAAAAGGAAAACAAATTCGACATAAAAATAAAATAAAACAATATCCTGAAAAAAAGTCTATGAGAATACTAAATATATCTAAAAAAATTAATTATATATTCTAAATTCGATTTGAGATAATCCAACGTAGCAACTTATTTATATTAATAACAATGCAGCGCAAATGTACGTGTAGAGGTATATCTAAGCATAAGAGCATGTGACAGTCGATAGGTATATGAACATTTCTGTAAACATATTTACAGATTTCACTCTCTTTGCGCATGTCCCTAAATATTCTTTCCTATTATTTGGGTTTTCTACCACATGTATTATTATACTCTTCAAAAACAAATCACCGAATCTACAAAATAATAGAATTATTGGAGAAAATCCTCTGCGCCCGTGACGTTTACGCCAAAGGAATAGTCAGAGATTATGTTTTGCAAATAATATAAATCGGAATAAACACAGAAATAATGTATTTTGCTGACTTTTCGGAAAGTAATCTCTTTCTGTTTTCAAAGCTTTTTTTGGAAGAACTCTTATTTTGCTGTGTATGTTAAATACACAGCTTTAAGATTCTGTTTATGTTATTTCCGTAGATACTTGCTATTTATACAGAACATAGAACGGATGATATTTTCTTTTAGATAATTTTGAGTTTGTTAAGTTCTTCTTTTAACATTGGTAGCTAGGTTGTACAAACATCTACTGAACAATTCGATACGCACTTATCTTCATTTAATAAGATTATTGCTGATTATTTAATTTTTCTTTTTTTTGGTATCTGTTTCTTTTGTTAAAATTTTTGCCGAGTCCCAGTTTATTCTATGTCCGTTTCCCCAAGCATGTTCACAAATCTTTGATTTCTGAATTTCATTCTTTCTAATGTAATTCTTGTGCTCATCCAACCTCACACTGAAACGTCTGGATGACTCACCCACATAACATTTATCACATTCGTACGGGATATTTTAAATACAGTTTTTTGATTTCTGCTCCCTGTTTATCGGTTTTGTTTTTGTTCAAATAGATCTTAAAGTGTTCCCCGTTTGAAATATAGTCCTAAAATCAAATTTGCCACCTATACGGCGTAGCTTTTCCGATAGACCGCATACATAAGGAATTATTGCTGTATAATGACGTTCAGGTTTTTGTCGTGCCTGATTGTCCCTATTTTCAACATTTATGAAACCTCTATCAACAAAGGCTTCAGGATATTGATTTTGCACTAGAACCTCTTTGATAAATTTTTTCTCGTTATTTAATATTTCATTATTAGATGAAATTATTTTGGCCCTATCGTATAAACATTTTACAACCCCCCTTTTAACATTTATTGACTGACTACTTCTAATGTGAATTTAATGGACGATTCCTTACTATTTATATTTTCCAAAAAACTATCTAGTAAATCGACACCATGAGGCCAAATTGCAAAGATGTCGTCAACATATATCCACCAGACAATCGGTTTGTTTATACAATTTTGAACATGTGTGTTCTCAAAGTTCTCTATAAATATGTTGCTTAAAATTGATGATAATGCAGACCCCATAGCCAAACCAAAATCCTGCTGATAGAACTCATTGTCCAATTGAAAATAGGTTGTTTTTATACACAGTGTTAAGAGTTCCATTATGCTATTTACACTTAATTTAGTTCTAGTTTCCAAATTATTATCATTTAGCAACCTGTCTTTAACTAGTTTTAAGGTTTCATCTACCGGAACATTGGTAAAAAGACTAACATCAAAACTAACCATCAGGTGTGATTCATGAATATCGTTTTCATAAATTTTTTCTATAAAATCTATCTATTTTTAATATATGAATCGGCATTTCCAGATAATGGATCAATAATTTTAAGTAAACATTTTGCCAAATTATGACATGGTGAATTAATAGAACTAACAATTGGTCTTAAAGGAATATTTTGTTTATGTGACTTTGGTAAGCCATAAAAATGAGGAGGCTTACTATGATGTGGTGTAAGTTTCCTTTGTTCAAAATCATTAAATTCATGTTTGTATTTAAACAAAGTTCTGTAAATTTTGCTATCTATTGATTTTGTTGGATCTTTGTTTAGTTTTGAGTAGGGTCCCACATTTAAAAGAGTTATGATTTTTGTGTTATTTATATCTTTTTCCATAATGACTGTGGCATTACCTTTGTCTGCTGGCAATATTTTTATACTTTTATCGCGTTTTAAAGAATTTATCGATAACTTTTCTTCTTGAGTTAAATTATCTTTAATTTTGTATTGCTTCTCTAAAGCAATTTTTACCCGTATGCGATATTCATTACCATTATCTGATGGTAAATTTTGAGCCGTTTTTTCTATTGCCGCTACTATATCAAATTTTGGAACAGTTTTTGGGGTTTATTGCAAAATTTAAACCTTTTGATAGGACAAGCCTGTCTGAAATGGACAAAAGTCAATATTTCAAACGGGGAACACTTTAAGATCTATTTTAACAAAAACAAAACTGATAAACAGGGAGCAGAATTCAAAAAACTGTATTTACAATATCCCGTGCGAATGTGATAAATGTTATGTGGGTGAGTCATTCAGACCTTTCAGTGTGAGGTTGGATGAGCACAAGAATTACATTAGATAGAATGAAATTCGGAAATCAAAGATTTGTGAACAAGCTTGGGAAAACGGACATAGAATAAACTGGGACTCGGCAAAAATTTTAACAAAAGAAACAGATACCAAAAGAAGAAAAATTAAAGAATCAGCAATAATCTTATTAAATGAAAATAAGTGCGTATCGAATTGTTCTGTAGATATTTGTACAACCTGGCTACCAATGTTAAAAGAAGAACTTAACAAACTCAACATTATCTAAAAGAAAATATCATCAGTTCTATGTTCTGTGTAAGTAGTAAGTATCTATGGAAATAACATAAACAGAATCTTAAAGCTGTGTATTTGACATACACAGCAAAATAAGAGTTTTTCCAAAAAGAAGCTTTGAAAACGGAAAGAGGTTACTTTCCGAAACGTGAGCAAAATACATTAATTCTGTGTTTATTCCGATTTATATTATTTGCAAAACATAACCTCTGACTATTCCTTTGGCGTAAACGTCACGGGCGCAGAGGCTTTTTTCCAATAATTCTACTATTTTGTAGATTCGATGATTTGTTTTTGAAGAGGATAATAATACATGTGGTAGAAAACCCAAATAATAGGGAAGAATATTCGTCGAATACCACAAATAACTTTCAGACAATATGTCCCTAAATATTAAAAATTTCATAACTCAGCTATTTTATAAGCTAGAGAAAAACTTGAAAAAAAAGTATTGTTTGTCCTTTAACGGCCTACAAATATTTTCATAGAATGAGCGAGTATTTTATTAAATGAAAAAATACAAACCCTCAAGAAGTAATTTTTAATATTAACTAATTGTTACACTATTAATAAACAATTTATTACAGTTTCTTAAATTTATATCGAAGGCACATTCTTTGGCTTTAATTTGTTTTTTAAGGCTAGAAAAAATGTTTTCTTCAGCGGCGCGCGCAAGCCATTTTTTCAATATGGTGGCTAACGCTTAATTTGGATTCTTCGAGCCTTTTAGTACGTTATTATACGTATCAAAAACTACATATTCTGAAAAATTCAGCTCGGCACCTAAAATGTCTAGGTTAGGCCTATTTTTTCCAATTACGACACCCTTTTTACAACCATAGTACCTTTTCTGTCACTAAAAGTTAAAGTGTAATACAGATGCTCTGAGTGCATAAAAGTGCAGCGAGCTCAGAAAGCTACGCGAACCTGCAGTTTTACGCTATGACGATGCTCGCTCGAACATGTGATGCAATAGTGTGAAAGGTGCACATTAGAAGCACGTGGCGATTTAGTCAATCCACCCCCACTTTTCCCCAATTAGCAGCCGACAATCGCCTGAAGTGCAGAAAATGTGTTTATTTAATAAGCGGAAAGTGGAATAGTGTCTGGTCTGTCCCCCATTTGGAAAGCGATCTAGCCATGGCAGTAGTAAAATACATCGTCTGCGGCCAACGAAATGGATCGATGGCTTCGGCTCCAACCTGACGGCTTGTACTAGAGAAGTCTCAGCGTCCCGACGCCCAGCCAGGCCTGCTATGATGTTAACAGGCCTCTCGAAAAACTGATAACATCGCCACATAGTCTAAGAACTGTGCAGACGGGATTTTTCATCAAGGACGCGTGAAGAGATCCTTTTGAACAACAAATTAGAATTATGCTGCGGACATGCGGGCACAAAAGGAAGAGGTGTGAAGGTTGTTTTATCTCGTGTGTGAATGAACGTTTTCAAGCGGGAACGTCGAGCTAATTGTTCGCTGGAAGGTTAATTGGTTGCATATTGGTAGTTCTCTAGCCCAGGGATTAATTAACATTTATATTTCTTTATATATAATAATAATAAATGGATTTTATTCAGTGAAATAATCTACAAAATTAATAGAAAAATATTTAAAGGCGAAGATTAGGATGTAATCCTGTTCTGCCACTTAACCCTAACAAGAGTTCAATTAACCCAGCCTAAAACTATAGAATATTTAAAAAATGCCTACATATACAGCGTGTCCCATTTTATTTGGAACCACCACTATAAAAAGTTTATTTAATGTCCTATTTAGTTAATTTTAAATACGGCTCTTTGAAAAGCGCATCTTTTTGTTATATTACATTTTACAAAACATAATAGCTGCCACCAGCACTTGGTAGTAGAAAAGATGTTAGGCTGATGTCTGCCTGGGTGGCATTGACTTGGGGCAGGCAGCAAAAGGGGGAAAATACTTGACACAACCACACGTATGAGCCCCAAAGTAGAGCGTGCGGCTAGCCCTGAAGGACCTCAGGGTCTAGTTAAGACCAACGTACTGCCTAGAGCAAATACAAAAGAATGTCCAATATATTACAGTTTATTAGATACAGAGCAGATATTACAAGAGATATATATATTTTTTTCAGGTGCTTAGACCTTTCCCTTCTCACACAGGAGTCGATACAGCAGTGCAGATATTATTATTAGTGAAATTTAGGCCACATTAAATACTAAGTAACGGTATTAAATTTACCACTTAGTAACAATAAAAGAGGTCATATACATACAACTTTCCCAGGTGTAGCTACAGGTGGGTTACATCTTGAAAAAGGTATTTATTTTATAAGGCAAAATTTGTTAAATTTGAAGTTAAGTAAGTTAAGTTAAATCACGAAATGGGGCAAAAAATTAATAATAAATGAAGCGGTTGTCATAAATAGCTGAAGGCTCGTCTGCTTGCGTTCCAGGAGTACGCTCCACAGGTCTCCCAATCGAAGTGGTGTTACATAAAAAGTTCATCCTGAACCGGATTTTCAGTTCTTGGCCCAAAACAAGAAATCCAGAGTTCTAGGCCCAAAAGAAGAAACCTAATGAGGAGGAAAATACATATTGTAAATAATGCTTAACATCGTTCATGCTACAGGGAGCAACTGGGTTCGTTACCATTTTTCTAAGGGTCCTAATGATTCTGTTGAGACTTCTATATACAAATAACCAGAGGCACAGACTCACAAAATGGATAGTAGATGCCAGGACATACGCGTTAAAACCCAGAATTAAAATTAATTTACCTAGAACAGCAGTGACTGCGGTGAGCAATTTCAAGTGCCTAAAAGAAAACTAATTGTGGCGTTAGGGCTGATTAATGAAGGCGTAATGGTGGGCATGCCTCTTACATAGACCATAAAATCCCACGAGGGTAAGTTTCTCTCCATATATAAACCTCAAAATTCACCAAAAGCAACACACAATGGTGGAGAATAACTTCTGAAAGGCTATGTCTTCCGGACAATCAAAAAGATTGAGGCTTAAAGTACAGCCAAAATGATTCCAGGCACTTTTACCGGTGGTCAGCCGAAAAAAGATAGATAAGAGCCGCACCAAAGAGAAAAAACGCACAGTGTTCTCATAGCCGTGCAGGATTGACTTCCTAGCAACTTGAAATAATAACTAAACCATTGCTGGACAGTCCAAAAGGTATTTAACAATATCTCCGGTGTCAATAAAATAGTTACAGATATAAATAAACAAACTTGAAAGGATGACTGATAATAATTATTAATAATTACATAGAAATTCAGGCACGTCCCTGGATAGCCGCAGATACTACAGAATTGTACTCTGAGTGTTGGTAAGGTGAACAGAAACTGAAAAGTCCCTAAGTGGACTAGGCAAAACCACACATTCAATTTATAAATTACAAGATTATAGTGACATAACCCCGAAAATACACTGCACGAAATAATCTTGTAACATAGCGTGGGCTACTATGATTTTCTCTGGGTCAGAAAATGGTGAAATCTTATTAGCGTTTTTTTTTAAACTTCAAATCTGAGTGCGCCACTGGATTCAACAGCCCCGTAAATGTATTTGTACCAAATTTAGTTGAAAAAGTCGTGTTTTGGATTTTTCTTGATGTCTTGACTGAAATAACTGTTAATTGAATGATTCATTATTAGTAATGCTTAATTTAGAATTTTTTACTATGATGACTAACAAACAAATAATTAAAAAGTAGCGACACAAAAACGTTTACCTAAAAATATTATAAAATAAATAAACAAATAGAACAATTATGTAGGTTCTCTCTACTAAGTCACTTTCAACGTCTATACATTTATATATCCTCTCACGATTATTACGAGTGACATTACTAAGTTTTTCCCTCGAGATTTCTTGACAAGCTAGTTGTAATTCTGTCACATAGTTTCTGCCTATTTTGTGGTCGAGATTTATAAACTTTGCTTTTAAGAGTACCCACAAATAAAAATCAAGAAGTGTTTTATCCGGCAACCTTGGCGGCCAGGCTATCAATGGACTACTACGTCCAATCCAGCTATCGGAAAAATGGTTGAGACAGATCCTAACAATTACTGCATGGTGTAGGGTAGTCTTCCGTGCAGGTTTTGAATCTCGTTCCAAAACTGATTTCTCAAGAACTGCAGAAAATTTAAACTGTTTAAATTTTCATTAAAAAAATAGGGACCAATTAAGCGCTCGTTCAAAATACCACACGACATTTATTTTTTATTAATGTGACTTCTGCAATTTATTACCCACTTGAGATCTACTCAAAATCTACAATCCTGTGAGAAAACCACACCATTTGTGGTGAATGTAGCCTCATCGCTATATATGACATTTTTTAAATTCTTTTAATTTATATATTTATTTATAAGATATATTCGCTAAACCACGCTACGCTGATGAGGAGCAATAACACTGAAACACGTGTCCGTAGCTGCATTGTTGTTTTTCTTGAGGTATAAGGCAATAACTTGTTTCTTTATTTAATTATTTAGCCTCATAAACCCCCATCAAATTTTAATAATCTCTATTTTTTCTTGAAAAGTTAACTTTTGCGCGGGTATAATTATGATAATAAACTGGAATATAAATAAGCAATATCCACTCATCAACAATGAATCATTCATTTGACAGTTATTTCAGTAAATACAAAATCCCATGCAACAGTTAAATTTCTTCGGCAATTTCTGAATTTTTATTTCTCCCAGGAAAAATCTAATAATACGACCTTTTCAACGAAATTTGGTACAAACATATTTGAGGGGTTGCTGAATCCAGTGGCGCATTCAGATTTGGAATTAAAAAATCGCTAATAAGATTTCACCATTTTCTGACCCGAAAAAAAATTAATAGTAAGCCACGCTATTATGTCTTGTAAAATTTAATATAAGACAAAGATGCGTTTTTCAAAGGTCTATATTAAAAATATATATAACTAAATCGGATATTAAGTAAACTTTTTATAGGCGTGGTTCCAAGAAAAATGGGAGACGCTGTACATAAAACAAATGAACAAGTGTGACTACATTATCACAAATTTCATTCATATAATACTATCTATCTTTTACTGTTTATTTAATATAATTTTCGCAGCTCGTATTTAAATTTAGCAATTTTTGCAATACATTATATATTAGCACCCAACAAATTTGATGTTTTGTAGAAGCTGAAAGAATGTTTATAGAACATTTTTTATAAAACAAGATTGTTGATATAAACATTTCTAAAACATTTATGTAACGCTTATAGACGCGAAATGGGCACAGTTTATAAAACAATGTAATTCTTTAATTTATTTTATTATGGTTCTCACAGGTGTTATAAAATAATTGTATAAACGTTTACATAGAGTTTTAGAAAATTTTGTTATTATCTTCATTGCTACTTTTTTGTTATGTGCAGCAACAACAACAGAGATTATTCATTTTTTAAATGTTTTTGAAGACAATAATAATTCTCAAAATAGTTCTAAAATATTATAAAGGTAGCTAGATTCTATGTGACTATATATGGGGGTGTAACTAACAACATATTTAGTGGAATATGAGATAAAAGTTAACTGATTAAGACTTCGTTTCGCCAACAGCAAAGCGATTTTGGACTGCGAAGGAAATTTTTCTGTGAAATATGCGGTACATATAGAATGAAATTTATGAGCGCCCTAATAATAACGAATATTTATCAAAATAAAAAAAAAATTAAAATAAATTTTTTTGTATTTTATTTTTTGTGGTGTTGCACCAATTGTGTTTCGCAGCTAACGTATTTCACAATAATAGATTATTGCTAAAATGCTTATATCACAATAATTTTTATTTTTGAACTACTTTTATTTTAAAGTCCAAAATGGCCGCTATACAAATAGTTCAAACATGATAACATTATGGCGTCCATCCTATAAAGCATATTTATAATTATAAAAACACTTATAGAACAAAGATATTTTACGAAGAACTGTTATATATCAATAAAATGACAGTCTCCGACGCAGTGCTTATGGAAGTTTAAAAAATATATTTGCTCCGGAAAAGCATCTTATAAAACATATATACAGCAACATGTTTTAATATTTTACAAAAACTCCATTTGTAATACGGCAAATTTGTATCTAAGGGATCTTTTATTCACTTGTTTCTTAAGAGTCGAAATAAATATAATGATTGTATGTTTGTCTTTAATCCAGGTAGGTATGGAATATTGTGTACCTACATATATAGGTTTAACTTTAGATGTGAGACATTCGTTGATGGGCGCATAAATACCTACCCATGTTCTATAAAAATGGTAACGAACATATTATAGTCTTTATAGACAATGTTTAGTTTATCAATTAGTTCAATTAGTTTATAAATGTTTTATGACAGCAATGCGTGCTTCCTTTATATAACAATTGTTTAGCAGTTACAGCAGAATATAATATGTTCCCTGAAATAATATGTGTTATGAAGAATCCTAATAAAATTGTTTTATTTTTGCTTAGCTAAACTTTTACAGAATAGTTTTATAGACATTCGTCAATTGGCCAATAAGTGCTAGGGGTCATTATTATAAATCAATTTTGTTCCGTCAGCTAAAACATCTTATAATAATTTAATTATAAACGTTTACAAAACAGCGAAAACCAAATTCTACAAAATGTTTTATAATTTCGCTGTAAGAACATTCTTAGCACTTATTTATAGGATAATTTAGTTGTGAATACTAAATAATCACCTTGGCGGTTTTAATAAAACAAAATAGCTTTTGCAGAAGTAATGCCATTGTAATAAAATAAAATTATCCTATTATTTTAAACGTATAGAACAACTTTGTTAGTTGGGCAGGTAATTTATTATATAATTTACAAATATTGTACAAAAAAAATTGTTCGCATAACGAAGGTTTAATCGCTGCATGTTACGCCCATGGTTTTGCATGAGTAATGATTAGTTTTGCAACTGACCTTACAATCACAAGCAATTATATTGAGTAATACATTAGGAAGAGCTTTATCAGTCCTTATCGGTACCAGTCCTTTAACTGTTGTTTGCTGTCATGGCAGTAAACAATAGATAATTCCGGCTCATAATCACTTTTTATTATCAATATTGAAATTTTTATAATGAATAAGTACACGTATACTTGTGCGCGCATACGTATAATACCGAAAATGACGGGAAATCACCGCGCGCATGTATATACCAAAAATGATAAGAAAATCGGCTAAATTAAGAGAAAGTTAGTTTTTAGTTACATCACGCGAAAGTACATAAAAAACCTTTAATTTGGTAAAAATAAAATTTCGTGCGACCATTTGAAAATTTTGTAGAATTTGGATTAAAAGAGGGTTCTCCAACTTACTCAGTGCAGAAAACTCAGGTCTTTCTTAGTTTCACCAAAATAAACTTATTTTTCTATGTCACGTTGTTCCATGTAAAATTTTCTCTCAAAATCTATATTTACTCTACTAGAGGTTGCGTTTTCTAATTTCGAGAATCTGACGAAGGCGCCACTGTTAGATCATATACTGAGGAACATACAAAAAGCTTTTTTATATCTCTAACAATTTTCTAATTCGGAGGAAACGTTCAAACAAACAAATTTATATACAGTTTAAACTGAGAAATTATATATTTTTTTAAACTTTTCGAAATTGACTAACAAAATATGAATATTATTATACCTCAATTAAAGACAACAAGACATTAAAGTAGTATACCAAACATCGATTTGGTAAAAAGCGAAGGAACACTGCCAAGAAAATGCAACATAATATAATGTCAATATTTAAGAAAAAAACAGAATGACCATGACGTAACAACTCGAACAGGCATTGTAAGCAGACGAGAACCCCCAAGAATAGAGCGATTTAAAAACTAGGTACAAATATTATGCTCGTCGCAGGTTAATTGAAATTTTTATATAATTTTTGAACACATTCATAGGCAATCAATTTTTGCATGTTGCTAAATAGGGGGGAACCGAGCCGTCTGAGAAATGCTTGTAAAAAGAGGTCTATACCAGTCGAGGACCTAAAAAAACTGAAAATGGTTTCCTGTAGAAAACCATCTGCAGCATTAAAATTTTGAGGTCGCGTTGAAATTCGGAATTGCGAATACCCCTTAAAAGTCAATTTTACCCCGAAATCGAGAAATCGGAAACACATATTTTTTAATACTTCTCAAGCCATATCTTCGTTATTAAAAAAGTTTTCGAAGCAATTTTGGCTATAACCTGATGCTATTAAATTGTGTTCCATTGAGCCGTCTTGAAGAAAATTACAGGTTTATAAGACCTTGTCATTTTTGTGTAGTGATATTTTGAGCAATCGAGGGGCGACTGTTGCTTATTGAAATTTAAGAAGAAGTCAGCGACAACATTTCGCCCAAAATACCATAATTGTTTTTAGTGAAAAAATTTTGTCTCTAACTTCAATACAAAATAAGTTATAGTAAGTTAAACCCAAACGTATTTTGCGCTCTCTCTGCTAATCTTGCCGTATTAAACAATTAGGATTGCACGTACTGTCTGTTTTTTTTTTCATTGTCGACGTCCGACAATACCATTACGCATTAAAATAGAATAATTAATAAACAGTATTGCTTTGGGAGTTTCGATAAATATTACCAAAGTATTACTGATACGTAAATTAAAATAAAATATAATACCCGTCTTAATTATGTTATTTTAAATATATGTAAACAAGTTATTCTCCAAAATACCGTTTAATATTTAGTAGCCCAATAAAATTGGAAAATTTGGATGAAATAATTCAGAGCGGGCTGAAATTTTGGGAACGGGCTTATTTTCTGGTACTTTTTAACATATTAAAAGTCCCCACCCATAGGCACCGGCGGAGGGGAGGGGGGAGAAAATAGGTGGAAAAATCGATTTTTCGCAAAAAACTCGGAAAATATCAACTTGACTGTAAAATATGTACACAGGAAAATTATAGGTAATGAAAATCAGCACAATTTCATTTTTTTTAACTTCGTATGACCTATTGGAGCCGAGATAGATTTTTTAAAATTTTGACAGTTTTGCGACGCAGTGGAAACGCGCGCGTTCTTCGCTGAAATCTCAAAAATGATCGTTCGGATCGCAAAATGTTTCAAATGAAAGTTGTAGAGAATTCCATTACAAACAATTTCCTTTTATTTTTTATTTCCCTTTGATCAATATTGGCAGAGATATGAATTTTTAAATATCGTTATAGCACGCTAACAGAACACTTGTTTCATGATAAAATTGATAAAAACTCTAAAACGATAGATCGTACGTATATAGTGTATCTAATGAAAGTTAAAGACAATCAAATTTTGAATATGTTTATGTATGTACAAAATCGTTTTGATAACAAGTGAATATTCATTTTCAACTGCATTTCGACAAATAGCTATTTTTCATTGACTTTAGGCAATAATGACGCTAAAGGTTTTTTGAAGAGAATTAAATTATCTGTAAAATAAGCTCCAAGTGACCTTAATACGCTGAATGGTTCACGAGTTATAGATGTTTAAAGCTACGAGCAAACATTTCTTTTTTATTATAAATTAAGATTTCCCCGCAAGCACTATGCATAACAATTTTTTTAAAACTGGTTTTGACCCATTTTTATTAGTTTATATACATATAAAAGTAATGCAATAGCATAAGTCGTTTGCAAGGTATATTTTCTTAAAAAAAATTTCTCGAAAACTGTTTTTGTTCAGAAAAATTGAACCAATATCTTTTTTTAATTCCTTTTTTTTGTATATATCATCGTTTCTTTTGATTTCACAACAAAATTTCATAAGATCCAAATGAAGGCTTACAAAATTTCCTACGAAATACATTTTTTCTTGTATGATTTTCAGTAAGTAGCGACAAGGAACTGACGATTGAAAATGCGGTTGATTTTAAGTTATTCTGTAAGCATTTATGAGTCGTTTTATACTGGGTCCATATTTAAAAAAAATGTTATGCGCAGTTTTTGCAGGAAAATCTTAATTTAGAATTAAAAAAATGTTTGCTCATATCTTTAAAAAGCTGTAACTCGTGAATTATTCATCGTATGAAGGTCACTTAGAGCTCATTTTACAGGTAATTTAATTCTCTCCAAAAAACCTTTAGTGTCATTATTGCCTAAAGCCAATCAGTCAAAATGCAGTTGAAAATGGCAAATTTTCAAGTTTTTCCATTTTATCTCCATTCACTCGTTATCAAAACGATTATGTACATACATGAACATATTCAAAATTTGATTATCTTTAACTTTCATTAGACACACTATTTGTGTACAATCTATCCTTTTCGAGTTTTTATCGATTTTATCATGAAACAAGTGTTCTGATAGCGTACTATAACGATGTTTGATAATTCATATCTCTGCCAATATTGATCGAATGGAAATGAAAAATAAAAGGAAATTGTTCGTAATCGAATTCTCTACTACTGTTATTTGTAACATATTGCGATCCTAACGATCATTTTTGGAATTTTAGCGAAGAACGCGCGCATTTCCGTTACGTCGCAAAACTGTCAAAATTTCAAAAAAATCTATCTCGGTTCCAGTGGGTCATACGAAGTTAAAAAAAAAAAATTGTGCATTTTTATTACCTATAATTTTTATGTGTAGATATTTTGCAGTAAAATTGATACTTTCCGAGTTGTTTGCGAAAAAATGATTTTTTTACCTATTTTCTTCTCCCCTCCCCTCTGCCGGCGTCTACGGGTGGAAACTTTTGATATGTTAAACTACAACAAAATAAGCCTGTTCCCAAAGTTTCAGCCCGTTCTGAATTATTTCATCCAAATCGACAAATTTCGGAACATTTTATTGGGCTATAGTACATTTATTAACGTCTGCAGATTCATTGTTGGAAAAATTATTTTGCTAATACATTATGGATGTAGTTAAGTAATTATTATATGGGAGAAGTAATATGTATATTATAATATCAGATATTAGACAAAATAAACATTCTTGTGCAAAATTTGATTATAAACACCGCATCAAACCTTGGAAAACAAAAGCTTAAGTTGCAGTTTACTTATTTATATTACATTAAAGTTATCAAATTAGAAATAGAGATATTGTCCTTGATCTTAAAAATTATAACGTTGCATCCAAATTTTTATTTTGATCTGAATTTAAAAATAAGCATGTGTCTATCTACTTTTAAGAGTAATTTAGGTGATATCGATTATACGTGAAAAATTTCGAAACCAATTCTACCCTCAACTCACTTCGGTATAACCTTTTTGCCAAGTATGC
This sequence comes from Leptura quadrifasciata, assembly GCA_963675555.1. Lineage (NCBI taxonomy): Eukaryota > Metazoa > Arthropoda > Insecta > Coleoptera > Cerambycidae > Leptura > Leptura quadrifasciata. Next base: position 22,479,679 of record OY776680.1, on the reverse strand, counting down.
TGCAAAACGTACCTTCCATCTTGCTTCTCTACCACCAACAAGCTAGGCCGCCCGACAGCATTCATATAGAACTTACCATCAAGTTCAACAGTGGCTTGGTATGCAGAAAATTCACTCGATTGGGGGTGGAAAAAATCCAGAGATGGCCTGATTGCCATAACTACGCAGAAAGAACCTGCTCCAGCTAACCTTCTCAATTGCATTTCTTGCAAATGTCAAAAAGGTTATGGTTCCGAGTGCAGTTGCCGCAAAGCGGGTTTGTAATGCTCCAGAATGTGTGCTGTTTGCATGATGACCATGATGACGAACTTTACGTGCTCCAGAACATAAATAGTGTTGCTGAGGATGTCATAGAAAATGCCGAGATGTCGAATGATGATTGCGCCGGTTCGTCGGGCCTTTGATTTAGAGTCGGAACTGTAGATTAAGCCTACTGGGGATACCACATAAAAACGCGCCGATTTCTCTACCTCGTAGGTGGCGTGGAACGAGAAAAATATCACAACCTACAATTTTTTTCCACATATAGCGTCGCCATCGGTGATAAAACTTTGTCTCGCTAACGTCGTGCAAACATTGCCAATAGTTGGTGAAACAATTGCTTTATATTTATTACACGATGGGAAAATTTTCCAAATTTGAGAACCTATATCTCTGTAAATATTAATCGTACAAAAAAATACTCCAGAACTAAATTGTAGATAATTATATAAGGAATAATTTTGAATAAAGGTATTTTTTTCAATAAAACGTACGGTAAGGAAGATATGGCTAATTCTCTAATTTCATGCGCCATTTTTACAAAATGGCGTCGCGAGCGGCGTGACGCCGTGTTCACAAAATCAGGTGGTCATTAAGTACCTCAGGATCTAGGTATGTGCCAAGTTTCAAAACTTCCCGACCTTTTCCAAGATCAATTATATTCATTGACTGGAGTAACCGAAAAAAGTAAGCTAGCGATCTACTGAGCATAAATATTGTATACAAACTTAATTGATTGTTACCATTGTAATTTCACTCATCTGTCTCCAGATAAGATAGGAAATAACAGTTTCTTCAACCCCATTTACTTCATACAATTCGCTTACCTGTTTTCTGTGTTTAAGAACCCCTCTACACTAGAGCGATGAACTCGGGTCGAGTGGATGCAATTCAAAGCGTTTCTTTTAATGCGATATAGGTGAAACACATAAATATCTTTCTTACACACGGCTCGTTGAACACAAAAGTCGAAGGAGATTGTCAAAACAGACATTAGTGCCGGAGTAATTGTGTACTTGTAAAATAATGTCCTTACTTCAAGTGATGTAAAGAACGTGCTGTTATTTGAGACTCAAAGAATCAGCTATAACTGCATTATCAAATTATGACAATCTAATTAATTTTCGAGTTTTACTGACCACATTAACTTTCCCTGCCTTCAAAATGAACCATCGTTTCATCGTACACGAATGGCAATAAATCGGACATAAAATATTATCACCCATTTCAATGATATTTAGTATATAGCCATTTCTATGTACCATTTACAAGACAAGCGTTATTACAGAAGAAAAGCACGGAGTTTCTGTTAGTACTTTATCGTGTTATAATATAGTAGAGTGCCCGAGCCCTCAGAATGTGTCATTCTGTTGGCACCTTAATTTGAAAATGTACTGACCATCATAACGCATTTCTAATATATCATAGGCAACAAAAATTGTGGTTGTCAAAAAATCGTCCTGTGCAGAGGGTGGATGGGGTGAAATTAATAAATAACACCCTAAATATTTTTATTGCATAATTTGATCCTCTGAAATGGATTGAACCTTGTCTAAAGAAATCTGTATGTATAAATGATTTGAGATACTTAAAATAATTTATTTCCAATTTAGATTTACATGTGTTTAAATGGGAATGCCGCCGAGAAAAGTGCTGTTATTCAAAACTTGTAATGTTGCAATTTCTGATTTTCGTTTAACTCGCATTATCTCCGAAATTAGTAATTTTTATAAAAATACTCTTGAAACAAAAATTATGGTCCGCTCTTTCAGGATGCTGCCGATTTTTATTTTTTTCAAATTGAAGCAGCGGTTACTAAGAAAATGAATATTTAGATTGCCGATTCACGCAAGCGGGACACGAAACGCTTACTACACCTCCTTGTTCGAGGTGTAAAATAGCTTGCTGATAGAAACCAATGCAGTATTTCTAAAGAAATATTATTCACGCTTTATTAATTGGTTCTAAATGAATTGTAATAATCTGCAAATCTGTGGTTACATTGAGTGTGTAAAGGTTGGAATAAATTCGATAAAATCATTAAAAAGCAATCGATAATAAATCGGTTACTAAGGCAGATTTTTAAATATAGTCTTCTATTTTACATACACAAAAAAATTCTAAAATTTTTGAAGAACATGTAAAAGCTTATTTTTTTATAAATGTTTTGTTATAAAAGTTCTGAATATTATAATGAAGAGAAATAAAAAAACAATATTATTATTCGGTACCTATCTGATGTCTGAAGAGGTTTCTTCATCGCTACAATTTTCTTTGGCAAGCTGAGTACTATTCTGATAAGTTACCGGTTGTGCCATACTCTTGCAGGATGCTATGCACGGAATTTTCCTCTTTTTACAAGAGCACTGGCGACCGTTACAAGCTTTAAATATAACTTTCGATAATTACGTTACTGTTAAAAATAAATAGAAACTATATTGCATTGGCAAGTGACGAGACAAATAGTTTCGCTTGGTGGTAGAGAAGGTAGTACGGTGAGGACAGGGACTAATTTTTCGTCCACAATTATCCATCCACATTCAATCGGGTCCAACAAATTTAACCGTGGGTTTAAGCAGTTTAACCAAATCTACATTTGGTAGTTAACCCTAAGGCAATGTTGTCTTAGACTAGCCTTGGTCTGTAGAAGCTTATTTATAGTTCGGCACTATGCTAAAAGATCTCGTAGTTGATTAATGTGCTTAACTACTCCATTTTTACTATATAAACGTATTGCAAATGTCTCTAAATACTTCTTCGCTTAATTGGGCCATTCCTACATTCTTTAATAATTCTTTGCAAATACCTACAAATTGGCTTGTAGTGTCGGAACTTGTCATCGCATGAAACGCAGGAAGACTGTGCAGTAATTGGTTGCCCAAATCTCTATATTATGAACTATAATGACACGTCTAGAATCATTTGTCCCTACTCTTAACCAGATTTCCGAAGCAAGTTCATTTTTGAAATGCGCCAGTAACACCAAGACATCGGTTTCTTTGTAGTCTATTATTATCCGAAATAATCCTTCATTTTTAGTAGATAAAAGGTGCAATAATATCCTGGTGTCTGCTTCTTCATGCGATGAACACAAATATTGATCATCACACATATAATTAGTTTTGTATTAATATATATTATTATATATCATTAAATCCATCGGATGTACCAAATTTGGTAACATTATTACTCTTAGAATATTCATAATATTATTTAAACAAAAAATTTGCTAGTTGACCTTTGTTATATGCAGAATGGATAAATAAATGCCACTGTTGGGGTAGAAGAGTAGCTGGGTTATCGATGATTTATTTTACTGTACTGCACTGCACAAATTAAGAGAAACCCTATAGCTAAAACTGCTGCCCAAGGAATCACTACTTCCACACCTAGATTTTGTATCTAAGTCTTATACACACTAAATCCCAATTTAATTTTTTACTCGCTATTTTAAGTCGCTATCTTTTGTCGTCAATTTCACACAGGTAATTATGTATAATTGCAAGTTTAAAGTTGCAATTATAAAAATATTTTTACTATGTCCTCTCTACGCCTTCGTATATAACACTGTTCGCGCATAATTTTTTTTTTAACATTTATTTAACGTCGGTCTATTTCCGCTACTGAGGCTTATCACCGACGCCTGTAGACGAGCCACCCCCAACCAGGAATTATACCGAATCTCTTCCCTTAAGAAGAGTAGGGATCTCTTACTTGTCTAACATTTAATTAACAAGGGTCCGACGGCTTTACATCCCCTCCGAAGGATGGTATATCACCTACACAACCCTCGCCTAAGGCTGCAGAGCTTCCGCGCATACACTGACATACAAGCCGCTGGAAGATATGTGAGGCGAGGATACGGTCTTCTTTGTGAACACGGAAACGACCCTCTGTTTGTTAAATAAAAAATCTGGAACGGTGGGGGTTTAGAGCTGAGACCCCAGAGGGCGTTCGTGCACATTATGTATCATTTGTTTTTTATTAGCACTGTTTTGATTTTTACAGCTATTGCAGGGTCAACGGCTACACCCTGTATATTATTATTCTTAAAAAAAAATAACACTATGGTTTAAAGGATACAAAATTATTTATTAAACGATATTGAACAGAGTTGAGAAGAATTTATTTTAATTTACAAGTTTCTTTTGAATTTGAAACTAATCGACAACAGAAATTCTGTCTTAAGTTGCTTCTAAAATAGATTTGAAAAATGTTAAAAAATAATTAAAATTGGGAAAAAATTCACTTTGACGATTGAGCCTCGTAGGCGAAGAGAAAATAGAAAAGGGGGCCACTTAGGGCGAAGTATTTTGCTATAATTAAAAATAAAAAGGGGGCCACTTAACGCGAAGTGTTTTTTAATACTAGTAAGGGGCCACTTAAGGCGAGGTCTTAAAACTAACCTTTTTAAACAGGTTTCGGCCTGGGAAGCTAGAATTGAACAGCTTGTCACGAAAAGATTGCAGGAACTGGGAATAAGAAAGCCTAGCTAGACGGAGGTATCTACCTTTTGAGAAGTTTCATTTGCCGCGCCCCATCGAGTTTCGCATCCCGTTTTAAAGATCGGGAAAGGCTTGGAATCGCTCCGTGCGGGCGAGGATGAGTCATCGATTGCGACATGTTGCGCAATACTGGAAATTTTAAGATTTCGAAGATGAAAGTTATATAGAAAAATCGGCAATGAAAACAGGAATTTATTAAAATTAGAATGAAAGTCGGATCTATTTTGGTTTAGAAGTTATTAGAGTTTTTATTAGTGAAATCTGACGCGACCCCGTAAAGTATTAACGGAGGTCCGATGTTTAAAAGTTGAAACAATATGATAATGTTCCCGATAGGTGCGTAGTGTCTGAAGATAAGATATTAAAATGTTCCTAACGGGTACGAGTCGAGTTGACCCGAGATATTGTATGCTTGTATGCTATTATACGAGGAGTGATCAAAATTGGTGAAATTTAAAATAACAATCGAATTGCGGAAATTTGATGAAATGAAGTATACTATTACTATGGTTTGGCTGCAGCATGAAAAGTCCTCAGGGCTTGCCTAATAGTAAAATTGTTTTTTGGTAGATAACACGGTTTATTAGAAGCCAGATTTTGCTCAATAAATCGAGAAACGGCTTGAGATAGGTATAGGAATATACTAACAAAAATTACTCAGAATTGGGTGTAGATTCTAATATAGAAAAATATACAGGGTGTTCCATTTAAAATAACGAAGGTGTTGTCAGATTTACCGATATTTAGTAACGCCTTTGTCGATAATATGTTAGACTGACCAAGCATACTTGGAATCCAAATTTTCAAAAGGATATGTTTACCCGTTCTCTATATACATCTAATACTTCATTCATTAAGAATCATATCTAATGGTTTCTAATGAAATAAAACCAGTTTCACACATCATCATTGAAACTACCATCTACCAACTTTTTTTTATATGAGCTTCCCTACTATTTTACTCCCTTTGAACGTTAAGGCAAATTAAAGAGAAAATAATCATTCCACAGCGATTCACTTGGTCGGCAACAAATAACTTTAGGCACTTCGAGAGCGCTATTAACTGCCGCTTTACGTAAAAATTGGAGCGCAGCGGGACCCAACGTCACAGAGATAATAAATTAAGCGTTAATTGTCTGACATGACAAGAAGGTGTGAAAATATTTTAATTTTATTAGTGTGCAACTTTGCATGATGTATAAATGCAAAATAGGTTATAATTAACTTATTTAAATTTCATTAGGCTCGTATTTTAATATTTATGATTTATTTATATCGGCAAATCAACAAATATTAATTACAACTTGTTTATTAATAGTTGGTTAAATATAAACCGTATCGATAATTTACATATCAATGTAAGGTGACATTCGAGAGCATAATCTATTAGCCGCGTCAATTTTTTTTCGTTAATTGGTTCGGTAAATAAGGCAAAATAGGTTTGCGTTGTGAAATAGACAGTATTAATAATTTGTTTTACGGTACAAAGGATTGATTCTTTTCACTCACCTCAGAAAAATACATTTAAGGAACTGATTTTTTCATCTCTAGTGGAAAAGAATGCATTTAACACTTTCGCTTCTCCCCCATGGAAAACCTCTTACGTCTGACCCTTTCTTTTGCAAAATTGCGATAAAGACATTTTAATTTTTTATTATAGTTGAATATTGGAATAATAAAGTTGAAATAACCAAGAAAATTAACGCTTCACTGGGGGTGAACATAGAGTGACCTCCAAAAAATACGATATTTCCTAAATTTTTACTACAGACATATTTATTTATTTATTTAATCTACAACTATTCAACAGATTACAGTAATCCAATTACAGAATGGGAAAAAAGAATATCTTAAGAAAAGGCGTAGAAAAATATAAATGCTAATATAACAATACAACAGGAATAACACTAATTAAAAGAATAAAATATTTTTTTTATTTTTATTTTTTTAAATTTTAAGTTGGTTACGACTGCCCAGACAGATATCCAATTATAGGGCAGGAATTTTACAAACATAAAAAGAAAACTAAATAACAACGAAAACTAAATAACTTAACTAAAGGTAAACAATTAAATGATAATAAAAATTAACAAAATAAGTCTATGATTAGTATAGTCCTAAGACTTGTAATCTAATAGTTTAGAAGCTACAGTTGTGCAGAATTGAGAACCGCATTTCGCATTTTGGATATACTAGTATTAAAAAATATCTATATTATTATATAAAGAATCATAATTGGAGCACATATGGTGCAGAGGAGAAAATAACAGCAAATTTGTTCTTGGTGCAGGCAAATAGAATAGAGACGAATGCGAGCGAGTCTGAAAATTAGGAACATGAAATCTAATGCAACTAAGAATTTCAGGGCAGTCAATAGTGCCATTTAAAATCTTAAAAAGGAATACAAGAGAGTGATACGGCCGACGTAGTTGAAGATCACTCGAGATGAATCTATGTAATAAGTCACAATGTGGAAACCTCTCTCTGGATAATTTCCAGAACTTTTGAACCAGAGGTATTTAAGAAAACGCCTCTGAGGTTTTTCAATGCTATATTTATGATTTTCATAACCAGGACTCCAGTCTATTGAAGCATATTCAAATCTTGATCTCACAAATGAATTAAAGAGAAGTTTCAGTGTGTTTTCGTTAAATTGTTTACAATTACGGATAATGTAGTAGCCTAAATTTTTGAAGGAATTAGCGGTGATTTGATTGATATGGCTAACAAAAGATAACTTTGGATCGAATATTACTCCTAGATCTTTGAAATGACCACAGCTCTTCAGTTCTGCATCATGAATTGTATAGATAAATTTTATTGGATTTTGTGCACGAGTGTATGTCATAAAGCTACACTTTGAGATATTTAACTGTAAATTGTTTACGCTACACCAAGACCATAGTTATACAAGATCGTTTTGCAAATCAAGACAGTCTTCTGCACTAGTGATAGATGTAAAAATTTTTAGGTCATCGGCATAAAGTAATGTTTTGCAGTGGAAACCAATGACGATATCATTTATAAAAATGTTAAAGAGCAATGGCCCAAGCACAGAACCTTGGGGAACCCCTGATGTCGCTGAGATATCCATAGAGCAAAATCCACGGTATTGTACATTTAGTCGTCTATTTACCAAGTAGGATTCATAACTTTCAGACAATATTTGGATTCAAAAAAGTTTAGAAAGTGCTCAGTTAGTCCAAATTCGAATAATTTGTTCAGCAAAATTCCGTGGTCCAGTCTGTCGAAGGCTTTAGAAAAAATCTGTATAAATGACATCTACTTGGCCCCCAGCATCCAACTGTTCAGCTATGAACTGAGCGATGCACACCAGATTGCTGGTGGTAGAGCGATTTGGCATGAATCCGTGTTGATCGAGGCAAATTTGAGATTTGACGTGATTAAAGAGAATTTCGTATATTTCGTTTTCAAATAATTTACTAAAATTGCACAATATTACTATTGGCCTATAGTTTTCAATAGCACATCTAGCATTTTTTTTGAATACCGGACAGACAAAAAATAGGACAACTTTTTTTCTAATGTAAATCTGTCTCTATTTGAATATGTAATGAGTAGCCGAAATAAAACAGATATCACTTTTAATTTACTTTTTATTTTAATGCTGTAGTTATTGCTATAGTAAATGATGGATGGTTAATGAGACAAATTGCACTGCGTTATAACATTAACAAAAATTTGGTGTGTAACATTTTAAGAAAGTGGAGAATAAACGGTACGATTAGTAGAAATCCTGGATCAAAGGACAAAGGATATCCTACTTAACAAGAAACTAAATATTAATATTTCGTTATTGCACCGTTTCTATTTATAGCTTCTATAAGTCTGTATGGCATAGAATTAAATAACCTTATACATACAATCATTAGTAATAATATTTTCCCATGCATTATTTACTATTTGCAGTAATTCTTCGGCATTCCGTGGTCTCACATTTCGTTTTTGGATACTTCTTAGTAGTCCTCATATTTCTTCCACAGGGTTAAGATCTGGACTATGACTGGGCCAGTTAAGAACATTGATGTTGTTATCTTGAAATCAGTTAGTTACGGTATGAGCATTATGAACGGAACAATTGTCTTATTGAAATTCAACTCATTATTAAGAAATAATTGTGACACAGAAGGGAGCATAATGTTGTCTAAAATCCTAATATACGTTTCACTATTAAATCGTTCCTCAATATGCCACAAAACACCAGGACCACGTGCCGATATCCAAGCCCACATATTGACGGAAAATCTACCACTTTTATCATTATTAGATATATATTTCTCATCGAATCGAGTATTCGGAGGGCGGTAAATACGAATACGACCGCTGTGTGTTGACTGGAAAGTTTTTTCGACTGTAAAGATTACATTGTTCCAAAAATTTACATCATGCGCTAAAAATTAAAGCGTAAATCCTACTCGAGCTTCTTTATGTTCAGCTTTAAGTAAGTATTTCTGTGTTGCGGCATGGCAGCGTAGCTCCGATTCTCTTTCTCGCCGGCGACCAGTACTACTCGATCCAAGAAAATTCGTTTCTTCAGCAGCCTGAATAACTGAGTCAAATGGATTTTCTACTAAAGCATTTACCAATTGTAAATCTTGTTGAGTTGATATCCTTCGTCGCCCTGATCCAGGATTTCTACTAATCGTACCGTTTATTCTCCACTTTCTTAAAATGTTACACACCGAATTTTTGTCAATGTTATAACGTAGTGCAATTTGTCTCATTGACCATCCATCTTCTGCTTTAGCAATAACTCCAGATTTAACTAAATCGCTTATATGAGGCATATTAGTTTTTTGCACACTTGCAATAAATTTAACTTTAATCGATGTATTCAATGCCATCTATCGGACAACGGATACATTTTATCCATATGACAATGACAAACTTTTTAATAGTGCTTAAAATAATCTTTAAAATGAGCAGTCTTTTGCACGTAAAGTGAGTGAGTTTTAACGAAAGAAAGAGGGACATCTAATATTTTTATTTTAAATCGATGTGTTTCATAAGTGCCAATTCCACCAAAATTAAAATTAATCGTATTCCGTCTAGATTTAACTTTAATATGAAGAGTTTATTGGATTCCAGCCGTTTGGCTGCTTTGAAATGCATACTTTTCAAAAATATCACGATTTTAAGAAAAAAAAATTTTCATTTTTAAAAAAACACCTTTTTTTCATAATATTTCAAAAATAATGAAAGATACGTAAAAAACTGTAATGATGAAAAATGTAGGTCTTTTTTTGACAAAAAAATTTTTTTCTTCTGTCAGATCAAAATTGACGGAGGTATGACTGTTTAAAGAGCGCGCGGTAGCGCATTCACAGTCTCTCTCGAGCCCTTTGACCCTTCACCGTTTCAAAATGGAGGGTTTTACACTACATGTCATAATGAAAAAAGTTGTAGCTCTTTCAATTACCTTTAAAATGGTTCTTTTAAAGTTGTGATAGCTTTAAAATTGAAGGAGTTATGGTCCAAAACTAAACTTTTTATATGGCATACGCACGAATACATACAAACGTTCATATATGTATATCCAATAAAATCCAATCCAATAAAAACTGCAGATCCACCTGCACCGCAAGATTTACTTAAAATGATTTTTTGCAACTGCAAAAAGGTTGCGGAGCCACTTGCTGATGCCGAAGAGTCGGTCTGTTTTGCAATGTAACTTGTGGAACATGCAGTGGAGATAACTGTCAGAATAGCCCTCCAATTGACCCAGAAGAAGATCTTGATTCCGACAGCAACTCCGATATTGAGTCATGAACGATTGGTGTAATAGTTTTTTTTATGTATTGTAATGCTCTTGTTGCAGAATTTTTTATAATTAATTACTAATTTAATCTAGTACATTTCCAGATAACTTGCAAGTTTATATTTTATTCAATAAAAAGTGTCTGATTACTTACTCTATAATTACATTATTTTTAATTGTATACTTAAACATATATTTTTAATGTTTTAATTTAGGGGTAGTTTTAAGGGTTGAAAAGCTAAACATATGATAGTCATTTTCAAGAACGTGGAACAACATTTAAATCATTTTGAGTTCATCAAAAGAAATTTTTTTATACAATTTTTAATTGAGGGGTTGTTTTTAAGGGTTGAAAAGGGGTTAAAAATATGATAATTAAGGTAGAGAACGTAAAACAATATTTACTCTATATTTAAATCTTTTTAAGTTATACAAAAGTATTTTTTGTAATTTTCTTCAATTTAGGGGTCGTTTGCAGGGGTTGTAAAGTTTTTTAGGGGTTGAAAATGGGTTAAACATGAGATAATTGTGTTAGAGAACACTTTACGATTTCACTCCTTATTATTAAATACATTTTCTAGCGATAAAATGGCTCAATGTTATTTTTTTCATTAAGGGGTCGTTTTCACCCCTTAAAAATAAAAAACGGAGGTTGGGTCAATATCACTTTTGAAGTTAAGGGTAAGATAAGCCTAATTCCAAAATTTCATGTAAATCGGTTCGTAGTAAAATATTTCGGAGGTAAGACCCTAGTTTTCGCTTCAATAACGGCACTATTAGTTGTAATTGGCATAAACACATAAGAATATCGATCATGTCACATTTAGCGTAAGCCATGCACAGGAAGTGTTAACTCCAATGTGTAGTTTCTTTTCTATTTACATAAATACATAAATGAATGTCTGTAATCAAGTTGTTGCAACAATGTTGTCATATTCTTGTCCCTTTGTAAAATTTTATTTCGGAGCCACTTTATTTTCGGTCTATTATGTTTATTCTGTATTGATCTAAAATTAGCACTATTAATCACTAATATCGTGGGTATTTTATTTGCCATTTAGGTAATGCTGGAGTTGCGTGTTTTTTAATCCCGGAAACAGCTGATAACTAATTCTATAGTTACTTACAGGGTGACACGATGAAAATTATTTATTAGTTCTGTTCGAATACTCTAAACAATATCGTATTACCTAAACTGTTACGCCTATAACGTTCATGTAAAAGGAACAGTCAGAAGCTATTTTTTACCAATCAATACAAATTATAACAAAAATAATTCATTTGTAAATTTTAGTCGGGATCCCTGTGAATCCATTACAATTACAAACTATCTGAGCATTTTAGTATAAACTTAAGTGCAAAATATTGTAAAAACCACGAATCTATAGACCAATTACCGACTTGGGTTTATTTAACTTCCACAAACATTTGCAAGTTTGATTGGGGACTTATCGACAAATCGTCGTTAGATGTAGATGTCAAATTTTTTTATGTGTAAAATACTTTTGATATGTTTTTTCCGCTTAAATCCCAAAATTTTGAAAGTAACAAAAATAGACGTACATTGGTTCACACAACCTTCTCCACATGACACTGAATTTTCTTCAAGATATTTATGAAGCAAATCCTTCTAATGTTTTGAAAGAATTAAAACCAACAAACGTAATTACAAGGACGAGCTATCAAAAGCAAACAAAAATAGCAAACGACAATTATATACTCTGTATAAGAGTCAACAGGAAGCTATATGGAACTTAATTAATACAACAAAAAAATGTTAAAATAAATCATAACCAATCATTGATTTTAATAATTGTTTTGGTAATATTGCTCAAAATTTAATAACCACTCATCAGCCCTCTAATGTTGACGCTGAACATTCTTTAAATAATTCTACATTAAACTGTATTGACGAGGAATTTACTTTTCATACAAGCAAGTACTCGATATAATCGAAAATTTTTAAAATACTAAAAATGCTTATGATATCGACGTAAAAGTGTTAAACAACATTAAATGTATTATTCTTCTTCCTTTCACAAAACTCACTTATCAATGTATCAGAATTAATAGCTTTCCGATAAGTCTTAAATTTTCTAAAGTAGGTACTTCCTATGTTCAGAAAAGATTGTTTGGATGGCCTTACAAACTACAGATCAATTTCAATTGTGCCTATATTTGAAACATTTTTGAGATTATACTTAAAAAGCTCAGCTGACAAATTATTTTCAAAATTGCAAATTGATTAATAACTGCCAATTTGGTTTTAAGTCAAATAGGAACAAGACACAAACGATTTTTAGCTTAAGTCAACTTACCCTAGACCCCGATTCATCTCACTTTTTAAAATTTTTAAGGGTTACCTTAGGCACAAAATTAACATGGGATAAACACACAGAAATATTATGCAAGAATGTGTCTAGGAGTATTTTCCCATTATGTAATCTGATAAAACATATCTCACAGCCAGTAAATAATTCTTAATATTTTTCAGATATCACATAGTTTTCGTCCAAGGGTACAATAACTCTAAATACATAAGATGACTTTCTGAATGTAAAGCTGTTTGAAACAGCTGTTCTGGAACCCAATACTCAAAGTTTTATGTTGAGAAAATGAGCCCCATCAACTCAATTAAGCAAATCTTGTCCAGTTGTTATGCATTATACAGACTTAAAGACCTAGTAAGCCAATACTGCTGACGTTCTACCATGCACAGTTTGTGTCAAAAATAAAATGCTTAATTATATTTTGGGGTTGTTCGCCTCGTAGCGTCAGAGTTTTTTATTTGCAAAAGAAAGCCATTAGGATAATATATGGGCTATCAAATCTTGTCGAAGTCCGTTTAAAGTCAACAAATTACTAATTACCCTCTCTCTATATAAAAGAAATTATTATGTATGTTTAAACTAATTTAAACCTATTCGTAAATAATTATGTTTATCATGATTATGAAACTCGTGGGAAAGAGGATTTATGTATACCTAAACACAACTTAACTATTTCTGAAAGAAATCCTTGTTACATAGGTATTAAAATACAGGGTGTTGCATCATGAGAGGGACATAGCTTAATAGGAGGTAGAGAACATCAGTGGTAACCGGAACCTCCCATAGAAATGTCTCATTGGGCCTTCACTACGAAGTTACAGGGCGTTTTATAATTTTTGGCCAAACCTGTTTTTTGTCATAACTTTGACAGGGAATGAAATAACGGATTCATATTTGGTACGGCTAATGTACTAACGAGCCCCAAGAGGTATATGTATAAAAAAAAATATATCCAGGTCCGGACTCACTATAATTTATGTTTCTTCTTTGCATCAATAAAACATCACCCTGTATATATTTTTTTGAAATTTCGATACGATATTCGAAAAGAGCAAGAAAAAACAAACAAAATGGCCTATTTCATTTTTTTGTTACACCTTCGTGGTTATTTAAATACGTTGTTAAATGTACAAGAAAATGGATTACAGAACCCTATTAAATGAGAGGCACGTGAAATAAATAGTTTTATAACTAAAATTTGCAAAAATTCTATTGAGCCTAGGTGGTCTGGGTGAATCCTAATTCCGGCACGTTTTAAAGGTCCATTTTGGTAAAAAACTGTAGTCCTAATAAGTAATCGGGTATGAATTAACAAAATTTTTAATCAATCACAGTACGCTTGTTCAAAGAATAAAAGTGACAGATAATTTAAACCATTTAGGCCTAAGCAACCAGTTACTTTGATCAAGAAAATCATCAACATTTTATACTTAATAAAAATTGGAAAAGGGAACAAACTAAAATCTAAATAAATAAAATATTTTCCATTCAATTAACAATAAATAACAAAACAATAACTAAATGTGTTTAAAAATAAAACGTAATTGACACTAAAGTAAATTTTCAAAATGTCCTCCCCCACATTCTGTGCATGTTCTTGCGCGTTTAGAAAGGTCACCAATTGCTCGACGTATCATTTCTGGATTATTCCGTATTTCGTCGCAGGTTGTAACGATGCGCTGGATTAAATGTTGTCTACTTTCAATTTCAATGCTATAAACCTCGTTTTTTAAGTGACCCCATAAAAAGTAATCACAAGGGTTACAATCAGGAGATCTTGGTGGCCATTCATGTGGACCCCCGCGTCCAATCCATCTATTAGGATACACATTGTTTAAGTGTTCTCTTACTTGAAGGTTAAAATGTGGTGGGGCCCCATCATGCTGAAACAACATGCCTCTTATACCGATATTTTCTAACATATTCGGTAAAATGTTTTGAAGAAAATCAAAGTAAATTTCATCATTCAATCTTTCTTCAAAAAAATGTGGCCCTATCAAATGTTTATTCACAAGTCCGACCCAAACATTTACAGAAAACCTGTGTTGCGAACGGCGTTGGCGTACCGCATGTGGGTTTTCCTGTGCCCATTTATGATTATTTCGTGAATTGTTTACGCCATCCCTTGTAAATTGTGCCTCATCCGTAAATAAGATTCTGTAAATGACTGGGCGATGGTTAGACAACCAATGACAAAATGCCAGGCGGGGGATATCGTCGCCTTGTTGAAGACGCTGTATCTGCTGGATATGATATGGATGGTAACGTTCTCTTTTTAGGGTTCTCCATACTCGCCAATGAGGAATACCAGTTGCCAAACTGATTCGTCTAGTGCTCATATTTGGGTTTTCTTGAACTACGTTTATAATATTGTTTTGTTCCTGCACACCTTGTTGTAAAACACGCTCCACAACTGCAGAATTAGGAAACTTTCCGTGTTGTCTTGCATACTGGAACACCGTACTAAAGGTTTTATGATTAGGGCATCGACGACCAGGAAAACGCAGCCGATATTCTCTTTCCGCCGACCTACCATTTCCATTACAGAAACCATAGATGAATATTATGTCAGCATATTCCACGTTTGTAAATTTTACTGGCATAGTTAAAATATTTTTACAAGTTTTCACTAACTAAATGCGGATTATTGACACATTAAATTACTAACAAACAATTATTCAACTGTTTAGGAGATTTGTTTTTCTTATCTGCCACTTTGAACAAGCCTACTGTGATTGATTAAAAATTTTGTTATTTCATACCCGATTACTTATTAGGACCACAGTTTTTTTCCAAAATGCACCTTTAAAACGTGCCGGAATTAGGATTCACCCAGACCACCTAGGCTCAATAGAATTTTTGCAAATTTTAGTTATAAAACTATTTATTTCACGTGCCCCTCATTTAATAGGGTTCTGTAATCCATTTTCTTGCACATTTAACAACGTATTTAAATAACCACGAAGGTGTAACAAAAAAATGAAATAGGCCATTTTGTTTGTTTTTCTTGCTCTTTTCGAATATCGTATCGAAATTTCAAAAAAATATATACAGGGTGATGTTTTATTGATGCAAAGAAGAAACATAAATTATAGTGAGTCCGGACCTGGATATATTTTTTTTTATAGATATACCTCTTGGGGCTCGTTAGTACATTAGCCGTACCAAATATGAATCCGTTATTTCATTCCCTGTCAAAGTTATGACAAAAAAACAGGTTTGGCCAAAAATTATAACACGCCCTGTAACTTCGTAGTGAAGGCCCAATGAGACATTTCTATGGGAGGTTCCGGTTACCACTGATGTTCTCTACCTCCTATTAAGCTATGTCCCTCTCATGATGCAACACCCTGTATATGATAAGTTACCTGACTATATAAAATGTTTAGATAATATTATGGAGTTTAAGCATAATGTAGATATATCTTTATATTCTAATGTATTTTATAATCTAGCTGAGTATTTTAACCGCTGACTTAGATTCAACACTGATTATGATTTTTTTATTTTGTTTTTTATTGAATCAAAAATCTTTATTTTGTCACGTCCTATGTCTCTGTACATTCTTTGTGCTTGATTTCTTTTTTGGACAATAAAATAACCCAACCACCTGCTTCATATTTAAATTCTATTTATTTATTTTTAAGAAGTTAATCAAGGACCTGTCATTTATATTTTCATCTCCAACAATTCACTATTTCTTTCAGTTCCTGCTACGCCAATGATCTCATGTAATTAAAAAGTTTTTATCAAGTTGCAATCCGTTTCAGATCATCATTCTTTTTCTTATAGAACAAAGTTTGAAACAAATGCCAAACTTTTTTACTACTGAATCGGCTGAAAATATTATTCCTGATAAGTTTGTGCATTTAAAAGAAAGAATTAATCAATTAATCAGTGATGAGAGGGTGGTAAGATAAAATATTTGAATTAAAAGCAACGTGTCTATTTTTTGACATATCGATGAACTTTAAGGTAAGCATTTGTTGCAATTCTCATCTCGATTCAAATATAAATGTTTTATATTCATTTCATATTTCGCTCTTTCAAATATACTTTATTACTTTGAGTTGTGTGATTATCTAATGTATTGTTTAGGTCTTTGTTAATAAAGTGATTGCAATTTGTCGAGTATATAGGGTTTAAATCAAATTTATATAGTACTAGCAGTGGTGTCACGCACGGATCAAACCTAGGTCCTTTAATGGTCTTGCTGCTTGTTAACGATGATGTTGGGACGCTAGTTTCTGAAACTACTTACACGCTGATGATTTAAAAATTGTTAGGATCATTCAAGACAAGCAAGACTGAACTCCTTGGCGGAATTATGTCTTGCTAAAAACTCTGTCTTAAGGTGGGAATATCCAAGAGAGAGTGATCCGATAAGGAAATATTTATTATTTTTGGCCATAACTTTTTTTTAATATATATACAGGCTGTCCATTTTGTCAGGGCCCTCGAGAATATCTCACTTAATATCGGTCGTGCAAAAAAAAATATTTTTATGAAAATTGTGCCGATTTATATAACCTACAAAATGGTTTAAAGACATATGAAATCCATGGCCTACTTTAAGAGTTATGGCGGAAAATGTCGAAAATTCGGAAAACATTCCGCATTTTCGTTATTTTCCGCCATAACTCTTGAAGTAAGCCATAGATTTCAAATGTCTTTAAACCAATTTGTAGGTTATATAAATCGGCACAATTTTCGTAAAAATAATTTTTTTTGTACGACCGATATTAAGTGAGATATTCTCGAGGGCCGTGATAAAATGTACAGCCTGTATATTGGTAAAAAAAGTATAAGACTACTTAAGTAGAACTATGAATTTTCGCATATGTTTGAAATTATTGAGTGAAAATTTATAACACTACTCTTATTATAGCTCTACTTAGGTAGTCTTATAGTTTTTTTGCAATATGTGTTTTAAAATAAGAAGTAATGGTCAAAAACAATAAATATTTCCCTATCGGACCTCTCTCTCTTGGTTATTCCTTCATATTTGCAAATGTCAGATGATGTCTTTTTTTAGGAAACGGTTGAAAATCATATATAAACCCACGGTAATAAGTGTAAATTTAACAAAAACCTTACAAAATAAAGGATTTCGGTGTGATCTTTGGTCCAGAGCTCCTTTATACTACATCGGTACTTGGCTGAGTTATTATCGACGCATCTAAACGAGAGAATCGACAATAAGTTCGCAGCGGCAAAGGCAAAGACAATTTACAAGGAATAAAATTATTTTGTCATTACAAAACCAAGCTATACAGAAATTGTACAATGTTACATTTCAATATTTTTAATAACTTTTTTAGTTTGAGACTTCCGTAAAGCTCTCACATCACTAACCATTTTTTCACTATAATAAAATCTTATTAAGAATATAATGATCGGTAATCCACTTTATGTATATTATTTTTAATACTAAACTGCATGTTTTACTATTATTTGTTTTTGTCATATAAATTGGAAAGATATAACTATCATTATTAAATAAACATAACAACCGTTTGTCAATAAATACCAGAAAATTATTAATTAAATGCGATGAAATAAGGTAGTATACTATTATATCGGTAAGATAATCTTACTGGATGTTGTTTGGAAATATCTATGTTAATTGGAATAGGTACACCAACAAGTAGTGTAATTAAACTACTTTTATTTGTCATGGAACAAATTTTAAACATGACATTTGTCCAACACAATGCGGACAAATTTTCTCATTTAGGAGCAAGTCTGACAATCAAGAAAAATTTGTTTTTAAAAATTTTATTTCAAATTGTTGCAAGTCTTCTGAACAAATATGTCCTCTTCTTTATAATCAAATTTACTTTCCCATCTATAGATAAAGTATTGGCTTCGTGAAAAAATCGAAATTCCAGATTTTGATGAGAATGGACATTTTAAAGTCAAAACGTATCAAATATATCCAAATTGGCATGTCGTCTGTGTGTCTGTCTCTGTGTGATACGTTTTTCTCGAAGACGGTTCAGTGCAGAAACTGTAATTTTAGGTATAAGACCTGCGAGGTCCAAGGAAGAGGGCTATTGAATATCGGTGAAATCGGTGCACCAGGTACGGCTTTAGGTAAAATGTAATTTTTGCCGAATCTAAAAATATTGAATTGGTTCGTTGTAATTTTTTTTCCGAGGGTTAGGGATGGCTTCAGGGAGGACACAAAAATAGTATATCATGGAATCAAAAATTGTTTTAATACAAATATTGTTTAGGATGGAAAATTGCAGCGAAAGGGGTTTCTTAATTTCACTCCAAAATAGTAGGATCGGTTCCAGGGAGGGCCCAAGAACAAGTAATTTTTCAATGAATAAAAAGTTTAAAATAAAAGTTGTTTCAAGGGAAAAATTGCAACAAAAAGATGTTTGCAATTCTCTCACTAAAGCACCAGGGATGACTTCAGGGAGGGCTAAAAAAAATCTTTCGGCGGGTCAAAAAATGTTTTAAATAATAAAAATTGTCCAGGAAGGAAAATCGTATCAAAAAGTTTTCGTCGAGTCAAAAGTTTTTATAACAAAAATTGATTAGTTTAGAAAACATTTTTTTGTAAATTTCTCGTCAGAGCACTAGAGGTGGCTTCGGGGAGGGCTTGAAGACAATTTTTTAAATCAAATTAAAAACCGTTTCAAGTAAAAATTTTTCAGATCAGAAAATTTCATCCAAAATGTATTGTTAGATTTTCTCGTCATAGCATAGGGGTTGGTTCCAGGAAGTGCCCAACGTGTCGCAGAATCAAAGCATGTTTCTAATAAAAATTGTTTAGAGTACACATATTTTCTTATTAAAAATTATAACCAAGTCCTAACACTTTCAATAAGCGTGACTTTTCAGTGACAGAGCTGTCAAAGACCGACCAATTTTTTACATCGTCATAAAACTATTATTTGTCAACCAATCTCAATGAAGTTTAAAACATTTAATTTTAAGAAGCACGTAATTCTATTTCTGTGCTTCGATTTTTTATATGAAGAACTAGAAGAAATTAGTCATGTCATCTCATATTGCTAATAATGTGGTATTCAAGTGTTAAGTTGGAAAACAAATTCTCTCTCTGCATCTTCTAGTAGCAATTTATTTTTTGTATTCAGTGGACTTGAAAACGTGTACATTCACTAAAAACACAAAATCGATTTTTGCATGATCACAATACTTCTAATATATATAGTAAGTATAGTAACGCAAAAAAATAATATTTTTTTTTTTTTGTTGAAATAGGCTTAAAATGTCATGAAACGTCGAGATTTTAAATTTGAGCGAAAAAAAAATTCCTGTCTGTCTGTCGGTCTGTCTGTAACTTTTTTGTATGCACGTTTACTCTGGAGCCGTTTATTATATTGACTTGAAATTTGGTACACTTATGTATTGTAACGAGATCTGGAACTAGATTATATTTTGATCTAATTCCGTTGAAGGGTTCGGGGGTAAATAAGGGTAAATAGGCAAAACAAGCAAGTAAGAGTCCATAAAATTGCAATTTAGGGCATGTACGAAAAGTTAAGATCTCAAAATCTTTTTTGGCATCAGCCACCTCCACCCACTATCGCCCCCAATACCACCCCCACATTATTATGAAAGGGATAAAAAAAAAATTAAAATGTGATTTAGTGTATATACAAAACGAAACGTTTAAAACATTTTTTAGCGTTAATTACCCCGCTCTACCACCCCCATTGCCACCCCCACCCTATTATTAAAGGGGGTAAAAAAAATTTAAATGTGATTTAGTGTGTATACAAAAACGAAACGTTTAAAAAAAATCTAAAATTTAAAGGGAGTAAAAAATTAAAATGGGATTGAACCAAGGGCCTCTAAAATTTGTTTTGACATTAGTTACCCCCTCTACCACCCGCATTTCCTCCACCACCCTATTGTTTAAGGAAATAAAAAATTAAATTGGTGTTTAGTGTGTATACGAGAACCAAGGACTTCTAAATTTTTTTTTACATTAGCCACTCTCTCTACCACCCTCACTCTATTATTAAAGGGGATAAAATATTACATTGGGATTTAGTGTGCATAAAATTTGAATACAAAATCAGGATGTAGAAGTAGTGATTCCTTGGGCAACGTTTTTTTTTCCACGTATTTTAATTCTATAATCTTCTGTCAATTTCTTTTACTTCGCGTTTTTTATGTAATTAGTTTAAAAGTATTTTCTGTCAGTATTTTAAATGTTATATGTCTTATTTTAGTATTAAATGTATGACAATATTTATACTTTTGTGAGTAAATTACAAAAATAAATAATTTCTAATTCTGTTACAGTTCATAATAAGAGCATTAATAAAATTCGAAAAAGAAAGAAAATATCCCCAGTGCTAAAGTTAAAGTTATTGGCTATCCTTTTCGTAATAATGCAAAGTTTCTAGGGTTAATAATACCTTAGTTTAATTAGATCTAATCTTCAAACATATTTATGAATATGAATGATACTAGCAGTAAGAATTATCTGCCAATAAATTATGTCTCAAATTTTATAGCTCAAATTCATCTAGTACCTACTTGACATGTATTAATTTGAATTGAATTTACGCTCTATAAATTTTTATTCGAATGTTAATTTGTTCGTTCTTAGCCATTGTCGTACGTCTTTCTGATAATTAGGAATTTATTTCTTAAACCATAAAGTCTAATTTCGAAATGTATATTTTATATTGCACCTATGGAATGGTAAAATAATTTTTTTAAACCTCCTCTTTTTTCATGTTGTATTTTACCCCATTACATTCACCCCTATGCTAACCTATGTTTTAATTAAAAAATTTCAAAACAACCAAATTCATAACCGTAATTAGCTTTAATTACATGGAAAGTTGCTATCAAGTTTTTGTTAGGTGCAGTACAAACATTTCTGGAGTAAAAAATCTTATTTAGAGCATTGGCACTGATATTCCACCCTCTGCAAAGAACAGCCTGCTTTTGACGACCTTGCAAAAACATTTTTGCATAGTAACCCTTTCGGCGGCACGAAAAATTGCTGTCTGTAGAATCTTAGCCTCATAAAAGTCACGTTTAAGCAATATCTCTATTTTTGCCAAAAAAGCTTCTCTTACCAATGGCTACGAGATCCGTTTTTTAGAAATTTCTGGAAGTTGGACCTGGAAGCCAGACACGACCACTAAAATTGCTATCAATGGTAGTGTTGGAATTTTCAGAACATCTGAAGACATGTATCACATGGACAGCAAAAAGTCCTTTAAACCTCCGATGTCAAATTTTAATTTGAATTTATTAAAAAACATAACTGCCCCGATCGCCCCCAGCTATCACTCCTTCCTCGCGTCCCTCTGCACCTATTGGCAAATAGGCAGGAAAAAAGTTATTAGCGGTATCACGATCTATCATGTTGCAATATAATTTTATTAAAAAATGGTATTAAGGCTTTTGTTTAAGCCACAAACATACGAAAGATCTAGCTAGAATATATCGAAACTGAATAATATACAAAGCGTGATCCCTAGATTAGGTGAAAAATTAATTTTAGTTTCAAATTCAAAGTATATTTATTAATACTATGTATTACGATGCCATTGAAAGTTTCTGAGGTGCGTTTTGCCTAGTGTGAATACATATTTGAAAATAAAAATAAAAAAGATTGACTGGGCACTTAATCTCAAAGTTATTATATAAAAATAAGTACTTCAACTCGTTTATTTATATTATTTATTTAAAAAAAAAACTCGATGGCAGTGGCCAGTCGAAAAGGCAGATTTCATCCTACATTGTTTTACACTTCTTTAAGTCTCTATTATTTTAGTAAATAAGTGATTAGCAAGTAATTAAGTATATCTATATTAGAACTGCCCAACTTCAA
Source organism: Leptura quadrifasciata (assembly GCA_963675555.1). Taxonomy (NCBI): domain Eukaryota; kingdom Metazoa; phylum Arthropoda; class Insecta; order Coleoptera; family Cerambycidae; genus Leptura; species Leptura quadrifasciata. Next base: position 22,456,966 of record OY776680.1, on the reverse strand, counting down.
TTTATTGTCATCGATTTATGAACTATTAGCACGTAGGTAGCCTTCAAAATATAAATAAATAACATAATTTTTTCTATGTGTTTTAGCAAAAAATGTCTAGATGTGTACAATCCAACGATGTATCGCATAGTTCAAATGTGCTTCTAGAGGGCAGATTGTTAAAACATCATATTTCAGTCGCAAAAGCTTCTATAAAATCCTTATTTTACTTTAAAGAACGTAACCAGACTGCAACCAACAGCTACTCTCCGGGCTATGTGCCCCACCGAACGCTGAATTACAAGATACAAGCCTAGCGCGTTAAGTGTAATAATTGATGTACAACATTTTTTTGTTCAATAACCTTTTCTGTGCTACCAACAGAACACGAGATAAAACGATTTAAAATTTTTCAAGGTGGGGGCTAAAGCAAAAGGAAGAAGGTCACTCTTTTAGTTTTAGATCTGATAACGTTAAGCATGACAAATTCGAGCGTACAATTTTTCCCAGGTCATGGGAATTTTTGGTACATTTTCACTGTACTATATCGACAGCCATTTTTCTCACTTTAAGAAAATCTTATCGGTCGATTTTTAAAAATGAACGTTTTAATGAATAAGCCTAATTCTCTGTGGGTGTGGGGTTATTTGATATTTAATATTTCAATATTAAATCAGATTGTTCGATTATTGGTTCAATATTTAACAACTTTAAACTAGACAACAATACAATTGCCATAATTTATTTATTAAAGGAGTACCTACGGAATATTATTATTATGGGGTAGCATTATTATAAATAGTGTAGAGAGATTCCAGTTGACATTCGATTATGGATGAAGAATATAAATTACTAATAACTAGAAAAGCTGAGGTTTCATTTGCCTAAAAAGCAGTACAATACTTATTACAAAGTAAAATAATTAATAATCATTATATAAAAGAAACATAATAAGGTATTTACATATCGCTGTAAGTCTGAAAGTGGTGAAAACTAACTAGTAAGTAAATATTTTCGATTGTCTGAAACATAAAAAATTATACTTGGCCTACGGTTCTTATATTAAATATAAAATTTACTCTTGGTTTGTTCATACATAATTAATATTCATTTATGTTATAAACTATTGATTTGCCCAATTTTATTGAAGATACCATGACTGATGTAAGCTGACGATATAAGTAGATGCCGATTCTCCAGGTGAAATGAGCTGAAACCTTGCTAGATAAAGTTAGTGCCTGGTGTTAGCGTAATATGCTTATATTAAACGAAAGCAAGGCTATTTCCCGAGCTATTTAACAAATTTCTATTTTATAAGGGTCTCTGTCAGACTTTATTTGCTTCGTTGCACTTACAAATTTACTAAATATTTGTATGTAACAAGAATGATAAAAAATATTTTTTCTGCAAAAAAATATCGAACGAAACATAATTCTGTTATTTCTCATTTTGCCAAAATTATCTTAATGACATATCTTAAATGCGACTATAATATTTGACTGCTGGCTACCTGGAGAAAACATATCCTTACATAATTACAAATTTCACGTACTACTGGTCAGATTTAGATCTAGAGAGCGATATGTCATATGTCAGAATCAAGGCCGTTTTTATAACACACAAAAAACAGAAGTAATAGCTATCTTAGAGAAAGTTTAGAGTTTTTAAGCAATACATGAGACTTGCCCCAGATAATCGCGACGCTCCGTACTGGGTGAGCAACTTTATTAACATCGATGTGATTTACAGATATTTCATTGAAATATGTTAAATATTTATCTTATCTTAGTATTTTGTATTCAAAATTTTAAAGTGTGGCAACTTAAAACATCTGCTGCTATTATGCAAATCATGTCTTGAAAATAGACACTACCACTATAGTAAAAAGTCTGCAGAATTTGCATACAGATCGGGTGTGCTCCAGGGATCTGTGTTGGGCCGATTACTCTTCATTAAATGTTTCACAGTCGATTTGAATGTCAAATATCTTTTATGTGTTCCATATGAAGTTGTGCAATAAAATAAATAATGTAAACGATTCTGTATTATGAATGGCTACACCATTCTTACCAGAGAATCATTTAATCAAATTTCAGCTGAATAAAAGAAATTTAATATTTACTGAAAAACATCAATATACAGAGTTTAACTATGGTTTAGAAGGTCCAGTGCTTACACATTCACCAACATTTCGTGACTTCTGTGTAACATTCTACAGCCAATTAATTTAATTCTAATATAAACACCATCACGAATGAAAGCTTAAGAACACTCGGATTTATAATAAAATATTCTCACTTTAACGACGTTAACACGCCGAAATTAGAATATCAATTTATCGTTCGATTCAGATTAGAAAATTCGTCAATCATTTGGTCTCATCACTATTATATATGCTATATAACATGTATATACAAAACAGAGGCGCTTTTTGAAAACTTTATACTTCAGAAAGATGGTATGGATAGATCCTGCTATTAATTTTTTTTTTTTACATTTATTTAACGTCGGCCTATTTCCGCTACTGAGGCCTAACACCGACGCCTGTAGACGAGCTACCCCCAAACAGGAATTTTGCCTCACCTCTTTCCTTAAGAAGAGTAGGAATCTTTTACTTGCCTAACATTTAATAGACAAGGGACCGACGGCTTTACATCCCCTCCGAAGGATGGTATATCTCCTATACAACCCTCGCCTAAGGTTGTATAGCTTCCGTGCATACACTGATATACAAGCCGCTGGAAGATGTGTGAGGCGAGGACGCGGTTTCCGTTGGAATGGTCACCCATCCAACTACTAACTGCGCCTGTCGTTGCTTTACATCGCATACCGAAGTATGTATATAGTAAAGACGCACCTACGCTCGCCCCCCGCTATTAATTTTCTTCTGACAGATTTTGCATTTCAAGTAGCAGTGATGAAATGACGGATGTATAAATTAAAACATTTATTCGATTTTTGTCTTTTTTCTATCTATGATATATTCTTACGGTTGTATATACCTTTACCATACATTTAGTACTTGCTTTCGATCTCTTTCCCAGTAATTGAATGGCCTGTTGGGTAGTAATACACTACCCAACAGGTCAATATTTAGTAATAATGAAAGAAATAAATAATACCACAAAATACTCAAATTTAAATCAAATTCGGCAAGAACGTACTTCACATTCAGTTCTATAACACATAAATACATAGACATACTCTTATGTTTGCTCAAGAACAGAATTATCTTGTGGTCCTGTGTAATCGATATCATAATTCTTGTTTTATATTAAAAATAATTCTGTATATCTCAGTGAATGTGATTATTAATCAATTTTCTTAAATGAAAGAAATTTTCATTCAACATTCTTATTTTATTAATTCGGTAGTTACTTAAATATAATTGCGGAAGAAAAAATTGGGGCATACCATTTTCGTATCACCAGTGCTATGGGTGGCATAATATAGTACTACGGTTATGAAAATCTGGGTATATATTTAAAATTTTTATTTAAAAACACGCTTTCATTAGCTGGTGATCAATTAATATAGATTCCTATTTACAAAAATAAATCATAGTATTAAAACCTAAGTTACACAAAAAGTGGTTAATTAGTCAGGAAACTATTTCTGTTCCAAAAAGTTTGAGGCAGGTAATATTTACAGAGTTATAGACATTATCTTTTTTGTTCCACCCTGTACACAGAAAGTTTCGACAAAATGTAATGTCATATTTTTTATTTCACGGGTATTTGTTTTTTAATAACGTGTACTAGCACTAGAATTAATAGTATATTATTTTATATTGAGTAGAAGTGACGTTTTTGCGTCGAGGATGTGCTTTTACTTGTACAAATCTGGAAAGAACAGACGAGTCACAAAAAATTACTTTATTCTACATATAACATGCTATTTTTTGTTCGAATGCTTTTAGTGCCGCTCGTGAGCAGCAAGAAAAAACTACGTAAGCCGGTCAGACGAAGTGTCAAAGCCACACTAGATTTTGCATTGGAAGTAAGAGCCTATCTCAATTAGGCTTTTCCCCATAGGTGGATGGGTAGACGCGGTGAAATTGAGTGCGCTGCCCTTACTCCCGATTTGATCCCGCTTGACTATTTTTTATGGGGTTACTTAAAGTAACGTCGATGATTTAAAAGATATAATAAGGCAAGAAATTAATCAAATCACTCCGGAAACGATATAAAATGTCTTAGAAGAATTTTAGTAACGCTACCATTATCATCAAGAAGCTACAGGCGCCCAGTTTGATATGATTTAAACTGTTTCATTTTAGTTTATTTACTTAGTGCCATTAAAATTGTAATATTTTTCAATAAAAAAAAATTAGAGAAATTCAATAATCTTATATTACTGGATAGAGAAATAAAAACCCTTAGTAGCTGTAACTAAGGGGGTTGAAGGGGGAGGTATAACATTTTGCTCAAAAATATCATTTCAGAATTAAAAATTGACGAGTTTTAGGATTTACTTATGGATCTAACTGTATATAGTATTTCGACTTATGAAATAATGACTATGATCTTGAACGAAAATACGAATAAATGTATAGTTTTGAATTGTATTACATAAGTAATACATTTTGGTATTAAATAAACAATATATTTTCTGGCTCTTGGCTTCATCATTTAACTCATTAATTGATTTCTATGCATTTACGCGACATAGATAATATACAGGATGTCCTGTAATAACGTGAAAAAAATTTAACTGTAGATTCCCTGTCGAAAATTAAGCGGGTTCTTCATATAAAGTTTTTCAAAATAATTTTCTTTCAATTAAAAAAATAACTAGACATTATGATTCATTTAGAAACTTTTTTATCTCTTGAAAAAATTTCGTAGAATCGACCATTTTTGTTCGTACTTTTTCTAATATTCACTTGAGGTTAAGACAAAGGGGGTGTTTTAAAAAAGAAGTTATGACTGTGGTCGTTGGAGACAAATAGGAGATGCAATGGGGGCACAAATATTACATTATTTTGGTGAACATCCTTAATGTAGTACTAGACAGGTTGCTCTTCAATTCCACATAACAAGAACATCAGTATGGAGGATTTTGAAAAGGCAAGGACTTTACCCCTATCATTTACAGAGAATACAAGAGTTGTTCTCTCGTGACTTTCTAGTAGGATTTGATCTTTGTGGAATTATACTTAGGAAGCCGTTAGATTTTACAAGAAAATTACTATCCACAGATGAATGCTGCTTTACTCGACACAGAAATTTAAATTTTCGTAACCAACATTTATGAAGCGTCAATAATCCTCACGCTGTTGTAAATTAATAAATATTTGGACCGGAATTATAGGCAATAAATTAATAGGGCCTTTTAAGTTACCAAACAAATTAAATGGTCCAGCCTATTTAAACTTTTTACAAAATGACCTGTATCAACTTATAGATGATTTACCTCTTGCACTACGTCAAACACTGTGGTTTATGCGGGATGGTGCGCCACCTCTTTATTCTTTAGAGGTTCGAGAATAGCTACACACAACATTTGGAAATCGACGGATTGGAAGGAGGCGAGAAGCCACAATTAAATGCCCCCCTCGGTTCCCTGATATGAATCCATTGGACTTAACGTCGAAGTTTTAAGAGAGAGAATTTTTAATGGTGCCAATGAAGTTCGAAACTCTCCACATGTTTTAAATAGCTTGTATGGCAGTTTTTGGAAACGGTTGCAAACGTGTATTAAGTTGGAGGTCGTCATTTTGAACAAATGCTTTAATATCTAAAAACAATACTCGTTGTTTAATTTTTTTTACTGTTTAAATAAATTTTTTGTGTAGTTATTTTGTGTTAGTTTTTTTTTTACTTTACTAATAAAATTGCTTTTCAATATTTTCGTCTTTAATGTGTAATGTCTCGTACAATTTATAAGCTAAGCACCAAATGATCATATCAGTACCTCGTGCAATTTATAAGCAGCAGATGATCATATCAGTACGTAATATTGTCAAATTATAATTTGACACCAGCCTACTTTTAATATTTAAGGCTAATATAATTGTGCTCATCGCTTTTGATTGATCACTTAGGCAGATGTATTTTAATTTTCTTCTCAAAAATGGTCGAATTTACGAAATTTTTTCAAGGGATGAAAAGTTCCTAAATGAATCATGAAGTTTGGTTATTTTTTTAATTAAAAAAAATAGCAGACAGAAAGATATTTACAAAATTTCAAGAAGGGCAGTTAATTTCACCCCTTTGTGTACACGCTGGGTGGATGAAATGATTTCGTTAGATGCCTTTTGAATTTCGTCTTTTCTTCGATTACGTTATTTTAAGATATAAATTAAAACCGTTTTTTGGCACACTCTTTTAAGGGAGTGTAGCTGAATAGGAAAGGATTATTTTGAAAAATTTTATACGAAGAACCCGTCTTAATTGTCGGCAGGGAAACTAAGGTTAAATTTTTTGCACGTTATTATGGGTCACCCTATATTACAATTCATATGTTGATTGGAATCAGTATTATTCTGGCAAAAAAATTTGTGATAATGGATTTATTTCTCATATGATATATTTTTCTACGGCAAGGAATTTCTAAATACTTTCCATGTGGTTTATAATTAGTACAATTCAATTTTTTTAATCCTGCAAAAGTATATGTAAATGCAGCATCTTCTAGAAGAACGTATAAAAAATTTTGCAAAAACTTACCCTCCTCAGCAAATGAAATGATTTCCGACGTCCTTCCATAAAAGTCATCAACGTCGACAGTCTCCATGGTGTTACTCTTAGCGCTAGTAGTAGAAAAATTTTCGTCGCTATCAAAATTCCTTAAAAAATCACTATTTTCATCCTCGGCTCTATACAGGGTTTCCCAAACAACTTCTTTTGGAAGACTATGTGTCACATTTGGCTTCTGCCTCAGCCCTAACTTCGACAAAATTTGCTTTTTTATTGCTTCTAACCTAAGTTTGTCTGTCTCGGATTTCTCTCTGTCTCTATCATTTTTGTACAGGCAATTCGGACAGCTTAATACTGGATTCTTTGAACTATCTTCTATTTGACTTTTTTCTAGTTGGTTTTTCTCGCCTATTTTTATGTGGCGGTGCCTCACCCGTTCCCCGCTTACTATGGTACAAGAAATGGTACTGCAGAGAAGGTACAGGCAGGATAGTGCTACTGTCCATCTGGACTTCCTGTTGTAGTAATTTTTGAATACAGCCATATTTTTATTTATTTATTTGGACGGTAAAATAACTAATTATGCTAAATTTCCTATTACCTCGAATAAATATACTTTCTATCTACTGGTTTGTCTTTCTTTCTATCCTCTGGCATCTTTGGTAACTTTTTTTTACCGCTTGTTACAGTCGAAATATCCCACTACCGTACCTGTCGAAGAAGTCAGTTTTTGAAACGTTCCTTTACTGCTCATCTTTTTCGTACGCGCGTATGCTGTCGGCTACTTTTTTTTTTATAAATAAAAACTATCCCCGTCCTCAGTTTATAAGTTAAATCACATAGCTTTTCCACATAAATGTATCACTAGTTATCATAATAATCGTCAGTCTTTTCCAGTTATTTTCTACGTAAAAATATCACTAATAGTTTATCTAAAAGACACCAAAATTCGATTAAATTAAATTAAGGGAGTTGTCTAGCCGTTTAAAAGTATTCTAGTCTATTACTCAAAACTTGCCGTCTATCTAGTAGGCGCGACTCGCGTTTGTTTGTTACCAATGCGGCGTGCGGATGGCAACTGACTACTCCATACTTCCAAAGCCTGCTAGACTCACTTCACTTGCATGTGTCAACTTTATAGTAGCTTGTACTATTGTCAGTAAACCACTTGACTCTTTAACGGAGCTTTTTTGGTTTCGAGATTTGGTTGACATTTTATTTAATAAGCAATATGACTTATTAGCGTTATGCGCCCATCGCATCGGTATTTAATTTGTTAAATTTGCATAATGACGCGGGTGGGTAGTTATTATATTGGCGTTCTCTTAAATATAGGTATATAAGTCGATTGTTGCGGACGAAACTTTAGATAAAGCGTTTTATTGTAATTGGATCCTTTTTAATCATTGATTTCTTCAAGGATAATTTGATATCTCAAATTGGATTTATTCTGCATTTGATGCATTATACAGAGTGTTCATTGGTAACGTGTCAAATAAAGATTTTTACGTTTTATGATACTTAAGCACACACAATTATGCCATGGATAAAATATGGCAGAAACTCGTTAAAATTATGGATGGGGTCAGATTTTGTTTTATAAAAGTACACATTTATTATATTAAATTCAAATCATACTTTATTCATGTTATCTGGTCGATAGCCGAATGGGTTAGAGCGCGAGGTGGCAATCGCGATTAATTACACTGACATCGCACCACCGGGTTCGAATCCCGGCGCCGGCACTGTCGGAGGAAATGGTTGTAGGTCCGCGTTTTTTCAATGTGTAACCTTCTTCCGCACAAGCCCCTGGCTTCGGGAATTGGGGGTTGTCTACTTTCTGTGGTGTTTATTTATTTATTTATTTACTATTTATCATATAACAAGTTTTACAAAGATGCAAATATTGTGTATTAGATAAAGTTAATACTTATATTAATAAATAAATAAATAAATAAATGCAAAGTAATGGAGTAAATATAGATTTGTAGAGAAAATTTTACACGGAGCAACGCGACATAAAAAATTAAGTTTGTCTTGGTGAAACTAAAAATACTCTGAGTTTTCCGGTTCGAGTAGGTGGGGCAACCCTTCTTTTTTCGCGAAAAAGAAGTAACTTGGTCATTTTCAAGGGTGGTTTTCAGTTTTAATTTATTTTGGACCCTTTAAAGTGCTAGTTAAGAAACGAGAATAGTGCCCTTGTATTGTAAGTGATTAAGGAACCTTCAGTTCATATTTCGTGAAAATCGGTTCACCGCCTCCAACTTGACCAAAATTAAACCGAATTTGATAAAATTGTAAACAAAACTAACCTATATAACCATGAAATAGCCTGCCAACTTTTAGCAAAAAATATCCAATAGTTTGGCCGAAATTTCATTTTTAGTTCAAATTCCACAAAATTTTCAAAACTTTCCCCAATTTGCCCACATGGTCGAACGAATTTTTTTTTTTACCAAAATGAAAGTATTCTCATGTAGTTTTACGTGATGTAACTAAAAAATAACTTTTTTTAATTTAGCCGATTTTTTACCATTTTTGATACATACATGCGCGCGGCGATTTCCCGTCATTTCCGGTATTATACGTATGCGCGCACAAGTATACGTGTAATTATTCATTATAAAAATTACACTATTAATAATAAAAAGTGATTGTGAGCAAGTTTTAAATATTTAGGTATAAAAACTCTTGAAGATAAATTTTTTTTTCTAAACGAAAATTCACTTGATTTTTATTAAACTTTTTACATATATTGATTAATATTTTATTTTATTCATGTTTTCTTTTTCTAGTAGTTGTACTAGATGTGTTACTGCAAGAAGTGTCTACTTACGAATCGGTAACTGGAGTTTGGAGTATACATCTGAGATATTATCTGAAGTACCGAAATTGACAGGATTTTGGATGGCAGCAATCAACAGATAATGAACTAATGCCTATACGGACTGATAAAGCTCCTCTTCCTAATGAACTACTCGTATGACTGATGGTCGGGAGGTGAGCGCGCTTGCCTCTCACCCAAAGGTTCCGGCTTCGATCCCCGGTCGTGGCAGTGGAAAATGCTGTGAGAGGGATTTTTCCACTATACACGGATATTGGGTGTGTGTCCCTTGTTTCTAAATGTGTAGCCCCCTCCCACACAAGGCTCTTCTAGAGCCTTCCGGGATAAAGGGGGTCGTCATTACCTGTGGTGTATTATTATTATTTATTTATAATATAATTGCTTGTGAGTGTAAGGTCGGTTACAAAACTAAACGTCTCCTGCAAAACCATTGGCGTCACATGCAGTAATTTATGCCACAATTAAAGGAATACTTTGTGTCAAAATGCAGATAATTCACAATTATTAACCTTTTTAGTGATACTCAATTCATTGCTCAGCATATGGACGCAAATAGCCAGGTAGGTGTAATTTATACTGATTTTTCAAAGATTCTTGATATGCTGAATCATAACATCGTACTTTTAAGACTACAAGAAGCTGGATTGTCCTTGCCTTTGCCTAATATATTTAGATCATATCTTTCAGATAGGAATGATGAATGTCGTGGGTTTGTCTCTAATGAAATCTCTGTGACTTCTGGAGTGCCACAAGGGTCCATTCTTGGACCACTCCTTTTTATATTATTTGTAAATGATATTATCAATCACCTCGATGTATACTATTTATTATATGCAAATGATATAAAAAAAAATGTAAACAATATCTCAGATTGCTTAAATCTGCAGAGCAACTTGTCAAAAATCAATAACTGGTGTTACTTAAATAATCTCTCTTTAAATGCCATAAAATGCAATGTAATGACATTCACTAAAAAAATATATCCCATATGGTATTATTATAAATTGGGTAATGTCAGCCTAAGCCAGCCTGATTTAATATGGGTGTCATATTCGATAGCAAATTATCTTTTAATTACCACATTAACGTAACTGTAAAAATATCGTACAGGAATTTAGATTTCATCATACTAGGAATTTTACTGATGTACAGGGAATCATGCTGCTCTTTAATGCACTAGTAAAGTTTAAGTTAGAATACGTTGCTATAGTATGGCAATTTTGGTGGATTACATCCCTCATAGAGTCAGAGGTTTGTAAATTATTTCTTCTGTGGATTATATCTGTTTTCAATCGCTCTCATTATGCAAGTTTTACGTATATTTTCGATTTACAAATTAAATGGGTATATCTTACTGTCCAAGGACTGGGTTAGAACGATATCCACGGGCGAGGTTAGAACATTCCACGGTCTAGGTTAGAAAGTCCCACAGACTAGGCTGAGCGTTCCACGATTTAGGGAGGCTATAAACTCACCACTATCATCTGGCTCTGAAGTCACCACCGTAGGGCTGCAGTCTCATCACTTGTTTACGTCTGGGTAACGTACCAATTTTGTGATGTGTTATTGTGCCTTCTACCAAGAAACCACCTTCAGTGGTTCTGTGTTATAATATTTGTTTTCTTTTAACTTACATCGAACATATTTAAACAAAGATTTTATTCGCTCATATTGATCAAATAAGTTCTATAATTTAACCTATTGTGGCCAAACTTTATTTTAGCCAACCCTTGTAAACCAAGTGTAGCTGCACGAGAGATATTTACCTTTATTTTATGCTGTAACATATTTATCAGAATATAGCCACATAACTGAACATCGCCAGGTTCATATTAGAGAATCCTAAATTGTAAATATTGTAATATAGTACACTTCATGTCAAAAGAAAGTGTCATTATTTCGTCTGCGACCACTAACAATAGAACCCTCAGTGATTTTATGTTAAATAAGTAAACTAACCACTGCTAAAAGTTTATGTAAGAGGCAGCAGTGGCTTTTAATAGTTTATGTTAAACTGGGCTTAACGCTCTGAGATTTCTGAGCTAGTGAAATTTTATCATGGGCATGTTACATCATTTACCCGGGCTAGGTAGTGTCTGCGATCTGCTACGCACAGCAGCCCAAGTGTTTTAGTATTATCTAAAACCCCCTAATAGTTTATGACCGTAGCACTAGAAATATTTCTGTAAAAGCCCATTGCTACAACATATAAAAAGCTGTAGTTTTGAATACAAATAGTTTTTTGATGTGTTAAGAGGTAGATGGCGCTGCACTACAAATTTTTTTTGGATGATAGGGACTTAGAAATGTCAACTACGTTAAAGAGAATTTAATTTCAATTAGATTTCGTTATGTGGAAAAAATCAAAAATCCAACATTTTAGGGTAATTTGAGTTTAAAATATTTAATTTTTGAAAACTGAACTTTCTTACATTAAATTTTAGAAGATAATTTGTTTGAAACTTACTTCATAGAAAGGTAATGTGAATAACGTGGAAATAAAACATGTTTTATTACTTCCGGTTAAACCGGAAGTTACATTTGTTACAATTTCAAAGCGCCCGCTCCTGTACATTATTAAACAATAAGCAATGAGGGAAATATAGGTTTTGAATAAAATGCGAAATGCGTGAGAAAAACGCTTATTTTGTAAACATTCTCAAAAAGTTCTATCTCAGTCACTATCTATCATAATGCAACAGCAAACGTTTTATTGGTACACTTTATACATCTTTGAAAATTAATATTTTTGGGATATATACCGAGAAAAATCCATTTAGATTCGTATTGCCTCAACTTATTACAAACAACTTATAATAACTTGACATTCATCGATATTTTTAAGAGTAAGTTTTAGTTTTAAGTATTTTAACACACAGACTGTCCATTTTATTAGGACCCTCGAGAATATCTCACTTAATATCGGTCGTACAAAAAAAATTATTTTTATGAAAATTGTGCCGATTTAGATAACCTACAAAATGATTTAAAGACATTTGAAATCCATGACCTAATTTAAGAGTTATGGCGGAAAATATCGAAAATGCGGAAAACGTCTATGCCAAATATCTCCGTTATTTGAAGAAATACGAGAGAAATTCTAAGGCGAAAATTTTTTGCAAAACAGAGTGTTTCAACGAGGTTTTTTCTATTTTTTTTCAAAACCGCTGTATTTTGAGATTTACTCTTCAGGCTGTTAAAAGAATTACTTCTAAGCGGGCGGGAAATGGCACCATTAAATAGAGTATTTTCCTCCCTTTTCAACGATATATCACATGTCATATTTATTCATTGGTACTATGTTAGTAATTATAAAAACATTTTTTTAAACCAATAAATTTTTTTTAACAAGCATTATATTTGCCGTGGAGAAGTATGATTAAATAAAACGATAAAATAATTCAGTATTGTTCAAATCTTTGCTATAATAAAACATTAACACAATTAAGAGGAATAAAGTAGATGGGCGAGCGTAGGTGCGTCTTTACTATATACATACTTCGGTATGCGATGTAAAGTAACGACAGGCGCAGTTAATACTTGGATGGGTGACCATTCCAACGGAAACCGCGTTCTCGCCTCACACATCTTCTAGCGGCTTGTATATCAGTGTATGCGCGGAAGCTATACAACCTTAGGCGAGGGTTGTATAGGAGATATACCATCCTTCAGAGGGGATGTAAAGTCGTCGGTCCCTTGTCTATTAAATGTTAGGCAAGTAAAAGATCCCTACTCTTCTTAAGGGAAGAGGTTCGGCAAAATTCCTGGTTGGGGGTAGCTCGTCTACAGGCGTCGGTGTTAGGCCTCAGTAGCGGAAATAGGCCGACGTTAAATAAATGTATATAAAAAAAAAAAATAAAGTAAATTCAGGTAACAAAAACGAATTGATAATAAAGAGAATATAGCACACAGAACATTAATATTTATCTAATCCACGTGTCCACCGCGATTTCTTATGCACAATCGAGCGCGGCGAGGCACTGCATTTAAAACAATACTCAGCATTTCGGGGGTAACGGTAATACATGCCTGTTGAATTCGAGCTTTTAGGTCCTCTACATTTTGCGGTGTCATCAAAAACACCTTATCTTTAATATACTCCCATAGAAATAAATACATTGGGGTTATATCTGGAGAACGAGGGGGCCATCGAATAAATCTATTAGTACCTATCCAATGTTGGGGCAAAATTTCGTCTAAATAATCTAGGCAAATCTGGGAATTGTGGGGAGGAGCTCCATCTTGTTGAAAATATTGAAAGTTGTGTCGATTCTCTAAAGATAGGTCATCTAAGAATTCATTAAATTCATTTCTCAAAAAGTTTAGGTACCTTTGACCACTGAGGTGACCATCGTAAAAATAAGGACCTATTAAATTGGTGCTTAAAATATCTACCCACACATTTGTTGGAAAACGGTTTTGAAACCCAGTCGGTCTATGCCAGTGTGTATTTTCAGAAGTCCATTTGTAATGAATATTGCGATTAAAAAATCCATTATTGGAAAAATTTGCCTCGTCGGACCAAAGTATTTTACTACATATTAATGGATCGGCACGCTTCTTTTCCAACAGCCACCAACTTGGTTTGTCCTCCGCTTGTAAATTGTAAACTTTTTTTGCTTTATAACACTGATAACCTTTTTTCTTTAAAATTTTTCTAGCACTTGTTTTATTTATATGACAAGCAATTTGAATTTCTTTTAATGATGTTTCCAAATTTTCTGTATTTTTATTTCTTACATTATCAGTAACACTGTTCAACCTTGTCTTCTTCTTTAAAAATGAACCATTATTTTTCAGTTTCGTAGCTAATTTTCTGAACAGTTTTATTCGGCTGTAGTGCTTGTGGAAATCTGTTTCTATATTATACTTGAGGTAATCCAGAGTGAAAATTGCATTGGCAATATGTAACGAACATATAACGATCAATGTGAGTGAAAATGATTTTTGAAAATTCTAAATTCTTAAACGAGTGTGATTGAGTGAGAGTTAAAGTATTAACTGAGATGATCTGTCAAAAAATTAAATTGTCAAGTTTGTTCATAGCCAACTATTTTAAAATAATTGAAATAATAGTGAAATCATGAAATACAAACAAATGGATATTATACTTAAATTAATTGGTAAAGACATTTTAACTTTCTGAGCAAGGAGTGACGCTTTTATGGAGGACCTCTATACATTGGCATAACTGCGAATACTCTTTCATAATTGCTCCATGTTGCTTTCTTGATTATTATTTTGTTTTTGTTACCTGAATTTACTTTATTCTTCTTAATTGTATTAATGTTTTATTATAGCAAAAATTTGAACAAGTTATTGAATTATTTTATCGTTTTATTTGATCATATTTCTCCACGGCAAGTATAATGCTTGTTAAAAAAAATTTTATTGGTTTTCAAAAAATGTTTTTATAATTACTAACGTAGTACCAATAAATAAATATGGCATGTGATATATCGTCGAAAAGGGAGGAAAATACTCTATTTAATGGCGCCATTTCCCGCTCGTTTCAAAATAATATTTTTAACAGCCTGAAGAGTAAATCTCAAAATACAGCGGTTTTGAAAAAAATTAGATAAAACCACGTTGAAACAATCTGTTTTGCAAAAAATTTTCGCCTTGGAATTTTTCTCGTATCTCTTTAAATAATGGAGTTATTTGGCCTAGACGTTTTCCGCATTATCGATATTTTCCGCCATAACTCTTAAAGTAGGCCATAAATTTCAAATGTCTTTAAACCATTTTGTAGGTTATATAAATCGGCACAATTTTTGTAAAAATATTGTATTTTGTACGACCGATATTAAGTGAGATATTCTCGAGTGCTCTGATAAAATGGACATATGTTTGTATGTTTGTGAAAAAAATAACAACGAATGAATTTTGTTCAATAAGTACGTAATTTTACTCTACTATTTACATATTTGTAACAAAGCTAAATAATACGTTATTAGGCAGATATGTAGAATCATTTTTTGTTATAAATTATGTTTTTCTACTCATATTAAGCTAACAGAGAACTTGACATAGCGAGGGCACGATAGAAAAACATATATTACAAATTAATTTGCTAACAAAGTAACATTACTAATAAAAAAAAGTTGGGAAATGTGGCGGACTTTCATTATAATCTATTTTATGTATTTATTGGCTTTTTTTTAGGGAGATTTAAGTGAGATAGCCGAAATCTTAATCATTTATTTTTATAAATCTCGGACTTTAGTGGTTGAAGTAGTCATAAACAGCAGAGATTTGACGCTAAATGTCGTAGATAAGGCACCCAGAATTACAGATAAAATAATAAATACTAGAAAAAGTTAGTTTTCTTTATGTCAGTAAATACGGATACTGGTTTGCCGATGTAGGTAACTGGAGGAAATAGATTAATCCTTGATCAATTAAAAAGAACCAGCTAAAAATTTCGTGTCGAGTTAATTTCAACTAAAAATGCAAAGCAGCTAAGGATTCACATGGGGTAGTGATATGAATAAGTACACTGTTTTCAGCTTCTTTTACTGAAATTCTATCCTCAACTCCTATAGTTGATCCGAAGTAACTTGAGTAATGGTGAGGAAGATGAAGGAACCGACTCCAGTGGGAAGCACTTAGTGCGGACGAAGAGAAAAGGTCCCCAAACATAATAAATTGGATGAAAGGCCAGTAACTCATCTCAGTTTAAGAACTTGTATTAAGAAATCTTCAAGTACTCTTCTGGCTGGACAGACATTATGACGAAGAAACTTTCGTCGAAACGCAGCCTTCTATAGGAACATGGAATGTTAAAACCCAGATTGAGAAAAACAATACTAAGGATTCTAGCTACTACTGTTCCAAGGCCCTCAAATTTAAAACCAAAAATATATATAGAAATAGTAAAACTACGCTTTTACAAAACTATAATCAGATCCATAGTAAGTTATAATTATGACATTTGGATCAATGACAAAAAAATTTCAAATTTACTCGATGACAGAAAAATATTACGAAAGATACTTATAAAAAGAGTATTTTAACAATGAAAGTGTGGGCAACGTGTAGTTATTAAATACCGGATGTAACAGGATCATGGTATACCCTCCTATTCTCCTTTAGATTTGAAGATAATCGATTGAAATTTAGGATATACTACATACATAATAAGCGGCACTCTTTGACATACAATTGATTTTTTTCACTTTCGGTTTCGCCGAAAGTGATATTAACTTTCGATTTTTAAACAGAAAACCCTATATATTATTGCATTTTTTAATTCTGTATAATTTTCTGAATCCAACGATGCCAAATAAGTGACATTTCAAATATCAATTTTTTAATAATATAATTTTTAGTCTTCCATTTAAGTGTGCCATGACGGTTCCGATTTATTCTAAATGACCCCTGTAATGCTACAGGAATCGAAATCCCGTTAAAAACACTAAATTACGTTATTTATGAGTTAACTCTCAATAGAAGCGTCAACTGTCAACAGAAACGCAAACAGTATTACAAATTGCACTACTACTGGATGGCGCCACCTATGCTTATTACATTCTAGAGGCATGTAATAAATATTACACATCAGCCACTGGAATATAGGTCATTCCTTATTTAAAATCGACATCATAATGCTCATATTACATAATAGGCGTAGAAAAAATACACTCCGAGTCAGTTGAAGTGTGACACAATTTGTCAATTTTTTGGCATGTAACATTGAAATTTAATGTAGTAACATTTGTAAACAGTGTCATTTTCATCAATGAGTTTTGTTTCAATTTGCATATCGCTCATGCCATTTATTGAACAGCCCAGGTTCTTGTATATAAAATAAATTGTAGATAAAATTGAAGGTTGTATAATTTTTAGTAGTAGTGACTCATAGTTATTATTGCATATTTCTCCGGTCAAAATTTTTAAATTTTTTGTTGTAGAGGAACAGCTAATGACTCATTTTAAAGCTTATTTCGTTAGCTTTAATTTTTGTCACAATTTTTTACATACCTTTCATTAGTTTGCCGCTTTTTCCATGAATAGGAAATGACAGTAGGTACCTTCATAGTCATAATCTATATTCAGTTTATATGTACGTGTACCAACAAAATCTAATTATTAATCCGTAGGCAGAATGAGGCGTTAGAGACGGACCGTGGTAAGATCTAGGGAGTAGGCAGATTGAGCCTCCGGAATCAAACCAGTCCTACAAATTCAAACTTATCCTGACAGTTTTCCTTCCAACGTATTTTTCTCTTCCCCATTTTCTTGACCATTTTTATCTTGAAAATGGCTCCGAAACGGGAGCCGAAACGTCGAGACATCAATAATCTCAGACGCGGTTCAACCCGAGAGTCAAATATTTTTCATATATACAATGGGTCCACGGCAAAGCGGTATTATAGGTGTAAATGAAATTATTTTTGGATTGCAAACATATTTTTTTGTATTCTGCTCTTGCTTCACCCAAAAATTATTTTTAGTATGTTGGACTTTAAAAAATTTATAGAGGGCGCTGGTAACAACAAAAATAAAAATCGCATCAGGTGAAGTTCCTTTTTCTGTGCGTTTCTGTGCGAATTATTGAAAAATTTTATTAGAACACTTGCTCAGAATTAAAAAACATGACGTTGTACCAAATTACAGAACTAAATAGCCTTTTTTTATTTATATATATATATTTTTTTAATATTATAAATTTAATGATAATTTAAATTTATTTATTCTACCCATGTTCCTCCATTTTTATCACACATCTCAACTCTGTTCTTAAATTCTTTGTAGCTATTTTGAATGGCTTGAAGGCCCTATGAATTTTATTTGAAACAATAATTATTCATATTTCTCATGAAAAGTCCAACATCTGATTTATTATAAGACTGACTGACTCGCCGCCCGCCTTAAATGACGGCTGGACGGGCTGTTTCAACTTAAAACTGTGAGCAAAAGTGCCTAAATCTAAACATATAATCTAAAATACTCAAATAGACCCAATCACTCACACAAACATTGAACACGAACGGCCTCCCTCTTTTCGGGAAATAAAAAATCATCGGTAGAGCTTAGAGCCTTAGAGCTTGGTTGAGACTCCAGGAGCCTTTTGTACACTTATTTTTGGGTTCGATTTCTGGTAGTGAGGTTAGGATCAATTGTATATTGGATTTTGCACTGGTTTTTAACACTACCATTTATTAGTACTATTAATAAGGAATTTATTCATATGTCTTATTAAAATGTGCGATAAATACAAACAAAATTACAGCTAAAAGAAAACAAGAAAATACAATTTTGTTCTAATTAAATGTTTTAAGAAGTAACTAAGATGGCTTTGAAAACAACGAAATATTTAGCTTATCAAACACAACGGCTTAACGGTGTTTTTATTATGTCTTTAAAAATTGTTTAAAATTCTTGTTAATTGGGTTCAAAATGCCACAAAATACAAGAGATGAAAAAGTGGATATGTTAATTATTTATGGGAAATGTAAAAGAAATGCAGTTGCGGCTACCGACCTTTATACCCAACGGTATCCTGATAGACAATGTTCAGCGAAAAATTATTTTAAACTTGTTGAAAACCAATTTCGAAGAGAGCCCAACAATGATCCCGAAGAAAACTTCATTAAGTCTGTTCCTTTAAGGCCAGTTGAGTTTGAATTGGACATCAATCACTAAACAGTAAGCCGAATTTTGAACAAATACCACTATAAATCTTTTAAATACCAATTGAACCAGCATTTGTACGAAAGTTATTACGAACGTAGGATGGAATATTGCAATTGGATTTTGTATAATAACGTGCAGCCAAACAATGATTTTTTTTGGGACTGAGTTTATTATCGGACGAGTCGAGGTTTACAAATTTGGGATTATTTAACCGATGAAATACAAAATATTGGTAACAAGAAGATCAAAATTTATGACGGGAGGGTAACTTTCAAGTACGGTTCGGTTTCAATGTTTGGTTTGGAATAATCAGTAGTAGAATCATTGGTCCAATAATATTTGAAGGACCTCTGACTGCTGCCAGATACTTGAGATTCTTGGAAAATGAGATTGAGGACATTTTAGGCGAGTTACCTTTATATTTAGGACAGGGAATGTATTTCCAACAAGATGGCGCTCCTCCCCATAATTCAAGAATAGTAATTGATTACCTTCAACGGGAATTCGGAGAAAACGTAATTTCGACGAATGGTCCTGTGAGGTTGCCTCCAAGGTCACCTGATTTAACGCCCCTTGATTTCTTTGTTTGGGGTCATTTAAAAAATATTGTCTATGCAATCGCCGCTACAACTCGTGAAGACCTGGAGTTACGGGTAAGACGAGCAATTAATAGCATAACGGGCCAGCAATTGGCGAACGTTCTTCGAGAAACAGCTATGCGAGTTCAGAAGTGCATTGACGATAATGGGCAGCATTTTGAACAACTGCTGTAATGTTTTGTGTTAATTTTTCGTACTCCAAAACCACAAGGTAATTAGAATAAAATTGTAGTTTCTTATTGTCTTTTAGCTGTAATTTTATTTGTATTTATCGCACATTTTAATACGACATACGAATAAATTCCTTATTAATAGTACTAATAAAAGGTACCACGGTACCGATATGGTTCCATTTGAAAAAATTAAGTTTTTAACCAAAAACCACTTTGGCGAATTTTTCTTGCTCATAAATCACGTAATTTAGTGTTTTTAATGGGATTTCGATTTTTGTAGCATTACACGGGTCATTTAGAATAAATCGTAACCGTCATGGCACACTTAAATGGAAAACAAAAAATTATACTATAAAAAAAAATTGATGTATGAAATGTCACTTATGTGGCATCGTTGGATGTAGAAAATTATACAGAATTTAAAAATGCAATAATATACAGGGTGTTCCATTTAAAAATCGACAGTTAGTGTCACTTCCGGCGAAACCGGAAGTGGAAAAAATCAATTGTATGTCAGAAACTGTGTATGTAGTACATCCTAAATTTCAATCAATTATCTTCAAAACTAAAGGAGAAAAGGGTACCCCCCTTTTCCATGATCCTGTTACACCCGGTATATCAAATGTGTAAAGAACCACCATCAACGGTCGGTTACAACTTCTATAACGGGCAGAACATACGATCATGATGGAAGAAAATATAATAATACCGAGATGCCTTCGAAAAACACATTCGTCAAAAAGAAGAACAGCAAACGTAGGCAGTTGGAGAAATTTGTTGAATGAGGTCAGATACCGATTTGGGCTGTACTTCCGTAGAATGGAGGGATGCCCTAAAGCAACTCACTCAGATGTTCTCTAGTTATTAACATATGGCTTTTGATGAATTAATACCAACATTCCTGAAAGGGCTTGGAATTTTTAATGCGTTAGACCATGTACATATACTTTCCAATAGCACAGAAGAAAGAGGGAGATCTAGTAGGATTGGATTACGATGAGAGCTGATTCAGGATATCAAATAAATTGGTATAGACTCTAGAGAAACGAAACCATGAGGCATTAAGTACAGTCGTATAAAATACAACTCTCCAACTTTTCTGGGTAAAAGGATAAGATGGAATTTAGAGCATGAGGAAGATAAACTGCAAACATTTTTCTCCAGTAAGTATGCCTTCATTAAACTTTGGTCCTATAATTTCCCCGTTAAGAATTTCGCAACGTACATTAATTCCCCAGATTTTTGGATATCAGTTTCTCTAAACCAGTGAGGATTATCCTGAGACCAATAATGGCAAATATGTCGACAGACTATTCCATTATTATGGAAATGGGCTTCATCTGATTACATGATGCGATCTGGGAAAGTCATTGTTTGAACAGCCATGCTACAAAATTTAGAAGTCTCTTTTATTCTTAGGAAGCAAGGCCTGATGTAAATGTATTTTTTGTACTCATATATAGGAAAATTGCAATTTCTCCATTGTTTCTTCTATTTAAAAGTGACATTTTTTACTTTAGAAATGAAAATATTTTCATCTCTAGAAGTGAAAATAAAAATGTCAAATTTATATTTCTAATAATGGATAGAAGAAACACTTTCATTTATCTATACGTATCTATGTTCCTTACTATAGTAACGACTTGACATGGTGACAGTTTGTTTATAATTTAATCGCATTTTATATGATTATTATGGACAATGAATGTGAATACAGTGAATCATGCACGCCCCCAAATGGAGTTGAAGCGGCAAAGTTTGCTTCCGGCAGCGCTTTTCCCTACAAAGGTATGAATTTGCTCACAAGAAATTTATAGATTGTAGAAACGAGAAAAAATAAATTCTCGCAAAACGTTCTTCTGGCTGACGATAAATTCCTGTTAACGAATGGAATTATTACACTATTTAAGTAATGTTGTTAATGTGAAAATACATTTTAATCATTTTATATAGATAGTATTAATTTTTCACATTGCTGCAGCTTGCCGTTCACATGAGTTACGAGACTTAATCTCATTCACATAAATGACAAACAAAAGAGGACCGATGACACTCCCCTGAGGAACGCCACAGACAATTTCAATTTTACTACGTTTCCCCCTGCATGTTGTTTGTTGCAATCGAAGCATTAGCGTTCTGTTGGTAATATGCGATTGTTACACTTAACGCGCTAGGCTTGTAACTTGTAATTCAGCGCTCGGCGGGGCACATAACCCAGAGAGTTGGTTGCAGTCTGGTTACGTTCCCAATCTAAAATAAGGATTTTATAAAGAAATTCGCGACTAAAATATTATGTTTTAATATTCTGCAATCTAGAAGCACATTTGAACCATTTGATTCCTGTTCACTACTATTTACACCATATAACTACAACTCTTCAATAAGATTATCCCGATCAATTGTTTCGAATGCCCTTTGCAAGTCTACAAATATACTAAGCACCACTTTCCCTTCATTCATGTCCCTTCTTCATGTTGAACACGCTGCAGGGTTGATTCACAGGTATGGTTAGCTCTAAACCCAGATTGTCCAGCAAATAATAACTGATTAGCCTCAAAATAGTTTCCTAGCTGTTCACATACGATTTTTTCAATGATTTTTCGACAACCGGAAGTAAATTAATTGGCCTGAATTCTGCAGGAACTTTAGGCGTGGTTGCTTTTGGAATTAAATAGCCACTATTACGCTAGTTTTTAATTCACTTGGTACTTTCCCAGTATTAATAGGGCATATCCAATTACACAAAACAGCTCCTTCCATTCCAAAGAAAACCGCGTCCTCGCCGCACACATCTTCCAGCGGCTTGTATATCAGTGTATGCGCGGAAGCTATGCAACCTTAGGCGAGGGTTGTATAGGGGATATACCATCCTTCGGAGGGGATGTAAAGCCGTCGGTCCCTTGTCTATTAAATGTTAGGCAAGTAAAAGATCCCTACTCTTCTTAAGGGAAGAGGTTCGGCAAAATTCCTGGTTGGGGGTAGCTCGTCTACAGGCGTCGGTGTTAGGCCTCAGTAGCGGAAATAGACCGACGTTAAATAAATGTATAAAAAGCTCCTTAACCACTCTTATATTTAGCCAATTATCACTGGTATCAATTAGCACTGGTTTTATTTTTCAGTTCGTAAGCAATATTTTTAATAGTGTAATGTGTAGTGTAAACCTTAGTAAGTGAGATTGTTCGTCTGATTTATTCCAATCCCAATGCTTTTTTTCAATACCCCTGATATTTCCTGTATACTATCTGAATAGAACTTATTAAAATTTTCTACTGCCGTTCCACGATACTTCCCATAATTAATATCTGTGAAAGTAACTTGTTTTTTGTTTCCTATCATCTCTTTTAATATTCACATATTTCTGCTATCTCCTTTACATCTATCTATATTTTGATCACAATATTTAGTTTTTTCAATACGTACTGTTGAAACCACTTTAGTTCGTAACCTTTTAAGTATAGTCTTCCCAGTATATTTCAGAAGTAGTTTTTACAGAATTTCCTATACTTAATTCTTTGTCTCTCATGCGTTGCGCCTGCAGTAGTTATTCTGTTATCAAATGGTGTTTTTTCTGTTTATATTGATTTTCTTTGCAGCTACTTTGTCTTCATAAAATCTGCATATAGAACGTTTATGTCCGTAAACGTATAATTCCATTTGACTCCTGTTAATTCTACTGTTATTTTTGAAATTATCTCACCCTTAAATATCTTTTACGAACAGTCTCTGGTTATTCGGGACTCGCTTGGGGAACATTAAACTTGAACTCTGTTCCAATGATTTCATGGCCACTTATCGCAGGAAAATCTCTTGTAACCTCTTTAGCATCAAAGTTGTTTGTGATTATATAGTCGATCAGAGTGGATGACCTATTGGTTATTCTAGTGTCCTTCATTAGCATTTGTTTAACGCCTGCTGCATGTACTAAGTTTCTTATCCTTTTGGTATCACTGTCGTTCTTCAACCAATCAATGTTTAAGTCGCTCATAATCACATTTCTTTGCTCGTGGATATCAATGTTATCTAATCTGTCCTCAAGGTATTCTAATTTCTCCTATAGACTTCATTTTCCAATTTGGAAAAAATGCTCCTCTTCTGAATTTCTGTTAGATATCTAGGGGCCAGTTTATCCACCTTCTGTTAAACTTATCTGGTAGATAAATCTCATGGAAACCATTATGTGCACAATTGTATTTAAGGAAATGAACTGTTAAGTAAATTTAACTAGGTATTAATATATCGGCTCTGACCATTATTAAAAATCTTCTTCTTGCAGTGCCGTATCCGTTTAACGAATGTGGGAGATCATGTTCGCTATTTTGACTTTACTAACTGCCGCTCTGAAAAGCGCGGTCGTTGACTTCCCAAACTAATATCTCAAGTTCTTCAACCAGGACGTTCTTCTTCCTGGGCCTCGTTTTCCATTGATTTTACCTTGGATTATCAGATGTAGTGTATTATATGTTTCTGGATGTCTCATTACGTGGTCAAAGTATGATAGTTTCCTCTTTTTCACAATATTAATTACTTCCTTATCTTTACCCATTTTACGCATTACCCAACTTATCCGTAGCATAGGTCGGTATACCCACATCTCAAAAGCCTCAAGTCTCTTAAGGGTGTTTTCTGTAAGAGTCCAAGACTCCACTCCATACAAGAGGACGGAGAATACATAACAGCGAACCATCCTTATCTTCAATTCCATATTTAGGTCATGTCCACAGAAAACCTTCTTCATCCTCACAAATGTTATTCTTGCTTGCTCTATTCTTGATTTTATTTCAATCGAGTGATCCCAGTCATCAACTAGAAGCTGTCTCAAATATTTCATTCTATGCACCATTTCTAAACGTTCTGTCCCAATCCGCAGTTCTCCATTAATGTTTCTTTTACTCACTATCATTAGTTTAGTTTCCTTGACATTCAGTTTGAGGCCATAATTTTCGCATATGTTGATTATTCGGTCCAAGAGAAGCTGGAGTCCATCAATATTGTCTGACATAAGTACTGTGTCATCTGCATAATGCAGATTATTCACTGTAACTCCGTTTATTATTATACCCTCTGAGAAGTTGTACAGTGCCTCTCGAAATATTACTTCGGAATAAACACTGAAAAGTAACGGTGATAATATGCACCCTTGCCTTGCCTCTTTTTATTGTGATATCTTCCGTTGTTTTGTTCCCCATTCTTAGATTTGCCTTTTGTCCCCAGTAGAGATTAACGATGAAGTATAAGTCCTTGTCATCAATTCCAGTTGTTTTTAGTATCTCAATCATTATTTCGTGTTGTACCCTATCAAATGCCTTCTCAAAGTCAATGAAGCACATGAAGGCGTCACAATTTCCGTCTCTACATCGCTGAATTAGTACTTGTATGCTAAAAAGAGCTTCTCTTGTACCCAGTCCTTTACGGAATCCAAATTGAGTAATATGCTCTTCAATTTTGGGATAAATCATTTAATGGATGATGCTCAGAAAAGTTTTAGTACATAGCTCATCAAACTTATAGTTCGGTGTTCACTGCATTCTTTGGCATTTGTTTTTTTTGGGGGATGGGGATGAATGTTGATTTCAGCCAGTCAGGTGGAATTATTCCTCTATCGTAGATGGCATTGAACAGTAGCACTAGTGATTTTATTGCTTTGTCTCCCAAGAGTTTCAAGATTTCTGTTGGAATTTCATCTGGGCCATTCGCTTTTTTAGAAAAGTTTAGAGATTAGTCTTGGCCGTTTCAACGGCCTTTTCAACTTCTTCTCTGGTGATTAGGGGTCCGTTTGTATGTTCTTGTATATCATGAAATCTACTTCTTTCGTCATCAAACAGTTCTTCTATATATTCCTTCCATCTTTTTAATTTACATTCTGTGTCTACCATTATGTTCCCATTTTTGACTGTTACCTTATTACTGTGGTTGTTACGTTTACCTCCGGTTACTTCTTTTATTTTTTTGTATAGATGGAAGGTATCGTGCTTTTTATCATATTCTTCTATTTCTTCACATTCTTGAGTGAAGTATTGGGCCTTCGCATTTCTAATTCTTCTTCTTATTTCTGAGTTAAGCTGTTTGTAGTTAGCATCATTTCCTTGGATTCTCTGTTGTCTTCTCTCTTCCATAAGGTCTAAGATATCCTGCGTCATCCACTTCCTCTTTCTTGTTTTTCTTTCAGGTTTCAGTTTTTCCTTTATCGTGTCTTTCATTGCTGCAGTGAGCATGCCCATGTGTTCTTCTATGGGTATATCTTGTCTTTGGGATATTGTGGTGACTTTTCTTTCTATTGTGTTCGTAACCTACTTTCGAATCAGAGTATCATCTAGTTTACTAAGATAAGCAAAAAATTTAAATTTTTAATAATGATTGCTTAGTCATAACTTACGTATTCTTAAACTTCAACTTGAAAAATAGATAACGTTTAGATAATGACTATGAATTTTTTAAATAAGTTTCGTGATGGTTAATACCGTTGACTATTTGTAACATATATCTATACAAGAATTTAAATTTTTCCGATGATTTTTATGATTATAATCTACTAGTATTTTTCCCTTTTATTAATATTCGTGAAATTTATTCTATTTCCTCTCATAATTATCTATTTCTACACTAACTATAGAAAACATGTCTCCACTTTGAAGAAATACAACATAATATTTCAGTTTTAACAATTCCACATCCTGAATGACTCCAAGATGAAATAAATTCTTTAATTTTATATCCAAGCTTTCAAGGAATTTTCTATTCTGCAATTGCAATAAAATGCTAAAAATTCAATGTGAATCCATTCAAATAGTTCCAGAGTCATACCAACATAAAATAGCAATAAATAGATGTGGTTATAAGATATAGTCAGGAGCGGATTTAAGCTCGTTTCCGTAGGGGCACTGGTTTGTTGGACAGACGATAAAATATAAAATCCCCACTGAAAAAATGACCTTCGCCCTTTATATTACATTCAGGCTATTATGTAGGAAATTTAGGACGCAGATGTGAAAGTCTGTTGTTCTTATTCAGTGGACGAGGTTTACAATAACAAAAAAATAAATTTAACAAAGTAACAATTCGTTTTAAAGTTAGTTATTTAATTTCCATGTTTCATTACTTTATTTCCTATACTCCTCAGTAATAAAAATGTGGTACTGAATTAGTTTTCGACGACGTCATTAATAATTCATGGGCAACGATCGCACGTCAGGTCTCAATTTCAATTCTAACAAAGTGATGACTTCAAGTTAATCTGTCTAGCGAATCGACCAAAAGTTTCTAATTATAATGAAATTTTGCGTAGAAATTTATTTCAAAATATCTGAAACTCACATTTTGAAAAATATATCTGTAATAACATTTCTCAGATTGGAAATTTTAAAATTAAATTTAATGCACATGTAAAACAGCAAACTGGGATACCTTCTATTTTAAACTGTTACACAGGGTGTTCGCTAGAACGGTACCAACATTTATAGTTTAGTTAACTTGATTTGGTAAAATCTAATATGATTTTTTTTACATTAATTGTCTATTTACACGATAATAATAATCTTATGCACAATACTTGAGTTAATAATTTGCCTACCATTAACATTAACTTTTTCACCGAGGACTATATAAAGGCATCAATAAATCGTCTACAAAATAAAATAACAACCGGTCATGACCCGATCACAAGTTTTTTAGTCAAGGATTGCTCTGGAGTATTTATTAAACATTTGGCTATTTTATTCAACTTATCACTGCGTACATCAACATTTTCTGATTGTTGGAAATTAGTCAGAGTTTGTCCCCAGTGCTAAAAAAGATGATATTAATAATATAGCTAATTATAGACCCATTACAATTTTGTTAAACTTTGCAAAAGTATTTGAGATATCCGTATATCACAACCAAAGTTTTGGTTTGAGTGGTACCATTTCAGTAGCACGAATTTCTAAGTCCTCCAAGATTAGAGATGACTAGAGACAAGGGTGAACCCATCGGTGCTTCTTCCTTTTGCTTGTAGTGCTGGACATTGTATTTAAAGTAAGTGTTGTTTAAACAGTGTTTATTAGGCTAAGAACGTGCTCCTCTGGATGATACTTTCGTTTGATCAATTCTAGTGATTCCGCTATTGGTACGTTAGTGAACAGTGACACTACATCGAAGCTCACTAGAATGTATTCAGGTTGAACAGTCTCATTGCATAGTAGCTCGTTAAAATGTTGTGTAAAAATAATGTTCAGAAACATTACATTTGCAAAAAAAAATAAAATGAAAAGTCGAAGAACTTACTGCAAATATTTTACACTCAAGTTAAAAGTTAAATCATCAACAACGGGACTAAAACTAACCCTTAGATCCCAACTGAAAATTTTCATTCATTTTGGAGATCCTCAGAGGGCTATACGATTTACGTTGATGAGTAAATTTTCTGTTCACGTCGAAATTTTGCGCCGTCAGGTTAAAATCTGACATTTCTATTAAATACATATAAAGTAACTAAACATATATACTATTTTGTAGATAGAATTTTTTCTTCACACTTTTTGCTAAAGTTAACTAATATACTTCTCTAATGAATACAGTTTTGTTACATTTTCCTGAGAAAACGCTTTAGCAAAAATATGTTCGGCATTATTCGATACATTTTGCTAAGTAGTACACTCAGACCAATTTTGAAAATTTAGTCCTAGATAGTAGAAAATAATTCTTAAATTTTCAATACTTTTACTAACTGTGTGAGGTAATTCATGACTGTAACGTCATCTACGCGCGCTATAATAGTTATTGTCGTCTCGCCCACAAACATCTTTGCTAATCAAGATGTTGTAGTAAGTCATGGACATATAACGAAAAAAAAACCAATACGGAACCCTGCGAGACATCCATCTTTATTATTTGTTTTTTAGCAATTATGTTATTGTTTTTTAGTAACATTTTTTTATTTCTCATGAACGAATATGTCCTGCCATAGAAGAAAGTTATATACAAAAACTCATCATCGACTGTATCGATAGTACTGGGCAGGTCAAAAATCAAAATTACTGCATATCTGCTTTTGTTCAATTTCTAGTACACAGAACCAATTAGTGCACTTGTTAATAAAATCTGATGTTGAAAACCCATATTCATATGGATATTTATATCTGGTTATATCAGGGCAATGAGTGAGACCATCCTTTTAGGTAAACCTCGAATATAAGTAGTATTTAGAGAAATTCTGCAAGGAAAGAACAAAATACATCCTACTGTATTCATAATAATTAATTAATAATAATTCATAATCCTCCATATTGAGTATTTCG
Organism: Leptura quadrifasciata; assembly: GCA_963675555.1. Classification (NCBI taxonomy): domain Eukaryota; kingdom Metazoa; phylum Arthropoda; class Insecta; order Coleoptera; family Cerambycidae; genus Leptura; species Leptura quadrifasciata. The sequence goes on along the minus strand of OY776680.1, from coordinate 22,427,818 downwards.
ACTGCTAGAGATCAACATACCCTCATAAATTCATTAAAAAATAAGTAGTCCTTTAACGTTGCCAAACTAGCATAAACTATTTGTTATTTATAATACATGAATGTATTAGAATAGAGTTAGCATTCAACCAACTAATTTTAGACTCCATCTCAGCTATCATAATCAGTATAGTATATATTATAATCTTTTAACTTTTGATCAAATTTTATCCCGCTCTTCACTATTTCGTGCTGACGAGGATTATTTACTTCGAAACATCGATAGCAGCTTTTATTGTATAGATTTTTCAGTATCATTATTAGGATTAGGTTGATCATTTTTAATTATTGAACTTGACGGTATTGAAATAGCTGTACATGAATTTTATGAACAGCTTGGTTTGATGCAAATATTATTAAGAATATAAAAAAGCTAGATTAAAAAGTATAAAGAAACTCATAATGACTATTGTTTACAAGAATTTAGGGAACTATGATATTTGGTTAAGGAACAAATACATGAAACATTAATCATGAAAAACATACCGAATTGCCAAATATTCATAAAAGTATTACTTTTCAAAATATATCTGAGAATGATATCTAAACGCTACAAAAAAAAAACAAAATGACGTCAGGTCCCGTTAAAATACTATCCATTATTAGAGAAGATTGTTGTTTTAGCTGTCCCATTGTGCACACTATTCAATCTTGTATAAAAACAAAAACCTTTCCTAGTCGCTGGAAAGTAGACAGAGTTTTCCAGTGTTTAAGAGGGGCACTGGTTGATAATTATAGAGCTATTCTATCAAGTTTTTCGAAGGTCTTCGAAATTATTTTCTATGATCGCATATATCCCCCTGTTCGTAACCAAATATCGCCCGATCAACATGGGTTTATAATAGACCAACGATTACATACTTAGCGGTTTTTGACTCAAATATATTAGACAGGCAGGGACAAGTAAATGTCGTTTATATAGAAAGGCCTTCGACAGGATAGATCATATGCCGTCTTACTTAGTAAGCTGACACAATTTAATTTCCATTCCAGCGCTATAGAATTTCTTAGATATTATTTATGAAAGAACAACAGTATGTCACATACAATGGTTTTAGTTCATCTTGTTATATTGTTACCTCAGATGTTCCTCAAGGGTCTAATCTTGGTCCCCTTCTCTGTCTGTGAATTATTATTGATTTAATCATTTATTCAGTTATTCAGTTATTCAGTTATTCAGCTATTCAGCTATTGAGTTGTTTAGTTGTTTAGTTGTTTAGTTGTTTAGTTGTTTAGTTGTTTAGTTGTTTAGTTGTTTAGTTGTTTAGTTGTTTAGTTGTTTAGTTGTTTAGTTGTTTAGTTGTTTAGTTGTTTAGTTATTTAGTTATTATGTATTTTTCTGTAAATGGGTTTTCTGTTGGGCAAAAAAGCTATTAGTATTATTATTATTACCTCTTAAGGTGATTATATTCATATCAATTTCCTGTTGAGAGTAATATTTAGTTCGGAACATTGATAACTACAGCTTTGCTTGCATACATTTTTTCAGTTACCTTTTAAGAACTCACTAGTGCCAACGGGGGGTGATGAACATACCAGAGTAGATCCGATGAATCGTTGTTCTGGGGTGAGTAATTATACGGGCGTTAATACTGTCGTTGTTCACGATGTTGTTCGATAAACCCTAAGATAGCGCTTTTCTTTACATAACTAATATCTTTGAGGTTGCCACGAGAGGCACATAAAGAGTTTCTTAAGCCTGTAAATGCATCAGAATTTAACTTATATCTACCTAACTGTAACTTAACTATCCTCAGTAAAAACTAATTGATTCAGGATTGAAATTGGCGAGGATATTTTTGAATAAGAATTACCCTTTATCTAAATTCTGGATCCACCACTGGAAGTATTATAAAGCTCCAGCAGTTAATCTTGGAAATAATGCTCAATTTCATGAAATTTTGGCTTACATTTCACAACGCCTTGCAGCTGATAATTAACGTAGCTTTTTAACTGCATTATAGGGCAGTTTTTGGATTAATAATAATAAAATAAATATAGTTTATTATGTAAACGTCGCAATCGATTTCAAGTTGAGATATCATTTTCTTATTAGACAACTGTTAATTAATAATATCTGTCGTAAAATATATTTGTTGGATTAAAAAGAGTGAGTTAATTTTTTTAAGAAATGTCTGTTTTTGGTGCACATATCAATAGATCTTTTACGTTTATCAATACTTAAAGAAATCCCGTGACACTGTTAGCTTACTATTTAACAACCACATCCGGGAACTTACCGATATGGCAAGAAAAATTCTTTTAAGAGTTCATCCAATGTTAGTTTGGGACGATATAAAAAACATTATTATATACGTAAACAGAATTAGCTATGTTATTTTACCTGAATTAAAATAAGAAAGTTTAAATAATAATTAAAAAAATACTCATAGTTTCGAGAAAAAAATGGTTACATGGTAACGGAGTCATTAGTAAGCTGACTACTGGAATCATTCCCTACTTGAATAACAATAGGCTCTACGTGCGGCAAAATGGGATACTCTTTTTTTTGTTCATACCGTGATTCACGAATTTTTTCCATATGTCGGTTTTGTCTAAATCAGATATTACTATTCTTATATTATCTAGAATTACAGCGTTTAAAGTCGGATTCTGTTGCATTTTCTTAACTTATGTTTTACACTCACACTTACACTGCTCCAAATCAATTCTATTGGATTAAATATGCAGTAATATAGCGGTAAAAGTAACAGACTATGGCCATGTGATTCGCAGATATGGCCTACAATATATTCTTTTTTAAAATTATATTCTTTTATAGCTTTTAATAAATCTTTTTTTACTGGAATTTTTTTCAGGAATATTTATTTTTAGATCACATAAACTTTATTATATCGTTCGTTTTCGTATTATTATTTGGCACTTTATTTAATAGTCGCGAATGATAAGAAGCGTTATCCATAACGGTAACTGAATTTGCGGGAATATTAGGTAACAGTTGTGCAGCGAGCCATTTTTCAAACAAATCCGCGGTCATATCTTCGTGATAGTCAGCAAAACACTGTTTTATATTTTTGGCTGACAAGAGCAGTATGTTGGGTACGAACCCATTTTTTATTTTCGGCATGCAAAATTATAATGTGTTTTCCCCTTGAACATGGTGCATTTAAAGTACAATTGTGAGTCGCGTCAACCTAACCTAACATAATTAACAGCCATCATACGTATCAAACCACATCTCAAGACATATTTGATTCAACGGTTATTCATAGAATAAGAAATATTAGAGTTAATAATAATTATTTTAGTTAAATATAACACAAACAACTTACATTCTTTTATTAGGAGAAAACCACCGCGTAACGTTAAATAAACGTATGGCACTGCCCGGTTCCACGGAAACAGTCTCGCACAGCATTTTTTGTTTCAGAACTGATCATTCCGAACGTCAGCTTGAATTCTTTACCGGCCGCCCGCATCGGTGCATCGGTGCTGTATACCATTCTAGAGAGGCATAGCAAAGGACATCCCTCGTATAGACGATGAATTTATAATATTTCAAACTGACATTGGATAGATTTTAAGTGAAAGAAATTCTAATAGTTTTTTTTATACTTTACTTTCTGAGATATCAAAAAATAACGATTTCAAAAAAAATCAACAATTTTCAGCACAAAATTTAAGCCATTGCGGGCATATGTTCATATGAACTTTTCCTCATAAAATGACCTAAGGAATCACATCCTGAAATATCGTCACGTCATCAAGGAACACCCACTTTTCAACGCTCAATTCTAATAACTGCTAACATGTCAATATGTATTTTATTTAATTAATTTAATTCAATTCATTTCAGTTCACACTCGCCGCAGTTAGGCTTTTTAACTTCTACTTAGAAGCCTTAGAAATTCAAGTAATGTGTCTATACTTACACTTAGACATATTTTCCGTGTCCAATACATCCTTTTAAATTTAACTTCTGCAATATCTAATAGTGAACATTACCTCATTAGTCAAGCGTTTTAACAAATGTATGTTTTAAATGTTTTTCTTCGTATGTTATTGTTGTTTAGCTTTTTTGAAATTTTTTCCTCGAGCTGAGTTTTAACTGCAGATGTATCGCTGGGCCTTTTGTGTAGTATAGAGCATGAAGGCAAGCCTTGGGGTAAAACAATTTTGTGCTCCCTCCTGTTTGTTTTGTAATAAATCTCCACAGGATTTCTTTAACCAGAAATCTTTAGTTATGTTTTATAATTTTAACAATATAACGTTTCGTATTCATGTATGCAAAGCAAATTGAATGCGCAATGCCACTTTTCTGTTACAGTAATTGCTGAGGCTGTAGATTCAAGTGGGAGGACAGTAACAATGATTCTCAAGAAACAAATTAAATATTTACCACACATCCATTTTTTTTTGAAATACTATTGTTTTGTGAAGAAAAATGGTCACGTTTCTAAGAAAGTTCCATCTGGCCATTACCATATCACGAAAACTGGCGACCATTGCATAGATCCACATTATTTAAGAAGTCACCTTATTACTGTTGTATAGTGGGGTGGATCGGGATTTTCAATTTGTAGCCCTCAAATTGAAAAAAAAAATTTCGCAATCGTCAAAGTCGTTTCTCGGCATTGTTTCCCCGCTTACGTTCCACAGATCTGAGAATTTTTCCTAATATTCAAACAAATAGCAATCTGACACGTTCTTTTTGCAGAATTACTGGTATATGGTTAAGCATCCATTTCCAGTTTCATGTACATGCATAAAGGGATGTAGAACTGGTCCGTGTGTAAAATTAAGGCTCAAATGTACAATTCTTTGTAATTCTTGTAGTAATTGTAATCAACCAGATTGTGATCAACCAGATGTTATTCATGGTGATCATGATGACTCTCTGTTGAGCTGCTATGATGTAAGTGCGGAAATCGTAGAAGAGGCTGAACCGATTGTAGCAAATGATAGGCAAGAGCTCACTGAAGTATATCTTGCAAGAGCCGGGTACGTAGTAAACGATGGATTGTCTGGGTTATATAAAGACGCCATAAACACAAGTTCATACTCATCGATGACCGAACTTTGCAGCGACGATGCTATAGATTGTATCAGACAGTATGAAGATAGCGATGATGAATCAGGTTAAGAATTCGTCATTGCGTAAACTCGACTCGCTACCATTGTAAGTAAATGATGAAGATAATAACTCTGTAATTGTGCTCACTTAACTACATAATGTTTATCCTAAGTCGCAATGTATATGTATACTATGTCTGTAACAATTAATCACCCCATAAAGTAATTGTAAATTCACATTTTCAAAATAAATAGTAAATAAAAATAAAAAATAATAATAAAAAGAAAAATGTTTTCCTCTATTTTTAGTCCTGCTTTGCACTCTCCTCTTTCCCTTTCTAATTATCGGATTGCGGTCTAGTTGGGCAAAATAGAAGATAAAGAAGAAAGTCATCGATTGGCATAGAAATTATTTCTTCCATGCCTTCCCTTAATGACAAAAACATTTTTTGAAAAAATGTAAAAAATTCTTTCGCGCACCAGCCGCGTGTTTTTCGCAAAATTCGACTTCTGCCAATTTTATTGAGTACTACGTGAAAAATTGAAGAAACGCCACTTTGATTTTTTGCGATCCACCTCTCCGGTGACGAGTTATCGGGGTTTAAAAGAAATTTGGCCTCCCTCTCTTCCTCCCCTCCTAATTGTCCCACCACCCTCAGCCTCCGGCCTCTTAACATTGGTGACATTACCCTTCTATGAAACATATAATAAAAGTCCTACATGCATGTCGACCCAAGAAAAAATTAATTGAAACATATTTTTTACTTATGACGTTAATTCACGATATCTCGCTAAATAATGGTCCGACGTCGATGAGGCCGAGAACGATATTGCGTGTTTTGTCAAGTTCTTAATTTTTGGGAGGTGTACTTTTTTTGTGGAATCAACAACCGCCGACTTATTGACGAAAAACCGGCTTTCCCGTATTTTTAAATGACCCCCTCCCCTCTTCTCGACCCTCAGATCTGTGGAACGAAAATGGGGAAACAATGCCGAGACCCAACTTAGTCGATTGGGGAAAAAAATCAATTTGAGGACTACGAATTGAAAATCCCGACCCACCTCATTTGTTGTAAACTTTGATTATTTTAAATAAATTTTAACAATTATTTATTTCCCTCACCAACAAAGTCCAATCTCATTTATAGGAGACTGGTGTCAAGGGAAAACAGAGACAAATCAACTCATTCTACTATACTATAGATGGTGCCCACTTAACATCAAATATTTTATTGTCCCTTTTCCCTCAAGCAAAACAAAACTGTTTTGATATAGCACACACACAAAAGTACAAGTTTTACCTCTCTAGTAAGAACCTACGAGCATTTTCTCCGGCTTAAACCAGCTAGTCGTTTGCATTTGTTGCTTTGTTTATTTGCCATTCTAACAAAAAGGAAAATAATTAGGCAACAGTATTTTTATGTTTGTTTTTATATTTTTGCTTGATATTTTTACAACCACTGTGTGTAATAATCTTTTCGATATCGTGTATTAGTCCTGACGGTAACCTGCACGATTGGATCCCACCTTGCATTTAATGCTCAAGCGTTGAAATTTGGTACACTTGTTCGTTAGACCCTACCCTTTGATATGAGGAATGTTGCCACGGTCGGTGCCCCCCACGGGGACAATGTTATAGTATGGTTGCCTACCTTCAAGGACAAATCACCATTTTCGCTTGTTTTGGAGCTGAAAAGTATCGTAGAGGGTACACATGAGGCATTTGGTATGTTTAAGGCCAGAAGCAAGTGCCTCAGGGCCCACGGCACTTTTTTGCAAAATGACGGCGGGGAAAATGCATAAAATAACGTTATTGTCCGAACAAGTTTACTCTACAGCATTTTTTCGAGTGAGGTCTCGTTTCATATGTTTTCGGCGCATCGCAATGCCACTGTTGTACCCCTTCCTAGCAAGCAGTGGCTCGCCTGACGTTTTCCTCGTAGAAGCAGGTTGCAACCAGTTGCAACAAATTAATTCTGAGAAAGCGTTTCAAGCGAATATCGTGCTAAGTGTTTTGTAGTTTGTGTTTAAAGTAGGGTTCAGTGACGTGTAGTGCGGTTTGCATCGACTTTTCGGTAAGTTTTGTTGTAAATTGTTACCCCTGCATTTTTTATAGGTGTCTTTTCTTAATCATCTGTTATGCGCATATTATTATTATTAATATTTACTTGTTTCTGTATTTGGCCGTAACGCCATTATTGAATTAATAGCCTTAATAAAGATTTATTCCTTCATTACAAGACTAACTATATGTCAAAGTTCACTCAATTATTTAGTGAAGATGAAAACTATTTACTTGCGCTTAAGTTTAACAGCACTTTTATTACTTATTTATTGAAGCCGTTGGAGTAAAGGCCGAAAAAGCACAATTTAATCCATTTAATCTCGTTGATAGGTCGATAAATTTTATTGCATTTACTTTAACAGCTCATCAATGAACTCTACTTTGACTTTCAATTTTGGAAATTGATTATTTGTGTATGCTCCTTGTTTATAGTGTACAATATAAATATTTTTCTTGTAAATATACCGATTATTCCTATTAATTAGCATTAGAAAGTTAGCATGATATTTGCCAAAATCAGGAATTAATTGCGACAAACTTTTCTTCATAGAAATGTTTTGCCGGCGTCCTTGATTGACATATCAAAAGCCCCCATTGATAGGGCTTGTGCACGGCAGTAATTTCCAAAAAAATCGCCATCACCTTCAGTGGCTTTTGTACGAAAATGCATTATTTTTCAGTCTACAGTGGCTGCCGAAATCATTCCTGCAGTCGATAATAATAATATAATAATAATAATAATTTATTTATGGAAAATAACAAAAAAATCAGATTAATTTACAGTAAGTTTAGAACTTGTTTATAAATTATTGACAATTTCTGAACCTAGATATACAACATACTTAGGTATATTTTATTGCTGCATTTCACAAATTGCAACCACTTATGTACGCTTATATTAAAAATGGTCCCTATTGCATACGACAGCAGTTTTTTTTGGGGGGAGAGCATAGGGTTGCAAGTCAGGAGTGTGGATATGAGAGGGCGCCACTTGGTTGTTAAAAGTCACTCCAAATTCTGCCCAACCAAGAAGCAAAATGATTTCGATTATATTTTACTACTGAATTGAAATTTATAGATTGATTAAACGATTAATGATTATTTATCTAAGAGAAAACTATAATGTTACTATTATATATATACAGGTTGGAGAAGTTCAGTAAGATGTTATATTTGAAATCAAATTACAAAGTTATGTATCTAAAGTTATGAAGCTAAGTTTTTAAAAAATTAAACAAAAAGTGAACAGTACATGTAGACTTGGAAGTGATGTGCATCCAACAGTATTGTCTGTCTACAATATAAAATGATAACTAGCGGTGCATGATCCTGCGCTGCCTTACAGGCTTATATAAGAAATATGTGAAAAATTAATGAAAGTTGTATTAAAAATGCATGATTAAATTTAGACGTTACACAGATTGAAGATCTTTAAAAGGTGAATTATATAAAGTAAACCTGCTCCAACAAAACAGCTCCACCTGACTGGACAGCTCAATCACTGCATCCTAGAATATCTGACTTGGACGTCTGAGTAAGGCTACCATGGCGATGGTCCCTAGAGTGGCTGGTACTCCACTGACACGACTTGACTTCATATCTGATAGCTGGTACGGGTATCTCAGCATAGGCAAATACAGGTGTATCTACATCGGCAGGCAAGGGTGCATTGGCAGGTCACAAAAATTATATAGCCAAAAAGATATAACCAATCCAAAATAATGGTCAGTCCCAAACACTCCTTGTAAGTAGAGAGTAACACGTGAACTCATAAAAAGTAACCCAAAAAAACAGGAGGCTTCTCCTTGACGAAAACGAAAGTAATTCTTCGTGCAACAGCTGATAAAGCTTCCACACAACGGCAATGCAAAATTTCTCAATCAAAATCTCTAAACTAAATTGGCTAAAGCCCATCAAAATGAGACAATTGCTTCCTTCCACGTGCACAGGTAAGGAGAGAGGGACATCCATTTTTACCTTCGAAATTTTGACGACTCACTCAGTGCTGCCAACTTTGACTAAAAAACTTCCCGTTGCCAACCATGGAATTATAGGGAAATATATTTACATAAAATAGAAAACAACCTCTATTGTCCAAAAATTTAATGAAAGTTACAAAATAAATAATCTGAAAATGAAATAGTTCTTTGAATATTCTCTGTGGATTAATTTTATGACTCCATGGGAAATGCAATATTAAGTACACTTGTGTGTGTGCCTGGTTGCATATCCTTGGCACCACATGTAGTATTTAAAAATTCTACAAAATAGCCTAAGACTTGTGTATAAAAATTAACATAAGGTAATTCGCAAAAGGCCCTGAAATAACCATTAACCCATATAATTAACAATAAGAAATAAGATATGAAATAAACACGACAAAGAGGATTATTGAAACTTTTGGAACTAAGTGGAACGAGTATTTCTTTTGTGTTTATATATTTTTTATACATCTATTAGTTTATGTATTAGAAACAGTCTAGGATTGCTTTTAATTCAAGATTTTACTATATTTTTGAACAAACTATAAAAATTTACTATTTTTATTTCAATCGGAAATTTGTTATAAAGTTTAGGTCCTTGATATGTATGACATCTTTGTGCAATTGTTTTTTTAGATCTATAGTCTAGGTGCCCGCGTACATAAAATCAATTTATACATATCCTCTTAAAACTTCTTGTATGGCTTCATTGTGCCTAGTCTAATACTTTTTTCCTCTGCGAAAATTTTCGTAAAAGCGGCTTTCCCCCTCTAGTGAAAAGTCGGCGATTTCAACGCGCCGGACTGGAAAATCGGAAAACATATTGTATTATTAAAGGGATTAAAAAATTAAATTTTGATTTAGTGTAAGAAAACCAAGGGCCTCTAAAATTTATTTTGGCATTAGTTACCCCCTCTACTACCCAGAATACATTTGAATTATGTTAAGCCCAGTTAGGCTATATATTTCTCGATTGGAACGGACTCTCGACTGCTAGATGGCGCCTGCTGATTCTTTTGCATGTCGCTATCCAAAAGATACCGAGATGTACCAAATAGCCAAAGGATCCTCGCGTTGTTTGCCACATGCCTACCTTGCACTGACGAGAGCCAACAACTCGCAACTGCAGTCTGCAAGTGGCACGAGAGCTCCTTTAAGCAGAATCAGTCTTTCGGCTGGTGTTGCAATCGAAACATTAGCGTTTTGTTGTTTATATGTGATCATTACACTTAACGCGCCAGACGGGGCACATAGCCCGGAGAGTAGCTGTTGGTTGCAGTCTGGTTACGTTCCTTATAGTAAAATAAGGATTTTATATAAAGAAGTTTTCGACTGAAATATTATGTTTCAATCTTCTGCCCCTAGAAGCACGTTTGAATTATAGAATTATATATATACACTTATCATTTCACCATTTTGAGTCATAATTTATTAGTTAATAAGTCTGCAAAACAATATTACGAGTATAATAAACGATTTTTAAAATATTGTAGAGCATGTATTGCCTTCAAAAGTAAGCTGCGCGCATGGACAGCACGCGTTCGAGGTCGGTTTACAAAGGAATGCTGCGCTCTTGTTCATATATCATTTTAAACTGACATTAGATAGAGTATACCAAAACATATTTCGTAAAAATTAATAATACTTCAGGTAAATCAATTGTAAATACTTTATTAAAGATATTTAAATACTTTTAATAACTTCTCTAAAATTCCAAAACTCGGTAATTAGACCATCCAATCTAAAATAATTTAGTTAATTTGAAGTAATTATTATTCACCTTGGCTTTATTTTTTTGTGTGGGCCGAGGCGCCAATGTGAATTTTGATGTATTTAAATTATTATCAAATTTTCTTAGTTTTTTCTTGAAAATCAATCATAACATGAATATTAATGCCTCTTTGTCGGCTTTTACCGAGAAAATAAATTGTCCGCATCTATTTTTAATTACTCTCTGCAACATTTTTGTTTACTTATTCGGTTACTTTTGACATAATTTATACCGTAATTTGAATAAGTTATTCAGATTTCTTAACATAATGATAATAATTAATGTTACGTTAATAAATATAATTTGTTTATTAGTTAATTTGGTATGCAAAAACTCCCTGTCATATTTTAAAGATTTTATATTTGGGAAAATATTGGATGATTCTGGTTTCGGATATATCTCGACAAAAAATTTATGATTAACTGTGCTGACCGCATACGGTGTGGTGTGGTGTGTCTTTAATGTAGTATACAGTGACCGGTGAATCAAGAAAAAATAAAATAAAAAATATGAGAGAAACTATAGGCGATGTGAATTTTATTTATAAAAATAGAAATTATAATATTCCAACCTATCTGCAAGTGTCTGAATGCTACGAGGAAGATGCGAAGCCTCCTTCAACTCAGGCAGACAGGTTTCGACCTATTTTGGGGCTCGTCAGTGCAGTGCAAGTGAGGCTTCGATATTCGAATTGTATAGCATTCGCGCAGTACAAGGTATATTGTATTTTAGTGCTAACTGTGTTAGACAAAATACGACAAATTTCACCATTTAATTCAGTGCCTGTCGTCGGCATGTAGCTGGGAGAATAGCCGTTTTGGTTTAATTTGTTTAGTCCTTATTATATATAGGCACTTGCAGATAGGTCGGAACATTATAATTCCTATTTTTATATTTTTATAAAATTTCCGTTTGCTTTAAAATTGCTTATTTTGTGAAAAAATTTCGAGCAAAAGACAATTAGGAACGAGAAATCCAAAACCTTTTAGTTTAGAGAGGTCTATGTTATATTTATTACCCATAAAATTTGAATCCAAAGTGTCTCTTTTCGAATATTTATTCAGGACATCAAAATGGTATTACCATTGTTTAGAAAAATTAAAGTCTTTTTAAACGTCAAACGGTATAGTCTATTTGCTACGATTTACACGTACATAAACAAATAAATACGTCGGATAGTGATGGCTATAAGATATTACATAAAGAAACTCACTTGGGCTACTCTAGCGTTGCAGATATCGCAGACACAACTTATCCCGGATAAATGATGTAACGTGCCCACGATAAAATTTCATTAGCTCAGACTATCTCAGGGCGCTAAGCCCAAGTTTACATAAACTATGACAAATTATTAGTTTACTTACTTACACAAATCACTGAGGGTTCCATACGTAGTGGTCGCAGACGAAATAATGACATTTTCTTTAAATATGAAATGCACTATATTACGGATATTGTCTGAAAGTTATTTGTGACATTCTACGAATATTCTTTCCTATTATTTGGGTTTTCTACCACATCTACAAAGTAATAGAATTATTGGAAAAAAGCCTCTGCGCCCGTGACGTTTACGCCAAAGGAAAAGTCAGAGGTTATGTTTTGCAAATAATATAAATCGGAATAAACACAGAAATAATGTATTTTGCTGTTTTGTGTTTTGGAAAGTAATCTCTTTCCGTTTTCAAAGCTTTTTTTGGAAGAACTCATATTTTGCTGTGTATGTCAAATACACAGCTTTAAGATTCTGTTTATGTTATTTCCATAGATACTTACTACTTACACAGAACATAGAACTGATGATATTTTCTTTTAGATAATGTTGAGTTTGTTAAGTTCTTCTTTTAACATTGGTTGTACAAATATCTACAGAACAATTCGATGCGCACTTATCTTCATTTAATATGATTCTTTAATTTTTCTTTTTTTGATATCTGTTTCTTTTGTTAAAATTTTTGCCGAGCCCCAGTTTATTCTATGTCCGTTTTCCCAAGCATGAGAATAAGTGCGTATCGAATTGTTCTGTAGATATTTGTACAACCTGGCTACCAATGTTAAAACAAGAACTTAACAAACTCAACATTATCTAAAAGAAAATATCATCAGTTCTATGTTCTGTGTAAGTAGTAAGTATCTATGGAAATAACATAAACAGAATCTTAAAGCTGTGTATTTGACATTCCGATTTATATTATTTGCAAAACATAGCCTCTGACTTTTCCTTTGGCGTAAACGTCACGGGCGCAGAGGCTTTTTTTCAATAATTCTATTATTTTGTAGATTCAGTGATTTGTTTTGAAGAGGATAATAATACATGTGGTAGAAAACCCAAATAATAGGAAAGAATACACTATATTACGGAATTTACAAATATTGGTTCTCTAGCATGTAACCTGGCGATGTTCGAAAGGTGTGGCAAATTTCTTGATTAATAAGTTACAACATTAATAAAATGCCTCGTGTAGCTACACATCGGTTTACAACGTGAGGATAAATGGTAATAAATTCGGCCACAATGGGTTTGATTTAGAGAACCTCCTTAAATAAATATAAATGCATGAAATCTTTAAATATGTACAAGTTAAAATACAAAAGTGAGTATGAATGGATATAGCCGCGCAGAACCTCTGAAGGCGGTCCCCGGTAAATAAAAACAACACACTTATCAATGGTGGTACGATACCAACTTCGACGTTGAAGAAACTGTAGCCCTACGGTGGTGTCTTCGGGACGAAAGAAATTGACCCGAGGATGGGGGTTGATTATAGCCTCTCCAGCCCAGCAACTTTCTATTGTGTGTGAAAGCCCCGTCCATGGAACCCTCACTGATGAGGGAACAATTCACCAATGTTTCTAGAAAGCCACAGTTGGATGAATGGGGTCGAGTCCGTCTTTCAAGTCGACATGATACTTCCAACGGAAAGCCTTGTATATTTAAATATCCTGCTTCCGCAGTTAAAATTTACTCACACAAAATATTCCGCTAAACGGAACAACAACAGATGAAGAAAATTTTCCTGTGTTGGCAATCCCAAAATCCACCAGGATGCCTTGGATAAACCGAGTTTTGCGTGATTATCAACCGTATACCGCCATCAAAAATGTCTTTCTCCCTTTTCACCAGCTGGAAATATCTCGCGCCTCCCGTGGACAATAGCGAAACTCTGCTACGGACGTAGCGGTTGTTATTATGCGGCCCACAAGACGCTAAGGCGTATGGTGGGTCGTATACGCTAGAGGTCCACAACATATTCACCATTGCTTATTTTTTTGTGAAATCGAAGTATATAAGAATGCCCAAATTATGAACCTTTTCTGTTTTTTGGAAGATTTTGGCTAGTCGGTATAAGTTATCGTATTTTGGATCAAGTTTAATACAAAATCCAATTAATATGTGGATTTTTTAATTGAATATCGATATTATATCGGATTTATTTAGCAAGCTAATCGTTCAAAGGAAAAATTGAGTAAGACTTAGATTTTTAAATTTCTAATAAACATCTTAGAGGTTGATGTTAATTTCTGATAATTTCATTGTAGACGACTTGGACAGGGTGTAGTCGCTATTTTGGCACTGAAGTTTGGAAGACTTGTAAATATTGTAATATAAATTTGTTCAAAAAACCTTCGATCATCTGGAGAACGCTCATTGAAATCTGGACCAGCATATATTCCCTTTTATGTAAAAGATAAATAAATTTTTGTACTCGTTATTCTGCTAAAAATTTATTTCTGTATAACTAATTGTTTTTAAGTTAATAATGCTACTTAAATCTTTATAAAATCGATGATAAGAAACTAGAAATTGACTTTTTTTTAAATAATTTTACTAGTTGTGAAAATAACTAGAGATAAAATAAAAATACAGACTATATTTTTCAAACAATAATAAATTAAGAAATCACTCTTTTAAAAAAATATAGAAAATAACATTGCAGCCTTAGAAATAAAGTATAATTCTTATAACAATGAATATTATTTAAAAATACTCGCCGATATTGTATGACTGGTGGTCGAGAGGTGAGCGCACTTGCCTCTCACCCAAAAGTTCCGGGTTCGATCCCCGGTCGTGGCAGTGGAAAATACTGTGAGAGGGATTTTTGCACTATACACGGATATTGGGTGTGTGTCCCTTGTCTCTAAATGTGTAGCCCCCTCCCACACAAGGCTCTTCTAGAGCCTTCCGGGATAAAGGGGGTCATAATTACCTGTGGTGTTATTTATTATTATTATTTATTATTGCTGTTGTCATGATCTGCACAATTATGGAACCAAATTTCCTCCCCAAATTTCTTTCTTCTGAGGAAATTGACTAAATAATTAGACTCTTCCATGACTAACATTTTCTAAGGGAAGTTTAATGATCACAATATTATTTTCATTTATCTGCATACTCTGACTTGAACAAGAGGCTTCCGTTTTCTCAACAGTTGGGTTGATATTTTCCGTCTCTTATGGATCAGGAGGGTAAGTTATTTCTTAATAGTTTCTAATTGATGGTAGAATGTTGTTTCCTTAAGTCTTCCTGCCTGATATTCATATTAGTCCAGGTGCTGCTACCTGGTTTTTCTCCCTTGACTGTGAGGTGATAGGGGTTGTAAGATAATATAAAAAAACTTGGGCTGCTGTGAGTTGCAGATCGCAGAAACTACCTAGCCCGGATAAGTGATGTAACGTGCCTACGACAAAATCTCAGAGCGATAAGCCCAAGTATAACATAAGCTATTAGAAGTTTTCTCACTTATTTAACATAAAATCACTGAGGGCCCCATTCCTAGTGATCGCAGACGAAATAATGATACTTTCTTTCAACATGAAATGCACTACATTACAGTATTTACAACTTATGGTTCTCTAATATGAACTTGGCGATGTTCAGTTATGTGGCTATATTCTGATAAATATGTTACAACATAAAATAAAGGTAAATACCCCTCGTGCAGCTACATTTAGTTCACAAGCGTGAGGATTGCCTAAAATAAATTTCAAAAAAATTGGTACGATACCCAGACGTCAACCAGTGATGAGACTGCAGCCCTATGGTGGTGACTTCGGGGCCCAGACGATGGTGGTGGGTTTATAGCTTCCTTAAATCGTGGAAGGTTTCAGCCTAGTCTGTAGAACTTTCTAACCTAGTCCGTGGTACGTTTCTAACTCAGTCCGAGGAACGTTTTAACCCAGTCTGTGGACCATAAGATATACCCATTTAATTTGTAAGTCGGAAATTCACGTAAAACGTCCTAATGAGAGCAATTGAAAACAGATATAATCCATCCACAAAAGAAATAATTTACCTCTGACTTGTTGAGGGATGCAATCCACCAAATTCTTGTACAATGCTGCAGCTTAATTGACAGGATCGAGTCAGTCTCTCTAGCAAACATACTCCCAAAATAAAGTAGTCAACTAGCCTATAAATTTTTGAAATACGTGTGTAAGGTCGAAAAATATGGAGGTTACTCACGTGTGCACACATAAATCCCGCACAGATGTGGATTAAACTCCCTCTGTACCAAGGACGTATTCAGATGAACAGCAACAACTTAAAACGAAAATCCATTAAGATGGCTTAAATATACAAGCTTTTAGAACTCTCGGCAGCGCACACACACAGCAGCCAACGTTTTACCTTTTACACCAGCCGGAAGTCACGTGACCGTTCTTCGCAGCTGGAAGGCACGCGACTACCCACTAGTGGACTAAAGCCAAATGTCGGCTCGCGGCTGTTGATGATATGTGGCCCGCGAAACAAAGGTGTATTTCGGGTCGCATATGCATTAAGCCAGTAACCGTGCTTTGGTTTTAGGACTCCAAATATGTCTGTCACGCAGTTTTTCCATGGCTTAACGAACACAAGATTGATTGGCCTTAGCGATTTGGATTGGGAGTGACAAATTCTGCTGGGTATAGATTACACTCTAGTCGGTCCCCACGCCCTTGGTAGGCAGCTCAGAGTCAAACTGGCTCCGAGTACTGTACTAAGTTTGGTGAATAACAAGCCCGTTCCCAGTTATAGTGAAATTATTGTCATGTCCTGGGATTTGCAGCTCCATTGTGTTTATGGCTCATTAGAATTTTTTTGATTGCCCGCTTTCTTGGCAACTCAACTGTACAATCAACCTCTTGAAGCCTTGTTTCCATGATATTGCAGTAGGTAGATTTTGCCGGTCGTCGATAATTGTTCAGCCTTGAGGGCCATATTTTTCTACAATTGCAGCAAGTTGATTGCCGATACATGCCTGCGATTCGAGCAGGTCATCTCATCAAATATTTTATGAGCTGGCATTAATTTGGTAAGGTAGTGAGCTTTTGTCTTCAGCTTGATAGCCTGAAAAAATAGGCAAATTAAACACTTTTTTTATTAGGCCATTGGCTCTACGAGCAGAGTGCAAAGTCTCCTGATCGAAATACCCGGTTGCACTTACTATACGTATTTAACATAGCGAAAAAATAAATGGAAGGCACCGCAGAAGATGGGAGCTTACTACCTTACCAAATTAATGCCAGCTAGAATAAAATACATGCTATTTTTTACAAGATTACTCGCATTTATATTAGCTACTGCTAGTGATAGTCTACTCTATCAATGTAAATTTAGTTTTAATAATCTCCTGGTGATGCGAACTAAATTGACAAAGCGAGCGTAAAGAGTATCGTCAAAAATTTATTTCAGTGTCTGTCGCCGGATTTAGTCAATTTGCACAACTTTGGAATCTCGTGAAAAGATGCTTAACCTGTATCTTTAACCGGAATTCTAAATCGCATAAGAATACATAGTCTTATATACTTTTCTGTTCTACATTTCGATTTGGCCGTGGTCCAAAACAACAATTAGCACAGCGCCCTGCTCTTATCAAAATGTGTGCTTAAAAAACCCCTCACAGATTCGTTTCAAATATTTCTAAATGAAATAGATTTATTGTCTCCAACTGTGTAATACAATGTCTCCAACTAACGTAGGGTTTAAGGTAACAAAAACAAAGTGTTAAAAATGTGCACTACGCTTACTAGCTCACCTTGTGCCCTGTATCCAAGTCGGCAGTTTCGAATGTGATTGGCCGATGCGATTTGAGATTAAGAAGGCTAGAACTGATTAGCAGACACGGCGAAACTAGTACTGGTGGTTAGCTTAAAGATTTGTCAATTAGGAAATCATCATGGAACATTTTATATTCTTGACTGAGAGTATGGTTCAATAAATTAATTAAAATCGTTAATAGCAGATCTGCAAACTGTTGAAACCTTTATATGATGTTACAAATATTGCAGTTAAAAATATCCAAGTTAACCTGATATTGATTATAATGTGGGCACATGAAGTACATACAAATTTTAATAAATTTAAATGAGGAGTTGGTAAGTCAACTAGAGAATATGAGCGAGTTTGAAAAAAATATGGTATATTGAAGTGAATATAGCTAAATAACTCGGGATAGTTAATTTTGTTGGTTCAAGTTTATGTAAAAATAATACAGCAAAGTACACTCATCGTGACGCTAAGTGATTCAAGTTAAACCTAGCTAACAACTTAGATTGAAGGCGCAGTTAGTACTTGGATGGGTGACCATTCCAACGGAAACCGCGTTCTCGCCTCACACATCTTCCAGTGGCTTGTATATCAGTGTATGCGCGGAAGCTACACAACCTTAGGCGAGAGTTGTATAAGAGATATACCATCCTTCGGAGGGGATGTAAAGCCGTCGGTCCCTTGTCTATTAAATGTTAGGCAAGTAAAAGATCCCTACTAAATAAATGTATAAAAAAAACAAACTTAGATTGAGGGGTGCCAACAGCTGAATATACACCATCAGATTTATAAGACACGTATTTAAGATGCTTCCTTTGAACTTTTTCTAAGTTGGAACTATGAGTTTCATAGTTCGGACTCCAGACAACTGAAGCATATTCTAACTCTGGCGCTAAATAGTAGAGTGATAGTTGAAACATTTTCAAAGTATCTCGAGTTTCTCATAATGAAACCCAAACTTGTATTGGAATCAGCTATAATACAATAATTAATATAAGGAATAAAAGTTAGTATATAATCAAAAATAACTCCTAAGTCAATTCAGAACATCTGTTAACAGTTTCAGTACATTTCAGCCATTGACCAGCGGAAGCAAACGGACGTAATATATACTGATTTCTCTAAGCCATTCGACGGACTGGATCACACTATATTGCTAAATAAATTGTTTGATTTTGGATTATCTTTTCAACTCATTTCATTTATTCACTCCTACCTGTCAAATAGGAAGCAATAGGTTGTTTATGGTGGGTTTCTGTCTGTCGAATACGGTGCAACATCTGGTATTCCGCAGGGATCAATTCTTGAACCCCTGTTATTCAGCATCTTCATAAATGACATCGTGAATTGTATTCAGGTGTCCTGTTTGCTGTACGCTGATGATCTTAAAATATTTAATACAGTCTCATCTCTGGATGACTGCGTCACACTGCAGGATAGACTAACACGCATATGCAGCTGGTGTACTCGAAACAAATTATATCTAAACGTGTCAAAATTTAATGTTATGACCTACACAACTAGTGCAAGGCCGGTTATTTTCGACTATAATGTAGATGGCGCAGTGCTTCAGAGGCCTGATACTCTTGTAGACCTTGGCGTAATCTTCGATAAAGAGCTTACATTTGTACCGCATGTATACAATGTTGTAGCCAAATCTTTTAAAATTCTGGGTTTTATAATCAGAATGAGCAGAGATTTCTCAAACATTTGTACACTAAAGATCCTCTATTTTGCTTTTGCCGGTCTAAACTAGATTATGCATCTCTCGTCTGGAATCCCCATTACAATATTCACATTGACGCCTTGGAGAGTGTGCAGAGACGATTTGTAAAATTGCTCTGGTTTAAGTCGGATGGTGTATACCCGGAGGTTGGCTTCCCGTAGCAAGAACTCCTTTTCTATAAATTCTTTGGTTACCAGACGCGAATACTTTTCTCTCGTATTTTTATACAATATTGTTCACAGCAATATACACTGTCAAGACATTTTAAGTAAATTAAATTTCCGCGTTCCGAATTTGAATTCCAGAAGTTCACAAACTTTTTACCTCGGCATCCCACATTCTAATGTTTTAAAATTCTCTCCTCTCCATACCATGTGTAACAATTACATCAAGAACTGCGGACTGTTTGACATTTTTCACAGCTCAATCAATGATTTAACTCTTTAACCCTACTTGAACCTTAGTTTTTCCTTGGTTGGTAATTTCATTTTGTACTTTTTTGTATTTTGTATTGTGTATTTTTTGTATTCTTTCTTTATATGTATTTTTTTGTTTTGTTTTGTACCTATACCATACTGCTATGTAATGCTAAATTTGTGTATTTGTCCTGCTCTCTAAATGGGTTTACCTGTTGAGCAGTGTAAATAAATAAATAAATAAATATATTATACAGAAAAGTTGTTGAATTACTTTTCCTTGTAAAGGACATAACATTGAATTTCGATATGTTTAGCGGTAACTTATCGATATCACACCAATTATTAATTTTCGCGAGATCTTGATTACACTCGCTTGCTGAGCTAATCGACGTAAACAGCTTGAGGTCGTCGGCATATATAAGGGTATTGCATATCTCAAGGTGCTGACAAATATCATTAATAAATAGTATAAAAAGTTGGGGTCCAAGAACTGAACCCTGCGGTATTCCTGAAGTTGCCGAGACTTGAACAGATGTGAAACCATTATAATGCACATTTAATAGCCTATTAAACAGATATGAACAAAATAAATGAATAAAGTGCGAGGTTAGTGCAAACGTTGTTAATTTTTTAAATAAAATATCACGATCAAATCTATCAAAAGCCTTGAAGAGGTCAGTATAAATTACATCAACTTGACCACCCTGATCCAATGGTGTGTCCAGAAAATTGGTAATACTTATGAAATTAGTGGTGGTGTCTATCTAGCTAAGAAACCATGTTGATAAACTGAAATTTGAGATTTAACATGAAATGATAAAATATCATGTAAAATAACTTCAAAGAGCTTACCAAAATTACAGAGGATAACTATAGGTCTGTAACTTCCAGCCGCATTCTTGTCGCCTTTTTTGAATATAGGACAGATTTTCAACCTACACCAAATTTGAGGAAATGTTTCAGACTGAAGACCTAAATTAAAAATAGCAGTCAGTGGTACAGCAAAGATAATAGCGCAATCTCTCAACAAAAATGATGGAATTGCATCAGGTCTAGTGGTTAATTTGTTTTTAAACCTTTTCGAAGCGATGAACACATCTTCCTCTCTAATTAGTTGTGTAAGATGATGAAGTAAAAGCGGACTGGAAATAACTATAGCGAATGCGTTAACAGAGCTTTGTGGATCATTTAGTGGGATTTTATCATAAAATATTCAATTAGGGGTGGTAGATGTATTAGGCATACTATTAATAAATGACCAAAAACAAATAAGATTAGATTTTATATAAGGATTATCGGAAAAACCATGCCGTAAAGGTTTGATGTTAGAACGGTATTTCAAACTGGAAACATTCTGAGATTTATTTTGACAAATAGAAAACCATTAAACTAAGAGCAAAATTCGAAAAACTGTATTTACAGTATCCCGTGCGAGTGTAACAAACATTATGTTGTCGAGTCGTCCAGACCTTTCACTGTAAGATTGAATGATCACAAAAACTACATTAGAAAGAATGAAATTCAAAAATCGAAGATTTGCGAACACACTTGGCAAAACGAGCAGAGTTAAAGTGGGAGTCAAAAATTTTAACAAAATAGGCAGATAACAAAAAAAGAAATATTGAAGAATCTGCAATAATATTAGTAGATGAAGATAAATGCATATCTAATTATGCTACAGATTTTTGAACGTTTTTTTAATACATTTATTTAACGTCGGCATATTTCCGCCACTGAGGCCTAACACCGACGCCTGTAGACGAGCTACTCCCAACTAGGAATTTTGCCGAGCCTCCTCCCTTAAGAAGAGTAGGGCTCTTTTAATTGCCTAACATTTAATAGACAAGGGACCGACGACTTTACATCCCCTCAGAAGGATGGTATATCCCCTATACAACCCTCGCCTAAGGTTGTATAGCTTTCGCGCATACACTGATATACAAGCCGCTGGAAGATGTGTGAGGCGAGGACGCGGTCTTCGTTGGAACGGTCACCCAACCAACTACTAACCGCACCTTACGTTGCTTTATATCGCATATCGAAGTATGTACATAGTAAAGACGCACCCACGCTCGCCCCAATAGTGGCTCTTAAACATCAGCTATCAATGTACACTGATCTATCCAAAAGGTATCCTCAATTCATTGGCCTGCGGAATGAAGCCCATCAAACCTATAACGAGTTAAAAAATTCAAGGGGACTATACTATGACAGACTAATTAATCAAGCAGAAAATAAACAGTAATTATATCTAATTTACAAAATAAAACCGTACCATAGAAATGACCGAAAACAACATTGTGTTAACTGGCATTGATTTGACAAACAGATTCGATCAATATTTTACTACTGTTTCACTTCTAAGTATTGATAATGATCTAGAGTTTCTAGAATCTAATGTTCCAATGACAAATAACTCTATGTTTCTAACACCACTGGTAGAGTCTGATGTAATTTAAATAATTAATAAACTAAAATGCACCAACTCTAGCGGTTTTGATGATATATAATAATCTTTTAAAAAAATGTAAGGAAAGGACATTATTTGCAAACCTTTAACATCCATAATTAATTTGATGTTCCAGGAAAGTATATTTCCATCGAGACTTAAGCTTTCAATTGTTAATCCTTCATACAAGAAAGGTGACTTAAACATTATCACTAACTATAGACCTATTAGCCTTCTCTCTATTTTTTCAAAGATCTTATAAATAGCATTAAATGATCAACTAACTATATACCTTTACACATATAAAATAATCTCTCCAAACCAACATTGCTATACTAAAAATAAAAAGTAGGGATACAGACGTAACTAATTTTGTTACTGAAATTGTTAGAGCAATCGATAATAAGATACCAGCATTAAGGCCCTTTATAGATTTTACTAAAGCATTTGATCAAATAGACCACGAATTACTGCTGGCAAAACTTTTTACGTACGGTATTAGGGGGATAAATCTACAATTGCTCAAATCATACCTTCAGAGAGGCACTCAGAAAGTTCGTCTGCCGAATAGCAAGACAAGCTCCAACCAGATATACTAGCTGGTATCCCTCAGGAATCGATTCTAGACCCTACTCTTTTTCTAATTTTTGCAAACGATCTAAATTCTTACTTATATAATATAACATCCACGAAAATTATACAATACGCTGATGATACTAACATATTAATAACAGAAAAAAATATAGACGTCCTTATAGCACTTGTATGCATAGTTTATGACAAGATTATGAAGTGGGGTCAACAATATCACTTACATTTTAGTGTGTACTATTTTAAACACATAGATCTACTTATTCACTGGACAATAACTTTCCAATACAAGCTACAGACCATGTCAAAATGCTGGGCATCACCCTAGATAATCATTTACAATTGAACTCACACAATGTAATTCTCTGTGGAAAACTAAGTAAGTCCTGTTATGCATTAAAATTTTTGAGAAATTATTGCAGCAGCAACATTCTTAAAACTCTGTATTATTCATCTTTTCACTCCCACCTGAGAAATGGTATCGTAGACTGGGGGAATAGTGGACAAAAAGAGATCTATATATATCAAAA
The DNA here is from genome assembly GCA_963675555.1 of Leptura quadrifasciata. Classification (NCBI taxonomy): domain Eukaryota; kingdom Metazoa; phylum Arthropoda; class Insecta; order Coleoptera; family Cerambycidae; genus Leptura; species Leptura quadrifasciata. The sequence continues at coordinate 22,404,189 of OY776680.1, read as the reverse complement.
TGTAACTCCCCATGACCATGATACTCGTCATAAATTTCAGCTTCAACCTGACTCTCACTCTACCTGATTATATCAAAGGAGCATTCTATACAATGGCTGTAGATTATTTAACTTATTACCTTTGGAAATATCTGCAAATCAGTATATTTTCAAAAGATTGTTAAAAAAATACTTAATAGGCAGAAACTGATACACACTGAATGGATTTTTCTCCACGTAATGTTTTTTATGTTGTATTTTGTATATTTATATTGTATATAATTGTCTATATACTTGTTAAATTTATTATTACTGTTTGTGAAGTGTACTTAAAATTTTTGTGACGTATTTCTTCAAATATGTTGTACAATCGTTCTGATGTACATGTATCCAATGAAATAAGTAATCTATCTATCTAAGTTGTAAGTATCTATGGATATGACGTATACGTAATCTCAGAGCCAGGGAATATCTCAATGTTTAGTTTTATTGGAACGAAGTACTCGATATTTTGAAACAACCACCCGTTCTACTTAACATCGCGACATAGTGACCACCGATCATAGCTGGTGGCCACTTTCCACCTTAACCTGTGACCTCGTCACATGTTAAATCATACCAATCGTGACTCTTCTAGACTGATCAGTATTTTTAGAGAGTGGATGGTGATATGTTTTTCAGTTCCACGTAAAATGTCGTTTGTAAAAAATCCAGACTTGTAACTATCAACAAGTGAACTACAAGAAAGACAAAATTTATTTGCCACAGAGATTGTTCTGGGTTAAATATATGCCAGACAAACCCAAAATTGTAAAATTTCAAGGTATTTTTTTATGTCAAATTAACGTATGATAATTAAAGAACAGAAACAACTTTTGTAGTACTAGATTTATTCGAAATTTAATTACGAAGAAGCGCATTTTTATTTTCATACGGCAAATACAATTGCAGATATTTTTAAAGATAGATGTTTCGTAAGATCAGCATGGTACGGTCGTGAGCAAAAAAAAATAGGACAAGTCTTATAACGGTATTTTGCTAAAATCTAGTTGTGTGCATCTAGCTTTAATTTTTGTGACAGACATTGTCAGTTAGTTGTCATAATTTATTGCAAGTGCAAAAAACTAATATGCCTCATACAAGCGATTTAGTTAAATCTGGAGTTATTGCTAAAGCAGAAGATAGGTGGTCAGTGAGAAAAATTGCACTGCGTTATAATATTGACAAAAATTCGGTGTGTAACATTTTAAGAAAGTGGAGAATAAACGGTACGATTAGTAGAAATCCTGAACGACGAAGGATATCAACTCAATAACAAGATTTGCAATTGGTAAATGCTTTAGTAGAAAATCCATTTTACTCAGTTATTCAGGCTGCTGAAGAAACGAATTTTTCTGGATCGAGTAAGAGAAAAGAGAATCGGAGCTACACCCATGCAGCAGCACAGAAATACTTACTTAAAGCTGAACAGAAAGAAGCTCGAGCAGGATTTGCGCTTGAATTTTTAGCGCATGATGTAAATTTTTGGAACAATGTAATCTTTATAAATAATAATAAATAAATAAACACCACAAAAATTAGACAACTCCCAATTCCATAAGCCAGGGGCTTGCGCGGAAGGGGATTACACATTGAAAAAACGAAAAACTTTCCAGTCAACACACAGCGGTCGTATTCGTATTTACCTTCCTCCGAATACTCGATTCGATGAGAAATATATATCTAACAATGATAAAAGTGGTAGATTTTCCGTCAATATGTGGGCTTGGATATCGGTACGTGGTCGTGGTGTTTTGTGGCATATTGAGGAACGATTTAATAGTGAAACGTATATTAGGATTTTAGACCATATTATGCTCCCCTCTGTGTCACAATTATTTCCTAATAATGAGTTCATATTTCAACAAGACAATTGTTCTGTTTATACTGCTCATACCGTAACTAACTGGTTTCAGGATAACAAAATCAATGTTCTTAACTGGCCCAGTCATAGTCCAGATCTTAACCCTGTGGAAGAAGTATGGGGACTACTCCTAAGAAGTATCCAAAAACGAAATGTGAGACCACGGAATGCCGAAGAATTACTGGAAATAGTAAATAATGCGTGGGAAAATATTATTACTAATGATTATTGTATAAGGTTATTTAATTCTATGCCAAACAGACTTATAGAAGTTTTAAATAGAAACGGTGCAATAGCGAAATATTAATAATTAGTTTCTTGTTAAGTAGGATATCCTTCGTCGCCCTGATCCAGGATTTCTACTAATCGTACCGTTTATTCTCCACTTTCTTAAAATGTTACACACCAAATTTTTGTTAATGTTATATATAACGCAATGCAATTTGTCCCATTAACCATCCATCATTTACTATAGCAATAACTACAGCATTAAAATAAAAAATAAATTAACAGTGATATCTGTTTTATTTCGGCTACTCATTACATATTCAAACAGAGACAGATTTACGTTAGAAAAAAAAGTTGTCCTATTTTTTTCTGCTCACGGCAGTACAAAAAATTTTATCTATCAGGTCTTCTATCTACGCAAACTATTTCATTTTATTAGTAATATTCAATTTTCCAGAAAATTCTATATACAGTGTGACCCACTTGAAAGCGGGACACCTCCACAAAATTTTTACTTACTATCCGATTTTGGCAATTTTTTTCTTTAAAATGTCGAGCGTGGGAACTTTAGGATAAACTGTCACATTTTTTCACAAAAACCAAGGCCTATTGTGTAATTTTTGGGGGTGAAAATTCAAGAAATCGTATTAACGATTTTTTATATAACAAAATTTTTGTACACCATTGGATTAAGCGCCCTCTGAGATGCGCCCGAACAAAATTTCATAAAGAAATATTGCATATTAATAATTTTGACGTCAAAGCAAAAATTACATCGTTCTTAGATTAGATTATCAAGTAATCTATGGAATAAACATTGGAAAACAATTAAAAATGTCACAAAAACTACTTAAAGCATTAGTCCTGCTAGATTTGAGTTGTGTACAAGAGACTACTGCAAAAATTTTACAACCTGTTGGTGCGATTATAAAACAAGAAAATTTTAGAGACAAAATTGAAATTGGGCGTCTTGTTGGAGATCACAGACCTCTTATTGAGTGGCCGTCACGATTTCCAGCCTTGACGCCACTCGACTTTTTCCTGTGAAGTGCACTAAAGCAAGTAGTTTACAAGTCAAGACCGCAGTCAGTTGGTGAACAGTGTTCTAGAATAATTGAAGCATTTGCAGCTATTATCCAAGAAGAACTCGACGAATGAACGAGCAAGATTTGATAAATGTTGCGAAAAAAAAACGGCAATTGGTGGAAGAAGGAAAAATATCATTAACGTTTATTTTATATTCCTTCATTCCAATAATTTTATTCAATGTTACCAACAAAAATTCTTTCTCAATTGTTTTCCAATTTTTATTCCATAGATTACTTGATAAGAATAAATAAAATAATAGGAACAAAGTAGTTTTTACTTTACTATTAGTAATATGGAATATTTATTTATGAATTTTGATCTGTGAAAAAGATGACAGTATCATCCGCAAAGCTTACCACATCCCCATTAGCAATCTGCATAAACAAATCATCTAAATATATAGTGAATCATATGGGTCCTATTACTGTGCCTTGTGGCCCTCTATGTTGTATAATTTTAGTGTAACAAATAATAAATATCTAGGTGCTTTTTAAGAGCATACAAATTATACAATGTAAAAATATAATGCCAGTGACATGTATGGCCTATCCCAAATACCCCGCCCTTACTGTGTCAAACCATGACATAAGATTATTTCAATCAATGATATACAGATGATGTCAATACGGTTATCGAAATGCGCCTAGCGTACAGATAGAACTTAAGCGATTAAAAAATTTCATCCCCGAAAGACAGCATAAATTTGTTGTGATTTATATTTCTAACATATTTCTGTTTTTTCTGAGGCAAATTACTCGACATCCTTTTCGTGATAAATCAGTTTTTTGCACCGAGCCGACCAATACAATATTTCCATATTATTTTCCAATAATAACAAATTACAGAAATATATCAAGCGTATTTTCGAGAAATAAAAATGGCTAAGCAGTCCGACTAAATATATAAAAAAAAGTTTGAAACTTTGTAATCGTAGTTGTCGCAAACTTCGCAAGTTGGAAGTTTCGGCTATAAACTTTCAGCTTTCAGATTATGCTATATAGATAATGCTTAACTGCAATACTGTTTGAAGAATTGTATCGGTTTTTTCGATTGAAGGGAAAATTTTCGTAAGCCCGGTGACCCATAATATGTTTTTTGTTCATTAAACTTTAACGTGAAACAACAATTGAACTACATGCAATATGCTGCATACAATATTTATATTGAAAGTTCGAAAATCATGTAGACGATAATGTTACAGGGTGGACAAACAATAGGAGAAAATTGGAAAAAATTACTTTCTTCTTCTTGTTGCAATCGAAGCATTAGCGTTTTGATGGTAATATGCAATTATTACACTTTAACGCGCCAGACTTGGTAAATTAGTAGTTTTTCTTAAATATTTAGAAAGCTATGCGGTTTAGCGCGAAAAGTGCTATATACAAAAATAATGTACATTAAATTGCGAACAAAAGTAGTCCTGTGCATAATCTTGCTAAAGTAAACGGTTTCAGAGTTACGGAGGGTGTAAAAATAGAAATTTTTCGTAATTTTTAGATTTTTTTGAAAAAATAAGACATTATCACTAAAAACTAATTTTTTTATACGGGATTGTATTTTTTAAAAGCAAATTGAGATTTTAGTGGCCGGTGGTATGTTAATTATAAGCCCTTGAAGGAACGACAACCTCACCACCTTCTACTACTTTTTAAGGGAAAAGAGGCTTCCACAGGCCTAGGCCATATAAACCTGTGGTACGGAGAAACCCGCTCTGAATTTTCTCTGGACAATGCTGCATTAAGAATGAATACCTTTTCAATATAAATGATTTTAAAATATAAAAATATTATCTGTATAATAATTATGATATATAATTATATCATTTTTAATCATAATATTTGCTGCAGCTTTTGGAGGTATTGTTTTAGAAAATAGGCATATTTAGCTGTATATTGCAACCGTTTTTTATTAAAATTTTTGAAGTTCATGAACTGAGTTCAATAGCAATATTAAATAAAAATGTAGAATGTAAATGCGACTTAAAATTAATGTAAAGTATTCATCAGTATTCAGTCCTCTTCGAACATAGCACCCTCGTCTTCTGAATCTTCGTCTATGATGTTCGTGTCCCTGTTATCACATCCTAGGCCTGAGCAATTACCGCATATGCTTGAGCAGTTTAGACCACTCTTTCTGCACTCGCAGTTACGGACGCATTCGTCTTGGCAAGCGCACACCAGGAAAAGTAATTCCTGGGGAAATGCAGGACGTACTGTTGTAATTGGTCTCAAGTGTTCGCCAATCTTCTTCCACCCCCACTCGAGCGGATTCTTCGTCTCATTCAGCCACTGCTGTACCTGGTGGTAGGTTCTAAATGAAAGCTGCCTGGAAGCTGCTGATGTCGGGGGAAGTGCAGCCAACTTGAGCAATGAATGTATAGGCAATAGCCTGCAAGTAATACTTGTAGCGAAAACAATCTTGATCTTCGGTGTTCTTGGCTCCAAACATCGCAAGAAGAAAATGCTTTCCAGCATCAGCCACTGCACTGGGGTCAGCTTTGGGGTCGTTGAAGACTAGAAGTTTCGTACGAAGAGCGTTGTCGGCTTGCACTTTCCTATATGGCTTCACATCCTGTGAAGGCGTCTATTGCTAAGAGTACACCTTTCATATCCCCAATGCCTCGCTGAATGTCAGAAATAGTGTACACTTTTTCCTGCTAAATAAATAAAATATGGTTGCAATATATAGCCAAATATGCATATTTTCTAAAACAAAACCTCCAAAAGCTGCAGTTTTAAAAATATTACGATTAAAAATGATATAATTATATATCATAATTATTATACAGATAATATTTTTCTATTTTAAAATCATTTATGTTGAAAAGGTATTCATTCTTAATGCAGCATTGTCCAGAGAAAATTCAGAGTGGGTTTCTTCGTACCACAGGTTTATATGGCCTAGGCCTGTGGAAGCCTCATTTCCCTTAAAAAGTAGCGCCCCTTAAAAAGGTGGTGAGGTTGTCGTTCCTTCAAGGGCTTATAACTAACATACCATCGGCCACTAAAATCGCAATTTGCTTTTACAAAACACAATCCTGTGTAAAAAAATTAGTTTTTAGTGATAATGTCTTATTTTTTCAAAAAAATCTAAAAAATACGAAAAATTTCTACCTTTCCATCCTCCGTAACTTTGGAACCGTTCACTTTAGCAAGATTATGCATAGGACCATTTTTGTTTGCAATTTAATGTTCATTATTTTTGTATATAACCCTTTTCGCGCTAAACCGCATGGTTTTCTAAATATTTAAGAAAAACTGATAAAAACTACTAATTTACCAACTTCTCCCCCCCCCCCCTTTCCCCCCAAACCCGACGCTTAAAATGGTGTAACTTTTTACCAAACAATATGTGGACTGTATAGAGCAATTTGGAGTTGGAGGGAAACTTTTACTTTGGATGTTGAGGTTAGGCCGTTTTTTGGACTAATTACACCGTACTATTATGTTTATTATTACTTTCTTCTTGTTCATAGCCTCTAGTTCTGACTATGCATTATTCTAGTTAGCTTCACCTCTTATCACATGATCTTCTTAGATCCTTAGCTATTCTCTATTTTCTCGTCTCTTGTCTTGTTTACTGTGGAACGTGTAGTGGAGTACACGGATTATAGATAATGATATAAGATAATGCAGTAAAATATCAGTTAAAATTGTAATATATCGGACAAAATTCAGAAAGTTTTGAAAATTGGTAGAAATGTTAAAGATAGCATAAGAATTACTAAACTGAAAATTTCCTACCATTAAATAGTATGTTTCATTCCCTAGGACGTCGATTCCACTCTCATTTTGAGGTTTCCTAGATTACCTTGGCAACGGCGCATTTTTTTTAATAAAAAACATATGTAAGAAATTATTTCTTATAAAATTCTCTATCAAAAATGTCTTTATATGTTTTAGTTCAATGTCTAGCGATAAAGCAGTAGTTACTAAACACGCCTTCTCATAAAGTCCAGACTTTCTTGATTTATCCACTTTTTTTGGCATTAGGACAGCGTCCACACAGTCTGATTATATTTTACTATTGTTGATGAATTTACCCACGCCACCTAAACAACATTATGTAGCCCAGGCGGTATTTGTTTTGGGTTTGATGAATTGGATAGTATGGCAGATTTTTGGCTTAATTGCTCATAAAAAAATTATAATTTTACTATGCGCTAGTGTGAAAACGTGAGCTTAATTTTTTGTAAACAAAATGTGAAAAAATATCTAAAAATTCCGTTTTTCCTCCTATTTTTTTATATATCTCAGTAACTATCGCTTTTAGAGAAAAGTTATTGAAAGAGTTTTGTAACTAATTTTAAATAAGATGCAGTTGGTTCCGAATCCAAAAATTTATTTTTACTATTGCAAAAATCGCAAAAAAAATTTGAAATAGCAAGTTATTTGTGGATTTTTTTTCAAATACTTATATTATACGTAGGACTTTCATACTTAGCTAAAGAGAACTTTTTAATGTAAAAAATCTTCCCACCAAATTTCATCAAGATCGGATTTTTAGTTTTTGCATAATAATTTTGCAATCTAAATTTGCAAATTATCAAAATGTTACTGAGGCTAAACTAAAGCATTTAGAAAGTTGAAAATTCTTGGACATATAAAAGAGCACTCAAGTTTTCAAATCCATTTTGAGATATTAAAATCCGTTGATTAGGAGAGCCGAGGCAATTGTCTAAAAATTTGACAAATTTTTTGCTTATAAACAAATGCAATGACTTGACTGAAAATTTTCAACGGATATTCATTTTTAAAATATATTTTAAAAGTACTCGGAAATATGCTTCTTTTTAAGAAAATCACGATGATTCGTTTATTAAAATCGGTGTTATGGTAGACCGAAGTTGAGCTCAATTTATTTCGTCCTGTATTGTTTTGTACTGCCTTAGATCTCTAATATATTTTTTTAATTTTTTCTATGTGTTTTAGCAAAAAATGTTTTAGACAAAAGTTGTAGGTCTAGGTGAGTACTATCCAACGGTGTATTGCATGTACATCTTTGATTCTAAATAAAATTTTGAGAATGATTTGAAGTCTTTGAACCGTCACCATTTTTTAAAATTTTTCCTATGCATTTCAGCAAAAAATATTTTAGATAAAAGGTAAGATATAATTTTTATTCTCGAAAATTCACTTTGATTTTTATAAAACTTTTTATGTATATTGATTATTATTTTATTTTATTCATGTTTTCTTTTTCTAGTAGTTGTAATATATGTGCTACTACAATAAATGTCTACTTCCGAATCGGTAACTGGAGTTTGGAATATTTCTTCACCCCCATCATCGCTAAAATCGTATACAGCTGAGATATTCTCTGAAGTATAATTTATACGAGGACAATTGAAACTGGTCGGTGTTAAAGCACAGGACCGTGCGCACTGAACTTGATATTTTGTCCTAAATATTTAGCAATGGTATCGAGATTCGAATGGTAGTTGAAACTGTGCCTACGAGTCCGAGACTGGCAATGTAATCAGCCTGAATGAACCATCTACGACTGCACTGGTTTAAAGATAATAAAACGGACAGGCCTACTAGCATAAAAAAAACTTGTAAATCGTTTCTCAGTAGTCAACGGTGGACTTATGAGATGTGCTGTCAATGTGCCAGTGCAGTGCATGAATACCTGTTATAATATCAAGCGTAGGAATTTAGTTAGTTATTGTTCATATTTATAAATATTTACTACTATATAAAAGGTAAAATATTTTAATTATTTACTAATTTACCATGGCTTTCTGGAGACCATTTGAAACAGAGGATAATATAATAACGCCCGAAAATCTTATCATTTTCTTATGACAAGCATTTCTATTTACCTCCACCCATGTACAATAAAGAGATGCCAACTGTTTTTGCCGGCTTTTAGTTTTTATATGGTTTCAATTAAGTTCGTTTACACTTTACAAACATCTTCTTCATAATTATCATCTTCTTCGAATTCTTTAATACCTTCAATATTATCTGCATTTTGACACAAAGTATTCCTTCCATTGTGGCTTAAAGTGCTGCATGTGACGCCAATGGTTTTGCATGAGCAACGTTTAGTTTTGCAAACGATCTTACAAGCACAAGCAATTATATTGAGTAATTCGTTAGGAAGAGGAGCTTTATCAGTTCATTATCTGTTGTTTGTTGCCATCCAAAATCCTGTCAATTTTTTCGCGTTATTTTGGGATAATTTTACTCCACTAAAAGTAAGAGAAAACTCTTTAAAATAAAATAATACTACATAAGTAATCAAATTGTTGAAAGTGGCCACCATTATTTTCAATGCAAAGCTCATAGCGTCTTTTTAAGTTTAAGAAATATTGCAAATAGTGTTATAGTCCAGTCATTGAAGCTTTATACCTCAGAAATATTTTACTACGAACCGATTTACATGAAATTTTGGAACTAGGCTTACCTTACCCTTAACTTCAAAAGTGATATTGACCCGACCTCCGTTCTTACCCTGGGGGTGGTTGCCGTTCTCGTTGGTCAAAATAACCTCGGGGATCGATAGAAGACCCAATTCTAAGCAAAAAGTATTCTATAAAGTTTTTTCAAAAACTCAATACTTTTCAAGTTATTGGCGATTGAAAACTCGGAATTTTCCCACGTTTTTCAACGGTTTTTTGCAAATATCTCAAAAAATATGCGTTTTAACGATAATTTTATAATAAACAAAATTGTAGAAGGTAAAAAAATGAACAAAATGTTTTTTAAAGAGTGTTCGAAGTGCAATATTAAGCGAGATACTGAAGATAAAAGCCGTTTTTTTTGTCTGAACTTTAATCGATGTATTCAATGCCATCTAGCGGACAACGGATACATTTTATCCATATGACAATGAGGAACTTTTTATAGTGCTTAAAATAATCTTTAAAACGAGCAGTGTTAAAAGTATTTTGCACGTAAAGTGAGTGAGTTGTAATGAAAAAAAGAGGGACATCTAATATTTTTTTTTAAAATCGATGTTTCATAAGTGCCATTTCCACCAAAATTAAAACTAATCGTATTCCGTCTAGATTTAACTTTAATATGAAGAGTTTATTGGATTCCAGCCGTTTGGCTGCTTTGGAATGCATATTTTTCAAAAAAATCACGATTTTAAGAAATAAAAAAATTTTTCATTTAAAAAAAAACATTTTTTCATAATATTTCAAAAATAATGAAAGATACGTAAAAAACTGTAATGATAAAAAATGTAGGTCTTTTTTTTGACAAAAATTTTGTTTTTTTTTTCTGTCAGACCAAAATTGACGGAGATATGACTGTTTAAAGAGCGCGCGGTAGCGCAATCACAGTCTCTCTCGAGCCCTTTGACCCTTCACCGTTTCAAAATGAAGGGTTTTACACTACATGTCATAATGAAAGTTGTAGCTCTTTCAATTACCTTTAAAATGGCTTTTTAAAGTTGTGATAGCTTTAAAATTGAAGGAGTTATGGTCCAAAAACTAAACGTTTTTTTTTCTATTTAGTAAAATGAAAATTTCGGAGCACAAAAATTTGGAGCAGAGTGAAAGTAAAGAATAATATGAACCCAAAACTATTGTCTATATATATATATATATATATCCATATATGGCATATATATATCGGAAACATACGCACGAATACATACAAACGTTCATATATGTATATCCAATAAAATCCAATCTAATAAAAACTGCAGATCCACCTGCACCGCAAGATTTACTTAAAATGATTTTTTGCAACTGCCAAAAAGGTTGCGGAGCCACTTGCAGATGCCGAAGAACTTGTGGAACATGCAGTGGAGATAACTGCCAGAATAGCCCTCCAATTGACCCAGAAGAAGATCTTGATTACGACAGCAACTCCGATATTGAGTCATGAACGATTGGTGTAATAGTTTTTTTATGTATTGTAATGTTCTTGTTGCAAATTTTTTTATAATTAATTACTAATTTAATCTAGTACATTTCCAGATAAGTTGTAAGTTTATATTTTATTCAATAAAAAGTGTCTGATTACTTACTCTATAATTAAATTATTTTTAATTGCATAAAAATTTATTTTCAATGATTTAATTTAGGGGTAGTTTTAAGGGTTGAAAAGCTAAACATATGATAGTCATTTTCGAGAACGTGGAACAACATTTAAATCATTTTGAGTTCATCAAAAGAAATTTTTTTATACAATTTTTAATTGAGGGGTTATTTTTAAGGGTTGAAAAGGGGTTAAAAATATGATAATTAAGGTAGAGAACGTAAAACAATATTTACTCTATATTTAAATCTTTTTAAGTTATACAAAAGTATTTTTGTAATTTTCTTCAATTTAGGGGTCGTTTGCAGGGGTTGTAAAGTTTTTTAGGGGTTGAAAATGGGTTAAACATAAGATAATTGTGTTAGAGGACACTTTACGATTTCACCCCTTATTATTAAATACGTTTTCTAGCGATAAACTGGCTCAATGTCAATTTTTTCATTAAGGGGTCGTTTTCACCCCTTAAAAATAAAAAACGGAAGTTGGGTCAATATCACTTTTGAAGTTAAGGGTAAGATACGCCTAATTTCAAAATTTGATGTAAATCGGTTCATAGCAAAATATTTCGGAGCTAAGACCCTATTTTTCGCTTCAATGACTGCACTATTATTATGGTTTCTGTTTAAGTTGTTAATTTCTTCTTGAATTTTCGCTTTAATGGCCTGAAGATTACGGTTACAATTAAAATTAACTTTGTCTTTTAAAAATCCCATAAGAAGCTATTTAATCTCGTCAAATAAGGGCTATTTGGTGACCATCGAATGGTCCCAGCATTGCCTATCCAAATGGGAAATTGATCATTTAAATGTTCCCGAACTTCTAAAACGGTATGTGGAGTCACTCCGTCCTGATACAAAATCATTTTAGACAATACGACCATAAGGAATTCTTGAATTAGACGATCTACCTCTGGTAAAATTATTTCTAGATATGGTCAGTGGAGTAGTAATACCTCCTATCATACAAAAATTCAAAAATTGGGATAATATCTTCTATCGCCATTACATTTATGTAAATATGAAATATTATGAAAACAGTATTTTCTTGTAATTCCTAAATGTATTTTAAGTATAATTTGTTAAAGAGGTTAAAATTGTAATTTCGTATAAAGATCTAAATAGTTTTTACTGTCTCCTGTAAAATTAGGTTCAAATCAGATAGGAAGTATTGCTACTTCACTGAAGATATGTTTGTCGTGTCAAAGTAAAATCATAAAATATAGGCCCAACTACTTTGTTTTGAAAAATTCCGCACCAAACGTGGATTGGTTTTCTACCCGATTTTCTTCTTTGCTTGACCTTTCTCTTTCTTTGGTTTTTATTCTCCCAGGAACTTTTCTATTAAAAACTCCCACTGTGGAAAAACTTGGCTCCTCTGTCCACATAATTTCTTCTAAAAATCAGGATTTTCATCTAATTCATGAGCATGATCTGACAAAACTCCAATCTTCTACGTTTTTGGTCTTCATTCAGTTCCTGGACGGGTAATATTTTGTAAGGCCTATACTGATGCTTTTTTAAAGTCCTTTGAATGTTGGAATAACTTTTTTTCATTTCACGACAAGCATTTAATAAACTATTAACCGAATTTTCTAAAACAGATATTAAAATAAGGTATCGATCTATTTTTATAATAAATTATTCTTTTACTTCAAAATATAACGGTATATCTAGATCTTCTTCCTCGTTTGCTGTAACGTTACGTCGTTTTCTCGAAAAACTATGGGTCCTATTTTGGATTGTGCTTGGACCCTTACCCTTCCAAATATATATATAAATGATATGTTGAATTTGAGAACATCTGGTCAAATAATCGCTTATGCCGATGACACCGTTTTAATTTTCTCCGATAATACATGGGACGGAGTCAAATATAAGGCTGAAATGGGACTTAATAAAATAAAACATTGGTTAAATGCCAACCTACTCACTCTAAATAGTTCAAAAACTAAGTTCCTTACATTCTCCCTAACCGCCGCAGGCCAATCTAACATTCAAAAAATAAAACTACATAATTGCAATAACCCTGTTGACTGTTTAGCTTGCTCTGACACCATAGAGGGAGCTGCTTCAATAAAATATCTTGGATTGCATATCGATCAATTTTTTAAATGGGACACGCATACATCCGTCATAGTAGGAAAAATCCGTAAATTATTTTATAAATTCTACCAACTTAGGGAACTTATGAATAAAAAAACCTTGGTAAATATATATAAATCTCTTGTTGAATCTATTATCAATTATAGCTTAGTAATCTGGGGTGCTGCATATGATAATGTAATGCAAAGTGTAAGAATAACTCAAAAACGAATTTTAAAAATAATATTCGAAAAACCTAATTTATATCCCACTGAATTGTTATTCAAAGACGCCAATTTATCAGACATAGATACATTATTTATAATATCCTCCATTAATTTTGTCTGTAGAAGTGGACATCTTAGGCAAAGAATAAATTATATACACGACACAAGATCTACTGCAAAAAAAAAACAGATTAAAACGCCAAAACCAAATAACTCTGCTTATATTAAATTTGTAGATTACACCGATGTTAAGCTGTTCAATTTATTGCCTCATTCAATAAGAGAAATAAATAACTATAAAAAATTTAAAATAAAAAGGAAACTCTATATTCAAAATAATTTGAAAAATTTTAAAAATGTTCTAAAAATTTGATTATTTAGCTAAATTCCAGCTTTTCTTCTCCCTTCGCTTTGCTTCAGAATTACAAAATCCATACTGTGTGAACTAATTCTTATTTAGACTAAGTAATATTAAATTTGATAATTATTATGCCATATCAAGCTGGCTCATGTCATATATAATCTATAACAGCATATTCAAGATCGCTTCGATCTTAGGTGCTAAATTAAATTTGTAATGAAATTGTCTCCACTAATTATAAATAAACATTATTATTATTATTATTATTATTATTATTTACCGACGATAAAGATTCAAAAACGTGTTTACACTAGGAATTGCTCAATTCGGATACAACGTCATGTATTCTCTTCTTGCGGCACACTTATTTTTACTATTTTTGACTTAAAAGGAAATATTTCGACCTTTTTAGCCTCACTATAACCCATTTTGATTAAATAAATGTTAATAATGACGGTTTGAAATGTCAAATTATATATTTGAAATCAGGGGAAGAGGAGTTTTCGAAAATGCAATAATATATAGGAGTTTCCATTAAAAAAACATATATTTATTTCGTATTACGTGCCCTATACATGATATTGTTTTCTTATCACGTTTCAATAAAACATAGGTAAGATTCTACAAGTTTTATACGATTTTTTTTTCTATTTTCAATAATAACAGAAATAAAGGGGGGTCAATATATAGTGAATAACTCTGTGCATATAAACTAACTTTGTTATAAAAATATATGCTTCGGAACGAGGAATCTGGATTTGAGAGTCGCCCTGTACCTTTTACGGCATTTACACGGAAATTTATGTGATAGTGTCAACGTCTCGCTAGCTTTCGGCATTCTAATTGATAATCTGTTTCTTCACCAGTGTCGACATATCTGTTAATCAAATATTATGTATCATTAATTTAATTTAAGCGCCGTACCCATAAGGGCCGATTAAAATATTTCATTGTCTCTTTTTTATTGTTTTTAAAAATGATGTGCCGCTCTTGAGTTGCATTTCAGCATAAATTTAAATGTTTAATTCTTACATCTTAATTATGGGTACGGTGTGTGGCGGTCCAGTATGGAACTACGGCATTTGTGTGCGGTCCCGCCAGGGACGTGCCGCGGGGTATCGAGGGACTGATTAGGTATATTGTTTTGCAATCGCAGAAAATAACGAAGGAAATTTGTTGCCGATTCTACAAGAAATATAGCTCATTATTGGAAGATATGTTGTAGTTTATTATTTTGTTTAACGGGTAAAACCGACCTATGATTTGCTCAAACTTCTTTAAATTTATCTACCAATACGTAGGTTTAGACAATATCCATAAATATAATATATAGTGCATACTTTTGACAAAAAAACTTTTTCTAATATCAATTTAAATGGAGTAAAATTCATAATACTTGTAGTTTATGTTCCCCCAAATGCTACAAATTGTTTTGTTGGCCTAACAAGTCAGTATAACACTGGTGGAGTGATAAGAGTACTACTTAAGAAGACTTTGCTAATAGTCTGTTTAATTCTTCCCCGGCTGGTATGCATATTGACGTTCACTCAGAGGGTTTTCCCTTAGTAATTCGTCTCTAGTGTACCTATGTAACGCCCTATATGACTTGGGCGTTTGGTCCGATAATCTACCTATTTTTGGTAGGTAGATGACTCTCACCTACCGCCATATGTTTGGTATGTATCTCCAGGCCAAGCAAGCTCTGAATATTTTACATAAGTAAGATATTAATACCTCTAGCCCCTTTTGGAGTAAGATTGGATATATTCCGTCCATCCCAGGAGATTTGAGTGGTTGAAACTTACTAATTGCCCATCTGATTTTATCAGGTTTTATAACTTCGTTGGCCAACCTCCAGTTGAGTTTGGGCCGTTCTGGTCTTTGGCCTGGATAATGTCTATCCTCTAGGTCTGTTATTATCAGTCAGCCCGGAAAGTGTGCCTCCATGAGAAATTTGATACTTTCCGTCATTGTTTCCGTATAGGTTTCATCTTATTTTTTGATAAAACCTACTTCATTTGCAGTACAACCGTCCTTAGCCAGGATTCTATGAATTCTGGAAGCTGCGGAGCCATCACTGAATCTCTTCCATGAGTCTCTCTTTTTTTTGCGGACCTGTTTATTATACTGTGTGAGTTTTACTTTGTAAGTATCTCAGCCTTGGTTTCATTTGGCTCTTTTAAGTAGCCTTCTACTCAGCCCTCAGGCCTTCTAGTTCATTACTCCACCAGCCACTTCAAGACTCTCTATGTTTTTTCTAGACGTTATTCCTCCCTTCAGATACCCTCTGAGGGACTCTAAATACACTTCCCAATTTGCATCTCGGGGATTCCTGAATTTTGTCTCCGTTAGAGTTGGGATCTTGATGTTGAGATGGTTCTTCTGATACGTGCCAGTTCTTGATAATATCACATACATTACCTGCACATAAGGTTAAATTCAAGACTTCCCTACGTACCGAAGTGACAATAATAGGTTTCCTACCCATATTAGCTATTATTATCTTTCCCCTAGGATGAAATGTAATAACGACTCACCTCTGTTGTTAATGTTAATGCTTCCTCATACCGTGTGGTGTGCGTTGGCATCACACGTTGGCATGGCATCACTCTTATGTATTAGGCATACTGTTTCTAGAATATAGGTTCATATAAGCGTTAATATTTTGTAAGTGATAAAAAGAGGTTTACAATGATCCCTTGTTTTTGGTTTACATAACTATTTTAGTGACCTTTTTTGTAACACAAACACAGAAAACTTTGACTATACATTCCCTAGAAAGGGATTCCATATCTTACGGGACTCAATCAGGGAAAAGTAAGCCGTTCTTGCAGCCCTGAAGCCCAGTTCATTTGCAGTTATTTTCACCTCATAACAACTAGATACCAACTTTTTACTTAATTTAAAGATATGGACATGTAAATTTTGGCTTCTCATCAGTATGTAACCCGGGAAATTTAGTATGGGGTTTATTCTCAACAGGTTGGTTATCCAAGAAAAGATCAGCATAGGTCTTGATTGATGGTTAACTGGTTTATGTATAACAGAAATAAAATGGGCCCTAGTACAGATCCTTGTGATACACCACAGTTAATATCTCGCCGAGGGTTTTTACAACTTGAGTATGCTGAGACGGGTAAGATTTAATCCAATTAAAAGATTCACCCCTATAACAATAGCACAAAAGTTTACCTCGCCATCATTTAAGTTGAGGTACTTCTTTTCTAAAAATGCTAAATGGCATCAGATGTGTTTTTGGAATTTTTAAATCTGAACTGATTTTTATCTAATATGTTATGTTCGTCTAAAAATTTTACCATTCTCTTTTTTACAAGTTTTTCGATAATTTTTGACAACGTGGACAGTAATGTTATAGGTCGGAAATTTGATGGATCATCTACTTTCCCACCCGTATGGAGAGGGATGACAATTGCTTTTTTTAAGTCTGACCTAAATACACCCGTTGCAAAGGATTCATTAATTGCTGTTACTAATACAGTCAAGGTGCAGTCTGGTAGGATTTCAAATACCCTTGCTGACATACCATCGATTCTAGATGAAAGTTTATTTTTCGTTTCTTTTATGGTTTCTTTTAATTCGCTCATATTAACCAGAGTTAACAATAACAGTTATTAAAATCGTTCGGGGCTATGTTCGGTTGTACGGAGACAAGCTGATTTGTTTGGCCTCTAAGATCATTGACAATGGCCCAAATAAATAAATTAAACAAACACGACAAAAATTAGACAACCCCCGATTTGAGAAGCTAGATGCTTGTGCGGAAGGGGGTTACACATTGAAAAACGTGGACATACAACCATATCATCCGATAGTGCCGGAGGCGGGATTCGAACCAGGTAGCGCGATACTCGTTCGATTAATATCCGTCCGTTTAATAACCGAATTAGTAGTTTTTTTATTCCGCAGCATTGATTTCTGTGGTCATTAGCTGCATCATCCACATCGTCAATTTAATTTAAACATATAGAAAGCGGATGGGGCAAGATATGATATGATATGCCAAATTGAGGTGGTTATGATCAATTTTAAGACGAGTAATAACCACGTTCTCCTGTTGCGTAAGTTCAAAAGAGAGCCTTCACGGTTTTACAGATGGTTTGATGTCTTTTAAGTTCGTTTCATATTCATTCAATCCAGCCTACCATACATAATTAAATTGCTCTTTAAGGAATGCTTTTACATCTTCAGAATGGACAGGTATATTTTCAGTATCCCTTTTATCTGCTGCAATTTTTGCTGCTTGGTCCGCTAATTCATTTCCCGCTATGCCAGTTGTGAGCTGGAGTCCAGATCGATGGGTACGATTCATTTAAACTAGTGCTCAATTCGATAAAGTCACGCCACTGTGTCGGGAAGCCACGTAGTGGTCCTCTACTGAGATATGGTATGCACAAGGATTCTCTTCATCGGTCTCTGGTCGTGGGTATTTATTACACTAATAAAACTGGTAACAAGCCGACATATCTCAGTCACCGGCCACACGGAATCAGTCATCGTCATAATATTAAACATTGGGTGGAAGTTTTTTACATGTGAAAACAATAGGATGTTTTTAAGGCAATTTAAAAACTGGAGCGAAGTGATGTTCTTAATACCAATTTAGCAGTGGTAAAAATAATTATTTTAAGTACTGGTAAAAATTATTGATATAAATGCGAGTATAAATGTTTATGATACTAACTAGATGGCGCTAACGCACAACCCCTAACTCCGCCAATTTGACGAAATACTGCCCCAAGCACTTAAAAAATCTGACTTTTTTTTGCAAAAAATTACGTGTTTATTGTACAGGGTTGCTACCTATATTTTGATCCCCTTTTATTTATTTAACATTCTGAGTATACCACGAGACTTTCGAAAATGTTTGAGTCGATGTTCAGTTTTTTAAAGCATCTTAAGATATTGATCTAGAGTGCTTTGGAATACTAAAACTTGTTCTACGGCAGCCAGAGTTCATGGGAAAAATATAATTTTTCGTTTATTTTCATTAATAACTATTTACGAAGCTTCCAAATTTGAACGTGTCACTTTTTATCGAATTTTTTTTCTAGATGGGAAGATGTGTTGGTTTTCTATAAACGCTTGTTTCAATTATATTATTTACCCTTTTAAATGAAACATCTAAAAACGGTAGTTCATTTCTACTTTCTACTTCTAATGTGAATTTAATAGACGGTTCCTTACTATTTATATTTTCTAAAAAACTATCTAGTAAATCAACACCATGAGCAAATTGCAAAGATGTCGTCAACATATCTCCACCAGACAACCGGTTTGTTTATACAATTTTGAACATGTGTGTTCTTAAAGTTCTCCATGAAGATGTTGCTTAAAATTAGTGATAATGGAGATCTCAATGACATACCAAAATCCTGCTGATAGAACTGATTGATTGTTTTTATACACATTGTTAATAGTTCCATTATGCTATTTACATTTAATTTAGTTCTAACACATACTAATAGATATCTAAATTTTAACTCAAATCAATTAACAAATGTTAAAAGGGGTGTTGTAAAATGTTTATACGATAGGGCCAAACTAATTTCATCTAGTTCAAATGTGCTTTTAGAGGGCGGAATATTAAACATAATATTTTTAGTCGCAAACTCCTCTATAAATCCTTATTTTACTATAAGGAAAGTAACCAGACTGCAACCAAAGTTACAAATCTGGCGCGTTAAGTGTAATAATTGCATATTACCATCAAAACGCTAATGCTTCGATTGCAACAAACCCCAGCCGAAAGACTGATCCTACTTAAAGGAGCTCCCTTGCCAGTCGTCACACACCACTTGCAGACTGCAGTTTCGAGCTGTTGGCTCTCGTCAGTGCAAGGTAGGTATGCAACGACCGACATGAGAATCCTTTGACTATAGTACATCCCGGTATTTTTACAATAGCGACATGTAAAACAGCCAGCAGGCGCCATCCAGTGCCGAGCCAAGTCAGGCTATTTATTTTTCGATTGCAACAGACACTGGACCGCTGGATGGCGAGCCAACAGCTCGATACTGCAGTCTGCAAGTGGTGTGTGACGATTGGCAAGGGAGCTCCTTTAAGTAGGATCAGTCTTTCGGCTGGTGTTTGTTGCAATCGAAGCATTAGCGTTTTGTTGGTAATATGCAATTATTACACTTAACGCGCCAGATTTGTAACTTTGGTTGCAGTCTGGTTACTTTCCTTATAGTAAAATAAGGATTTATAGAGGAGTTTGCGACTAAAAATATTATGTTTAATTTCATCTAATAATGAAATACTAAGTAACGAGAAAAAATTTATCAAAGAGGTTCTAGTACAAAATCAATACCCAGAAGCATTTGTTGATAGAGTTTTCATAAATGTTGAAAATAGGGACAATCAGGTACAACAAAAACTTGAACGTCATTATACAGTAACAAATCCTTATGTATACGGACTATCGGAGAAGCTACGCCGTATAGGTGACAAATTTGATGTTAGGATGGTATTTCAAACAGGGAATGCTTTGAGATCTATTATAACAAAAACAGAACCGATAAACCGGGAGCAGAATTCAAAAAACTGTATTTACAATATCCCGTGCGAATGTAATATGTCATCCTGATCTTTCAGTCTGAGGTTGAATGGTTGGATGAGCACAAGAATTAAAAAGAATGAAATTCAGAAATCAAAGATTTGTGAATATGCTTGGGAAAACAGACAGAATAAAAAAATGTTAACAAAAGAGACAGATGACAAAAAAGAAAAATTAAAGAATCAGCAATAAATTTTATTAAATGAAGATAAATGCGTATCGAATTTTTCTGTAGATATTTGTACCATTCTATACAAAATTGAAGCAGACAAAATTTGCTACAAGAATCACTACTTACATTTGTCAATTTATTTTTCTGTTCTCGAGATATCCGCCCGCAAAATTCGGAAATTTTTGAAAAAGAAAGTGTTTTGCTTCACGTTTTTCTCATTGCCTCACTGTAGTCTTTGATGGATACAGTACTTTATCATCAAGTACCACGGTTGCGGAACAGCAAAGGAGGTACCATCTCAGCAAATCTGCTAACATTAATTTTGCTGAGGATACAGAGAAAAATATGAAACAGGAAGATTTTCTTTCAAACGTCTTCAGTAAAAGCCGACTCATCGACATGGTGAAATTGAAGTTACAGGCAAAGGGAATCAGAGCTCTTCAAGCCCAGAATGATGTAGACATACTCATTATAGACATGACTGTGGAATTATCTGAAACAATCATTGTAAGTGATATTGGTGAGGACGTCGACCTAATAGTATTCTTGATGGCAAAAACACCATCATGGACATCATTTTTATCAAGCCTAGGCGTGGAAAGATCAAACCATCATATTTCCCTACCCAGGAGCTTCAGACGCAGGGCCTGCGAGATATTTTATTCTTGCATGCTTTCACAGTGTGCGATATGACCTCGTCTGCATTTTGTAAGAGCAACCTCCAACAGGCTGCTGCAGTCTTCAGAAATGCTTCAGTAACGAAAGAAGATATAGAAAAAGCTGGGATCAAGTGCCTTTTGAATTGGTATGGGGCCCAACCCAAAGAAGAATCTCTCAACGCTTACCGATACCAACCTTTCGTTAAATCAGTTAACATCAGACCAGACATTTGTTGCCTTCCACCTTCTGAGGGGTCTGCGAAACAACATTCCCTCAGAACCTTCCACCAAGTTCAATTGTGGCTGGGAAATGAACTGCCCTCTCAAATATATAGATGGAAACGGCAAAACAATCTTCTATCCCCAGTGCACAGCAAGTTGCCGGCTGCACCTGACGAAATTTTGAAAATGATGTTTTGTAGGTGCAACCACAAAATGTGGTTGCAAAAAATCTTTTCTGAGTGTTCTCTTGCCTGCCAAAACTGCCAGGGAACTGTTTCAACGGAGGTCCTGCCTTTGACATGGCTGAGGAAGAAGAGGACACAGATCCACTTCCGGTTATCCTCGATGGAGATCAAACCGGCCTAGATGAAATAGATCTCTGTTCCTTCGAAGAGCCAGGACCCTTTCGCCCAAGGCGAGTCCGGAGGAAATGATGATGACACATGAAAACATTACATTTAACGTTAAAAATTACATTAACATTAGATTTAACATTACATTAAAACATTACGTTTAATGTTATACGCAGGTATTATATTATAATAAACACAAAGTTCAAATGAAATTATTGTTAATGACTTAAATAATATATTTTCTTGAAGGAAATTTAATTCTCTACAACTTATCTTCTTACGACTTCTTCGTGGGAACAACATTTGAAGAGTTATTGTTGAGCTCCTGTTTTTATTTATTCATTGTATGCTCCTGTTTCTATATATTCATATATAAACGCATGACCTTAAGCACAAATATAAGGTGGCGTGTCAAGTTGTAAGAGAAGAAATAAATTGTCATAAACAAAAAGATACAATTTTGTATTTTTATATTAAATAAAAAACAACCAAACAAAATATCGTGTTTGGGGTGGATTTATTCGAAAAGCTATTAAAATTACAGTCCACTCACGATACAGGATAAGTCCACGTAAAACACACGAACATGAACTGTAGGTTCTCCTGGATTGTATTCTCGGTTGTAAATGCATGATTTACCGAGTGCGTACCTGTTTGAGAATTACATTGTCTTTGTGTATGAATCCTCATTGTAACTTAATTACCAATTCAGAAATAAACAAGCAATTAGAAAGATTCTGGATGATTGAACAAGGTCCTACAGAAAAAATGTATACTCAAGAAGAGTCTGAATGTGAACAGCATTTTTTGAATAATTTTAGTAGAGATCAAGTTACTGGTAGGTTTTCGGTAAAGCTACCTCTCCGAGACAATTACTTATATTTAGGAGATTCTCAAGAAACAGCAATTAAAAGATTCTATTCAATAGAATGTAAACTATTGAAAGATTCGCAACTTCGTCTTCAATATAATGATTTTATGAATGAATATAAATTGTTAGGTCATATGTCTGAAATTAACCCGAATTGCGCTCAAGATAAAATTACATTTTATTTTCCACATCATTGTGTCAAAAATGAATTATCACTTACCACAAAACTGCGTGTAGTTTTTGATGGGTCGTGCAAAACATCCTCTAATTTATCAATAAATGACGTGCTCAAGGTAGGTCCCATAATTCAGGAAGACCTTGTTTCTTTATTAACCCGTTTTCGCAAACATAACATAGTTATAAAAGCTGATATAGCCAAAATGTATCGACAAATTGAAATCCATCCAGATCATAGGAATCTGCAACGTATTGTCTGGCGGTCGGATCCCAGTAAACCTTTAGCTCATTTTCAACTTAACACGGTTACTTACGGGACCTCTTCGGCCCCCTTTTTAGCGATTATATGCTTGCAGCAAGTGGCAAAAGAAAATCAGGAAAAGTATCCTACAGCTTCTCAAGTTAATACTTCACAATTTTTATGTAGATGATCTCATTACAGGTACTAGTGATGAAGAATCAGCCAAAATATTAATACAAGATCTAACTACCATATTAAATAGCGCATGCTTCGACCTGCATAAATGGACTTCAAACAATGTTCAAATTTTCTCAAATCAAAATATATCTAATAAGAAAAACATTACAAAGAGACAAATTCTCTCCATAATATCGAAAATTTTCGATCCATTGGGACTCGTTGGTCCTGTTACTATTACAGCAAAGGTTATATTACAACAGTTGTGGTTATTAAAGTTGAGCTGGGATGAATCACTTCCATTAGAGTTATTTACAAAATGGAACAATTTCTACAGTCAGTTATCGTTTCTTGATGGTATTACTATTCCCCGTCAAATCGTGGTTTCTAAACCAATCAATATTCAAATTCATGCTTTCAGCGATGCCTCGTTGATTGCCTTTGGTTCATCTGTCTATATGCGCTCCGTTGATTCCTCAAGTCAAATTCTGATTCGTTTAATAACAGCTAAATCTCGTGTGGCTCCCTTAAAATCTATAACTGTTCCGCGGTTAGAGTTGAGTGCTGCCCTTCTCATGGCACAATTAGTTAATAAAGTTATTTCCGCTTTAAATATTTCTATTAACGAAATTCATTACTGGACAGATTCGACAATTGTTTTATCCTGGCTTGCAACGGAACCAGGAAAACTTAAAACATTCGTTTCACATCGTGTAGCCGAGATACAACAACTTTCAAAAATTTCCCAATGGCATCATATTGCTTCAGGAGACAACCCAGCTGATATTATATCTCGTGGCTTAAACCCTACAGAGTTATCTAAATCCTCATTATGGTGGCATGGTCCGTTATGGCTGCATCAAGAAGTCATTCCGTATTATAAATATGAACCGATCAATCCTATAAATATTCCTGAATCGAGAGTAACTCATGCTTGTATTACTACTATCGACTCAGACATTTTTACTAGATACTCATCCGTTTTAAGGTTGCAGCGGATGACAGCATATTGCTTACGTTTTAAAGCAAATTTAACTATAAACTTAAAATCAAAAAATCTTGGTAAGTTAACTCTTGATGAGCTAAATGAGTGCGCTATTAGATTGACACAATTAGCACAAAATCACGAATTTTTCATTGAATTACATGCACTTTCAAACAAACAATCTATTACTAAAAATAGTAAATTAAACTCACTAGATCCATTTTTGGACGATAAAGGTTTAATAAGAGTTGGTGGGAGATTAAAAAACTCTAATTTAAAATTCGACCATAAGTTTCCAATAGTATTGCCAGCAAAGCATCCACTAATTACTATAATTATTCGTCATGAGCATGAAAGAAATTTTCATGCCGGTGCACACGCTACATTGTCCAATGTCAGAGCCAAATATTGGCCATTAAATGGTAAGCAAACAGTTCGATCCGTTTTAAGAAAGTGTATTATCTGCTTCAGAGCAAATCCTTCTTGTATATATAATAAAATGGGAGACTTACCTACCCCTAGGGTCACACCCACACGTGCATTTTCCATATGTGGGCTGGATTATGCTGGACCATTTATGATAAAAGACAGCAAATTTCGAAACAGAAAGTTCATTAAATGTTACATATGCATTTTTATTTGTTTCTCAACGAAAGCTGCACATCTGGAACTTGTTAGCGCCTTAACCACAGATGGTTTTTTAAATGCCTTAAAACGTTTTGTATCAAGACGCGGCCTGTGTCAGCAAATTTACTCTGACAACACAACAAATTTTGTAGGTGCTGATAATGAATTTCAGCGAATTTTTCAAATTCAGAAAACGGATAAATTTCATAATTATTTAAATGAAAATAAAATTTCTTGGAACTTCATTCCCGCACGTTCTCCTCATTTCGGAGGACTGTGGGAGGCAGCTGTAAAGTCAGCTAAATATCATATAAAACGTGTATCAGCAAATGCAAATCTTACATTTGAAGAATTCTATACACTGTTAACCCAAATTGAGGCAGTAATGAATCCCCGGCCGCTGCATTCTCTATCATCAGATCCAAATGATCTAGAACCATTGAGCCCTGGGCATTTCTTAATTGGAACAGCACTAAATGCAGTACCCCAAGAAAATCTCATTGATAGCAAGATTAGTCATCTATCTCGATATAGGCATCTCCAAAAGATTGTCCAAGATATATGGCAGCGTTGGTCCAGGGACTATTTACATTGTCTTCAGCAGCGTTCCAAATGGAAATTTGAAAAGCAAATTCCAGAATTGCTTGGCTCCCTTGTCATACTGAAAGAAGAAAACAGACCACTTCAGTCATGGCATTTGGGGCGCATCGTAGCTCTACAACCAAACAAAATATTGTGTTTGGGGTGGATTTATTCGAAAAGTTATTAAAATTACAGTCCACTCACGATACAGGATAAGTCCACGTAAAACCCAAACACGAAACAGTTATCTTAACAAATAGAGCAAAAAACGTGAGGCGAAAAAATTGATTTTCACAATTTCCGAATTTCGAGGGCAGATATCTCGAGAACAAAACAATATATCGACAAATTTAAGTAGTGATTCTTGTCAAGTCGTTACGTCGCATAGATTCCGAGATATAAGCGAAAAACAAAAAAATAGGACCTTTGAAGTGCCCCCCTTCCCTTGCTCACCAACTAGGAGTGGGCTCTTTTGATATGTTCATCTCCGGGCTAGTCCAAACAAAATTTCCCTCTATAATCATTCATTGCCTGGTCTATAAACAGAATCTTAAAGCTGTGTATTTGACATACACAACAAATAAAAGAATTCTTCGAAAAAAGCTTTGAAAACGGAGACTACTTTCCGAAACGTAAGGAAAATACATTATTTCTGTGTTTATTCCGGTTTATATTATTTGTTAAAAAAATAACCTCTGACTGTTCTTTTGACGTAAATGTCACAGGCGCAGAGGCTATTTTTCAATAATTTTATTATTTTATGGACTCGGTGATTTGTTTTTGAAGAGGATAATACATGTGGTAGAAAACCCAAATAAAAAGAATATTCAAATGGATAATTTAAAAAATAAAGGAAATATAGATGTGAGCCATTAGCTTGCATCACTCGGTATTTTGAATTTTTTTGAAGGTAATTTTACTATAATTTATTTTATAAATATTAAAAGTCAGAAGTAAATTTAGAATTTTTAATCCACGCTATCCAAGTACTAGCGTTACTCCTGTCAAGTAGATAGAGATTTAACTGCAGACAATTATATTACAACGCTCAGTACCGACACAGGACCCCAACTACAATATACATACGTAGTGAGGGTCCATAATTTTGCAGCATGAGCGGTATACTGTTTATCTCCTTTACAGATATATAGGAAACGCAAGAACAGACTTAATATATGGAAAAATAAGAAAATATATGTCAGTTCAGTTATGCTGCAAATTTATTACACTTCTAGATTGTAACGCAGCTACAAAGTAGTATTTAAATTGCCCAGCAAATACGCTGCCCAACAGAGTCGTGTCAGTAAAACAGTATACGGGATGTCTATTAGAAAGGGACCACTTCAAAGTAAGTAGCCTAATATAATAACAATAATAATTTGTCTTTATTTTTTCACTAAGTATACATAAAAAACAAAATATTTAAAGATGGTGGTGATATTCACGTAAGTGTTCTTGAATATAACTAGCCGCGAGAAAAATAAAAAATGAAAATGAAAAAAAGAAAATGGTGTACTATCATAAAATAACATAAAATAAGTAAATAACATCAAAAAATTGCATTTATATAATGCGCTTATTACTAATTAAAGTATTAAATAACATCAAAAAATTGCATTTATATAATGCGCTTATTACTAATTAAAGTATTGACCTTTTTTCTGAAATTAGCGATATTAGAGCAAGATTTTATGCTAATAGGAAGTGAATTGTATAATTTTGCAGCTTCATAGCTAAACGAACGTTAAAATAGGGCAGACATATGCTTGGGAATAATAAATTGAGTACAATTACTTGTAAAACGCTGATGGGTGTCGTAACCTTTCTTCAATTTACGAATTGATTGTTTGAAACGATAACTGATATGATGAAACTTGCGTAGTTATATGAAAATCTTATACAAGAATTTTGAATCCTTTGAAGAGATTCCTTACCGCGATCTAAAATGGCTGGCCAGTATACAGTATCACAGTAATAAATAGACGATAATATTAGTAAATCAGTTAATCTCAGCTTTAACTCTGTACTGAGAATGTCCTTATGAATATACAAAAGTTTAAGTTTGCTAATATATTTTTGTATTAGAATACTAACATGTTTTACAAATCTTAAATCTGTATCACACCAAACACCAAGATTCTTATAAGCATTGACTGGACTTAGGGGTTGATTACTTAAAACTATTTTGAAATTAGGATTATTAGTAATTTGAGCCCTGTGTTTACCAAATACTAATAATTCAGTTTTAACCTCATTTAAAACCGAACCATGATCAACCGAAAACTTAGATATCTTATCTAGATCATAGTTAATGTATAATTTATTTATTTATTTATTTATTTAGAATACAACTACCCAAACAGATAAGAAATCCAATTACAGGGTAGGAAAGAACAAAACATTGTTACGGAATTTTGTACGATAAATACATATGAAAAACTTAAGTATAATTACATAAAATATTTGTACATAAACTAGTAAATATTTTCAGTTTGAATGCAATACAGATTCCTTAATTTTTTTAACAGTAGTACAAAATATATCAACATAGTCCTGTATATATGCATAGTTTGAACACATCATATGCAAGGGTGAAGATTTAAGTAAATTTGTACGAGACGTATTTAGATAAAAAAGAATTATTTGAGCGTGTATGAACTGATGGTACATGTAATTTGACATAACTACATAACTCAGGGCAATCAATCAATCACATTATTCAAAATTTTATATAAAAACACAATCGAAGAATACTTACGGCGGGATTCCAAATCATGTATTTGATATCTGTTTAACAGATCACATTGAGGTGTACCTCTTGCTGGATAAATTCCGTCATTTCTATACCAAAGATATTTACTGAGGATCCTTTGTGTTTTTTCAACGCTAAGTTTATGCACGGCGTATTCTGGACTCCAAATTATGGAGGCATACTCTAATTTTGATCTGACAAATGCATTAAACAGCAATATCAAGGTGTTATTATCCACAAAGTCTTTGGTATTTCTGATTATGAAACCTAAGTTTCTGTAAGAACTGGCCACGATAACATTTATGTGATTATTAAAGGTTAACTTAATGTCTAAATTAAATACAGAGAGAGAAAAGTATAAACCTGTATCGTCAGCATACTGATGTGACGTGTAAAACTGCAGACATTTGCGAAGATCAGCTGTGTAGATAGAAAATAACAAAGGTCCCAATACACTACTCTGTGGCACCCCTCTTAAAATATTAAGTGTGTTAGAGATATTATCATGTAATATCACGTTTTGACGGCGATTATGAAGATAATTATGAAAGAAAGAAGTTACTATATCACCAAAACCATAATATTTCAGTTTAGCGCACAGGGTATCATAATCAAGAGTGTCAAATGCCTTACTATAGTCTAGTAATCAGGCAAGTGTTCTGATTATTATCACAAGCAGTAAATATGTCATCAGAAACTTTTAGTAAAGCTGGTGTCGTGCTATGACGATCGCGAAAACTAGACTGCGAAGTTATTATTCAAATAATCATTTATTTGCTAGTACACTATCTTTTCTAATATCATCGACAAACGGGCAATAAGCTAATGGGTAGAAAATAATTCATCAGGGTGGGAGAATTCTTCTTGGCAACAGGAATTACATTAGCTTCTTTCCAAATAAATGGAAAAGTACCTTCTAAAGGACACTTATTTATCATATATTATGTTAAAGATGTGGAATAATAATGTAGAAGATAATTTCAGTATTAAATCCGTCAGACCCCACGGTACTAGATCTAATTTTGTATAATGTTTTTTTTCAATTTCTAATAGGAAATTTGAGAGAATTCAAAAGGGACACCATCACGAAAAAATCTAGAACTTACATACTTAGCAACCACATCTTGGGGCACATCATCCGCCTGAAGATAGGTATTAGAAAAATACTCGTTGGATTCATTTTCTTCTGCTGGACTAGAGATTGAAATATCCGTGTGAGACCTGACATTTAACCACTTTACCACTTTCCAAAATTCTTTGGTGTCATTTTTGAATTTTTGGGATAAAATATTTTTTTCCGCTTTAACAGCTTACCATGCACTGATGGGAGCCAACAGTTCGTATTCTCTCTTGCACTCTTTTATTTCAGGATATATAGAACTACTTTTGCCCAATCTGTATATTACCCTTAGCGTATTCTGTAAGTCGGACAGGAATATGAATTTTTCTTAAACCAACGAGACTATGTCCACCCCCTCATTTCTTTCCGAGGTCACCCCACCCCCCAAACGACACAAAACCAACCCCGAAAGCGGAAAACCGCGTATCCACCGTCTCCTACCAGCCAAATCTGTGTTACCCCCGTTTTCGAGGATGCTGAGCATGACGGTGATGTCGAGACCCCTCCTCGACCCCCGCCAACCCCACAAATGGCCAAAAACCACTACGGGTTAGGCTACGTAAAATTCATATTTTTCGAGGTTCCTGACTCTGACTCACAGAATGCACTGTCAAATCTAACAACTATATTTGCTTACTGAAAAAATCATTGTACCGGAATACCTCACGCCGAACCCATTTTATGCCGAAAGTCAGATCTATACAAACAAAAAAGTCACATGGTTACTATTTATAAGCCTCCAGACAAGATAAAAAGGTGAAAATTATGCTCAAATCCATAGTTCACGAACGACTGTTCTTGATTCCCCCAGTAATTGGCCCATTTACTCGTAATTTCCTATTAATTTCTAGTTTTATAAAATGTATGTTTTAGTTTTCAAGGAAATTACAATTTTACCAAAAAAAGAACGATCAGTTATAATTTTTTTGAGCATTATAAAACGCCAATATTTTCGCACGGTACAGAGTGATTTAGGTCGATTTTTTTTATCGTATCGGTCTCCTGGCGCCTGCTATAATACTTCTTGTTTCCTATTATAGAAAACCGCGAATATTTACACCGACGATGACATTCGAAATAAATAACAGTTATCCCGTACAGACATAGTACATGTTCACATTTTGCCTTATATCTTTATTTTAATGTTGTAGTGCTACAAGAAAGGCATTTCACAATAGTTTTGGCCATATATCGCCAAGCCCCTTTTTAATAAGCTATTGCCGATGTTTATAAAAAACGAAAATTATTTGTTAGATACCAAATATTTGAACACCTACGTGTCTGGCTGTGTTTTTTTATCGAGTTCACTATTTAGGTATGCAAAAACTCTCTAAAAAGTATGCATGGGATATAAGTGAATATTTTTTGCCGGTTATTTATGTTTTACACGATATAGTCTGAAACTGAATTATTAATAATCTTGAATAATGTTCTTCGGAGCTGAGACGTCGTCTAAGTCTAGTACATTCGCTCTCAGTCGGCTGTTTCTGAAAATTAAAAAAAGGTTATTTGATACGAAGGTAAATAAAATAATAACAAGCAATTTTAATAATTTTAAACACGATAGAAGTAAACGAAATTGTGATAAAATTAAACAAAATTATTTTAATCATAAAATAACCGATGCAAAAATTATATAAAAAAAATCTGGAAACAGTAAAAGATGCGGGAAATTATACGACAAAACAGAAACATATCTCGCTTAATATATATTGTAGAGGAATAAAGTTTTAAAAACAGCTATCCCAATTTTCGTGAGCTATATTTCAGTAAAAAGAAATTTGAAATCCATAGCCTACTTCGTGAGATATATTACAAAAAGTTGAAAATTAGGAAAACCACAAACAGTTATAGCTTCCTTATTTGAGGAGAAACGAAAAAAGTTAAAGGGATGAGAGTTGACGACAAAGAAAATAAGAACAATGATGTGTATCAAAAAATTCGAAAAACGTAGTTGCCTTTGACATACGCTATTGTGCAAAAATGAAAAGAACAAATCTCAAAGTTATTCTTTCTCTTTCCAACGATATAAAACATGTCACATGTTAACCAAAATGAAGAAACCTCTTTGAGACAAATTCAGAGAAACTGTCGCATAAAAAAAAGACAGTACAAGAAAAATATTTTAAAAAAACGTATTTTGATGCTGCAAAATGAGGAAAGTTCAACATTTAAATGAGAGAGATAAGCCGAGGAGAGTAAGATTTTGTAGATGGTTGTTAAATAAAAAATCGGCAGCTACTGGAAGCGGCTGGAACCTCCCCACTCGGTGGATCTTTGAAGCCGAAAAGAGCAGCATTAAATTGTGTGACAAAATGGCACTAAACGTAATCCGATCTTATCCAAAACCTTTTCAGATCTTCTGGGGCACTAAAAAAAATCCTCAACTTAATGAATTTACAATCATCTATGCGAGTTATTACCTACATTATCGCTCGTTGAATAATATACTATTAGGATATTAACAACTTTAACATCACTTGAACGACTAAGAAAATCTAGTTATCCTAAATACTACAGATTTGTAAAGCAACAAACTGAAAATTGGTAAAGTGATAATCTATAATAAATTCACCAACGAAGGTACAGGAAGCATATGATAAATAAATAAATAAACACCACTGAAATTAGATAACCCCCAATTTTAGAAGGCAGGGCTTGTGCGGAAGGGAGTTACACATTGAAAAAACGCGGACATACAACCATTTCATCCGACAGTGCCAGTGCAGGAGCCAGGATTCAAACCCGGTGGTGCGATGTCCATGTGATTAATCGCGATTGCCACCTCGCGCCTTAACCCACTCGGCTACCGACCAGATATTGATATTGTTACATCTACCTTTAAAGTTTGTGACAATCCACTAAAAGTTACAAATATGCCGAAATCTTATTAACATGACATGACACCAACGTTATCGGATGACAAACGATGACAATGACAATCGTCAAAATTTGCTTATTGCAATCCGATCGCTCGCGGCTGTCTTTGTTAAATGAAGCATTAGCATTTCAGTAATTTTACTAGATTTTAGAGGAATATTTGTAGTTTAATTCTCCAATTTGTCTGTATATATATATATTTAAAAACGGCACTAAACGTAATCCGCTCTACTTCTAGAGCAGTGAAGAAACCCTCACACGTGAATTGACACGTGATGTGACGAGTTTCACGACGTAACGGCTACGCGCATCGATCATGTCACGCGAAATGCGATCTATGCATCATATTTGCTTTGTTTTTAAATTTTTTCACGGAAACCAAATCGAAAGGGTAGAAGTGTGATATATCGTTGAAATCAGAATTTTAACTGCTTTTCAATTGTTCCATTGCAAATTGAAAGTAATTATTTATAATTACTTTCAATGTTGCTTATTTTAATAAGCAACTTATTGCGTCAAAATGGCACTAAACGTAATCCGATCTGAACCAAAACTTGTTCAGATCTTCTGGGGCACTAAAGAAACACAAATCCGTTCAGTAGTTTCGGCGCTATCGTGCTAACACACGTACACACACACAGACATTTTTCAAAAACCACTTTTCTCATCAATCAAATTTTTCTAATAATGAATGTTTCAATAGAAATGTACATTATAAGTGCAAACGGGAAAATACACATTGGTGCAGAGAGACTGATTTCCAAGAAAGATTTTCTACGAATGTTTGGGTGGGTTTTTTGGGACCAAAGTAATTGGACCTTATTTTTATGTTTGCAAATTAACCGTTCCTAGATACCTTAATTTCCTGCAAAACGAATTTCAAGATTTTCTTTATGAATTAACAGTCACAGAAAGATTAAATTATTCATATTTTCAACAAGATGGGGCTCCACCTCACACTGCTATAATATGTACAAATTATTTAAAACAAGTTATGCCAGATAGTTGGATAGGCACCTAGGGACCCATTCTATGGCCAGCTCAATCACCAGATATTACTCCTTTGAATTTTTTCGTCTGGGGTTTCATTAAAGACAAGGTATTTCAAACCTTCAAACCTGAAAATATGGAGGACATCAAAACCAGAATTAGAAACGCATGTGAGGCAATTACTCCTGAAATGCTCCAAAATGTAATGCGTGAGGTGTCTCGTAGAGAGAAAGATAGATACACACGTTTGTGTATTAGAATGCATGGTGCACAATTCAGTATGGTAGTAGGTAGTACTGTTATATATAGCTTTTCGTTTTTTGGATGTTCATTTTGTACTTGTATTTTTATTTATGAGATATTTATTTGTTTGTATTAAATTGTAATAAATAATTACTAAATTATAGTTATTACAAAGTGAATTTTTACTATTATGGCATAGCCATGATATGACTAAATAATGACTAAATATTGACACTATCAGTTAAAACTTTTGTGACATGTTTTTATATTATCAAGCTCTATATATATAGAGTCGATCTTAATAGCGTAAAATATATCAATTTGTTTGTTGAAGTTGTTATCCTCTACCAATAGTGGGTATAATCTGTGGCCAAGGCTGAGACTTTCATATAATTAATTAGAGTCAAGTATTTGGATACGTTTATGCCTAAATCCTGTTGTCCAATTTTATTCCAAACTTAGTGCCGTTGTATCATAACGGAAGCTAGAATTCTGTTCCCTTTCAATTATTAAAAAATATATTTTCAACTTTTCCTTGTTCTTGTATCTTTAGCAATGCGTTGCACCTGAGCGCCATTCACGTAAATGGCCAAGTTGGTGCCGAGAAACACGAAGATGCGGAGGCGTATAGGTAAAGTAATTGTGGTCCTAGGTCTGACCCCTAAGGAATACCAGCGAATGATCTAAACTAGAGAGAATATTCCATTCTTAATTCTAATTTGAAGTGTTCGTTTAGTTACGAATGAAAATTTAATTAAGTTTGTTGAGGAAAGTTATCACGCTGTTGAAGGCGTAGTGAATAACCCACATTCTAAAACAGCAATTAACGTTAAAGGTAACAGGAGTGGTAATACAGTTACCAAAATAATTAATAGATATATTCATATCGCTTTCCTAATAAAATATTGGAGGAGACTAAAGTATAAAGAGATATATTATGACAGCCATATATTTCTTGTTCTCGTTTGCGTTTGGCCGAGTGAAAATTATTTGCGCAGAGTGAGTAATCCAGATTTATATCGATATACACATACAGAGCTACTAGTTTTATCAAAGTACAGTTGACATCGTAATATATCCCCGAATATGTCTTTTTTCCTGGGACTCGGATATGGGAAACGGCCAATAAATGGTTCATATTTCTTATAGTAATGTCTGTATAACGTCCTTGTTCCTGTAAAATGCTTTTATTTTAAGCAAACAACACTTGTTTGTATGTGACTAAGAAACAATATGAGATAAAAGATTCAGATATGTCATATTTGAATTAGTTCAGTTTGAACTACACATACATCTACATTATACGGGGTGTTTTTGAAATATATGCTTATATTTCTCTGTGACTCCGGATGAAATGTGAAAATTAATATATTTTTTTAAATTTAAAAATTCAGAGAAAATAAATTAGATTAACTTTTATCCACCCCAATCCGACGCGCACAACGTCTTTTATGTTGCTAAATCTGCACAAAACCATCACATTATAAATACATAAAACTGAAACCAAACACATACAAAGTTTATTTAGTTTACTTAAACTAATTGCTCGAAATGCATCCACCATTATGAATACATGTTTGCGCTCTTTTTAGCACTAAGTCTCGCACTTTTGAAAATAGATTAGGGATGTCCTGGATCCGTTGTGCTGCCATTTCAATTCGCTGTCTTAATCGTTCTTGGGTATTAATAGCTTCGCTGTACACAATTTGTTTCTTACAACCCCATAAAAAGTAATCGTAAAGTGTGATATTGTTACCTCCTTTCCCTTATTATTTATTTTTGAGAAAGAATTGAGGCAACATATGCGGACGACTAGCTGGTTTAAGTCGGAGCAGAGAGCCGTGGGTCCAGAGCATTCGTGAGGGTGGAGAAACTTACCCTTTTTGAAATGTACGGCATAAATGACAGATTTCTGTTTATTTCGAGAAAATGAGGCAAAGAAAAATTGATGTTAAATTGGGCACCATCTATAGTGAAAATAAGTAGAATTGTCTCTTTTTATAAAGACGAGTTGAAATTTAAACCAGGATTCTAGATTGACTATTGTTGAGGTGACTGGTTCTGTGACAGCAATCCAGGCCCACAATTGTCTCTTGTTGCGAGAATGGATTCTAAAGTTTCCTTGGCAATTTACGTCTCTTAATGAAATGGAGTGAAAATCATAGAAAAATTAACCGACTAGGTGGTTTATGAAAAGTTAACGAAGTTTTATCTATATGAAAGATAAGCTGTGCAAAAGCTATGCAGGAAGAAGCTATGTAGAAACGTATAC
Source organism: Leptura quadrifasciata (assembly GCA_963675555.1). Lineage (NCBI taxonomy): Eukaryota > Metazoa > Arthropoda > Insecta > Coleoptera > Cerambycidae > Leptura > Leptura quadrifasciata. The sequence continues at coordinate 22,368,424 of OY776680.1, read as the reverse complement.
AGAAATGTATAAGAATATATGTGCATAAACATATAAGTACATATAAATATATAGAAATATACAAGTATATAAAAGCATATATACAGGATATAAATATATAAGTATATATATATATATATCTAAATATCTAAGCTGATTTCTTAAACTATAAATTGCCAAAAAAATGAAAAAGGAAGAGAAAAATATTTTTAAAACCATGTGGTATATATAGTATTTTAACTACTTATTAAACTAAAAAGAATTGACATTGAATTTAAATTTATTTTAAAAATAATTGAAATTACACCAAAGACAAAAATTGAAGATTAATTAAATTTTAAATGAGTAATAAATGAAATTTACCTGGATGTTATTGTTAACGCGGATATAAAAATGTAATATCAATTACTGAAGTCCACAGGTAAAATTTATATACGTTCGAATCAGTACAAAGGCTGCAAGCAAATGATTTCCTGGTGAGTTGATAAGGTAAACTTTTTTTGTCCTACTTACTGGAAAATGATGCTACCAAATAAACTTGAAAAATTTAATTCCCTAATTAAATTGAAAGCTATAAAAATATAGAAATAGTACAGGTATGGCCATCTGTCAATTGTTGTGTTAAGCGCGACAACTTGCAGGTCGCAAATTCTACAAGTTCCTTTTCTCACAACTAAAATAGTGGCATATGATCGATAAAAGGAATCTATAATAAAAGTTTTTATTACTTCCATACCACAGCTGATTTGCCTTTGCCTCAGTTTATAATTTCTATTTTGTACATAACCAACAATATGAACAGCTGTAAATAAATAGTAAAACGTATTGTGAGAACTCAATAAATATATTACATCTTATAGGATATACTATATATAGAATGAGAAAAGGTAACGAAATTAACCATATGTACTTGCATAGTAAACAAAAATATACAAATTGAAATATAGGTATCTGATGTAAATAAATGTTTTGTAGACAATTGTTTCCTGGGATAATGCTGTATAGAACAGAAATACATAATAGTGTAAAAAAAAACATGACTGAGTTCCTAAGATAAAAATATGTACATAAAACAGTGTGAAATGGTTTAGCAGTTATACAAATAAATTCTGTTAGTTGAAAACAGTTTCACTTACAAAAACTGAATCAAAATGATACGCAGATTGTGCCAAACATAAACAAAACACTAGTTTTTATATGAAACTGTTAAATGGACATAGGCCATGTAACAAGATCTGGAGACCTAGCTGGCCACAGCACAGGGGGCCATTTCTACCAATCCACCTATTTGAGTATGTTGCACATAAGTATGTGGCTATTTCCCTCGCATAATACAGTGGAGCTCCGTCAAGATGTAGTCCATAAAAAAGTTGAAAAAACCCCAAAAGTTCTGTAACAGGGATGAAAAATGTATACCCTCGTTTTCGAGGGCGCTAAACACGATGGTGATATTTTTAAGTTTCCAACTCCTCAGCAACAACCCTAAACTCGAGAAACCACCCCTATTATGCGTTTTTTTCCATCGTAGACATACGGACCTGTTCTTTGGGTAGGATTCGGGTAAGCCGTATGAAATTTAACCGTACATCTTATCCACCCCCGGGGTTGAAACTACCACGTCCCATACCAGAAAATCAAAATGAATGAAAATTTGTTTATCCCCAGGTTGCCCAATACGATAATAATAATATTCATTTATCCCTCACCCTCCACCAACCACCGCTAAAACCACCCCCTTTTCATATTTCTTGAGATTGGGCAGGTAGGACTACAATATGCCCAGTTCCATGATAAAATCCGATCCAACAGAAATTTCTGTCTATTTGAGAAAATTATGAGAAACTATATGTAACCAAACGCTCTAAATGCGAAAGGGGGTGGTTCTGAGGGTGGTTGTTGAAGAGCGGGAGGTGAAATATTATTGACACCGTCTTTAACGCCCTCGAAAACGGGGAGAAAACATTTTCCACTATTTTGTATTTTTAGGTGGATTCCAATGTTAGGGGTGGTAGTAGTTTGAACCCCGGGGGTGGATAAGATATCGTATGGTTAAATTTCATACAACTTACCCGAATTCTGCCCAAAAACCTGATACGCATGCCTACGATGGAACAAGAATGCGAAATAGGGGTGGTTTCTCGAGTTTAGGGATAGTTGTTAAGGGGTGGGGACCTTAAAAATATCACCATCGTATTCAGCGCCCTCGAAAACGAGGATATCCATGTTTCGCCCCTGTTACAGAACTTTTTTGTTTTAACCCTTTTTTGCAACTTTATCGTGGAGTAATGATACCACATTCGATGCAGAGTTAATAGCAAGCTTGACGGTAATTTTCGCCTGCCGCACCATAACAAAATACAGTGTTTGTCCACCTAATGTTTGTAAAATTCCCCATCATTAATAACTTTTAAACACAGTAATTCGCTATTAACGCATAGAAACCTATAAACAAACTACCGATGACTATTATTACCTGCTACTAGGCGACGGCATACTAAAAATAAACAACACGCTCATGGTCAAGTACCATATGAAAACTTGTCAGTGACGTAACTCGATAATTATTTGCAATATTTAATATTCATTTTTTTGTTTTTTTGATAAATAAATATTGCTCTACGGGTTTTAAAAATATGACGATTAAAGAATCTGAATTGCATTTCAAAAACACCCTGTATATTTCTGGAATTACATATATGACTATACTTATATGAAACTTACCAAATCCTGACAAGAATTTAAAGACCAAAATGACGTCAAGACATGATCAAATCCCGAGTTTTGAAATATTGTAAGATATACTTTGGTACATCCACTATCATTCATCTTTCTAACCTTTAAAACTTCCCAAATATCATTTTATCGTCTTCCGACCAAATTTATACTAATTGCGACGTCGGCTTAAGTTCAAATCAAGGTAGGCCACTAACTTATACCCGAAAGTTGTAACACGACGTGTAAGCGATGGTATCTGACGTCGGAAACTTTCCATTTGTCATAGTTTGAATATCACACCACAACCGAGGTTTGTAGTACGTTATAATATGTGTAGTTGTTGTGGTGCAACGTTAGTCCGACGTCGGTAACTTCCCACTAATCATAGTTAGGTCACCCGACCACAACCAAAGTTAGTTCGAGGTAGTCGTCTCTACTTAACTACGACCGTATAATTTTGTGGTCACCACAAAGTCAGCTGGACGTTACCAATACTGACCACAGATTAGCTACAAGAAATTATACTACCTATACGTCAAATAAATTGAGGTTATAGCTTGTCAATTGTTTACTTCTTATTTTCATACAACTTTGATTAAATATGCCAAAAAAGTATAAGTATTTAAGTATAGTATAGTAGTATATTTTATCGAAAAAGGGCCAAATTGAATTGCAGTTCAAAAAAGACATGTGTCTAGTCAGGTATGCTAGGTTAGGTTAGGTCAGAACCATATGAAGGAAGAAAGGTAGTACGGTTAGTCAAACGTTTGCGACGTTGCATTCTGAGACTGGAATGTGGTAATTCCGACGTTGGGACGTCTGAAAACTTGTGGCATCAGCAAGACGGTATATCTCCGCTTTATGCATTAACCGTTCGAAGATATCTTAATTAAGTACTTCTAAGTAGGTGGATTGCAAGAAGTGATAGTTTTGACTGGTCGCCAAGTCCACCAAATTTTACCCCGCTAGATGTTTTCCCTTGGGGGTCACCTAAAAACGCAAGAAATAGATAGTGCAACATTTCTGAAGAAATTATAAGTAAGGGTCATCAAGAATTCATTGGTCGTTTGGGATACTGACAAGCACAGGAAGATTTTCAATTTGAACATTTGCTCAGTTAGTTCTTTACATCATAATTTACTATTCATTTGCTATTTTATTGGAAAATGTCAGAATTAAACAGGAATTCTTATTTCATTCTACCTTCTGTATTGCCATGAAAAAGTCGTTGTATACAGGGTGCCTCACCGGGAACTGAATCGATCGATATAGAGAAAAGTACGCATCAGAGAATTTTAAAAATTTAGATAATTACTAATGTCGGTGTGCCTAATCCAACTAAAATAATTACAAGCAGCTGGCACTTCCGCTTATACCGGAAATCGATACCAACTTGCTTATTTCAAATGGAACACCCTACATATTTTAAGGTTTTCGAAAAGAGCATAAAATTCTGAGTCGAAAATATGTACCCTATACCTAAACCTAGCCGTTTCAGAGACATTTGACATTTTATAGAAAATTTGACAGGTGCAATGGTTTGCAAGAGCCGTTATAACTTTCTTCGTGTAAAAGATCCTCATTTGCTTCTTGTCACATAAAAAGAACACAAGGAGAACTACGTTCTGCAACTGAAATAAATTCAATAATATCATATTAAGTGTTCCGTTTTGCGCGTTACATTTTGTCAACTTCAAACCGCGAAAACTTGTTTAGTTCAAATAGAATACCCTGTATTTTTTTACGTCAAGTTGTGTAAAATTGAATTTACTTTTTTCTGATATTAGAATTGTGGGGGTTAAAGTTACAACTCTTTGAAATATTTACGATTTTATTAGAAATTCATGAATTGTTGTAATCATTTCATCAAAAATTAGATTAGAAACAATCAGTTACTATCTTATGTCAAAAAATGCCAGCACGTTTAAATTATACCAACGAAAACTTTTTAAATTTGTTTATTATTTATGGAGAATGTGATAAAGTAATATCAAGAACTTGCAGCACATTTGCTATTCGATATCCACAAAAACGCAAAATAACACTAACACTGTAACATGCGTATTAATCGAATAGAAGATATGGCATGAACTAAAATAGCAGAGATAAGATCAATTTAAAATATGATTTCAATTTAATTTAATAATTGCTCAAAATTCCGCCCTCGAACCTCGACACATTTTTCGCACCTTCGGATTAGTTCCTCATGGGTAGCTCTTCTAATTGAATCCTGTGATATGTTTTGAAATGCATTTCTTACTCTTTGCATACAATCTTCAATGGTTGTTAATGGGCTCTCAGAAACTTAATTTCTAATAGTGAAAAATGAAATAATCCAGAACTTATAAATCGGGCGCGCGAGGAGGCCATAAGAATGGTCCACTATTGGCAATCCATTGATCATAAAAAGTTTCTTGTAAGTAATTATTAATTAAATATGCGTTATGTAGGGGAGCACCGTCGAGCTGATAAAAAATATTTCTATGTTCGGCGAGAGGTAAATTTTCTAAATAGTTATTATTCAAATTTTGTAAAATATTCAGATATCTTTCACATAAAAAAAACAAAAATTTACCTATACATATTAGCAGGAGAGAAAATATAATTTACCGTTTAAATTTTCCTGATAAAATTGTAATGCCACCACTCTATCGTTTCTTATGGCACTGTAAACATTGAACTGCCAGCTTTTATTAAAAAGTCCATTTTTAGTAAATTTTGCTTCATCTGTCCATATAATATTTCCCAAATAAGAATCGTGACCCTCAAACCTTATTAGAATAAACTCACAAAAATTCTGTCTTCTTAAGAAATCTGTTTCTTTTAACCCTTGAACCATATGGAATGAAAACGGGTGAAACTTATGTTTTAATAAGATTCTTTGAATTGAATCCTTGCATAGTCCCGATTCCAGAGCAGCTTGTCTTAATGACAGCCTTGGAAATGCATGAAAATATCCCAGAATGACTATTTCAATGTTTTCGTCATCAACAATAAGCTTTCTTCTTTGCATTTTTGCCTTGACAGAGCCATAATTTTCAAAATTGTCCAGTATGCGTTTTACAGTGTTTGGTGACGGTTCCGTTTAACACGCATATAAATGAGACAGTACGGACGGTCTACTCCCTGTCCAGGAGTCTGTATCCGCTCATGGTCAGGGGTAGCAGACTTAACTGACAAAATAAAAAATTGTTGTACACAATGGTGGTCAGACCATCCGTCACATACGCGGCGCCGGTGTGGTGCAGCACATCTGTCACGACAATGAAAAAACTAAAAGTGCTCGAGCACAAATTTACGCGCCTTATATCAAATTCTGGAAGGTACACCTCCCTCAGAGACCTATACCCACTTTGCCACGATATAACCCCAATAGCGGATTACGTCCAGGAAATCTCTCAAAAATTCTATTCCTTCAAACTGGGCGATAGTCCGCTAACAAGAAACATAACACAAATTAGACAGCATAATGCCCCATTTCGGATTAAACACACCCTACCATACCAGACGTTACCGATCTTCCGACAACCTCTGTAGCCAAACTTCAACAACTATAACTTCCGCTTACCCTATCTATCTTTACTGATATTTCATACCTTTTGTATCTTTAAATCTTTCCTGTCCCCCTCTCTCTTTATGTTTGTTTCTTTTTGTTTCTGTTGGTTTATTTTTGGTTTATTTTCTTTTTGTGCATTTTTGTTTTCTAAATTCATTTCGCATAAAAATTTCCACCAAACCAAAATTTCGTAAAACCAAAATTTTTAAAATCAAAGTTTAGGCCAGCCACGCGCAGCCCAGCATTGACATACCTCGCGGAAGGCACCTTGTACAAGTTGAGGTGCCTGCGTCAGAATCAAAATTTAATCAGTGACAGTGCGTGAGTTTTTAAAAGGTGTAGTTTTAAGTTTTATTAAATCTGTTTTCAGATATCGTTTAATTTTATAACCTAATTTAATCCATCTGCGATGGAAGGTGTTTGGGTTTAACTGTTTCTGATTGTCTTTAAGCCGAACCAGTCCCATTCCGCCCAACCCTGCAATCCTCCACCGCGAACAACGCGGTGGTTGCACGGTAGGTCCCGGGGTGGGTTCTGGGGAGGCAGATGTAAATTTTAACTCTTAATAAAGTTGTATTGATTGATTGATTAATTGATTGAGTCAATCAGGAACCACGAACTATTTCTCGTGTACCAACATGAGGGTTAACAACCACTTCAGCTAATACCGCAATTATATTATTTTCTCCAGGGACTGTTGCTCGATGGGTTCCTTTTTTCGGTTGAACATCTCCGTCAGTAGTAAATTGTTTGACAGTACGATAAAATGAAGCACGTGACCGAATTCTATCCAGATAATGCTGGGTGTAGAGACCGACAGCATCATCAAGACACCTGTTAGCTTTTAAATGAAGCAGAACCATTTCAATTTTTCCTTGTACAGTTAAATACTCCATTCTGAAGTAGTATCAACAGCCTAACGGAAACAGGTCCTATTGTTTGCGAAATAATCTTCAAATTAAGTAAAGTGGGTTGTTTCTTAAAGTTGTTTCTTTCTATTCTACGTTTATTTACAAAAAAAAAAAAACCAAAACATAAAATACTCAAAGAGAAGAAGTAACACAAACGATAATTGTAAACATAATAAAACTTTTTGTAATCAGTAATTGAGAATTTTGAGAAGTAAAATTAATTAGGTTTAAGACTAATTTTGATTATTTACAATGAACACGTGGTATTTTTAGTGCAAACGTATTGTAGAATCGTATGCATAAGTTCTCGAAAACAAAATGAATTTCGCCGAGTACAGCGCAGTCTATCATGAATCAAAAGAAATACTTCAGACAAATCCTATATGTATTTTTAGCCATAAAATAGAAATCTGCAATGAAAAATAGGGGTTCCTAGTTAAAATTTCAAAGTTACCCCCCGCCCGACCTACAAGTAGGGAGGAGGGGCACTAATTTTAATACTAATGTATTTTATCCACAGAATTTTGATTACGGACAGTTTTTTCATAGACTGCCTATTATTCGAGATATTTGAAAGTTTCATGTTAAAAAAATTACTTGGTATATTATTTATAATTAAGTCAATTCAGTCTTCGACTTTTCAAAACATTAATCTACTCACACATCATTTTGTACTTCAATTTTAAACTAGCTTAAATCAGTAATGGCTAATATAGCGGTATAAATGATTGGTCAAAGATTATAAAACACCCCGTATCTCGAAAGTCAATCACTTTCAATGGTTGGGGGTGTTTTGAAGTCGGTAAAATAGGTTCTCCTATCTCACTATGCTCTTTTAGATCGGGAACATCCTGTATGGAAGATACTTTCTAGTTCACTTGTTTGAAGTACGACACTAAGCACTGTTTGATAATGTAATCTAGCAACTACAAAACTGCAGTCGCGAGAAGAAAATGTCTATATTCGTTATTTGTTAAAATGTATTCCAAATCCGGTGGTTTAACACAGCAGAGTCACTTGGCGGAGAATAGCCTAAATTGAAATAACCCGAAACAGAATTCTATTGCACTGACTGTATTCTTGGTTGCGTTATAGTAGTAATGGGGCTTTTGCTTATTGTACAGGTGGTCCGAAATTATTTCCCGATATGCCTGTGGTTGATATTATTGTCCTCGTTTAAAGGGGGACAATAATTATCCACTTTTCTGCAGTATCTGCCGACTACCTTAAAATATAAGTTTCCTTTTTTTAAAATTAGATATAGCTCGTCTCGACACCAGCTTACATAGTATCAGTCAACCGAACCCTGTTGTTGCCTTAAGGGGTAGTTTTAGAGGGTGGCTTACCAGCCACTCTCTAAAACTAGCACTATTTTGCCGCCACTATTTTATATTGTATATATTTCTAAAAATATTTATAAAAAATAATTGTTAGATCATTAGAAATAAAAAGTTATTGTTATTGCATTATCTTATTTAATAATTATTTATAATTTAACATTTTTGATGACAAAATTGGTTAGCAGATTTGACCAAAACAGAATTTCCAACATATACATTTATTTAACGTCGGCCTATTTCCGCTACTAAGGCTTAACACCGACGCCTGTAGACGAGCTACCCCCAACCAGGATTTTTTGACGAACCTCTTCCCTTAAGAAGAGTAGGGATCTTTTACTTGCCTGACATTTAATAGACCGACGGCTTTACATCCCCTCCGATGTATGGTATATTCCCTATACAACCGTCGCCTAAGGTTGTATAGCTTCCGCGCAAACATTGATATACAAGCCGCTGGAAGATGTGTGAGGCGTGGACGCGGTCTTCGTTGGAATGGTCACTCATCCAACTATTAACCACGCCTAACGTTGCTTTACATCGCATATCGAAGTATACCTAGTAAAGACGCACCTACGCTCGCCCCCAGCCAAAACAAGATTTACACAAAAGAATGTATGCACACAAATATAGATTAGATTAAATTAACAAAGGAACTGGTTATTTAGCCTTTACCACCGCGACCTTTTCAGGTCTATTGTGATGCTCCCAGAATATCTTCCTTATAGTACCTCATCCAGCTTTGTCCTTTGTACTAGACTCCACAGCTTTGATAAAGGCCCTTTCGTATAACTGTCCGCCCTTGGCTTTTCTTCTCCGAGTACTTGGAATCTCAGTCTCGCCAGGCCTTCACAGTGGCACAATACGTGAACTGAGGTTTCCTCTTCCTCTTGGCAGAATCTGCATGTTGCGTCCTCTGCTAGGCCTACTGTTACTCTGGTGGCCTTCCTATTCTGGCTTAGTAGATCTTCCGTAAATTTGGCCAAACGTTCTTTAATGAACTCCTTGGCCTCTCTCTGTCTTAGGAGATTCCTCCACCATTTCAGAGATTTATTTTGCACCCATTCCTTAATATAAAAACACTAAATCCAAATTCGACTGCACTAACTAAATATGCTTTAGAAGATAACCATAACTTTGACTTTAACAATGTAAAAATTTCTGAAAAAGAACCAAACTATCACCGAAGAACAATACATCATCTTGCCATAAACTTTACAACATTTTTTTTTAATTCGACCATAGTGTTGAATGAATTGAGAGCTATTATAGCTCTTAATTCAACTCAATTTTTCAATAAATTATGACTGATAGTAGAATGCAGGTTTTCAGGGCCGTTGTCAAACGAAGTAGTTTTCTAAAGTGTTTAGAATTCTTCTGAAGAAGCTGGTAGGATGATCAGAGAAACGTCAAGTTTGACGACCACGGCAAGACCCGGAATAAACTACTTCATCAAATTATGACTGGTTCTCTTAGTTTGTATTTTGTCACGCTGGGACCGACATCCATCCCTATCGCGTCTCAATTTTTGTATAATTTGACAAGTAGACTGTTAGTCTTTTTTTAACTTTCATATTCCTCTTATATACAACTTAATTTTTATAGTACTGGAAAATATGGCCTCTTAAAGGCGCACAGTTTCTTCTTTTATTTCAGATTAGATTACTTTTTGACTTTAACAACGTTGCTCGTTGCCTTTTGCAAAAAATTAGGTTTCTTGAGCTGCTGAAACAACAACCGGCGGTTTTCAAGAACAACCAATCGTTCCTCCCGCAATAGTCTCTCGGGCAAATTCTTGTGATCAGATTTAATCTCATGCAATTAACGCAATGTGCACTAATAAATTTATAAGCAGAGTCAGTAAATAGAGTAACAAGACGCTCTTAATCCCAATAATCCACAACCCCACATATTATGCAACTTAAAACTGTAATACAATATTTCGCGTGCAAGCCTGGGGGATGCAATTTGTCACCCTGTATGTACTTCCGGCAGCGTAACGCATATTTGATACACTATACTTGGTATAAACTATACACAAGCACTTCTAAGGTTGCAGTTAAGTTTAAAGTTCATTAAATGAATACTGTTTTCGCCATTTGTTCACGGTAATGCCGGGAGAATATTTTATTTATTGGTTCTATGATGGAAAATTGTTGCACTAGGGTAGCTCTAATTTGCTCGTGTTGATTTTTTAGAGTTTCGTTTCGATCACGCCATGATCCCAATTTATGAAAATAAAGCGCATAAAATTTCAGCTCCATTGAATAAGGGAAAGATGTACCCCCGGGCTCCTAAATAGTTGTATATACATTGTGGAGAATAAAATAGCAGTTTTCTCTAATTTTCTTCTAGATCATTGACAGAAAAAAACTTTAAAAGATACAGATTTAAAAATTTAAGTTACTGATACCTACATTATCAGCAGTTGTGTAATCCCACAGTTAGCGTTAGTCCGATTAGATATGAAAAGGCAGCATATTTGTTCCAATATCATAATAGAACTTGTGGATGGATTTGCAAGATTTTTCAGTACCTCATTTACTAACCCCAGAACAACAAATAACGATTCGTTTAACAAATAGTAATTTACATATTGATACATTTTCTACAGATGATGTCTTTCTTATCTGCTTGAGAAAGTTAAAACTGAAATTTACAATAGGAGCTGATGACGTACCAGCTTTTATTGTTAGGGATTGTGCACATGTTTTTGCAGAGCCCCTCCATATAATTTTCAATATGTCTTTGGAGTTTGGTATATTTCCGGCCATATAGAAAAAAATCTCGTATCTGCCAAGTAGGCCAGGCGACAGGTTGAAAAAAAAGCCTCAAAAAGGAAATAATTAGTGGAGAGCTGGAAACTGCTTTAATCGCTTTATTTGGACCCAGATATTACTCTACCAAGTTTTCCCCCTCGAGCGAAGTCGGCGTTGGCCCTTCTGGCCCTAAGAAGGTAAAATTTTTCGGTTTTTTGCAAATATCTCCCAAACCATCAACTTTATCAACAAAATACCTATTATAAAAAATAATCTAGAGTAAATCTCTAAAGTGAACCGTTATGATGCTACGACCATTCAAAGTGTAGCCCTTTTTGATTCTTGCGGAAAAGTTATCGAAATCATATGCCATATCAAAGTTTCTACATGTTATAAATATTTGTCAGCGTTCCAGGTGCACAAGCTGTTAACTTGTTACAAGTATAACAGCTTTTCAATGCAAACAGCTGTGGCAAAGTACCTACGATTAGTATTATTATTGACTAGTATTGACATAAAATCACTCTTTTCCACACCACCTGGCGGTAGAGTAAATGGCGCGTTTTTTTGCAAGTAGTGTCCCCAGGAGGCCTAATCCACTATTCAAATGTCAAAGTTAGTCGATTTTCAACCGTTTTGATGAAGGCTGGCAGTCTTGATCGTCTGCCTCAATTTCTCCGTAATCGCTTTCATCGTCTGCATCGGTACATTTGTCCGACGTCACAGGGAGCTCAAGATTAACATCGATGTCTCCGTCACAATCATCCATATCATCTTCCTCGGCAGCATTTGTACATGACCGTCCAATACAATTCATGCAGATTCTGAAGCATCGGAAGCCCGTTTTCCTGCAACCACACGCTGCGTTACATCCTTTCGAACATTTGCAGGACACTGTGTTTAGAAGCGTTTATGGCACCGGATCCCTCGTCGTAGGTATGGGAGCCAAACCACATTGAGAATTTTTCCAGCCCCAATCCAGTGGATTTGGATCATTTCCATACCATGTTTGGACTTGATGGTATATTCTTAAAGAGTGCTCACTTGCCGCTGATTCGGTGGGAGGTAGGCTTGCGAGATTAAATCGATGCTTGCTTAGAGATTTTGCAAACAGTTGGAACCGCAACTCATTCAGGGTGTTTCCCGTGATTTTGTTGTCATAAAGCCCAGCCACAACCAACTGGCCTGCTTTGTCAATTTCATCGGGGTTTGCGTTCACGTCTCGGAAAACCCTAACAGCTGTCTGCAGTTCCTCATTACTCTTCAGCAGTGTTACGAATTTCATTTTGTCCTGCCTGAAAAATGAAAACGTTGTATCGCACCCACTAAACGCATGCAACAAGAGGATGTTTTCTTGCACACACGGCATGTTATTTACATGGACTTCTCCAAAACCTTTGATAGAACTGACCACAATCTATTATTACGTAAGCTAGATCCCGCTGAGCTTTCTATACTACTGTCAAATTCATTTAAATCTTATCTTAGCCAAAAAACACAATATGTTGAATGTTGGGGTGTAAAATCATTCAAAATGTCAGGTACATCAGGTCTGGGACCTCTCTTTTTCATACTATTTACTAATGATATTTTAGACAATTTAGATACATGCTATTTATTTTATGTGGATGACATGAAGTTGTTTTACAATATTAGTGGATCTTGTGAGTCGGAAAACAACCCGAAAAACGTAAGTATTTTCTGACCCAACCAGACCCCCCTCCCCGTTTTCAAGGATGCTGAACATGAAGGTGGTGGGAAAAATTCTTTTGAAGCATGCACACCCCTCCATACGGCCAAAAAACGCTTCCAAATTGGGGTGAAATGCAAAGAACCGCGCCTCCGTCGGACAAACACCAGTTTATCCCCGTTTTCGCCAGCTTGAAAATCATCCCCGATCCAAACTCACCCCTCAAACAGCCAAAAACGCCTCGGAAAAGGGGATAAAGCGCGAAGGAGCGAACTTCCGTCCGACAAACATTGGTTTATCCCCGTTTTCGGGGATGCTGTGACCGACGCCAGCCTTGAAAATCATCTCTGATGCAAACCCACCCCCCAAACAGCCGAAAGCGCCTCGGAAAAGGGGATAAAGCGCGAAGGAGCGAACTTCCCTCTGACAAACATTGGTTTATCCCCATTTTCGGGGATACTGAGACGAACACCAGCCTTGAAAATCATCCTCAATGTAAAACCCACCCTCAAAATAGCCAAAAACACCGCGGAAAAGGAGGTGAATGAATCCTGTAACGTTACGGGGTGTGACGTTCACTTCGGTGAAAATCAAATTTGTAACTCCACTTGTAAGCATCCTAGATTAAATTGATTTAATCAATACATAGATATAATGAACTTGATTAATAATGATTGTAGTTTTCCTTGTATTAATAAGATTATATAAGTTATTTCGTATTTTATATGTAGTAAATAAGTCACCGTATTCATTTCTAAAAGTGTTATGGCTGATGTAATGTTATTAATAAAATCTATGTGCAGTTCTGTATACATGATTTTTCCACCTCAACCCTACAGATGCAGTGAACGTCGGTTTTTTCTGTGTGACATTATATCCAGAGATATATTAGTCGTATGCAATACGAAATAATAGATGGTTTCCTTGCATCTCCTTTACTTCACGTACACAGACATCCATCAATGTAACTGTTTTTTTGCCGTTTGATACTTGGACTCATCTCAGGTGAGATTTTTCAAGGCTGGCGTCTCAGCATCCTGAAAAACGGGAGAGTGCACTGGTTTTGCCGTGGAGAGAAGGAAACTGGCTGTTTCACCCCTTTCACCCCAATTTGGGGGTGCTTTTTGGCCGTTTGGGGGGGTTGTGCATGCTTATGTAGTTAACTGTGGAAGAACAATTGTTTATGTGATGTACAGAATATTTCATAATAATAGGATACCGTCTAAAAATACAAAAATGGTAGAATTGACTCTAAATAAACCTTATATTGACGAGGGAGAACAGGCATCCGAAGGTATAATATTTAAGATTATAAAATTAAGTTCTCAATTTCTGAGGTTAGGTTTTTTTAGTGGAGCCAGTACTCAGTACGAACACACCTTCTGGACACAGATATGTCTGTTGAATCTCCGCTTACAACTGAACAAGAAATTATTCTTAAGGAAATATCTCCTAGCGTAGCAGATGCTATACAGGGTGTTGCATCATGAGAGGGACATAGCTTAATAGGAGGTAGAGAACGTCAGTGGTAACCGGAACCTCCCATAGAAATGTCTCATTGGGCCTTCATTACGAAGTTACAGGGTGTTAAATAATTTTTGGCCAAACCTGTTTTTTGTCATAACTTTGACAGGGAATGAAATAACGGATTCATATTTGGTACGGCTAATGTACTAACGAGCCCCAAGAGGTACATGTATAAATAAATATATATCCAGGTCCGGACTCACTATAATTTATGTTTCTTCTTTGCATCAATAAAACATCACCCTGTATATATTTTTTTGAAATTTCGATACGATATTCGAAAAGAGCAAGAAAAAACAAACAAAATGGCCTATTTCATTTTTTTGTTACACCTTCGTGGTTATTTAAATACGTTGTTAAATGTGCAAGAAAATGGATTACAGAACCCTATTAAATGAGAGGCACGTGAAATAAATAGTTTTATAACTAAAATTTGCAAAAATTCTATTGAGCCTAGGTGGTCTAGGTGAATCCTAATTCCGGCACGTTTTAAAGGTCCATTTTGGTAAAAAACTGTGGTCCTAATAAGTAATCGGGTATGAAATAACAAAATTTTAATCAATCACAGTAGGCTTGTTCAAAGAATAAAAGTGACAGATAATTTAAACCATTTAGGCCTAAGCAACCAGTTACTTTGATCAACAAAATCATCAACATTTTATACTTAATAAAAATTGGAAAAGAGAACAAACTAAAATCTAAATAAATAAAATATTTTCCATTCAATTAACAATAAATAACAAAACAATAACTAAATGTGTTTAAAAATAAAACGTAATTGACACTAAAGTAAATTTTCAAAATGTCCTCCCCCACATTCTGTGCATTTTCTTGCGCGTTTAGAAAGGTCACCAATTGCTCGACGTATCATTTCTGGATTATTCCGTATTTCGTCGCAGGTTGTAACGATGCGCTGGATTAAATGTTGTCTACTTTCAATTTCAATGCTATAAACCTCGTTTTTTAAGTGGCCCCATAAAAAGTAATCACAAGAGTTACAATCAGGAGATCTTGGTGGCCATTCATGTGGACCCCCGCGTCCAATCCATCTATTAGGATACACATTGTTTAAGTGTTCTCTTACTTGAAGGTTAAAATGTGGTGGGGCCCCATCATGCTGAAACAACATGCCTCTTATACCGATATTTTCTAACATATTCGGTAAAATGTTTTGAAGAAAATCAAAGTAAATTTCACCATTCAATCTTTCTTCAAAAAAATGTGGCCCTATCAAATGTCTATTCACAAGTCCGACCCAAACATTTACAGAAAACCTGTGTTGCGAACGGCGTTGGCGTACCGCATGTGGGTTTTCCTGTGCCCATTTATGATTATTTCGTGAATTGTTTACTCCATCCCTTGTAAATTGTGCCTCATCCGTAAATAAGGTTCTGTAAATGACTGGGCGATGGTTAGACAACCAATGACAAAATGCCAGGCGGAGGATATCGTCGCCTTGTTGAAGACGCTGCACCTGCTGGATATGATATGGATGGTAACGTTCTCTTTTTAGGGTTCTCCATACTCGCCAATGAGGAATACCAGTTGCCAAACTGATTCGTCTAGTGCTCATATTTGGGTTTTCTTGAACTACGTTTATATTATTGTTTTGTTCCTGCACACCTTGTTGTAAAACACGCTCCACAACTGCAGAAGTAGGAAACTTTCCGTGTTGTCTTGCATACTGGAACACCGTACTAAAGGTTTTATGATTAGGGCATCGACGACCAGGAAAACGCACCCGATATTCTCTTTTCGCCGACCTACCATTTCCATTACAGAAACCATAGATGAATATTATGTCAGCATATTCCACGTTTGTAAATTTTACTGGCATAGTTAAAATATTTTCACAAGTTTTCACTAACTAAATGCGGATTATTGACACATTAAATTACTAACAAACAATTATTCAACTGCTTAGGAGATTTCTTTTTATTATCTGTCACTTTGAACAAGCCTACTGTGATTGATTAAAAATTTTGTTATTTCATACCCGATTACTTATTAGGACCACAGTTTTTTACCAAAATGGACCTTTAAAACGTGCCGGAATTAGGATTCACCCAGACCACCTAGGCTCAATAGAATTTTTGCAAATTTTAGTTATAAAACTATTTATTTCACGTGCCTCTCATTTAATAGGGTTCTGTAATCCATTTTCTTGCACATTTAACAACGTATTTAAATAACCACGAAGGTGTAACAAAAAAATGAAATAGGCCATTTTGTTTGTTTTTTCTTGCTCTTTTCGAATATCGTATCGAAATTTAAAAAAAATATATACAGGGTGATGTTTTATTGATGCAAAGAAGAAACATAAATTATAGTGAGTCCGGACCTGGATATATTTTTTTTATACGTGTACCTCTTGGGGCTCGTTAGTACATTAGCCGTACCAAATATGAATCCGTTATTTCATTCCCTGTCAAAGTTATGACAAAAAACAGGTTTGGCCAAAAATTATTTAACACCCTGTAACTTCGTAATAAAGGCCCAATGAAACATTTTTATGGGAGGTTCCGGTTACCACTGATGTTCTCTACCTCCTATTAAGCTACGTCCCTCTCATGATGCAACACCCTGTATAGTTAATAGTCCGTGTAGCAGTAATAATGATTATTATGATTACATTAGTTGTTATCCAAGTACTAGTAATGCTGAAATCCCAGATCTGCAATCATTAAAACATGGACATGATAATATCAGCAGCGCCAGAGCCATTGACGGTTTGTAAATTTACTGTATTATCTGATTGTCATATTTTTTAAAGTATTAAGATTTTTTGACCGATTTTATTCATTTAGCGACAAAAAAAAAAAAAAATGCACTTTTAGGGGAATGCCAAGAAAATCGTTTATATGATACGAGAAAGAGGAGAACCTTGCCTTTGAAGTGCCACGACGTGTCGTCTGAAGATGATATATTTCAAGATAGTGGATCAGAATTTTGTCTGAGCGATGCTTCAAGCTCTTCTGAGGAAGAGATTACACAAAAGAAATCTTCAACTAAAAGATCTTCTTTAATTAAAAGAACTTCCACAAATGTTAAACCTGGTTTTGATAAACGTGAAGTGGTGAAAAAAGCATTATTTTCTGAAACGACTCAAGGTGGTATACAGTTTAAATCAGGTATTGTTCAGAATAATATAGAGTCTGAAAACAATAGTATTTCTCAGGAATATGAGAGAGAACGTATTCAAGTAGGAATAACTTCTGAAGATGATCAGGTTGTGAAAATTGCAAAATCTAGGAAAAAGACACGTAATGAAAAGAACTCGGAGAGAAATATAGTTAAAACTAAATGTCTATTAGGTCAGGAATACAAGTCAAATCAGGTAAAAAGGTTACAGGAAAAGTTTTAGGACCACACTGTAACTGTAGAAATAAATGTCAGGATGAAATATCAGAAAAAGAGCGAAATAATATTTTTGGAAATTTTGGAAGGTAAACTGGGATCAAAGAAAACAGTTTATAGCAATGTCGGTAATAAAAGGGAACATAGCTCGTGAAAGGCCAAGAAATGTTAAACAGGTTAATCGACGACAGTTTTTATATAAATTCCTCTAAAAAATTTAAGGTATGTAAGATTATGTTTTTAAATACATATTCGATAACAGAAAAATTTCTTCAAAACTGCCTCAAAAACACCCAGCTAAATGAGTCCGGCGGATGCTTAATAAGCCCTGATAAACGACATAATCTCACCCTCCAACAAATAAAATTAACGAGAAAAATGAAGTTTGTAAAAGATCGTATTGAATCTTTTCCAGTGTGCGAGAGTCACTATCGCAGAGATAATACTAAAATAAATTATCTAGAATGCAGTCTAATTAAACTTATGTATAACCTCTATACAGAGAAATGCATTGAAACTGGTAACAAACATGTTAAAAAAAGTTATTATAGATATTATTCAATACACAATATAATTTATCATTCAAAACACCATAATCCGATACATGTGACAACTGTGATGAATTTGAAAAACTATTAAAAGACGCTCAAAATGAACCGAAAAAAGAGATTGTTATTGAAGAAAAAACGCACACCATATGGAAGCGCAAAGAAGATACAATCTTAAAAAGGGAGATAAAATGAGATCAAGAAACCTCGATTCAAGTGAAATTATGCTGACTGTTGATTTACAAAAATGTCTACCTACTCCAAGCTTGACAAATTACTTAAGAAAATTATGGACTCTAAACTTTACTATCATTAATTCGTGAAAGAACAATGAAGCTACATGTTTACCAGAGTCATGCAGATCTTTCTACGTAAACCTACCCCACGGTAACCAATTGTCAGATGATGCTAACGTGGATAGCGATAAATGCATATTTAGGTTTTATTTAGGACAAAATGTTAATTTTTTTAGTTTACTATGTGAACATCCAACTTTAGATTTTATAAACGTTAGGATGGATGTCCAAGAAAAAAAAATTTTTAGAAGAAAAAAATTTTTTTTTTCTTCTCTGAAAGAGATATATTATTTTTGATACTCCAAAAATGTTCAGCTTCTTGATATTAATAAAATGTAAAAACTTAGTTAGGGTCTTATTTTTATGAATAAAAAATACTTTAGATATTATTTGAATAAAAACTTTAAGTGCTATTCCTCAAAACGTAATTATTGGACTTCCGACCTTTGTACACCAAATGGAAGAATTATAACAACCTGCAAGACAGGGCTGACATATTTAATTGTAGTATAAATAAACTTAAGACACTGAACACTGTGCAGTAGTTCTTTTTTTTGCATAGTCTCTGTTTTCTCTGTTTTTTTTCTCATCTCATGCCAGTTAAGATTATATTACGTATTATGTATTGTTATTATGCTGACTGCTGATTTACAAAAATGTCTTCCAACTCCAAGCTTGACAAATTACTTAAGAAAATTATGGACTCTAAACTTTACTATCATTAATTCGTCAAAGAACAATGAATATTATTCTATTTGACTTATTAATTTGTAATTTGTGATATTTGTTCATAATCTTATATTTACTCATCCAGTAACAACTATTAGTCTTGGCTGTTGGCTGATGTACGTAAATAAATAAATAAACAATTTTTCCAACAACGAACTTCAAAAATCATTAAACAAACTGAATTTTAAACAGAAACTATAAAATGCCTGATGATTTATCTAATATGGACTATTGAATGGAATATTGGGTCAATTTTCAATCGAATCATTGCATAATTTCTACACTTTTTTAAAGTTTTGGTGTTTTGATCAGTATAGCACAAAAAAAATCATATGGTGAATCTTATTTGGAATTACGTAGAGATGCAGTTAATCCACAAATTACTGAAATATTTAAAAACAACGAAATTCTTTCTGAAAATTCTTTTGCACTTCAACAAGAAAAAGCTCCCCACATTTTCATGTGAGTGTCCGTCAATTTCTCAATTATACATGTTCGTTGGATAGATAAAAGAGGTCTGATAAAGGAGTGGCCACCTCGGACACCAAATTTGACTCCTATTGGCTTTTCTTTGTGGAATCAGAGGCACTAGAAGATTTACGACAAAAGATTGATCAAGTGTGGTCAACATTTGTTTCAAGCAGAAATGAATAAAGTTGTAGAAAATTTTGACTATAGAGTTAGCGATGTCATTCAGAAATATTATTTATTCGTGACGAATTTGAAAAGAATTGTGGTTGAATTCGTGCCTAAGAAAGAAGTTATAGTACATAAGAGAGACAAAGGATGGTTTAATGATAAAGTTCTTGAAGCCATAAAGCAAAGAGACCAAAGTTATAAAATATATAAAACAAGAAATAATCAAAATTATTGGAAGATTCATAAGTTGAAACGAAACAAAGTAGTAGACGTTATAAGAACTGAGAAAAGTAGGTACTTTGAGGATAAGATTGATCTTTCTAGAGGCAACTCAAAAATGATGTGGAAATCTCTAAAAAATTCTATTCTATTCTAAAGATAAGGAGGTTGTGAGTGAGATAATGTTTGGTAATGAGTTATTAGAGGATATGAATACTATAATAGATAGGTTTAATGCGTTTTATATAAATAGTGTGAGTGAAATAGTCAATGGTATACCTAGAAATACTAGACAATACCAATTAAGGCATAATCATAAAAAAATTTCAAGTTTTAAATTATTGCAAAAAAAACGAGCTTAAAAATATAATCCTTTCATAGCAAGAAAAAGTAGTCAAGATGACATTGCCATGCTTATATACAAAGATTTGTTGTATTGAGAAAAGTTGCTAAAACCGTTAAAGCTGAAGAATTTCGCCCAATAAATATGCTTTCGGCATTTGAAAAATTTTTGGAAAAAAAAAAATTGTATATGTATAAATCTTAGAGTTTGTGAAGGAAAACAAATTACTACGCAAATTCCAATCTGGTTTCACAGAAGGATATAGTTGTCAAAGCGTTTTACAGTATGTTATTGATGAATGGAAAAATTCAAGTGATATAGGCAAAGTAACTGGTATAATTTTCTCGGATCTTAAGAGAGTTTTTAAAACCGTAAATAGAGATAGACTGTTAGATGAATTGAAAGGATATGAGCTTGAGGGAGTGGTACATATGTTGTGGATAAGTAACTATTTGAGTGGTAGAATGCAAAAAGTAAAGCATGATGACTATGTATCTAGTACAAAGAATATATATTTTGGAATACCGCAAGGAAGTATTTTAGGTCCGCTTTTATTTATTTTATATATTAACGACATTGCAATGCATGTTTAATAACTGCGGTTATCACTTATTTGCAGCTGATGCCGGTATTTCTATAACAGAGGAAAACAGTGCGTTATTGGTGAGTGACTGGTTAGAGGAAAATAAATTGAAGTTATATCTAAAACAAAAAGTATGATTGAAGGAAAATGGAAATTTAAAGATGAAATAGGACAGGAAGAATTAGAATTTAGAGTTTGTGCTGAAGTAATTCAGGTTGTTAATGAAATTAAATACTTAGGTGTAATCATTTTAAATTTAGTAGTCATATTAATTATGTGTGTAAGAAAATAGCTAAAAAAATTGGTGTATTAAAAAGAGTCCGCTGATATCTGTCTACTACAAGTAGAAAAAATTGGTATATGATACTGTTATATTACCTCATTTTAACGCAAAAAAATACTTTTTTTGTTGAAATAGACTTAAAATGTCATGAAACGTCGAGATTTTAAATTTGAAGAAAAAAAAAATCTTGTCTGTCTGTCTGTAACTTTTTTTGTGCGCACGTTTACTCTGGAACCGTTTGTGATATTGACTTGAAATTTGGTACACTTATGTATTGTAACGAGGTCTGGAAATAGATTTAGTATTTTGATCTAATTCCGTTGAAGGGCTCGGGGTTAAATAGACTAAATAATGGTAAATAGACAAGTTAAGGTCTCAAAATTTATTTTGGCATCAGCCTCTCCTCCAACTATCACCTCCAATACCTCCCCCAACCCCCACACTATTATGAAAGGGTATAAAAAAATTAAAATGTGATTTAGTGTGTATACAAGAATGTAACGTCTCAAAATATTTTTTTTTGCGTCAGCTGTCCCCTCTACCACCACCATTGCCACCCCCACCCTATTATTAAAGGGAGTAAAATATTAAATTGGGATTTAGTGTGTATATAAGAACCAAGTGACTCTAAATTTTTTTTGGTATTAGCCACCTTCTCTACCACCCCCATTGCCATCCTCACCCTATTATTAAAGGCAGTAAAAAATTAAATTGGCATTTAGTGTGTGTACGAGAACCAAGGGCCTCTAAAATTTATTTTGGCATTAGTATATGTTATTTTTCTCTTTTGATATTACTTTGTGAAACGTATTGTGTATAGCAAAGTACTATATAAAGGATTATTATGTATTATATTTAATGCCACAAGCTTTATTAGGATAGGCGACGGAAGTGCGTATCATTGCATGAGGCTTAGTGGAAGTCTGTTTGAACACCTAATAAAGTAATTTTTGGTATTGAATCGCTTGTTATTCAAACATTTTTTAATTTAAAGTATAACGTATAGCTCCCAAACTTATTCACTATAGACCCCAACAGTTCCGCGTCGATAGTAGAAGCGAAAATGCTCCTCTGAAATAAATAAATTCAAACCTTTTCCAATTTTCTGGAAAGACATTATAAATTCGCTCTTTTCTGTGCGCCACCGCCTGACCTATATTATTAATCAAATTTTGTTTTGATTCCTGTCTCGAGACTTCTGGTGGACGTCGAGTGCACGTGCGTTATTATCAATGAAATTATGTTTTCAATCATGTATCGAGACTTCTGATGGTCGCCACGTGGAAAGAAACATCATTATGACTCGTGGATATTAACGTAAAGTATCCAGACAGGAAATTCAAAACTACGCTATGATAAATATGTAAAAAATATTATTAATAAGAGGTCAGACTCGGAGATATTTGTATATATTTTGATGGGCTGTCAGCTCAATACAAGTCCTTGTTGTTACGTCAGTCCTACCCTAAAGGACACTTCGTCGGGAATATAAGATAATAGGTCTATAAAAAATACGGCAAAAAAAAAAATCACAGTCGCATACGCATTGATGTGGGTGGATAAATGAGAACAAAAGTAATGACTTGCTGAACGAATATCCATTGCTCCAGTGGTGGAAAATTGCAAGCAGCGAGGATATTTAACTTAGCAGTCGAGTATACTGTGCACTATAGAAAATCCAGCACTCGGTGATATGCGAAATATTGCTTTCAAATTTTGATATTCTGAAAGTGAAAATTATTATAATTTTACAAAGGGCATACACGAGAAGTAGACCGATGTGAAAATCTGATGTACACACAAGTGAAAATTTAAGAAAATCAGTTGGATATCAATGACCATTCCATCCGTAATATTTTTAACAATGCATATCAGTGAGTATTTGGACGCGTGGATATACCATCCGGTATTACCACTAATGGATCTATTACTCAAAAAATAATTAAAAATATATTCATCAATTTCACATTCTCATTTGTCACCAAACGTTTTTGAACTAGTTTCCATATCAGAACACAATTTATTTCCATATTATTCGTCAAAGGAAATGCAAATAATTCTTATTAAATTTGATTTTTCAAATCGACGAAAGTTTGTTTATTCGTTTCTATTAAAACTACGTGACTTATTACTTGATCCACCGAAAAGTAATAGTCCTCCGAATACCATTCGTAGTCAAAGTTTGCCGATCATTTTTGTGGTGGTATCACTCATATTTCTTTGCGCTTATTAAGAACTTGATTATCAAACTCTCTCTGATATCATCTGGAATAGGAAAATAACTTTTTGGGGTTTTAAACTCTTTAATTCTTCTCTTTAAGATACCCGTCGTTTTATATAAAATTAGAATTTCGCTTTCTTCAACAGTCTGGGAATATTCATTTGATATTATTTTGGTAGAAAGTTTAGAGTCAGAGCTGATTGTCTCTGATTCTGATGTATCGCTTTGGCCTTTTATTGATTGGAGAGTTGTGGTAGCAGCAGACTTATTTTGACAAGTTTTGATATTTCGTTTGCCTATGTACTGACAATAGCAGCTTTTGTGATATTTAGCATCATAGGCAAAGACATTTTCGTAACCGGCTAATTTACAAACCATACCAATATCTTGTCGCTTTTGGGTGGCTTCAATTATCTTAGAGTACGTGTTTCTCCCAGTCCCTAAATAAGAATAAAAATTTTAATAATAGCGCTGCTATACATTATTATTAAAAAGAATTTAGCAAATTAGAAGATCAAATCATCTTGCGCTTTAATAAAAAAAAACATCATAAGGCAAAAACTTTTTGCTTAAATAGTGATGTGTGATGTTAAATAATATTATTCAGCATTTTCAGTAAAGAATTCATCACTATAAATATATTTTATGAAAAGTTGCCTCATCACTGAATAAAACAGTCTAACAGTCTTGAAGAAGTTGACATCATGTTGCATTTCACTTCTGGCCCAATTACAAAATTGTAGGCGCTTTTGAAAATCGTCATCAGATAATTCCTGGTGCATTTGAATATGATATGCATGCAACTTATTTGTTTTTAAGATTCGACCCACAGACCGTCTACTTATTCCTACTAATGAGCTCACTTCCCTTTGACTAATATGGGGATTCTCAACCGTTGCTAGCACCACAGAAAACTCATTTTCTTCGTTCACAACACGTTTCATTCTTTCACTTTTTTTATATTCGACATTTCCAGTTTCCAGAAATCTATCGAGAAGATTTTGGAAGCTGCTAACATCAGGAATCCTTCTTTCAGGATAACGTTGGTAATAAATTCTATTGGCAAGTAAACAATTTCTGTCTGACTCGCCCAAAACAAACGTCATGTCTACAAGTTCCGCTTTATTAAAATTCATGTTGTAAAATTCCAAATATTTTGAATTCAATATATATTGTAACGACCGATAAGTGTGATAAATGCTCCTTTGTACACGACAATTTATACCAAACTGAGGTTTTATTGCTTGTCGAATAACGAAAACAGCCAAAAAAATGTACAAAAAACATTACTTAAATACTACTTACTCATTTCAATGGATTGGAAGAATGGTCCCACTAAACGGCCTCATTTCAAAATCGCATAAAGACGTGTGTCAATCAAAATAGGCAACACGTCGGACACCTGTTATAAATTTTTCTAATGAATTATTTGAGGCAACTTCTTTTTTTAAGTTTATTCTTGAATTTGACACTTATTTATTTATAAAACGAAAATGGTTGCAATTAGCCATAGGGAAGTACTTACAAAAAAATATTCATACATCACATCGTCGAAAAACATACAGGGTGTTCCATTTGAAAAAATTGAAAAAATTCAATTTAAAATTATCTTAATTGAAAAATAATTTTTGGCCACCCTGCACATTTTTAGGAAATGAAAATGATTCAAAAACATTAATTGGATGTCTCGTAACTGGTATTCACATAAGCTTTTCTTAAAACCCATAATTGTGATCCACCTGCAGATTATTTCAACAAAAAATTCATTACATCCAAGTGGTTGGGAGATATTCAATGCTAATATAGGAAGGAACAGAGCCTAGAAAGAGGCTTCAAGAAATGTACTAATATACATAGCATTCCATTTTAAAAAAAGACACTTCCTATAATTCTCCTATAATTTCCTCTTGGTTCGCCCTGTATGTTCGAAAATAATTTCCAGTTATAAATTTTTTTTATCTAGTTTACTTCAATTTTTTAAAAAATTTCTAGCTACCGTAGAACTCGAGATATCGAGGTACGACGCAATATTGCCTCACCCTGTATAAATATCGGGGGCCAAGTACCTACACAAACGAATTAATGAGTATCTAGACATTTCATATTTACGCAGATAACGATACAAAGGAATGTAAATGGGGGGGGAGGCTCGATCGAGACGGCTGCGGCTTATCGCATGCTATATGAAGATATTTACATTTATTCCACTTTTAGGAGAAGCATATAAACGTTTGCTTTGCAGAACATTTTACATTGTTAATTTAATAAAACGGATTGTTATCAGGTTACCGACTATTTATTCATTGGAACTAAATAAGTAATTATAAAAACAATTTTTTAAACTAATATTTTTTTTAACTAGCATCATATTTGCCGTGGAGAAGTATGATTAAATGAAACTATTATTAAAAACAAACAAAAAAATAATAATAATCAGGAAAGCAACATGGAGCAATCATGGGAAAAGTATTCACAGTTATGCCAGTGTATAGAGGTCATCCATAAAAACATTATTCCTTGCTCAGAAAGTTAAAATATTTTTGTCAATTAATTTAAGTACAATATCCATTTGTCTGTGATCTGCTAAACTGATTGCATTATCATTTCAATTATTTTAAAATAGTTGGCTATGGAAAAACTTGACAATTTAATTTTTTGACAGATCATCTTAGTTAATAGTTAAACCCCCACTCTGAAAATTAGCTTCGAAACTAAAAAGTAATAGTTAATTTTTAAAGAGCAAGACAGGGATGAACAGTGTTACTGATAATGCGAATAAGGTAGAATTATTAATTATGTAAGAAACAAAGTGCAGAAAATTTCGAAATATCATTAAGAGAAATTCAATTCAATTGTTGTTTAAATAAAACAAGTTGTTAAAGAAATTTTAAAGAAAAACGATTACCGGTGTTATGGAGCTAAAAAAAGTTCACAATTTACAAGAGAACAAACCAAGGAGGATGACTTTTTGTAGGTGGTTGTTGAAAAGCAATAATGGATTTTTTAAATCGTAATATCTTCTGAAAATATACCACTGGTAATTACGACCTCTTTATCCCGGAAGGCGGTGTGGGAGGGGGCTACCCGTTTAGAGATAACGCACCGTTTATAGTGGAAAAATTCCGCTCGTAGTATTTTCCACTGCCACGACCGGGGATCTAACTCGGAACTTTTGGGTGAGAGGCAAATGCGCTCACCTCTCGATCACCAGTCGGCATAGGCTAACTGGGGTTCAAATTTGTTTTTCAATAAATGTGTGGTTAGGTATTTTAGGCACCAATTTAATTGGTCCTTATTTTTATGATGGTCACCTCAGTGGCCAAAGGTACCTAACTTTCTGAGGAACGAATTTAATGAATTCTTAGATGACCTACATTTGGAGAATCCACATAGCTTTCAATATGTTCAACAAGATGAAGCACATCCACACAATTCCCTTATTTGCTTAGATTATTTAGACAAAATTTTGCCTCAACATTGGATAGGTACCGATAGATTAATTTGATGCCCCCCTCGTTCTCCAGATACAACCACAATGGATTTTTTCTATGGGAGTATATTAATGATAAGGTGTTTTAGACAACACTGCAAGATGTAGATGAGCTAAATGCTAGAATTCAACAGTGAATGCAATGCCTCGGCGCGCTCGATTGTATATGGGAAATCGCGGTGGACATTTTGAACACTTGATGTGACATTTGAAAAATTACTTTGAGGATTAAATAAATATTAATGTTCTGCGTGCTATATCCATCCTTATTATAATTTTTTTTTCCGGTAGCTAAATTAACGTTATTCCTTTTAATTGTGTTAATATTTTATTATAGATTTGAAGAACTGATTGAATTTTTTAAACAATTTTTTTTAAATCGGACTTCTCCACGTCAAGTATGATGCTAGTTAAAAAAAAACATTGGTTTAAAAAATTGTTTTTATAGTTACTTATTTAGTTCCAATTAATAAATATGGCATGTGTATATCGTTGAAAAGGGAGGAAAATACTCTATTTAATGCCGCCATTTTCACACCGTCAAGAGCAAATATCAAAATACGGCGGTTTTAAAAACATTTAGATAAAACCTCGTTGAAGTACTTTGTTCTGCAAAAGATTGTCGCCTTAGAATTGTCGTCGTATCTCTTCAAATAACAGAGATATTTGGCTTAAATATTTTCCGTCATAGCTCTTAAAATAGGCCATAGATTTCAAATGTATTTAAACCATTTTCTAGCTTATACAAATCGGCACAATTTTCGTAGAAATATTCTCGAGGCCTCTGGTAAAATGGAAGATTGTATATTCTCCTATTATCAAGTAAATTTAATTTTCTGGTCCTCTAATATTTACAATTCTCTTATTCATTTTGGTATCATATATGTTGCTCCCATTCTGTAAGTAATCTTATAATGTCAGATGGTGTATGAATAAAACAAATATTAAATAATATAATTCTGTAAGTGGTTATCAGCGAACCAATATTGACATGAATTATTATTTTTAAAATCCGAAGTAGCGCTTGCCTTTTTCGTTACACCCTGTATTGTTTAATAGTTTTTTACACATGACATATATATACAGGGTGTCTCACCGGGAACTGAATCAATCGATATAAAGAAAAGTACGCATCAGAAAATTTTGAAAATTTAGATAATTACTAATGTCGGTGTGGCCAATCCAACTAAAATAATTACAAGCAGCTGGCACTTCCGCTTATACCGGAAGTCGATACCAACTTGCTTATTTCAAATAAAACACCTTACATATTTCAAAAAGAGCATAAAATTCTGAGTCGAAAATATGTAGCATATCCTATACCTAAACCTAGCCGTTTCAGAGATATTTGACAATTTATAGAAAATTTGACAGGTGCAACGGTTTGCAAGAACCGTTATAACTTTCTTCGTGTAAAAGATTCTCATTTGCTTCTTGTCACGTAAAAGGAACACAAGGGGAACTACAACTGAAATAATTTCAATAATATCATGCCAAGTGTTCCGTTTTTCGCGTTACATTATGTCAACTTCAAACCGCGAAAACTTGTTTAGGTCAAATGGAACACCCTGTATTTTTTTACGTCAAGTTGTGTGAAATTGAATTCCCTTCTATCTGATGTTAGCATTGTGGGGGTTAAAGATACAACTTTTTGAAATATTTGCGATTTTATTAGAAATTCATGAATTGTTGTAATCATTTCATCAAAATAGCCATGATTAGAAACAATCAGTCATTACCTTATGTCAAAAAATGTCAGTACGTTTAAATTATACCAACGAAAACTTTTTAAATTTGTTTATTATCTATGAAGAATATGATAAAGTAACATCAAGAACTTGCAGCACATTTGCTACTCGATATCCACAAAAACGCAAAATAACACTAACACTGCAACATGCGTATTAATCGAATTGAAGATATGGCATGAACTAAAATAGCAGAGATAAGATCAATTTAAAATATATATATGATTTATTTCATTTTAATTTAATAATTGCTCAAAATTCTGCCCTCGAACCTCGACACATTTTTCGCACCTTTGGATTAGTTCCTCATGGGTAGCTCTTCTAATTGAATCCTGTCATATGCTTTGAAATGCATTTCTTACTCTTTGCATACAATCTTCAATGGTTGTTAATGGGCTCTCATAAACTTTATTTATAATAGTTCCTCAAATGAAATAATCCAGAACTGATAAATCAGGCGAGCGAGGAGGCCATAAGAAAGGTCCATTATTGGCAATCCATTGATCGTAAAAAGTTTCTTGTAAATAATTATTAATTAAATATGCGTTATGTGGCGGAGCACCGTCGTGCTGATAAGAAATGTTTCTATGTTCGGCGAGAGGTAAATTTTCTAAATAGTTATTATTCAAATTTTGTAAGATATTCAGATATCTTTCATCTAAAAAAAAAAACAAAAATTTACCTATACATGTTAGGAGAAGAGAAAATTTAATTTACCATTTAAATTTTCCTGATAAAATTGTAATGCCACCACTCTATCGTTTCTTATGGCACAGTAAACATTGAACTGCCAACTTTCCTGAAAGTTTCGCTCTCTGAACATATGAGGATTTGAGTCACTCCAATAATGCGAATTGTGTCTATTAAAAAGTCCATTTTTACTAAATTTTGCTTCATCTGTCCATATAATATTTCCCAAATGAGAATCGTGACCCTCAGACTTTATTAGAATAAACTCACAAAAACTCTGTCTTTTTAGGAAATCTGTTTCTTTTAATCCTTGAATCATATGGGATGACAAAGGGGTGAAACTTATGTTTTAATAAGATTCTGTGAATTGAATCCTTGCATAGTCCCGATTCCAGAGCAGCTTGTCTTAATGACATCCTTGGAAATGCATGAAAATATCGCAGAATGACTATTTCAATGTTTTCGTCATCAATAATAGGCTTTCTTCTTTGCATTTTTTCCTTGACAGAGCCATAATTTTTAAAATTTTACAGTATACGTTTTACAGTGTTTGGTGACGGTTTCCGTTTTTTTGGATATCGAGTAGCAAATGTGCTGCAAGTTCTTGATATTACTTTATCACATGCTCCATAAATAACAAAAAAATTTAAAAAGTCTTCGTGGGTGTAATTTAAACGTGATGGCATTTTTTGACATAAGATAATGACTGATTGTTTCTAATCATGGCTATTTTGATGAAATGATTACAACAATTCATGAATTTCTAATAAAATCGCAAATATTTCAAAAAGTTGTAACTTTAACCTTCACAATGCTAATATCAGTAAAAATGGAATTCAATTTTACACAACTTGCCGTAAAAAATACAGGATGTTCCATTTGCCCTAAACAAGTTTTCGCGGTTTGAAGTTGACAAAATGTAACGCGAAAAATGGAACACTTCGTATGATATTATTGAAATTATTTCAGTTGTAGAACATAGTTCTCCTTGTGTTTCTTTTACGTGACAAGAAACAAATGAGGATCTTTTACACGAAGAAAGTTATAACGGTTCTTGCAAACCATTGCACCTGTCATATTTTCTATAAAATGTCAAATATCTCTGAAACGGCTAAGTTTAGGTATAGGATATGCTACAAATTTTCGACTCAGAATTTTATGCTCTTTTTGAATACCCTAAAATATATAAGGTGTTCCATTTGAAATAAGCAAGTTGGTATCGATGATTTTAAAATTTTCTGATGCCTACTTTTCTCAATGTCGATCGATTCAGTTCCCGGTGAGACACCCTGCATATATGTTCATTATATACAGTTTTTATTTATATTATTTTTCGTATAAACTTTGTACTTTTTGCTGCAACATAATATAGTGTAATAAATTATTTAATTTTATTTAAGTCGACGTCCGCTTTCTCGATCTGTAAAACTAAACAAAAATCGCATTCCATTTAAATCTGTATAATCCGTGATCGTTGGTGGCATAATTTAAACACTTTGGCCTAAAATCCCCATCTCAGTCGTCTATATGCAGCCCTGTACGACATGGGAGACAATCAGACGACAATCTCCATAGGCTCACTTATCGTTATCAGCAACCACGACCTCCTAGAGCCAGACGTCGGGACCGGTGTCATAGAAACTAAACGAAAAAAACATAATAGGAATATGTACTTAATGGTAAAAAAATACTATTTTAAGCTGTGCTGTTTCTAATATAGTAACTTGTTGATCACTCTATTGTAGAGATATACAGATAATAATACATCGGAATTATATCTCGAGAATGTAATGGAGTAATAGTTTTCTATTTGTAAGCATGTAGTCTAAATAGGCAACATTTTATTTTATACATTATCTTTTAAGCTTTATATTACGAGAGGGGCTATAAGTGCACCCCTAATATTTTATGGGTTAAAATATTTCAATCACTTGTCTTTATTTAAATTTATCTAGTATCATTAGATGCAGTGACATTTGTATATATAGTGAATTGAATAATTGAACATGCGTCCACCCCCAACGAACAATAACGTAGTACTGACTCTGTGATTGCCTGGCTAATAAATACATGTAAACACTGAGATCGCACCTACGTGTGCTGCAAGTCGGTTACCCATTTATTTCGCATGTAAACGCAGCCCGACCCGACGTACGCACTTGCTTGCCGCTTACTGTATTAATGGATATGATTGTCACAATTAATAACAGTAGACAGTTTATGTTTAGGTAATAAAATATCAGTAGTGCATCTTGAGCTCTATTATGCAGGGTGGGGGAATAGTTCGTCGGACCTCGACATCTCGAGTTCTACGATAGCTAGAAATTTTTAAAAAAATTGTAAGTAAACTAGAGAAAAAAGTATAAAACTGGAAATCATTTTCGAACATACAGGGCGAGCCAAGACGAAATTACAGGGCCAAGTGCCTTTTTCAATTGGAATGCTATATATATCAGTACATTTTTTGAAGCCTCATTCTAGGCTCTATTCATTTATATATTAGCATTGAATATCTCCCAACCACTTGAATGTAATGAACTTTTTAGTTAGGGGCGAGCGTAGGTGCGTCTTTACTATGTACATTATTTTTATTATTAGCCGTTACTCGAGTCCGAGTATAAAAATGTTACAGTCGATAAATTGTGCACAATAAAAAACAAGTAGGTGTAGTATATTGTAATTCCCATTCATCGACGGTGCACACGACTATGGCTATAGAGGCCAATTCGGGAGAGCACATGTCGACCGCAGTCAGGACAAACATAGACCTGGTTAGGTCTTGGATTCGGCCTTCTTGCAGCAACATTTCCTTGATAGCTGGCCACAACCCCTCGCCATTCGGTTCTGTCCGCTGCAAGTTGTTCCCATTGCTCGTCTGCAATACCGCAGGATTTTAGATTTTCATGGAGAGCGTCTTTGAACCTCTTTCGTTGACCGCCACGCCTTCTTCTACCGCTTAGCAATTCACCATAAAGTGTACATTTAGGAAGGCGGTTATCATGCATACGATGAACGTGACCTGCCCATCTTAGGCGTGCTCTTGAAATAAGCACCTCAATTGGAAGGCTGTTTGCTCTCCTGAGTACTTCCAAGTTTGATATGTGATGGAACTAACGGATTTTCATCATACTTCTGAGGTGTCTTTGCTGAAAACGTTCTAATTCTTTCACATGACGACGGTAAGTGACCCAGCTTTCATATCCATATAGCAGTGTTGGAATGACAACTGCTCTGTAGACAGCCATTTTCGTTGACAAAGCAAGGTCGTGGTTGTCAAATACTCTCTCTCTAAGTCCCAAGAGTGCTCTAGATGCAGCGTTAATTCTATTGCGAATCTCGCTGTCCATGTTTGCTTTGTCATTAACAACGTTGCCTAAGTAATTGAACTGATCCACCACTTCAAGAGAATTTCCGTTAAGTGTAATGTCTATTTGGTTCACTTGATGAGGAGTTGACATAATCTTAGTCTTTCCAATGTTGATTTTAGATCCCAAGGAATCATAGCTCTGGGCATACACATCTAAAAGTTCTTGAAGCTCTTCCGGCGTAGAGGCTAAAAGTGCACAGTCATCCGCATACTGGAGATCACAAATGAATCGTGTGCGTGTCTTCGTGAAAGCTCTAAAGCGCCCTATGTTAAAGAGACCGCCATCAAAATGGTATCTGAGACCTATTCCTCTGACTGTCAGTTTGTTGTCAACAATAATTGTTAGAGCAGTGGTAAACAAATTAAAGAGTAGGGGTGCCAGGACACATCCCTGCCTAACTCCAGTGAGGGTTTGGAAAGGTTCGGTTGCCTCATTATGTACATACCTCGGTATGCGATGTAAAGCAACGACAGGCGCAGTTAGTACTTGGATGGGTGACCATTCCAACGGAAACCGCGTTCTCGCCTCACACATCTTCCAGCGGCTTGTATATCAGTGTATGCGCGGAAGCTATACAACCTTAGGCGAGGGTTGTATAGGAGATATACCATCCTTCGGAGGGGGTGTAAAGTTCCTTGTCTATTAAATGTTAGGCAAGTAAAAGAACCCTACTCTTCTTAAGGGAAGAGGTTCGGCAAAATTCCTGGTTGGGAGTAGCTCGTCTACAGGCGTCGGTGTTAGGCCTCAGTAGCGGAAATAGGCCGACGTTAAATAAATGTATAAAAAAAACTTTTTAGTTGAAATAAAGCAAACTGCAGATGCATATTAAAAAAATTACCACAGTCACAATTATGGATTTTAAGAAAAACTTATGTGAATACCAGTTACGAGACATTCCTTGTAAGTACTTCCTTATGGCTAATTGCAACCATTTTCCTTTTATAAATAAATGTTTATTTTTCAATTAAGAACTTTTTAAATTGAATATTCTCAATTTTTTCCAATGGAACACCCTGTATGTTTTTCGACGATGTGATGTAGAAATGAAAAACAGATATTTCTTGTAAGTACTTCCCTATGGCTAATTGCAACCATTTTTGTTTTATAAATAAATAAGTGTCAAATTCAAGAATAAACTTAAAAAAAGAGGTTCCCTCAAATAATTCATTAGAAAAATTTATAATAGGTGTTCGACTTGTCGCCCAATTTGATTGACACTTCTTTAGGCAATTTTAGGCATCACACTTATTGGTCGTTACAATTTGTATTGAATCCAAAATATCTGGATTTTTTTAATATCCATCTGCAGATTGCATTATTTCAACAAGCAAATTCATTACATCAAAGTGGTTGGGAGATATTCAATGCTAATATAGAAATGAATAGAACCTAGAAAGAGGCTTCAAAAAATGTACTGATATACATAGAGTTTCGTTTTGAAAAAAGGCACTTGGTCCTGTAATTTCGTTTATGCCGACCCCGGCTACAATTTTGCTTTTGGTTCGAAACTCAAGTTTAATGGTAGGCCCCTGCTTATATACGTTGTAGCACTGCCTTCTATGTATTTAGTATATTGTAACATTACTTAATATATTCTATTTTTAACCAAGTTGGGTTTCCTAAAAATAAAACGACACAATATATTTCCAGTTGAGTATATTTCTGTTAACTAAATCATATCTCAGTGTCTGTAAAAAAATTCCATATTTAAATTACGTTTCTGTCAGGTCCACTGGTTTGATGGCGATTGTTTACTGCCCATTTAAAAACAGTGGGTTAATAACATTTATTTACGTCAAACAAATTATTTACGCAACTTTTAAATAGAAATTAGTTTTATTTAATAAAATAAAATATGTAAATCAAAAGGTAACAACAAGGCCTCTCGGGAAAATAGCATTTTCAGGAAACAAGTGCGGTTTTCATAGTAACCTATTTATTTGCATACTATTTCAGGTATCTTGTGCCAGCCAAAATTATAATTTTGGAAACAGAGAAGTCAATTTATCTAAAATTCTTGTCGTATATGGAAATTGAATTTTATCAATGAAATGTATAGTGCAGTACAATAAAATTAATCTATCGTTTGGATTTTATTTCTCAGGGGATAATTTTATAATCAATCGATGTGGAGAAATGTCAGGAACAACATACTGAAATGTTTAAGACTTGGGTGTTGTAGCAATTTCGTAAATAAATAAAAACTATCAACAAATTGGCCTTGCTCGACTTTAACGCGGTGCGACGCGACGGCTATAAAATACTTCTAATAATTAAAAAATATATATGACGTTGTAGATAAAGAAATTCTCTAATATTGTGATATGGGAATACCCCTCTGCGATGCTTATTTTTTTAAAATCAATTTCATGTATTCAGCGCTTCTGGATGCGCGCGCAGCACGCGCCGTTCCGCTATGTCGCAAAGGGGTATGGCGACAACGGTCAGCTGACCAAACGAAAACAACTACCTAACCTAACCTAACCTAACCGAAATATTGGATCCAAATTGAAGTTCAAAAATTTCTGGATACTCGAAAATCTAACCCTTGTCAAGCCGGTGTCTTTCCATCTGACAAAATTCATATAAAATGAAGTTGGGTAAGTGTGTACCTGGGGTAAATGTATAGGAACATCATAACTTCTTCACACAACAAGCTAAGGAAGCACCATCTATTAGAATATCTTTAACTGACACACCACCTGGTGTCTACAAGCATAACTTTAAATAAGAAAGCCATTTATTCCAGAAAAGTTCGTTAAATCAGTTTGTTGCCTTGAGTCCCGAAACGTGAGTGTACACAGTTTTTTAAATCTACTATCATCGATTCACCAATAATATATTTTCAATATTTAATTGTTTCTTGGTTCATTGAAGGTATGTTATTTTGTATTTTTTCATATATTTTTCTTCGATTACGTTTTTGAGGTTAAAACGTGTGTACTAAGCACATTCCTCTGTTAAATGCAAGTACCAATATGGATAAGAGTGTAGAATACTACTCGACTATAATTCTTGGTATACTTATATTTAATTTACTGTTATTTTTTGTAGAAAGAATTATAGTACGGGTAGGTATATAAAAGAAAAAATGAAAGAGCCAAAGAATATACTAAAGATGTATTAAAGAAAGCAATTTATACATTAACAATGGTGTCATAAGTCAGTATGGAGCTCATAAAAAATATGGTGTACCATAAACCACCCTCAGTTATCATCGAAGGTGTTTGAATTGTCAGAAAAGTGTAGCTATCGGAAGAAGCACAGCGATTCCTTTGACAGAAGAAACGTAGCTTATAGAGAGTTTATTTACTATGGAAAAATGGGATTGGGAATAACAAGACAATAATTTTTCAGAATTGTCGGAGAATGTGTCACAAGAAATTGTCTTAAAACGCCATTTAAATATGGTTATCCGGGATAGGACTGGTTTCTCAGATTTTCGTCGTCACAATATATTAATCAAAAAACCACCATCAGTCGGATTTACAAGAAATAAATGTATGGATCGTTTTATTATCAATGAATCTTTTGATATACTAATAAAACAAATTAATGAGCTACACTTAGAAGATAAGCTTCATCAAATCTGCATTCTTGACGAACCAAATTTTTCATTAGATCCTTCCAAAATAAGAATTGGGGAGCTCCGTCGTCAAGATCAACGGCTGGAGGTGACAAGGAAAGTACGTCAGTCTTAGTTGCAGTTGACGTTGCGGGACTGAAAGAATCCCCTCTGATAGTCTTTGAAGGAAAGAATATCTAGGATAAATGGTTTGTATCTCCCACTGAAACATTTTCGGGTATAACATATGCTGCCACTTCCAAGAGATGGATGGTGTCAGAAGTCTTCTTACGCTATTTTCAAAAAACTTTACTAAAAGCTTTTAGACTTACCAGGACGATTTTACTAATTTATGGTGGTCATGCATCTCATATAAATGAAAGATTGATAGTAGCTGCTAAGAAAAATAGTGAAAAACTGCCTCTTTAAATCATTAAAAAGTAGATGGGGTAATACACTTGTTCAAAGGCAGAGACGCAATGAATGGCGAAAAATACGAAAGGAAAAATTTAGTACATCGGTCGGGGATATATGGAACGAATAAAAGTCCGAAATAATTTGCAATGGTTTTCGAAAGGCGGGGATATTTCCATATAATTCTAATGTTGTTATTAAGGAACAGTATGATTCTTTAACATACAAACGATGGGAACAATATAAGAGAAAACAGTCTGATATTCTTGAAGCAAATGCACATTCTGAGCCACCTGCACAACAAGAAACTCAACCTGACACTTTCCTTACAATTCACGACACAGAAAGAGATGCCTGTTCCTTTGATGAGTTACTGTTAGTTACAGTGAAACAAAATAGATTCACAGGAGTAATAAAACCTAAAAGAAAAATTTCCATAAATGCCGAAGTTACTACAGGAGAAGAATGCATATAAGAGAGATATAAAGCAAAAATAACAAAAGCAAACAGAATTCAGGAATCTAACTGAAGTTCCATTATGCGAAACTGACTCGCGCAACTGTTTCGCGAGAATCACTCGCGAAGCGGCTGTCTCGTGCTAACCATTTCTACGATGAGAAACGTTTTGTGACATAGAGGCGAAACAAAGTGAGCCATCAGTTTGTGCGAGACAGGCACGCCATTCGTATGCACGACTGCACCATCAACGTTTGCTATCATGGTGATACTTTATGTTAAGAATAAAAAGAAAAAAAATTAAGAAAACACCGGTGGAACCCATCAATGATACTATAACTTTACCCAGATGACTTCACAAGACTTTGAATATCTCTTGTCACAAGTTGATCCCATAATAAGAAGAATGGATACCAATGTGAGAGAAGCAGTAACAGAGTCAGGATCAGGTATACAAGTTGTTTTTAAAAAATAAAACAACCTGCATACCTGATCCAGTGACTCTGCTCTTCTTTTCCCTTGATTTTTCACTCCTGTATGACCCCATTAGAGTTTTCATTTTTACTTTAAAAGTACCGTCAGTTTGCCCTCATTTTGACGCTAATTTCCTTCTACACATCCTCCCTCTCGGTCTTATTATGATGACTTTTCTTTAGCATCCCACAAAAATCGATAGCTCTGAGACAGTTCAATAAAAGGAATGCTGTCCTCCTGGCTTATTTTGAAGCTCGAGACAAGTATGCGTTTACACGGAACGAAACAAACAACGCAAAACACTTTGATGCGCAGTCAAAAACCGACTACTGGTCCGCTCACCTCGAAACGTCCTCGCGCAAAAAGTTTCGAGGTGGGGACTAGGTACCCACAACGAGAATCTAGTTTTGCGAAACAGGTTCGCGCAATGGAACCCCTGCATAAGAAAAACAAAAAGTGAATATAATCAGATGAAATTTCAGATAAAACGGGATTATATATGACGCTAGTGATGAAGACATAGAAGAAGAAATGATAGATCGTATTGTTAAACGACTATGTGATAGAAATAACTAATGCAACAGAAGATGCTGAAGTAGAAGACTGGATATTGGTTGTTTTTGATACTAAAAAATCACGACGCTATTATGTTGGACAAATAATTTTCGTTAATGAAGAAGACAAAGAATTGGAAGTAAAATTTACTAGAAAGGTTCGTTCGTTGGATTCATCAGGTTTGACAACTTTTTCTTGGACAAATCCAGAAGTTTGTTCCATGATCTCAAGAAGCGATGTTATTAAACACTTCCAAAGTATACACAATACTTCAAAAAATTACTTTGTTAGAGCAGGAAATAATTTTTTTCGATATATTTTTAAGTTAAAACTTTTAGAATTCGTTAATTCATTTTAAGTTCCTAAAATATTTGCCTTTTATTTTTTCCAATTCTGTAAAAACTAGGGCGTTGTAAAAATTACGCTTTTCAACACGTTTGCCCCAAAAAGAGTCTACAGATAATCATATCTACACTGGCGGTACGTTACACACATGCCCATATGACGGGGAAACTGTGCATTATCGACATCATTTTTAAAAAGTCAGAATAAAAATTCGAAAATAAGGATTTCGGTTTAACAACATTAAAGATCAATAGCCACATACTAATAAAGGTAGCATTAATGGCGGTGACATTTTTTACTTAATTACATTTTAGTCTAACTGTGTTTGAATGCATACTATTAAAATTTTACGTCACACTTACCCCACTTCACCTTAACAGTAATAAAAATGTGATAAAATCTGCACAAACCGCAAACTCAACTTTATTGCATTCATATAATATGCAACTACAAGCCGCTGTGGTGAAGTATGTTTTGACTTTACGCACTACTATAATTTTTTTGCATCTCATATCTGAAATTATTTAACAAATTGCACTTAATAAAGTGCATGAAAGTTTTCCAAGCAAAAAAAATTAATTCTCGGTGCGGTCATGAACTGTTTCCGTTAGATTCGCACTGGCGATTCATGTCTATAAAAATAGAAGGAATGTTAAAATAATTTGACTAAAAACTGTTTCTTTTTTTCGGAAATTACGTATTTAATATAAAAAAAAGAATTTATTTCATAGCGAAAAAGAATGTGGTTTGAACAGCTGCCTGCAATTTAAGAACTCGTTTAACTTAAATAAAAAATCAACTCCACCTATCAATTTTATGTATTTTATAACCTTCACCATAAAAGAGGGGGATTTTTTTTCATAGCATTTGGCTAAACACGTGTATGGACCACATAATTAATAACAACAATACTTTAAATTTAAATTACTCGTGTAGAAAAATGAACGTTATTAGTACTTTAAGAAAATGCAAAAATTGAAAGCCAAATATTTTAAAAATATGTTGTATTTTAAAATTTGCAAGTTCAAATCACTATGTGTATTACCAAATAAAAGTATTTCATTAATTTATGTTTAATGCTCCCATTTCTGAGGATAGTTATACAAATCTATAAATGATGAAGAAATACTATGTTAATAGTAAAATCTAATCAATATGGCAACTAATCAAGGAATAGTTCCATTAGTATTTAACCTAAGTAACAATTTAAATACCTTTTAGATTTATTCGGGCTTCATCAATGTTTTATGATGGTCACCTCATAAACAAGTAATTTATGCCAGATTTATTAAATGTCAAACACACTTAAAGATAGTTTGGTCTTAAAGAACGTTTCAAAAGGGTCTTCAAGAACTTACATTAAAACCAAATTATCTTTTAATCTTTATAGCCCTACCATTGACTTATCAGGGTATTTGTCAACCCTACAATAAAATTCTATAGGTATTAAATCCTTGTTAGGAAGATTGAGTTTTATACAGAGTTAGGAAATGCTATGGTTTTATCATTGCTTTATGACATTTTCTTTGGGCGGTTATTAATGCTGGGCTATGAATCTAATATGCTCTGAGATCAATTAGTTTCAGACCGAACCTCCAAAAACCTCATCTACTTGTTAGAGTTTTAATGAAACAGAGAAGATCTGTAATAAGCCACATTAAGCATAAAAGAATTTAATTTCTTTTATCCAGACTATAGTGTTTTGAATGGGTACTTTTAGAACCCCGATAAGAAGTATTAGTCGGCACTTTATTTATGTATGTGTGTATCGCTGATTTTTAATCAGTATGTTGCATGGAACCCGGTATAATAACCATACTCTTAGACAATATTTTATTATAAGTATAATTTCTAAAAATTACAATTTTGTTATACTGGTTTCAACTCACAAACGCCCAATAAATATGCTGTCAGCATATGAAATAATTTTGGAAAAAGTTGTATATGTACAAATCTTAAAGTTTGTGAAGGAAAACAAATTAATATGCAAGTTCCACTCGGATTTCACAGAAGTAGTTGTGGAAGTGCTTTACAGTATGTCCTAACGAATGGAAAAAGGCAAGTTATGTAGACAAAGTAACTGGTATAACTTTCTTGGATATTAAGAGAGCTTTTGAAATCGTAGATATAGATAGATTGTTAGATAAATTGAAAGGATATGGGCTTGAGCGAGTGGTACATATGTGGATAAGTAAGTATTTGAGTGATAGAATGCAAAAAGTAAAGCATGATGAGTATGTATCTAGTACAAAGAGTATAAATTTGGAAATACCGCAAGGAAGTATCTTAGGTCCGCTTTTATTTATTTTATATATTAATGGCATTGCAACTCTGTTTAATAACTGCGGTTATCACTTATTTGCAGATGATGCAGGTATTGGTGAGTCGAGTGAATGAAATCTTGAAAGAAGTGAGTGACTGGTTAGAAGTAAATAAATTGAAGCTAAATGTATTTAAAACAAAAGGTATCATTATAGGAAAAAAGAAATTTAAAGATGAAATAGGACAGGAGGCATTAGAATTTATAGTTTACGCTGAAGCAATTCACCTTGTTAATGAAATTAAATACTTGGGTGTAATCATAGATGATAATCTTAAATTTAATAGTCATGTTAATTATGTGTGTAAGAAAATAGCTAAAAAATTGGTGTATTAAAAGAGTCAGCTGGTATCTGTCTACTACAAGTAGAAAATTTGTATATAATACTATTATATTACCTCCTTTTAATTATTGTAGCACTGTTCTGTATGTTGCAATCGACGGTGATTTGGATCATTTGCAAAAGTTGCAAAATAGGGCCATGAGGGTTATATTGAGACGCAGTATCTAGAATGAATGATATAGTAAAAGTTTTAGGATGGATGAATGTACAAATTATGTTGAATTCAATGTACTGGTTCTCATACATAAAATGAGAATGATTACAGTACCTCTTTATTTGCAAGGCAATAGTGCAAATATTTGATGATTTGGATGATTATAACACAAGAAGTAGAAATAATTTAGTGCTACAAAATGTAAATACAACCTCTGCCCAAGGATCAATCTTCGTTAAAGGACTAAACACATACAATGACCTCAGTAAAGAAGCTAAGGAGGCTACTTGTAACATAACTTCTTCCAAAGAACAATTAAAAATATGTATATACAATAAATTAACGAGAAACTGTTAGATATTTGATATGTAGATTAGAATATGTAAATTTACATTATTTTTTCTTTTCCCTTTTGATATTATTTTGTAAACGTATTGTGTATACTAGCAAAGTGCTAAATAAAACTATACTATATACACATGAAAAAAATTTCAGCAATGTATTCAAATCTAATTTGTGTCATATCTTTATAACTTTTATGTGGACATTGAAGTTACCCTTCTACTCACATGTAGAACAGCACATTCGCCAATAATACAAATAAATATTGAAACAGTATGGGTCAATGTATATAGTCTAAAATATTATTTTCTCTTGTACGATTGAACAAACTCCATTTCGTTACTATATCTAAAGTAAATAATAAATAATAACATCTCTCCTAGTTCATATTGCATATACGCTTCTTGCAACACGACGCCTCCGTCATCTGATCTACCACCTCATTTTTGATCAACTGCTGGTGTCCTGTATAACGTATTATGTTTGATTTGTGGTTTAGTATTTAACGGTACACCTGATTGCGGACAAAACTACTTTTGGTAAATTAATTTTAGTATACTTATATTACATAATGGTTTATACAGGGTGTATGGAAACGGATGTAATGGGAACATTTGACAGGTAAACGTTTTGTCGAAAATTAGGGGTGTTGGGGGTGATACACATAAACTTGTTTAAAATTAGCATCCCCGATAAATGTAATCGTGAGATTTTTCGAATTGGTTTAGTACCTACGACCAACCAAATTTTCCGAAATCACTAATTTCTAATTAAGTTAACTTTTTCAAATGACAACATCTCTTTCCCCTAATAGCATGGGACATCCAGTGGACATACGATTAAAGTCCATTTATTATCATGGATATAGAATGGACGTCCTATGGATGACCATTTTATATACGTGAAAAGACCTCTGCTATAGGATATGGATTATATTCCTGCTTGGACAACCAGTGGACGTTCCATAAAAGACCATTTACTGAAGAAAGGTCAGTAGAGAAATGTACCAATATTTTTTTGCCCTTTACCAAAATCAACAGACGTTCCTCTAGCGACAACCAATGGGCGTCCATTTAATGTTCATTATAAAATAATATATGCAATTTATTTAAAAAATCAACACTTTTTGAAAATGAAACTGCAAATCTAAATATTTTTAACAAAAAATAGTTG
Organism: Leptura quadrifasciata; assembly: GCA_963675555.1. Lineage (NCBI taxonomy): Eukaryota > Metazoa > Arthropoda > Insecta > Coleoptera > Cerambycidae > Leptura > Leptura quadrifasciata. The sequence goes on along the minus strand of OY776680.1, from coordinate 22,325,295 downwards.
TATTATAAATAATATTATAAAAAGTCCCATTCGTTATAAAATTGCATCCGCATTTAAATAATGGTAGTAAAAATAAATATGAATCCAAATATCTAATATTAAGTAACCCAATTACTTTTTCGTTTATTATATGTATTCCAATCTTACATGTGCTCATTGCCAAAGGATGGCCAATTCGTAATTCAAGCTATTTTCAAGTAACCTCTCTAGTTACTTTTTTGCTTACATGTATGTATGTCATTGTCAAAGAATGGACGAGAAAACGGCGTGTTTGTTTTTTGACTAGTGTAACGTATTTGACGAGTTTTACTTAGGTAAGTAGATATCCTCAAGTCCAAAATGTACTAGAGAAAATAGTAAATAATTATATAGTCTTCAGCGGTATCATTGGTTCAAAGTCGGGGATTTAGCAAAGGCCTGATAGACGATAGCAGTATGGTTATTGTAGTATTACCTGCCAGAAATGTCAAAAAGATTGTATTGTAAATAATAACGATACAAACAAATATGTTGTTATTAAAGACGTTTATTAAAGCATAGATAGCGATTTTTTATATATTATGTAAAAACGTAACTTTAGGCGTGCAAATTTTCCATTAATGTATGAAATGTTTCAGACGACAGATTGGTCACATATTGAAATTTACACTGACATAAATGACGCCTGCGAACATTTCTATAATACCATTAACAATGTCTTTAATGCATGTGTTCTAGTTTACAAAGAAAACAGCCGAACCTATTCACCCTGGTTCAACTTGGAAATAATTAATAACATACGTAAAAAAGATAGGGCGCACAGAAACTACAAAAAGTTTAACACTAACGCATACTTGGAGCAGTTCAAAACCCTAAGATCCCTAATTAAGCAACAAATATTAGGTATATATACATGATATCGAAATAAATATTAACGCTGACTCTTCCAAGTTTTGGTCATTTGTACAAACCAAAAAGAATAAATCTAGAATTCCGGGCTCTGTACGTTATAACAACACTACCTACGAAACACCTCAATCTGTGGTCGATGGCTTCGCCAGCTTTTTCTCGGACGTGTACCTTCAATCCGACCCCTCTCACAAAGTTCCATTTATTTCTCTTAATAATATACACGTGCACATTAAACCAATCACGGACCAGGACATAATTAGCGCAGCAAAAAAATTGAAAAACAAATTAACTTCCGGTGTTGACAACGTACCGAGTTTCATTGTTAAAGACTGTATCAATACTTTTGTAGCACCCCTGCGTTTTTTATTTAATCTAATTTTAGTAACAGGTACCTATCCAGTTATATGGAAAACAACTAAACTATGTCCTATCCCCAAAACAGGAGATCCCTCCCTAGTAACAAACTACAGACTTTTAGCTATCCTTTGCAATTTTGTCAAAATCCTAGAGATTATAAAAGTGATATATCTCCGTATCAGCATGGTTTTATGGAAAAAAGATCGACCACCTCGAACTTGACCTGTATTACACAGTATATCTCGGACATATTGGACACACAAGGCCAAGTCGATGTATTTATACTGACATTCAAAAAGCTTTCGACAGAATCGATCATTTTCTACTCCTTTCTAAACTCAATGCAATTGGAGTGTCAGATATCTTACTATCCCTAATTGAATCCTATTTATTTAATAGAACACAGTTCGTGGAATACGGTGGATATAATTCTCGCAACTTTTTTGCAACATCCGGAGTCCCTCAAGGATCCAACCTAGGGCCTCTCATTCTTAGTATTTATCAATGATTTATCCCTCATTATGAGTTCTACACATTTATTTTACGCAGATGATTTGAATATCTACTCTGAAGTAAGCAAGCCAAACGACTGTTCTGACTTGCAAATAACGTTAGACTCAGTTAACAAATGGTGCGAGAATAACTACTTAAAACTAAATACGTCTAAATATAAGATAATGCCCTTCTACAATAACAAAAGGCCAGTTTTATTCGTATATACGATTAATGATACCGTTCTTGACCGATGTACAAATTTTAAGGATCTTGGAGTATTGATTCCAAGCTCAGTTTTTCTACTCATATAAGCACAATTTTATTGTTACTTCGGCTTCTAAAGTACTTGGGTATTGTATAAGGAACTGGGGCAGCTTTACGGATATCAACACTCTGAAATTAATATACATATCATTTATACGAAGCAAACTTGAATATGCTTCTGTCATCTGGTCACCTGTTTATAAAAATTCTAAAATGCAAGTTGAGTCCGTACAAAGACGATTTCTTAAATATATATATTTCAAATCCAATGGGTCCTATCCTGTTAGGGGCTTTGATCACAATACACTACTAAATCATTCAATTTTGACTCGCTTCAACTTAGAAGAAATTGCACAGCACTACAATTGTTATATAAAATACTGCATAACCAATTAGATTGTATTCACTTATAGACCAGGGCCAATTCTGTTTAAGGCAATAAAAATTCTTAGCAGTATACGAATGGTCGGAAAATGTAGTTAATGGTGTAAATAATTAAGGAAAAATCGTCCAGACTGAGTAAAAGTTCGGGAAGGGGGGTTGGGGTGGTAATATATATATTTTTGTTGAAATGTTGAATATAAAAGTTGTAGATAATGAAAAAATCTAAAACTTTATAACCAATCATTATTGACCATAACCTCAAAATTACCGAGAAAAATGCAAAAAACCGTTTTTTCGGTTTTTAATTTATAACTATCGCAAAAATGTCTATATTTTCATGAAAATTGGTGAAAATGTTCTCTTTTGTGTTTCAAAGAAGCCCAAATTTTTTCAAAACGAAATATTGAATTTTCGATGTTTTATGAAGAAAATAACGAAAAAAGACCTAATTTTCAATCGAAAAATTTGGTTAACAAATTTTCGATTAATGAACTTTACTAGGTCTCATTTTTTTCGTTGAAATCTCAACTTTGATACAGAATTAAAATATAATATTGTTTATATACAAAAATATCGTTAAAAAAGCGAAAAACTGAAAAACTATTTTTTTAAAATCGAGTTTTCGGTGAAAATCATGAATTTCTTTTTCTTTATTTGTAAATAAACGTTTACATTCATAAAAAGCGTTAATTCTCATACAATACTATGTTATACAAGTAATGTACATGTACCTAACTATTCTCGGCTTTCAAAGTCCCGAAAACATTATTTAAACTGCAATTAAATAGGTAAAAATTCAAAAAACACAAAGCCTGTGAAATAAGAAAATTTGTTAATTATTTCTTGTGATTCGTAAGTATTTACAAATTATCACGTCAAAGTCTTATATTTGATTATAAAATACAAAAATTAAAAGTAAAATAATTTTATTGAAATCTTTTTTTCTTCGTGGGCAATTCTTCATCGCCAGAATTCAGTATCATTATTTTTATTATTATTTATTAGACAGTGGGTACTGTCTTCGTCTTCGATGTCCTCGAGACTACAATTTTATTCGTACAACGATTTTTCGGCATTAGAACATTTATCAGAACCGTGACAATTTGGGTACAAATTGGTGCACTTTAAGACATGCTTGCGACACCCACATTTGCTATTACCGCATCCTGTTTCGCAGCTGCAGCAGATAATTTTCAATAAATTTTCAGGAATTAATTCTTGTTCTGTAAATATAGGTACGATGCCATTAACGTGATGTTTCCATCCCCAATCTGTAGCCGTTAATTGATTACCAAGTCAACTTTGTATTTGAAAATACACCCTGTAACAATGTTGCTTAGCTGTCCCTTCAGTTGGAGGGAATTTTTTCAAATGAAATGAGGATTTAACAGTAGCCGTTCGGTAGAGTTCATATCTTTTGTAAATAGAAGCTATTATTTTTAATCCATTTTCGGTAATCGTTTGTTTGTCTGCATTTGTATTGTAAAAAATTTCTGCAAGATTAGGTAAATGTTTATCGGCCAATAATGATTTTATAATTGTTTTTTTTCCTTTCCCAGTAAAACTGGAAGTTGTATCGCAGCCAGAAAAACAATGCAAAAATGCTACAATATGTTTATGTGATTTAGGTTTAAAACTATTAGAGGTGTAATAAGTATCATTAATATTTCCTGCATCAGGTTTGTGGAAATAGATATTAAATTCATGTGAACTGAATTGATTTAAAAGAACTAAAAGATCTATGTCTTGACCAACAACTACCACTATTTTATCGAAGTTTTTTGCTACTTCAAGGGATGTATTGATACTTAGGGAATCTGCATCTTCTTCATATAACTATTTTTGCGTAGTTGTTTTGTACATAATGTAAATATTTTTGTGTTATTTCATTAATTGTATCGTTTTTTTGCCACATTACTTTGTGTAAGAGAAACCCGCCATCAACAACGTGTACAATATTGCTCGAAGTTGGTAACGAATCGATGCTCGCAAATTCTGTATATAAATGTGACTTAACATTTTTTCTGAAGCCATTCTCTGTAAACAACGACACAGGAAATGGAGTAAGCTCGTACTGTAAATAATTTTTCATATCATCTGTGCTGCTGATATTTCGCGAAATTCTCTGAAATAATAGTAATGGATCAATTGTAACAGTCTCGCCTCAGTTAGGTACATGTACATTACTTGTATAACATAGTATTGTATGAGAATTTACGCTTTTTATGAATGTAAACGTTAATTTACAGTAAAGAAAGAGAAATTCATGATTTTCACCGAAAACTCGATTTTTAAAAAGTAGTTTTTCAGTTTTTCGCTTTTTTAACGATATTTTTGTATATAAATAATATTATATTTTAATTCTATATCAAAGTTGAGATTTCAACGAAAAAAATGAGCACTAGTAAAGTTCATTAATCGAAAATTTGCTAACCAAATTTTTGGATTGAAAATTAGGTCTTTTTTCTTTATTTTCTTCATAAAACGTCGAAAATTAAATATTTCGCTTAGAAAAAATTTGGGCTTGTTTGAAACACAAAAGAGAACATTTTCATCAATTTTCATGAAAATATAAACATTTTTGTGATAGTTATAAATTATAAATCGAAAAAACGGTTTTTTGCATTTTTCTCGATAATTTTGAGGTTATGGTCAATAATGATCAATTAGAAAGTTTTAGATTTTTTCATTATCTACAACTTTTACGTTCAACATTTTTCGACAGGATGCATGTATATATTACCACCCCAACCCCCCTTCCCGAACTTTTACTCAGTCTGGACGATTTTTCCTTAATTATTTACACCATTAACTACATTTTCCGACCATTCGTATACTGCTAAGAATTTATCGTCTATTACGATATTTTAAACGGTTTGGCCCTGGTCTATCAGTAAATAGTATTAACTTTCATGTACCAAGGCAGAACGCTCGTCTGCACAATGCATTTTACGTCAATACCAGCAGAACTAACATTCAGGTTAAGTCTCCAATATTCAACATGTGCAAGATATTTAATGAAGTCGCTCATATGTGCGACCTCAACTATGATACTCTAAATCACATTATTCATATGTACAAAGATTCATTTAACTGATTAAGTCTAATTATAACAATCTAATCTATAATATCTATCTAATCTTTTTTATAATTAATAAATAATAAATTAATGTAATTATGTAATGTATGTATGTATTTTGTATGTATGCATGTATGTATTATGTAATATAATGTAAAGTAAATTAATGTAATCTTGTAGATTTTTATCTCATTATTGTTATTTTTTTATATTTTGTTCATTATTTTCTGAATTGGGTGTCGACCTGTTGAAAATAAACGTATTATTATTATTATTAAACTGTTAATTCGTAGATATAATGAATTTATCCATTACTTATGGACCTATATAAACATAAGTAAGTTATACTACGTCCTGCTTTATAATTTAATCCTTACAAAACATTTCATAACGGTTTCAGAGTTTCTTTCCAACAAGTATTCGAGTTAGTTTAATGTGAGGCAATGGATTTAACTTTAACTTATTTAAATCATTCGGCAACGCCCAGGAATCAACTATCTGCAAGTTATTGTATGCAGCATCCCATAAATTTCAAAACTACAATCAATTTATCAGAAACCAGTACTAGATTTAATGAAATGGGCAGTAAAGAAACTGTATGTAAACTGAGGATATTTGTTGGCCACGACTTTATCGTCATAGTCGAGCTATAATTAATTGAAATTTATAGAAACTTGAAGTAGCCAAACTGATAACAAAAAGCGAGATAAATCAAAAATACGGATTGATGTACTGCAGTATCATCACAAGAAATTCTAATTTGTCAGAAATGTGTTTAAAAATTAATTAATGTGTAAACAAATTTTGAATATAATTTATCATAATGCTGAATTTATAATGTTTAGCACAATAAATCAACATTCATATTAATTATGCAAGAATGTATGTACTAGACACATTGTTGATACGATTCCAAGATTAAACGAGAAAAAAAATTGCTGCAATAATAAGTTATGTTAGTGGTTACCTTAAAATATACGCTGGAAATAGTATCTTAGGTGGAATATATGATTTTTTTTAGTTCACAGAAGATATAAATAATCAGGGAGCATACTTTTAGAAACAGATAACTTAACTTTTGGAATAAATTCCTGGAAACGATGTATTGTGCATTTTTAATAATGTCTACAAAAATGTTAGTACTTAAATCTGTCTGGTCGATAGCCGAGTGGGTTAAAGCGCGATGTGGCAATCGCGATTAATCACACGGACATCGCACCACCGGGTTCGAATCCTGGCTCAGGCACTGTCGGAGGAAATGGTTGTATGTCCGCGTGTAATTTGTAACTCCCTTCCGCACAAACCCTGACTTCTGGAATTGGGGGTTGTTTAATTTCTGCGTGTTTATTTATTATTTATTTATTTAAAAACTTTCGACAAAATTTAGTACAGATTCTTTTTGAGGGGTGATGAAATCAGTGAAGCGCATAGATTTTTTTCTAAAAAATCACAAATATGAATTATTAAAATTTTACTCCTAAAAACTGACGAGTAGACCTTGGATTTTGTAAGAATCTGACGCATCTTCCTACAAAAATGCCGTTCAACAAGCTCTACAATTAAAAAAAAAACGGTAAAAATCGCATACTAAATAATGATTTTACAGAGTGACTCCCAAAGAAATGTGTCACACTATACATACAATGTGTCTCACTTTTTACTACTACACCCAATATTCGACCATTTGTTGATCGATTTAAATCAAATTTGGTATACTTCTTGTGTTTTAGATTGTGATTAAAATTATTTAATTTTTTTTTTCGAAATTAAATACGCCTATTATAATCAAAAGAAATTGGCAAAAGTTAGAAATTTATATTAGCAATTGAAATAGAGTTTTTGTTTTTACAGAAACTTGTTCGGCATGACCTAAAAATTCTGTATATCAAAATTCTTTAAAAAATACTCATTCCTTTACAAAAAAATCATATCTAAGATGTCAATAATAAATAGTCACCCTACAATTCGAGTTATTTATTGTGTGCAATTTAAAATATTTGGAATTTTACAATATGAATTTTAATAAAGCGAAACTTGTGGACATGACGTTTTTTTTTGGGCGAGTCAGACAGAAATTGTTTACTTGCCAATAGAATTTATCACCAACGTTACACTGAAAGAAGGATTCCTGATGTTAGCAGCTTCCAAAACCTTCTCGATAGATTTCTGGAAACTGCAAATGTCGAATATAAAAAAAGTGAAAGAATAAAACGTGTTGGAAATGAAGAAAATGAGCATGTACGTCATATTCAAATGCACCAGGAATTATCTGATGACGATTTTCAAAAGCGCCTACAATTTTGTATTTGGGCCAGAGGTGAAATGCAACATGATGTCTACTTCTTCAATACTGTTTTATTCAGTGATGAGGCAACTTTTCATAAAAATGGATTTTTTTATAGGCATAATTTCCATTATTATGCTTAGGAAAATCCTCACTTTTTCTATGCAAGTTGATAACCAATACGTATGGTCTATAAACGTTGGGGAGGAATTATTGGAGAACATGTAATAGGGCCACATTCCTTTCATGGTACATTGACTGGAGCTACTTATCTTCATTTTTTGGAAAATTATCTGCCACAATTATTGGTAAATCTCCCTGAAAGATTTCGAAATAGGATATGGTTTCAGCAAAATGGTGCTCCACCACATTATTTAAATGCAGTTAGAGACCACTTAAATAATACCTTCCCTAATCAATGGATTGGAAGAAATGAACCCACTAAATGGCCTGCTAGATCCCCAGATCTTACAAAAATGGATTTTTTTAAATGGGGATACGTGAAGGAACTTATTTATAGAGACACACCAACAACAGTACAAAATATGAAGGAAATAATAATAACTGCCTTTACATCTATCACACCGGCAGTTTTAGGAACAGTGAGAACCTCATTTCAAAAGCGCATAGAGATGTGTGTCAATCAAAATGGGCAACATGTGGAACATTTATTGTAATTTTTTCTACTGAGTTATTTGAAGAAACCTCTTTTTTAAGTTTATTCTTGAATTTGACACTTATTTATTTATAAAACGAAAATGGTTGCAATTAGCCATAGGAAATTTCTTACAAAAAATGTTCGTTTTTCATTTCTACATCACATCGTCGAAAAATATACGGGGTGTCCTATTTGAAAAAATGAGAAAATTGAATTTAAGATGTTCTTAATTGAAAAATAATTTTTGGCTACCCTGTACATTATTAGGAAATAGAAATAATTCAAAAACATTCATTAGATGTCTCGTAACTGGTATTCGCATAAGTTTTTCTTAAAACCTATAATTGTGACTGTGGTGATTTTTTTTTGATACCCATCTGCATCCAAGTGGTTGGGAGATGTTCAATGCTAATATAGGAATGAATAGAGCCTAGAAAGAGGATTCAAAAAATGTACTGATATACATAGCATTCTATTTTTAAAAAAGGCACTTGGTCCTGTAATTTCGTCTTGGCTCACCCTGTATGTTCGAAAATAATTTCCAATTATAGACTTTTTTATCTGGTTTGCTTGCAATTTTTTTAAAAATTTCTAGCTATTGTAGGACTCGAGATATCGAGGTCCGACGCACTATTGTCCCACCCTGTATATAGTGCTAACTGTGTTTAGACAAAATACGGCAAATTTTACCATATAATTCGGCGCTCGTAAGGGGGAATAGTTGTTCTGGTTTAATTTGTAGAGTCCTTATTTATATAAGGCACTTGCAGATAGGTTGGACTATAATACCTATATATTTTTTTAACATTTATTTAAGGTCGGTCTATTTCCGCTACTGAGGCCTATCACCGACGCCCGTAGACGAGCTACCCCCAACCAGGAATTCTGCCGAACCTCTTCCCTTAAGAAGAGTAGGGATCTTTTACTTGCCTAACATTTAATAGACAAGGGACAAGCCGCTGGAAGATATGTGAGGCGAGGACACGGTCTTCTTTGCAACGGTCACCCATCCAAGTGCTAACCGCGCCTAACGTTGCTTTACATCGCATATCCAAGTATGTACATAGTAAAGACGTATCTACGCTCACCTCTCATCTATATTTTATATTTTTATAAAATTTCCGTCTGCTATAAAATTGCTTATTCAGTGATGAAAACAATATGTATTTAATAAAATAAAAAATACAATGGAATGAGAAGAAAAAATAATACTAGATAACACTATGTCAAGAGCAAGAAATGGTAACTATTTATATAACATTAAGAGTTTCAAAGGAAGACTGAAAAATACACCATTGTAGATGTCAAAGTTGATATGCTGCACAGAGAGAGGCAAGTACACTAGGTAAGTCAAGTTGGTCGATTAGGTAAGTACATCAGTGTAAGTAGTATAAAATCAGCTAAATGTTTTATAAGCATAGTTACCTTTATGGTCTACAATTAAATGTATTTCTATTTGTTTCTTATCAAGTATCCAATGTTTAATTCTTTTTTTATGCAATTTCAATGAGTTTGTTGTCTTTAAATCATTAGGAAGAAAGTTGTATATTACATTACCTAAGTACTTGTGACTTCATTGACCAACTGTTTTGTCAGTTTTTGGAATCTTCACCTCGTGTTATGAGGATGGTTAATTGATTCCAAACTTCTCTTGTTTTTACAAGAACGTAACAGCAAAGATTGGCAAAACAGTTTTCTTAGATCAAAAACTACAGCTAGAGCTCCTCAGAAGAATAAGTATATCATAGGTTTTTGGTAAATAACTTTAAGTATCCATTTTTGTACCGTTTCTAAATTATTTTTTTTTATGTAATAATTTGTAGCATTATCCCATGCTATAATGCCATAATTTAGATGTTACTGAGCCAACGCCTATAAGAGCATTTTTAACTTGCTTTCATCTAGAATTAATTTAAGGAATTTAAATTTTAGGACCAAGCAGCAAATTTTCTTTACTATCTTAATATGTTCGTCCCATCTCATATGACAGTCTATTATTATGCCTAGGTATTTAATGGTTTTAACAATTTTTACTTTTATTTCTGACTTATTCTCCTTCATAACCAGGGAATCAAATTTTGGGAGTCCTCAACTAGCCCTGGCAAAGGATAAGATAAATGTTTTTTTGTAATTTACTGTTAATAGCTGTTAAAATATTTCATAATTTCCAATGTCTCACGCTCAGCTTTATTTTTTAGAGTCTCCCAGTCATTACCTCATATAACCGTGTCATCGGCAAAGCTGATTATTTTACCACTGAAGGTATAATAAATAATTCATTAACATATATTATGAAGAGTAATGGCCCGAGGACTGTACCGGGAAATTCGGCTAACTCGGTTGGTAGATCATGAGACTCTTAATCTCAGGGTCGTGGGCCCCACGTTGGGCGCCACTTATGTTACCTCCTTTCCCTTATTATATATTTTTGGGAAAGAATTGAGGCAACATATGCGGACGACTAGCTGGTTTAAGCCGGAGCAAAGAATCGTGGATCCGGAGTATGCGTAAGAGTAGAGAAACTTACCTTTTTCGAGTGCACAGCAAAAATGACAGATTCTTGTTTAGTTCGAGAAAAAGAGACAAAGAAAAATTTTATATTAATTGGGCACCATCTATTCGAACAACCAGTCTCCTATAGATTAGTCTGTTGGTAAAAGAAATAAAAAGATTGTATAAAATGAATGATAAAATATATTACATGAATAAATAAATCAATTTGTATAATGCGCAATATGAAATTTTAAGTTATTTAATAATATCGACAAACAAAGACTAATTAATACTAAAAAATTAATAACAAATTTATACCAAGATCCTAAATTCCAGGATTGAGTATCATTGAGGAGAGTTCTAGAACAGCAATTCAGGCTCACAATTGTCTCTTTCAAAAATGGAATCTAAGGGTCTTCTTGGCAATTTAGTTTACGCCCCTCAATGAAGTGAAGTTTTAAGATTGTATAAATTTTTGTCCAACTATATGGTTTTGAAAATTTAATGAACGCAAATGTAGGTGCAAATTTACGTAACAAATAAAGTGAACATAAAAGAAATGGTTATAGATTTCAATCTATAGAAATAATATTCCTTCTAACGTAGTATATGAATTTATAATTGATATAAATTTGTGAGAAGCTCAAAATTTCAATGTAAAATATAAAGCTTAAATATAAGGCATAAAGCTAAAGCATAAGCATAAAATATATAAAACTGAATTTCAAGTTTGAAATATATAGCTGAATTTCAATTTTGAAGAAACTGAAATTTTCAATATGCAGAAGTTTAAATAAGTTCAAATTGTCAATATGCAGAAGAATAAGCTGATTCGCAAACTATAAATTGCTAAAAAAATGAAAAAAAAAGAAAAAAATATTTTACAATCATGTGGTATAGTGAATACGACCAGAATTGAAACCGTATAAAAACTAAAAGCCAGCAAAAACAGTCGGCATCTGTTGCGGAGGTAAACAGAAATGCTTGTCATAAGAAAAACAATAAAGAGATGCCGGCTGTTTTTGCCGGCTTTTGGTTTTTATACGGTTTCAATTCTAGTCGTATTCACTATACATATAATATTTTAATTACCTATTAAATTAAAAAGAATTGAACTTTTATTTAATAAAAAATTGAAATTACATTAAAGACAAATATTGAAAATTACTGAAATTTTAAATTACTAATAAATGAAATTTACCTAGTTGTTAAACACTTGTTAACACGGATATAAAAATGTAATATTAATTACTGATGTCACACAGTTAAGTTTGTATAACTCTGAATCAGTACAAAAGCTGCAAGCAAATGATTTCTTGGTGAATTTTACTAATAAGGTAAACTTTATTTATCCCACTTTCTGCAAAATAATATCAATACACAAACTTGAAAAATCTACTTTTACTAATTAAATAGAAATCTGTAAAATGGAGAAAATGGCACAGGTATTGCCATCTGCCAATTGATAAGTTAAACGCACACGTAAGGTAGATTCCCTTACTCAAACAAATTACAGAATCGATAAAGGGAATCTGTAATTTTCTATACCAAGCTTGACTCGACAGTGAAAAATGAAAATATAACTTAAGAACGCACTGCCCTAATAACTAATAAAACGTATACAAATCGTTGTGTAAGATTTCAGCAAATACATTACATCTTGTAGCATATAGTATATATAACATGTTAATGAGAAAGGTAGGAAAAATAACCATATGTACTTTCATAGTAAACAAGAATATAAAAATTGAAATATAGGTATATGAATGTAAATGTTTTGTAGACTTGAAATCGGCAATTGTTTCCTGAGGTATTGCAATAGAACAGAGATATATAATAGTGCAAAAAACATGACTGAGTTCCTAAGATATAAAAATATGTACATAAAACAATGTGAAATGATTTAGCAGTTATACAAGGAAAATTCTGATGGTTGAAAAAGTTTCACTTACAAAAACTGAATCAAAATGCTATACAGATCATGCTAAATATAAATAAAATACTAGTTATTATATAAAATTGTTCAATGGACATAGGCCATGTAACAAACTCCACACTTGACTGGTTTTAAAATCACTGTAACTGTCCCCAATCTTTATGCAGTGAGGTCTTTCACAGAGGTACTTTGCAGTAATGTATTAGCAAGACCACAAATTTCAACATCATTTAGAGTAGCTAACAACTCCGGATAACTTACCGTGTCAAAAAGCTTTTGCTAGGTCAACGAAAAAGAGTTGTATATGTGTGTTGTCAAGTCAGCTGTTTCATCATGCGTCGACCTAGCCTTTCGGAATCCATATTGACTATTTGATAGTATATTGAATTTGTTTAGAAAGCACATTAATCTCCCTTTTAGAATTTTTTCATATATTTTCGCAGGACTCGAGAGTAAAGAAATTGGACTGTAATTATTAAGATCTTCCTTGTCATCGGATTTATATAAAAGTTTTATAACAGCTACTTTAAATGCCTGAGGAATTTTTTTTTGTACATAGGATGCATTTATTATATATATTAACGGTTGGGTTATATTGTCAGCTATTTTTTTTTAATATTTCAGGTGTGATCTCATCAAGGCCTGGGGATTTTTTGTTACGCAATTTACTAATCCCCCCTTTTATTTCGTTTTCATTTGTGTCTCCAAGAAACATTGAACTTCTAATTATTTTTCGTGTTTTTGGCGTGTTTTTTTGGTAATTTGTTTATTAAATTTTCCCCTATTCATTAAATTCATTTGCTATATCGACTGGTTCTGTTAAAATAGTATCTTGGCGGGTTTTGATAGTTTTTATTTCTATTTTGTTCTTATCTCTGTTTATATTAGTCATTCCATTTATATATTTCCATAATTCTTTAGGGTTATTGTTAACGGGGTCTGAATGATTTTTATAATAGTTGATTTTAGTTTGCATGATTAGTTCTTTTAATGTCTTGTCATACTGTTAATTACTGTTACTGATAATTAATGTGATTATTTGTTTTTTTTCGTATTTATTTCTATATATTTTAATTTGTATTCATAAAACCGTAATTTTGTTGACAATCTTGCAAAAAATATGGTAATAATTTTCACAATTGTTTTTGCACGTTCCCAAGCAGCCAACTACTTTTTCTCATATACTTTAATCATATTATATCTGTAATAAATCTTTTATATAAATAAGAAAAAACACATTGTGTTAGCTATAAACTGCATACATTTGCATTAATAGGTTTTACCTGAATAACCCGAAGGAACAGGTAAAAAAAGGTCATAAAAAATAAAGGAAACATTCTGTCATATGTGATACCTGCGGTCGTATAAAAAATGGATGCATTTTTGATGTGCCATCAACCCCTTTTAATAAGTCATTTAGGGTCAAATAACTATCTCAACGGAGATGGCTTCTACAGGGTGCAAAGTTTTTTTTTGGATATTTATTTAACGAAATTTTAAACGCATCGTGAGATACAGCATATTATTATAATAAAAGGAAACTAAGAAGGCGTTTATTCAGTCTAATGATAATAATTGTGTTGCACTCACGCTGCACCGGCATAGGCCAAGGCGTGCTCTTTTACAGTTCAGTTCCCTAGAGCGAGGCGCCTCGATAAAACTGATTAATATTTTACATGGAATCTATGTTAAATATAATATATTGTCTTGATGGGAAAAAAATTTAAATCGAAAATAGTCTTAAATCAAATGCGTATGGGGTTGATGGAATTAGTGCTCAGATGTTTCAGATTTGTTTACCCGAATTATATAAACATCTTACCCATTTAATTAGTTGCTGCTGAGAAGTAGGTTACTTTTCTGTAAAGTGGAAACTAAAGATTGTAAAACCATTGACAAAAATAAATGACCCAAAATCATGCTCTAACTTAAGACCAATAAGCATATACCAGCTATATTAGAAGTTCTAGAAAATGTAATTTACCCGCAAGTGACCCCGCATATTCGCCCCTATAAAATGGCTTTCGGTCAAATTGCTTCAAATTCTAATATTTTGTATATTTCGAGGTCCTGATCAAAAGTCTCCAGGGACACGGCGCTCCAAATGCCTTACTTTCAGCTGCAGAGCTTTGAGATCGTTGAAAATGACGTTTTCAGCAGTATCAATGAGACATATGTTGAAATATATATATAGGATTATTATAAGGACCATTCTTGTGTATGTGTTTGTGGGTGTATGCGTGTTGTCGCGCTTGCGTTTTTATTAACCTTCAATTATTCGTGGATTGTTGAGATTTATCTTCGTTGGTCGGTGTGCTGCATCCATACTTGTATTCAATTAAAAACAGATCTTTTATGTTTTATACTATTCAGTAATAGTGCTGAAAACATATTTTCTAAATTAAATTGCTTTTTACAATATAAAGAAAATTGTTACTCTGTAGTTAAGTGCTATTCTTTTATGTTGTAACACATGATTTAAAGCGCAATTCAATACCATTAGTACCATAATATATTAAAAATAATTTGTCCCTCTATCCAGCACTTAGATATATTTTTTTATCATATTTTGATTTTCTTTATCATCTGTCATTATTGACAGATTAATTATAGTTGACTGCCTTAGGCATTAAAATATTTTTTTTCACCGTCGACTGGCGGAAATATGGCACATCAGAATATGCGTCCTTGTTTTATTTGCAATTTTGCTTTACTTCTACGACAGTTAAGTCGGCTCGACGGCGACGCCAACATAAATAAAAGAGAAATCGCCATGGCAAGACATGTAATAGATTTGCCCTCGCTCGAGATGGATGATTTAGCGAGATTGTGAATTAATTGTAATCGATCAATAATCGAAGAGATCAGAGTTATTGATTTGGATTCTGCCTGTCTGCGTTTGAATGTACGGACACAAACGTCTAGCCATACATGCTTTATTTGTGGTGCTATTGCTGATCTGCGGAAACTGACTTTAGAAGCAAGAGTAAGAATCTTTGCCAATCGGGATATCTACATCTCCAAGGGAGTCAGATCTTGTCAGCAGCATTTAAATGATGAAGCCTGTGTAACTATTGCTTTACTACCAGATTTGAGGTTTGTAAATAGGCCTTATGTCATTAAAGCACGGAATTGTAGTCCTTTCTGCAAGGTCTCCGTCAAGCATCAACTAAAATCCCTAATTTCTCGGATGAAAGTAACTTGGATGATGCTGATTTCAACTGCTTAACATCGCTGGCAAAAGATCAGTTTCATCTACTGTTAACGTACTTTGATCCAGTCCCAGAAAATGGTAAAATGAGACATGTTTATAAAAAGATCTTCTAATATTTTTATGTAAAATACGCCAAGGAATATCAAATGAATTCATCAAATTTATATTCCGCTATTCGTCCCGGGAAGCGGTCAGCTTGGCAAATGCCAACGTATGAAAGTCGTTGATGCAGAGACTTGCCACTGAAAATGTAGGACATCAGGCTATAACTAGGGAAGACAATATTGCCAGATATGTTTTGCGAATGAATTATATAATCCCAATCCTGAAGTTCCAAAAGCGATTGCTTGCGTGGATGGTACATATTCTTATATTAACAAGAGTTCAAACTTTTGCACGTTACGACAATCTTTCTTCACGATAAAGGTCGTCACTTGGTAAAGCCAGCGCTAATAGTTGCTCCAAATGGATATATTCTTGCTGTTCACGGACCTTACTTTAATGACATCAGAAATAATGATGCTCAAATGTTGATTAATGAATTGGAAAATGATGTGAATGATATTCGACCATGGTTTCAGGAAGGAGACATTCTTATAGTCGATTGCGGTTATCGCGATGCGTTATTTTCTTATAGAATGCCGCACGTACTCCTCCGAGGACGAACTCAGTTCACTACTGAAGAAGCAAATAAGACTTGTTTGTTCACGAAAACAAGGTAGGTCATCGAATCCAGGAACGGTTATATAAAGACCGTGCTCAAGTTTTTTGATAATGTTATTGAAATGCCACGTGTCGAGAATCACAAAGATTTTTACCATATAGCGGCAGCATTATTAAACAGGTTTCATACCCCTATCCATATGACAGGTACCGATGTGCACATGAGAATGCTGGATAAATCCCGTGAACCGAACGTTGTTCAAGAGAGGGTCGATATCGACAAACTTCAGAGAAGACGAGGTCAATGGACTAGACTTGCTTTTCCCCGACTCTCCTTGGATTATTTGAGAAATCTCACATTCGGTATATATCAAATATCTTTGACACCATCGTGTGTTCAAGAAAAGTTGCAACGAGAAGGAAATGAAGAATTCCGGATTGATGAATTAATGAATGAAAGGGATTCTTGCGAATAAGAGTTTACTCTAGATTCAGGAACAGGTCCAAGTACGAGATATACATTTCATACAATGAAAATGTAGCAGAAGGTATGGATGAAAATTTCGATAATACCTTGGTTGATGGATATTATTGTACCTGCAAGACTGGAGCCTGGACTCTCGACACATGCGCTCATGTTGCGAGTGTTCTGTGGCATCTTGGGTACGCTAGATATGAGCAGAATGTTCATTATCCTTCAGTTTTTCTATTCAATACAATTATGAATGCAGCACACCGACTCCCACAGATAGATCTCAACAATCCACGAATAATTGAAGGTTAATAAACACGCTTGCGCGACAACACGCACTCAGCCACGCACACAAACACATACACACAAAATGGTCCTTATAATAGCCCTATATATAGTTTTCAACATATGTCTCATTGATACTGCTGAAAACGCCATTTTCAACGATTTCAAAGCTCTGCAGCTAAAAGTTTTATGGTTTTAACAACACATCGGTAAATTTCTTTTCATCCTATCTTACAAATCGGAAACAAATGGTGTTTCTAAATATTACTTCTAGCGTACCACAGGGTTCCGTTTTAGGGCCTCTTCTATTTTTAATATATACAACCGGATTTTAAACTACTATAACATAGTTTTACTACTCGTGCTTACACCAGCTTACTAAGTGTCGTTTACAAAAAGTAATGAATAGTTGTAGATATGTATTCAGATTAAAAAAGTTCGACCATATATCTCATAAAATAAAGGAAATAAATTGGCTTAAAGTTGAAAGCTTATATAAATATCATCTCTCTATTTTTATACATCCTTTACGGAATACCTCATCACCACCATATCTTAGAGAAAAACTTAGATTCAGGTACAATGTTCACAGTAGAAATCTCCGTTTTACACATAAGCTGTCACTACCTCGCTTTCATTCAACATTATTTACGAGATCTTTCTCCTATAATGCTCCTCATGTATATAATGATATTCCAGATACCCTTAAATCATTACCAATGAGTAGCTTCCGAAAAAAAACTAAAGAACACATAAAGGAAACTCAATAATATTTCAAATGTCACAACTTAGATCTATTTACTTTTCTTCTCTTCTTCTCTTTTTATAATCTTACGACAGATCTGGTCTATTTAAGAAATTAAACGTAATTTTTGTAATAGTGCGATTTCCTTCATTATTTTAATATTAATTGTTAGATATATATAAGTTTACAAATCGATTATCACAATATGTTTTCTCCCGCTTTTCCTCTTAATTTGTATAATGTACTTAGGTATATTAATTTGTTATTGTATATAAATTAAGTTAAATAGAGTAGCATCATGGCTAGACTTCGCCTTATGCATTAGACTCTTGTAAATTTAAATGCGGAGAAGTTCTTATTTTTTAATTTCTTGATATGACAAGTACAACTGGAGATGTTTTACAAAAAGGAGAAAAATTTTGCACAAAAAAGGTAAATCATATTAAAATTAGTTAAAAAGTGTTTTTGAGTTGCTGGAAAATCCAAAAAGAAGCGTGTGTTTCTAATAGGCAACATTTAAACACTTTTAATGATAATTTTCAGGTAAATACCAAATACTTTCTAGGCTTAATTTTCTGTACAAACTTAATCAATATTTTAGATATTGAGCGCTTCTAATTCAGCAAATAAAAGCCTAAAATAACAGTAAAAAAATTGCAGCCCGTGTAAACGGCCTTGGATAAAACGCACACACAAAATTTCGTATTTATCATGACATACTTAAATTTCAATAAGAAAAAATTAAAACAAAGCTCTCAGGCGATATAGCAAACAAGTTTTTTTAACAAATGAAATCAGTTCTGGACCATATGAACCTTCAGCGCGACGTGCTGCATCACAATCAGATCTTTCACTTGGCCGATTGTAATGCACGATTTTTTGCAACTTAATAATAAGGTATCATGAATCGTAATTGACTGCATTTTAAAAAGATCTTAAATCCACTATTCCTTTATGAAATGCCGGTATATTATTTTTATCTGATTAAAAGCTTATAACGTGGGTGTCCCAGCGTGTCATTTTTTAGTGTTTTTCTTTTGTTTCGCATAGGCCTGTTGCTAACAAGGTCTTTCAAAAGCAATCGACATTGAATTCGATGAATGCAGTTCGCAAAAGAAAGCTATTGATTTTTAAAAAATTTCCTTATTTACTTTATAATATCCAGCGGTAAGAACTGCTTACAAAACGTGTAAATCTAAATATAATAATAGATATAGAGGGTGTCCGGAAACAAAGTAGAAAAAAATTAACTGTAGATTCCTTAGCCCAAATTAATTGGGGTTCTTCATATAACATTTTTCAAAATACCCCTTCGTTTTCAAGTTATAGCCCCTTTAAAAACTATTTTCATTTTTTTACTCAAAAAATAAGATTCCAAAAAACAAAATATTCAGCATATCTATTACACCTATTGAAAAGCATTTTGTGATCTTTTTCATCCCCTTGAGTGCTTTACCAAGGGGTGGAATGGGCAACCCCTAATATATTTTTAAAATTCATTCACTTTACATTTCAGAATAAAATATTTTTTGATTGATATTATTCTAAAACTTTTCCTTCTCTGTAAAAAATGCCGTGTTACCAACTGTTTTCGTGATAAAAAATAAAATTCACGTTCATGCAATTCAATCCTTACTGATACCGATAATATTTTTAAAGTTATAGTAGGCTGCTATAATCGAATAATCTAAATATTCATTAAAAACTTCTATGCAATAACAAACGTACGTGTTTTTTAAATCAAATTGACAAATATTATATTTATTAATGGAATAATCTATTAAATGCAAATAATAATATTAAAGAAGTGAAATAATTTAAAAATTTCCAAAATTCCAAAAACAAAATATTTGACATATCTACTACAATTATTGAAAGGCATCTTGTGAGTTTTTTTCATCCCCTTGAGTGTTTCACCAAGGGGTGGAATGGGCAAGCCCTAATAAATTTTCAAGCAAATAAAAAAATCGGGTAGAAAATCAAACCACGTTTGGTGCGGAAATTTTCAAAAGTAGTTGGGTTTATATTTTATGATTTTACTTTGACACGAAAAACACATCTCGAAATAATTTTACCAGAGGTAGATCGTCTAATTCAATAATTCCGAATTCCCTATGGACGTATTGTCTAGAAAGATTTGGCATCAGGACGGAGCGTCTCCAAATAGCGTTTTAAAAGTTCGGGAACATTTAAATAATCAATTTCCTATTTGGATAGACAATGCTGGGACCATTAGATGACCACCAAATAATCCTGATTTGATGCCATTAGATAGCTTTTTATGGGGAGAAGACAATTTTAATCATAACCACAATCTTCAGGCCATTAAAGCAAAAATTCAAGAATAAATTAACAAAAAATAATGGTTGCCACTTTGAACAATTTATTTAATTGATTGAAATCTATTGATGAGAAATGTCCCATACTTTGCATCTTTGTCGACCTGACAAAAGCCTTCGACACAGTTAGTCACAGCCAGTTGTTACAGATATTGGAAAGCGTCGGTTTCAGAGGAGCTGCATATGATTTAATGAATAGCTACCTACATGATAGGAAGCAATGTACTAAAATAAATAATGTATTTAGCCCAACCGAAACAGTAAAGTATGGAGTTCCTCAAGGCGGTCCTTGGGCCGATACTTTTCTATATATAATTAAACGACTTATATAAGTTGCCTGTAAAGGGAGATATAGTGAGTTTTACTGACGATACTGCTGTAATATATAGGGCCCCTGACTGGGTAACTTTAAAAGAAACTGCAGAAAATGATTTTAAGCAAATAATGGAATGGTTTGATAGCCGGTTACTAACAATCAATTTCAACAAAACTCATTATATACCTTTCACCTCATATTCAATTAATTTATCCGATTTTGATACCTTAACACTCCCAATTAATAATATGGATATACATATATCTTTAGTGCATAGTGTTAAATACCTAGGAGTAATAATTGACTGCCACCTAAAATGGGACATGCATATAAATTATATAGTAAAAAAAATTAAGATGTGCTACATATAGGTTTAAATATTTATCACAAATACTTACAATCAAGCAAATGCGAATATTGTACTATGCACTAATTGAAAGCCATCTAACCTATGGAATAGTCGCATAGGGGGCGGCAGTCAGCAGCTACATGAAGAACCTGGAAATAATCCAAAAATGTATTTTAAAAATAATACATCATAAAGCTTATATTTACCCAACTAATGACCTTTACATAGAAACTAACATATTTGATCCTCGACAACTATTTTTCTTAGAAGTCATAATCAGACAACAAAAATATAGACGCGATTTAATCGATATCGAGCCTATCTATAATACAAGATATAGGCAGTACGCTTCATACATACCAAAACCAGAAGAAAAGTACCTTATTAAGAAGTTATATTTACCTAGGACCTAAATTATACAGTTGTATCCCTTCTGATATGAAAAAAATAAATTCGCCTAAATTATTTAAATATAAATTAAAGAAATGGATGCGTCAAACTCCCAGGCTACAAATCCATCAACTCATAGACCTTAAAAAGATGTACATAATTCCTTAAAATAAATAATAAAAAAATATAATAAATAAATAAATAAAAATTAAAATTAAAGTATACTCATATCACCTATCCATAAGACAGACAAACTCCCCGCAATACTTTCAATTTATCTTGCATTTATCTTAACTCAATATAACTGTATATATGTGTGTATGTATGTGTGTATATATATGTGTGTATATGTATGTGCATATATGTGTATGTGTATGTATGTATATATGCGTATATATATTTTTATGTGTACATTTTTTATTTAGTTCGCTTTGCTGAATTGTTGAAAAGTTCTCCCACTCACAAGGTTTTCCTTTTGTGGGATCCACTGCTCACTTATTCACTTTCTATCATAATATTGTATATCATGATATCATAGTGTTCTGTATTCAATTAATTATACGTTAATGTTTTGTAATTAACCATGCAGTGGTGTTTTTTGTAATTAATTGTTTAGTAGTGAATAAATTATTATTATTATTATTATTATTACTATTATATTATTACTTATGTAGTATTATTTTATTATAAAGAGTTTTCTCTTGCTTTATTAAATGTTAATATATAATTTACATGTTAGTAGCATTTTTCAAAGCAGTCGCAGTGGGAGAAAAAACTTTTATACGAAACTTTTTCTATTTCCAATAATAACAGAAGTAAAGAGGAGGTCAATATATAGTGGATAATTCTGTACAATGGCTTTATCAATAATAGTATAGCCGCTTTAAATAAAATTGCACCCAAAACAAAAATGTGAATAAATAATATCCTTTGGATAAATAATGAAATACGGTTTGCGCAGACAGAAAGAGCCAAAACCCAATAAAAATGTTTCGTCTCCAAATCACCGACTGATTGGAATCATTATAAAATAAAGAGAAATAAGTGAGACAGTAAAAATATGTGAAAAACTTTGAAACAATTAGCAACCTATACAAAAGGGGACAGAACGAACATGGAAAAAGTAGTAGTGATGAGAGGTAAGTGAACCCTCTCATGTTGTCGAATGTTACTATACACCGGACATCATAGACGCCTCCATGGCGTATAGCGACTTGCGATTCTGCAAGTACCGAGAGCGGTGACGTTTTTAGCCCGTGGTGGACTTAACCTGCTGTTATTATATATGATTTGCAGGACACAACTACTCAGCGAACAAATACCCCGACCTGCATTGAATTATACCTTACAAATCATGAAAGATTGGTAGCCTTAGTCTGTATATGACTAGCAGGTTGGCCACTGTCATTTGTCTGTTCCGTGACCTATGGCATACTGATGAGAACTAATAAGATCGAAACTGGTCTATGTCTGGCCAGGAAATTTGCAAATGACATTGGCTACCAATCTTTCATGATTTGTAAGGTAGGTAGGTAAGGACAGCATTGAAAATGGTGGAAAGGATAATATGAATGATATTACTCAGATACAAAATGATAGAGATTCCCCGGAAATTAAAGCAATTTTCTTGAACAAACTTCGTAAACTTATCATGGGTTTTAAAAATAAGTCTACTTTTGACGAAGATATAACAATAGAACTACTGAAGGACATTTTTGATGTAGTGGGATATCCTTTGCTGTACCTAATTAATATATGTCTAACTATGGGCGTAATTCCCGCGGAACCGAAAATAAGTGTGATAACTCCAATACCTA
Organism: Leptura quadrifasciata; assembly: GCA_963675555.1. NCBI lineage: Eukaryota > Metazoa > Arthropoda > Insecta > Coleoptera > Cerambycidae > Leptura > Leptura quadrifasciata. The sequence goes on along the minus strand of OY776680.1, from coordinate 22,301,864 downwards.
AAGTTGGACCTCCGTCTCGAAAAATTTTACAAGTACTGAACTGTTTCATTTCAAATTTAGATTTAATTCTATATTTATATCTCTTGAATTAGATTTACTACTTTTAACTTCACTTTTAGATAGATATTTTCCCCCAAAATCTAAAATTTAAAATACAAAATTAAAATAGTATTATTGTCCATTAAAACTTTGATGCTATGGTATTAATATGTAATTTGTTGCTATTAGATTTATCTTTTTGATAAATAAATAAACATTCTTTTCCTATTTATGAGAATTTTTAAATTCTGAAAGAAACATTCTCGTCACGACTAAGTTTCGTTTTAATTTTGTTTATTCTATTCGATTTATTTCATTTAACTCTAGCTAATATACTGGAAAATACCTGTAATGTATTCTATATAGATGTAGCAAATAGTATATATTTAATATTTTTCAATTAAAACCATTTCTCAAAGGTTTTAATTGAACAGTCCTTGGAGACTTTAATGATAAGTAAGAAAACAAACTCCTTTTTCTATTGAACAAAAAAAGAATTTAGTCTCATATGAAGCAGACCACTACTGCAAGCCTTACATCATTTCTACAAGTTCTTCAAAGCCAGCCTTGCGCGGCCCGGCGTTCATACAACTCGCAGAAGGCTCCTCGTTTGGATTGGCATCAGCTGCAAAATTTTAAAAAGTGTTTGTGCCCCAGTTTTTAAAGTGTATTTTTAGTTGTGTTAAGTCTTTTTGTAATTAGACATGTAAGAATTTTATTATCTTTTTTATCTGCTTTTGCAGAAGGTGTTTAGGTTGAGTTTTATCAATTTTTGTTTAAACGAACCAGGCCTATTCCACCCGATCCTGCAATCCACTACCGCGATTAATGCGGTGGTTGCACGGTCGGTCCCGGGATGAGTTCTGGGGAGATACTGTTGTACTTTTAATTTATAATAACGCCTTGTTGATTTTGATTTTGACATAGATTCAACAACATATTATTCGGTACATATGCTGATGGTAGCAGAAAATAATCTATGTTACATTTGTACAAGATTATGTAATAAATTAAACGAAAAAATCTCCTTTCTATATGCATATGATCCTGTCATCTACGGATGTCGATGTATACGGTATCTCAGGTAGGATCACTTACTTTTTAACAAGTAAAAAATTAATTTTCTAACAAATATGCGTTTCCCATCCCTTCAATAGGTACATATATTGCTATATTATTGCTGTAAATATTAAAGAAATATATTACAAAAGTTATAAAACTGAGTTGCATATGAAATTTTGTTATTAAAAAGAAATTCCAATTGACACACTGTGCATCGAAGGGGCTTTCTTTCTTATCTATACAAAAAGGGACAAATTAAAACAAACGTTATTAAAATATCCAAATAATTAGAAATAAAAATTAAATCACAAAGCACAGAGATATGATAAACAAATTAATCAGGAAAAAAAATGGCTATTATAAAGTTCAATTCAAAGAAGCTAGTGACAATGTAAAAAAGTCTTGGAGCCCATAATAACAGAATCAACAAGTGAAAACATAAAATAAAATAGAACAATAATAAACCAAATTTAAACAGAAACTGAAGTATTAGCATAACACAAGGAGATTGCTTGCGAATTTAATACCTATTTTTCTGAAGCTGGACACAAAACAGCTCAAGATATAATGATAAAAAATAATCAGAATTAAATTTTGACACAAGGTGAAAAAGTTATAATAAGAAACTCAATATTTTTGTAACCAGTATCAGAAAATGAAATCATAAATAGTACAAATAATCTAAAAACAATAGTACACGGGTCTTGATGATATTCAGGTAAAATCAAAGAATCTCTGATTTATATATTAATACCATTGGAATACATGATATTCCAACAAGGTGACAAGTTATTTATATCAAAAGCTAACTAATAATCAAAAGCCATTGGCAAAATTTTTAGATCTAGCAAAAGCTTTTGACACGTTTTTTCATCAAAAGTTACTAAAAAAGTTACGATACATATGATTTCAGAGCCATGTGAGGTGATTTACACCGAACCTATTCAACTAATGCTCTGGAAGTGCTCTGGAAAATTATGTTCCGCTTAGGTATCCCTAGAAAATTTGTGGAAGTATGTCGCAGTCTACATACAAACAACGACGCCCAGGTTATGTATAATAATGAGGCAACAGAACCTTTCCAAACCCTCACTGGAGTTAGGCAGGGATGTGTCCTGGCACCCCTACTCTTTAATTTGTTTACCACTGCTCTAACAATTATTGTTGACAACAAACTGACAGTCAGAGGAATAGGTCTCAGATACCGTTTTGATGGCGGTCTCTTTAACATAGGGCGCTTTAGAGCTTTCACGAAGACACGCACACGATTCATTTGTGATCTCCAGTATGCGGATGACTGTGCACTTTTAGCCTCTACGCCGGAAGAGCTTCAAGAACTTTTAGATGTGTATGCCCAGAGCTATGATTCCTTGGGATTTAAAATCAACATTGGAAAGACTAAGATTATGTCAACTCCTCATCAAGTGAACCAAATAGACATTACACTTAACGGAAATTCTCTTGAAGTGGTGGATCAGTTCAATTACTTAGGCAACGTTGTTAATGACAAAGCAAACATGGACAGCGAGATTCGCAATAGAATTAACGCTGCATCTAGAGCACTCTGGGGACTTAGAGAGAGAGTATTTGACAACCACGACCTTGCTTTGTCAACGAAAATGGCTGTCTACAGAGCAGTTGTCATTCCAACACTGCTATATGGATGTGAAAGCTGGGTCACCGTCGTCATGTGAAAGAATTAGAACGTTTTCAGCAAAGACACCTCAGAAGTATGATGAAAATCCGTTGGTTCCATCACATATCAAACGTGGAAGTACTCAGGAGAGCAAACAGCCTTCCAATTGAGGTGCAGGTCACGTTCATCGTATGCATGATAACCGCCTTCCTAAATGTACACTTTATGGTGAATTGCTAAGCGGTAGAAGAAGGCGTGGCGGTCAACGAAAGAGGTTCAAAGACGCTCTCCATGAAAATCTAAAATCCTGCGGTATTGCAGACGAGCAATGGGAACAACTTGCAGCGGACAGGACCGAATGGCGAGGGGTTGTGGCCAGTTATCAAGGAAATGTTGCTGCAAGGAGGCCGAATCCAAGACCTAACCAGGTCTATGTTTGTCCTGACTGCGGTCGACATATGCTCTCCCGAATTGGCCTCTATAGCCATAGTCGTGTGCACCGTAGATGAATGGGAATTACAATAGACTACACCTTTTACTTGTTTTTTATTGTACACAATTTATCGACTGTAACATTTTTATACTCGGATTCGAGTAACTGCTAATAATAATAATTCAACTAGTCCAAAACATATTGCCAGCATAGAAAAAAAGTGAAGAAAACTACTGTTACCTACTTTCCTTTATTGTTTGTTTTTGGGAAATAATTGAGGCAACATATGCGGACGGTTAGTTGGCTTAAGTCGGAGCAAAGTATCGTGGATTCTGAGAAGTTGCGAGAGAAGTGAAACTTACCCTATTTGAATGTGTGACATAAAAGACAAATTTTTGTTGTTATTTGGGAAAAGGAGGCAATGAAAAATTGATGTTGTTTGGGCACCGTCAGTTGTGAATGATTAGTTAATTTGTCTCTATTTTCTAAAGCCAGCCTCCTATATACGGGACCGAAATTAATGGTAAGGAATATAAATAGCGAATAAGGTGAATGATAAAATATATTGCATACGTAAATAAATTTTATGATATGTAATTATATATGAAATAGTAAAATTTGATTTCAACAGTTACTAAAATTGTGTCGGAGAAAAAGAATAATTTAATACAAAAAAATAATAGTGAATATGATTCCAATCTTCTAGATTTCTACATATAGTTGAAGGTGGGTAGCTTTGGTACTGCATTTCAGGCTCCAATTGTCTCTTATAGCATCCAATCTAGACATCTTTGGCAATTTATTCTTCCAAGACGGCGTTTGATTCAAAGGAAGCTTATGTGTAAAGATTGTAGAATAGTTCCTAATCTATTTGATTTTGTAACTAATACAAAACCGGAGACTTAAACGCCTTAACAAAGACCAATAAATATTATCAAAGCATGCGGCTTGGATTTGATTTTAATTTTGATTTTAAATTGATTAAAATCGTCTTTAGAATGTAATAATAATCGCAAACATAAATGCAAAATCTGAATTAAAACGCTATACAAATCGTGCTAAATGTAAGTAAAACACCAGTTATTATATAAAAATTGCTAAATGGACATGGGCCATGTAACGCACTAGTTACAAATGGAATACCTCAAGGAACAGTTATAGGACCAATTTTTTTCAAATTTAGATAAATGACGTGCTTAATTTAGATATTTCAGGGGAAATCATCTCTAATGCCGATGACGCAGTCTTATTACTTTCCGATATTAGCTGGAAGAAAATTTAAAAGCGGAAAGGGACTTCACAACGTAAAAATTTGGGTAACAAAAAATTTATTAACTCTTAATAGAACAAAAACAAATTTCTTACATTTTCTTTAAATTCGGCAGCAAAATCCTATATTAATAAATTAAAATTTCATAATGATTTGGGGAGGGGCATATGACAGTACTCTCTCTAAATAACCTTAAAATAATTCAAAGATATATTCTAAAAACTATTTTAAACACACCTAGAACACAATCATTATTATCGTATTAAAGGATTGTATATTGACTTTTTATATATTATAGATACTCTTATATACAAAAGAAATCCTAAGACAAAGAATAAATCAGATTATAACTACTTAACTCGCTCGATGGCAAATAAAGCAAGTACAAGACCAAAACCAACAAATACATTCTTCTTAAAGTATATAGATGATTATACGGAAATTAAATTGCATAACCTGTATCAATAAAAAACATAAAATATTTTTTTAAATATAAGAGAAGTAAAATATATATAATGAAAATATAGATAAATTGAAACAAATTTTGAGAAAATAATATTATTGATTACCCTCTGTACTCGATTTATTCCACTAGTATAGATAGAACAAATAACAATGTTCATACCCAAGTAGAACACTAATATTGAACCAATATTGGTTTAATATTACAACAACGTTGGCTCAATGTAAAAAACGCAACATTGAACCAATAAAAAAATGTGAACATTTTTGCATATGGACTCAATTGGTTAAGCTATATTCAACAAATGTTTAAAAATCATATCATATAATATTTCATTCCAATATAAATTATTATTTGAAATCATATATCGGCCCAATATTTAATGAAAATTTAGCCTAATGCCCAAAGATGGTAAAGCTATTTCTTGTAATTTTCATAAAGTACAATTTTTGAATAATTATTATTATTTTATGAACCTCACTAACAAGATCTAGAAGCGATTGTAGTAAAACCTCCAGCTGAAATATTTAACCTATGGAAGGTAGGTACAACTACATCGTCTGTGAAATTACTAAAGGCATCTTGGGCCTTTGTTAGTACAGATTAGGTGAGCATCACCACAGTGAATTTCTCTTTGTCATTATTGAATCACATTGCCTGGAGACCCTAAGTCAGAAATTGTACGCTTGTACAAGCATATTGCAAGGAGCGCCATCTATGCAACTATTGCAATCAGCCTAGGCGCAGCATGATTATCCAATATAGATATAAATCGGTTAAATAATATTATTTAAAAGGGTGTTTAACAATATAATCTCAATATGAATATCTCGATATTTTAAAATTAATATTTGTCGTTATCAGTCGATGTTTGTTGTGCAATATTACTAAAAAGTTCAATAACAACGTAATAACATATACACTTTCTAATATTGGAAAATCAATATTTATTGGTATTAGAAAATATTCCCTAAACAATATAATTTTACACTTAGTTGACAAATATGAGTTAAATATGAGTTTTCAAATATTTTAGAATCAATATTTATTTTTATCAATCGATATTTTTTGTACAATATTATCAAAAAATGTAATAACAATATAACACGAATATAGACTTTTCTATGTTGTAAAATTAATATTAAAAGATATTTATCTGCGTACATCTGGATTGGAATGTGTTAAAACAATATACTACCAACATAGGCACGCCGATATTAATATTAGTTCAATATTTTTGTTACTATTTCAATGTATCTATATTGATCCAATATTGAACCACAATCCAGCCAATATTATGTTCTACCTGGGTATGTTTTTTATGAATAAATTAACAAACAATTAAAAGAACTGACACAATATTTGAACTAATAATATATACTATTATTTTAATTACTTTCAAATAAAAAAAATATTATTATAATAGCGAACTACATTAAAATGAAAATTCGTCGCTTGCTCGTGGTAGATTTGTTGCATGTTCGCCTCGTGCTCGATTTGCCATTATGCGCACTTTAAATACGTTTGAACTCATGGGTCGATTTTGGGCCTTATCACCACCTCTTATTTTTCGATTTCAGCTAATAAACATCATGTATATAACGTGTCACGGAAGGCGCGAAAGTTTTTGGAAAAAGTAAATGTTATATAAATTAGAAACAGAAATTTAAACAATATATAACAATATATACAATATAGCAAATTCACTAACACCTACATCCCCCATCGATTCACCTTTTTGCTGTGTTAAAATTTGGTTCTCCTTGTCATGTAAAACAGAGCAAAAATACTACGTAACAGTAAAACTCTATTAATAATTATTCTCTTCTTTTTACAAAATTTATCTTTGATTAAGTTTTTAACTAACTGTTATTATTTTTTATCCTATAAAATATTCAGTTTAAAACAGTTAAGTATAATCGCTCTCGTTAAGAGATGTGATCGCTATAATTAAATGTCATAAAATATTATGGCTGTTATAACTTATTACGTACACTATTATTAAAAAGTACAGGGCCTCGAAAAATTATAATAAAATGTACATAATTTGATATTTGCTTCTTGGAATGATTCTAAAGAAGGTAATATATTTTTTGGTAAAAAAAATATTGTTTTATGAATGTTTACTGGTTCCTTTAAACAGGAATACTATGGCATACAAAAAATTCAAAAACCATTTCAGGGAACACCAAGAAATCAAGTGAAATAATTAATTCATTAAATTATTACCGTAATGATGGGGCGGTAAGCATTTTTCATGTAAATGTTCAATGTTTGTCCGCCAAATTAGATTTCTTATCCTTATATCTAGATAAACATAATCATGACATTATATGTCAGTCAGAGCATTGGCTTAACAAAAATAATATTGCCACCGTAAATTTACCAGGTTACAAATTGGCTACATTTTTCTGTAGACAACAAACGATTCATGGGGGTGTTGCAATATTTACAAACAATAAAATTAATCTTAAATCTGTTAACCTTGATCATTTCTCCGAGGAAATACACGGAGAATTTTGTGCTATTGAACTCACTAAAAGTAGAACTATCATCATCACCTTATATAGATCGACTAATTGCAACATAGACATTTTATTTGATTTATTGGAGAACTTGCTAATACATTGCTCCAACAAATTCAAGAGTATAATTTTGATCGGTGATTATAATATAAATTTTCGTCAAACTTCATTTAAGTGAAATTGTATGCTTGATTACGTCTTTTGGCATAGAAATAACAATATCTGAATATACGAGAGTTACACCTCAGTCCGCTACTTGTCTAGATAACATCTTAACCAATATAGGGGAAACTGGGTATGAAATAGCTGTAGTTGACGCTCTAATTGCCGAGCATCGAGCTCAAATAATGTTTCTCAATAATGACATTAAACCCACTAGTAAACTATTGAAACGTAAAATAACAGAAAAGGGCATCACGCAATTAAGAAATTCACTAACTGAAATTGATTGGTCTTTCTTCGAATGTCCATCGATGCCGATTTTCTAACTCAAACTTATGCGGTTCTTACAAATAAAGACTTTCCGGTGAGAGCTTGCAGTGCGAACAACAGTAAATCTCCGGTTGAGTGGTTTAACGATGATTTAAGAGAGATGAGGGACAACCTGTCTGGTCTTAAAGCTGTCTATGACTCATCAAAAGACCCACAGTTTCTTACTTCCTATAACAAGCCAAAAAAAGAATACAAACTCAAAATTGCTTCAGCAAAGAAAAATAAATATGATGAATTTATTGCGCAATCGAATAACAAAGTTCGTGACAGCTGGCGTGTGGTTAACTTTGAAAGAAATAAATCGAAATCCAATATAGCAGACCATGGCATTGAAGTTACCGATTTTTTTTACTACTATTGTTGAACAAATAATTAATACCCTACCCAAAAACATATTTCAAAATAGTGCAGCTAACTACTTAAACGGTGCGACCAGTCTGAGATCTACCTTATTTATGGAACCGATCACAGAATACGAAATCATTGAAGCTGTAGGAAAATTTAAAAGTTCATGCTTCTCGGACGTATACGATATGAATAGCAAATCTATAAAAGATACTTTGGATATCATCATTCATCCTCTAACAGTTTTATTCAACGCCTGTATATGCGAAGGAAATTACCCTAATGCCCTTAAAATTACAAAAGTGATACCGGTCTTCAAAAAGGGCGATAGTTCGGTAATAGAAAATTACCACCCCATATCCATCGTCCGAATTTTCTCCAACATTTTTGAAATAATTCTGAAATCGCGGCTGATGCTTTCTTTTCAAAATAATAATATCTTAAATTGTTACCAGTTTGGATTCAGAAGCAAGTGTAATACAACTCAAGCTGTATTCAAAGCAGTAAGTGACATAGTTAGTGGTCTTGAGGATGGCAAGAGTGTATCAATCACTCATTTTATTAAATAAGCTTTGCTATTATGGAATTAGGGGTTTATCTCAAACATTATTTAAATCATATTTGACAAATAGGAAGCAAACGGTATGTATACGCAATAAATCTTCCGAGTATAAGTCGGTTATACATGGAGTACCTTAAGGTTCGATACTGGGGCCTATATTGTTTATTATATATGTCAACGACTTGTTCCATAATATGTCTCCCAACGCCTGTATTGCGTTTGCCGATGATACAACGTTAATAAATCCAAGATCACACATAAACGATCTGATGTTGATGTGTGCAGACGCAGTTTTTCAAGCAAATCAATGGTTTACAACTAATAATCTGAAACTCAATGAAGAAAAAACTCAAAATCTAATATTCTCCACCAATCAAAATATCGCCAAAGGGAATAGAGCGAAACTCCTCGGCGTCACCATCGACGACAGACTTAATTGGCCCTCTCACGTCGAACAGTTAAGTCATAAATTATCATGATCTTTATTTATCTTACGGAATCCAACGAAATCGTTATCAATGGGAACTCTGAGGATGAGTTATTTTTCATTATTCCATTCTCATATAAACTATAGCACACTGATATGGGGTACTTCTTGTTACGCAGACAAAATTTTTAGGCTACAAAAAAGAGCTGTCAGGACAATTGCTGGTGTTGGCTATAGGGACCACTGCAAACCTATTTTTAAAAATCTTAATATAACGCATTTGCCGTCATTATACATATATGTCATGTTATTAGAAATTTATAAAAATAAAAGTCAGTTTATGACAAATGCTGAAGTTCATAATTATCACACTAGAAATGGAAATGATCTCCGAACACCACGCTTTCGACTTGCTAAGGCAGCAAAAAATTCTTTAGATATTAAATTGTTCAATTATCTACCGAATAATGTGAAACTCTTAGATAATTCTGTGAAATTTAAATCCACAGTAAAAAAGGATTTGCTTACAACATGCTTTTATTCATTTGAGGAATACATGCACACCCCCTTTCAGTTCTAATCTTCTATATAGGGAAAGTAACCAAATTCATATTGATTCAAGAATGCAAGTATGTGTACTGATGTAAATGCGTATATACCTGTATGTATGTGTATGTATATGTGTGTATGCGTGTATATATATATATATATATATGTGTGTGTGTGTGTGTGTGTGTGTGTGATGGTGTATACAGGTGTGTATATATCTGTATATGACTTATTGTCTTCTCAGAACGGCTTGCCGCCATCATCATCTCGTAGTTTAATATTGTAAAACCTAATTGTTAACTTGCACGTATTGTTCTACTTTATATTTAATTTTTATTTTTACTATAATTTAATTTACCAAACGCATTGTAATACTGGCTTAAGGACCTCGGTCGATGACCTTTCGATTATAGATGTATTTATATACTTATATAATCAATAAAATCTATCTATCTATCTATTTTATATTGGATTGACTTAAAGTCGTCGATTGTAATTAGACCTTAAAATTGCACTCTTCACTCTGCACCAATTTGGCAACCGGTGCCTTTAGGTGTTTTCGACCCCTCTGAATCCGAAAATGCCTAGTAGATAAGCTAGGACAGTTCTGACAATCAGAGCGGGTGGGTCCGAGGCAACGAGAATGTTTGTTCTAACCCGTGCGGCGCAAGTCATTTCAGGCCGTCGGCTCAGCGGTGAGTCCAGGACCTGCCTGCAAATGTAAACTTGTATTAGTGAAAAGTCGGGGGTGATGTCATAAAGTTCTGAAACACGTGACAGCAAAAGTGATCGGAAAGTTTGGGCTCCGGGCTTCGGTCTTGCTTGACGATCTGAAGTAGTGTTACTGCTCTGGATAGACGCTGATATTTGCAATCTGTACAAGTGCGTATAGCTACGTGTTACTGTAAACTGCAGCACTGTATTGACAGTTTACAAGTGAACTCTACTGTGTTAGGTTAATGTAGAAAATGTTTTTGTGTGTGACAAGTGTTTTAATTCTGCCCCAGACAACATTACCGGTATCAACTTACACTTTCACTCAGTTATGCCATTTTCGGTCAGTAAATTGTATTTTGACATCTCATTCTTGTCGTTTTCTGTATGTCTATTGTACAAATTAACAAATGAGATACCGTCATCGATTTAAGCGCTGAGACCTCGATCGGTGAAGTTAAGCAGCACTGGTAGAGTCCGTCACTTGGATGGGTGAGCGGCATCTCTGTTATAGGGTATTTCCCCTATAAGCCAAAAAACAAAAAAAAATATAAGATTAACAAAAAAATCATATCGATTCAAGCATCATGATGGCAAACCATGTAAAAAAAGTCAACCAGACCCAGTTTACACCGAAAAAACCACATCCAAGGTCACAAAAATCAGAAAAATTCACAAATACTCGATAATTCTAAAGTAACGTAAATTCACCGATACCACACTTCCAACATTCATTCTAGTCATTTTAAAAAAGAAACTTTACAAGAAAACACTCCTTAAAAATACAGCCCCCTCACAGTCATCAAATAGATCACAATCACTATCCGTACCTATAACCACAATATTCTATATAGTTTCGTTAACTTTTTATAAACCATTTACGTTTCAAAATTCATTACTTTTTGACAACCCCTCGTATATGTTAACTTACCTTAAAACTTAACATTCTATTTCATTTCATTAATTTCTTGCAACCGTTCCATATTTCAAATCTTATTACTTTTTGACAACCCCTCGTATACACCAAACTACGTTCCGTACCTCGAGTATTAACATTCAATTTAGTTTCATCAATTTCTAGCAATTCAATTACTATTTCATATTTCACTACTTTTCAACCATCCCTCGTATACATAAAAAATTACTTACCCTATTTTAAACCACAACGTTTTGAGTCGGTTCATAAGTTAATTTCTATCCGTTTCCTAAATTCAAGTTTCAGTAAATTTTAATCGCCCCTCGTAAAACTACATACAATATCTCGATTACCATTTCAACCGATATTTCCGCTCAAACTCGATTCGTGCCTGTTAGGAACATTCAAATGTTCAGTAGTCCATTTAACGAGGTCGAAGATTTTTGTACATTTTCTGATATATTGCTTATATTATTGGACATTTCAATAATAAAATCAGTTTTTTGTTTTCACGGGCCATATCTACTGAAAAAAAATCTGGCTATACCGGGTGTTAACGAGTGGACTTGCCTGCCGCCATATTTTCATTTTTCGACGTACCGAGAAGAAATTTGTGACCAAACCCAAATTTTCTGAACCCAGCTTTTGATTTTTATATGGAACACCCTATATATTTTTGCATTTTTAGAATTTAGAGGTCATTCTGCATATGACTACTAAATTCATGACAACAAATTTTAATTATTAATCTAATGTTGATAAATAGTTGAAGAAAAATACATATTGAATTTTTTTGTTGTTTATTTGTCTTACAGACATATCCAAAGTTGACAAAATCACTTATTTCGAAATTACTCATTTCCAAATGAAAGTATCACTGTCATACTATAGTAAAATGTAATTTTTCAGTCTAGCAATGTATCATAACACAATTATTCATCCACGCTTTCCTTTGCAATTGCTGTTATATTCAAATTATGAAAATTACCGAGTATGCCCTTTCAAACTAAATTGAAACAAATGAGTAATAAGTAGGGTTTCATTCACGTTTTCCTTTGCGATTACTGTTAGATTCAAAAACTATAGATGTATCAAGTATGCGTCGAAAAATAAATGTATGGCGCCCGGGAAGTGATCTTGTTGACACCCGGTAGACCCTTTCACATAGTTTACTAACATTGAATCAAGTTATCAGCTATGGTAGAACCAAATAAGAATTAATTAATACTCCACAGTGTAAGTTAATTTACAAATATAATATGTTTGCCCACCTACATTTAACAATTAACTTTATTTGGTTCCGTTTATTCCTGACAATGGGGAAAAGAATTCTTAAGAGAATTTAATAGGAGCCGCATTGTTAGAATTTACAAGGATATATTTTATTTCTAAGAAACATCACGCCAATTACATCGATCATTTTCAGGAGTCAACAGTTGTTGGAATCAATATCGCAATGAAGGTGCAGGAACAAGACGACTGGATTTGGGGGCTATCAAAAAGAGAAACAGGGCCGTTTTAGAGAATTACTAACCTCATTAATATTTATTTATTTATTCACACCATCCAACAATTAAAATAATCATTTTCAGGATAGGGGCAAACCCACAGCTTTAGAAGAAAAGATAAACCTCTTACTACTAAGTGCAGAATATAAAAACCGCTGCCCAAGGACTCACTACTTCCATATCCAGATTTTGTACCCAAGTTTTCTACACATTAATTCCCAATGTATTATTTTCCTCCCTTTAATAATAGGGGGGTGGCAATGGGGGTGGTAGAGGGAGTAGGTTAGGGTAGGTTAGGTTGAAATATGAGTGGGTCTATATCAGACCCTCCACCGTGACCAATCGGTCTATTGTGGCTCACTCCTAATTTATATTTCACCCAATAGGTTCAGCCTTTTAATAAAGCTGATAACCTTGTTGAGTGAGAGATTGTCCAAGTTCTCATGCAAAAGCTGACCTTTGCCAAATAATGAGAACCGGGTTCTTTCTGCAGCGGGACAAGTGCACAGGACATGCCTTGCCGTTTCATCTTCCTCTAGACACAGACGGCATTCGGTGTTTTCCACCAGTTCAAGTTTGTGTAGGTGATGCTTAATTTGCAATGTCCGGTGTATAGGCCGATTAGAGTGCTTAGATGTAACCTATTCAACTGTAGCATTTTTTAGCTCTTGATTTCAAAGGGTAATGTGTAATGAGTTCCTTCGAATGAGCTAATCCTGGTAGTTCCTGCCAGTGGTAGAGAGTCTTGCTTTCGGTCCAGTCTTGGATATTTGTTTTGGCAATGCTTGAAGATATGCCAAGATCTGGTTCTGGTCCTATAAATTTTGATGCCGCACTCTCTCTAGCTAGGCAATCAGCAATTTCATTCAGGCACCCAGAACAGAGTCAGTTTGTTGTTTCTACCCAATTGGATTAGAGCTTTTTGGCAGTTCCACACTGTTTTAGAATTACAGCGATAGGACCCAACAGCTTTAAGGGCTGCTTGACTGATCTTTATTGATCTGTGTCTAGGGTGCGTTGATTCCAGCCTCCGTACACACAGTTCAATGGCATATATTTCAGCCTGAAAAATTGTCACGGTGCAACCCAGGCTCGAGGTTATTCTTACCTTTGGACAGCGACTATAAACTCCAGCCCCTGTTCCTTCAGGAGTTTTGGAACCATCTGTATACCAACAGCTGTTTGCCTTCTGTAGGTCGGTTTTATTCCGATCCCACTTATCTCTTTCAGGAAATAGGACGTTAAGAGGCAGTTCACGGTTGGTTCTGGTAGGCATCACATCAGAAGGCTGCTGTGACTTTTTAGGTCATCACTCAATCCATTGCGTTCCATGATGGTAGCCTGCGGCATATTGATTGCCGATTGTTGGAGTCTATATGTTGCCCACCTAGCTTCTGTCTCCAATTAAATATGGAGATGTGGTAAGTCTAGGAGGATTTCCAAAGCAGCTGACGGTGTGGTGCTTATATCACCAGTTATTGCTAGGTATGCTTGTCTCTGTAGATGTCAGGCTAATGGGTCTTGGCGACTTAGGGTCCGGTTCTGTCCGACCCATTTTTGATATATATACCACTTTAACCGTCGTAACTGGATGGTATATGATCTGTAGCAAATAAAAATAGATAATATTTAGCACTACATACAGCTCACAGAAAGTAGCTTCGTGGGCGAAATGATGCGCAAAGAAAAAAGAGACATATCTGTTAGAAAAGTATGAACAGTAAAAGTAAAAGTAAAAACAACGCTTATCTTCCTACTTTATATCTGAGACATTTAAACAATAATGAGAAATTAATTAATTGTTATTGAATCCGCGATTCGATCTTTTATTGTTGACAAATCCTAATAAACTTTTCCAAATCATAAATATGTTACATAGGTATACTTTCACAGAATTTATTTAGTCAACATAACAATTATTATTTCTCTAAATATTAGCTTCTTCAGATGTGAAGTACACGAATAAATTACACAAAATAGAACTACACATAAATACCTGAAAAAATCCATATAAAATGAACTGAAGAAATCGTCACAAAGTTTTTGTACTTGATTAATATTGAACGTAACGTTCCTTTCTGCTACATATTGCCTTAGCGAAGCTCACACTAATTCTATAGGAGTTAAATCCGGATAATAAGGCGGCAGTCTTAAAACGTCCTGACCATGAGTCTTGGACATTACGTCTAGTTTGTATTTTTATAGCGTAATTTATTAATTTTAATAAGATTATAAAGTTCGGTTTTCAACATGGTATCATGAAATGGAACATGATTTTTTCATAGTCTAATCTGTGTAACGTTCTTCCTGCTTGAAGATGTAGGGCATTTATCTATTTCCATCTCGATATTTCTTGATATTCCGTAAATAATCGTGGCGTAGTTGACGTATCCTCCATTAAAATTTTACCGTTGGCTTTAGTTTTGCGCCATCTAAAACCAGTGGTGTGCACCTCCTGTCTCAATGAATCTAAACAGCCATTGTATCCAGTATATTCTGAAAATTGTTGGTGATTTTTTTCTATTCAAGGGGTTTTCTTTTCTATTATATGATAGTCTATAATAATCCTTCTTAACCAGTATCGGTCAAAGTCATCCAGTCGTACCTTAAACAAGAAAAAAGTTGTATAATAATACGAATAATAATTAGATTTCTGGGTGTAGTCCCGCGACGCTGATATGGCCCCTAGAATATGATCAACAAAGAGCGCCAGTAAGCAGCTGTTAGCAAGAACCTGACGATTTCAGATGTGATTCTGCCAAAACGTCGTTTAAGGGACCAAGTCTAGGAGCCAATAGCCCCGCGGGATTACAGCACAGCACCCATAAAATCTCCCACTCTGAAACATAAAACCACTGTGCATACAAATTGAGAAAGTGATATTAAAACAAATTAAATGACGGTTTATCTTAGTGTTGTTATTTTTTTTTTATTTGGTGTAGAAAATGAGGATTTCGTTCCTAGCCGAATTTCTCTGTTGTCGCGTTTTGTGGTTTGAATGGACCGCACGGAAACTCCAGTTACCTTAGCCGCTCGTTCTGAGATCTTCGCTAAAAGAATAAAAAATTGCCACATTCAGCCTCCTCCTGCGTGAATTTAATTACAGACCTTATTATTTCTCTTTATTGTCACTAATCATATTGAGATTATAAAATTATAACTCGTTATATAAATTACTATGATTGTCTAAATAATAAAATACATTATTTTAATTTTATGCAATGCTAATTTAAATATATTAAATGGAATTATATATAAAATACGGGGTTGGACAAAACTGTGGAATAATCGTTATAATTATATCTGTAGAAGTTGCCTGAAGAAAATGAATGTAAATGTATGCTATTTTTATTGTTGAGCATACTTGGGTGCCCTCTGAATTTTTTGCATCGGTGACATCGTCAATTTATATTTTTTGCCCTTTTTCTAATGAGGTATTCTATTCTTTTTTCAGCCATATAAAATTTTGTTAGGTTGCATAATAAGAATTTTGAGAAAAAAATTAAAAATCCTTGTATTTCTCTCCTCTTCCTGAACTAAATTAAATTAATGTTCGAAATGGGGCCCACAATAAGTAAGTTGAATACAAAAACTGTAATCAGGTGTATCACAAGTTTTGTCGTCGGAAGTGAAATAATTTTCATTGAAATAAGGAAAAATTTGGTTGTGAATATTAGAATTGGAAGATAAGATACTAATAGGTCTGAGATCTCTTAGTTCTATAGGATTAGATATTTTTGCAGGAGGCTTAACTGTTGCCTCTTTCCAGCAGTATGGAAATACCCCATCAAGTATACAGGTGTTTAAAATATTTATGAGATGATTTATACAAAATGACAAACATAGTTTAAAATCTTTAACAGAAATACCATCTGCACCAACACTGCAAGTTATTATATTACTAATTATATTGTATACATCATTCCTTGTTAATAATTTAATATTAAATGTATCTTCATAAGTTTGATGTAAATTTTGTTGTTTTATTTGATTCTTTCATTTGAAGGATCATTGACGGAAATTATGGACGAAATGAAACAATTATTGACTTTTTCTGGATCAGCAAGCGCATTTGAAATGTTATTGTTAGTCTTATTTTTTTGTTAAATTTAATTTATTTACCTCTGTCTAGAATAATTTGGAATCTTTATTTTTTGACAGTGCATCAAAATAAGCATATTTTTCCCATTATATGGCATGATTTGCATAATTTTTCAGTTGTTTATAATAATCTAGATTCTGGTGACTTGTGCTTTTTCGTAATCCGTGACCCCGAAAACCCCCAGATTTCGATTTTGAACGATTTGGATCTAAATGACAAAAGTCGTCAGCCATATTGGCCCCGCCATTTTGAATTTATAAATTTTGACCAAGAATTTATAATTGGCGATCTCGAAAACCCCCAGATATCGATTTTGAGTCGAATCGGACCATAAACGATAAACTTGTCCGCCATCTTGGAGTCGCCATCCTGAACTAAATTTTTGACTAGAAATTCGTAATCGGCGAACCCGAGCACACCCAGATATCGATTTTGATCGATTTGGACCATAAATGACAAAAGTCGTCCGCCATATTGGCGCCGCCATTTTGAATTTCTAAATTTTGACCAAGAATTCATAATTGGCGATCTCGAAAACCCCCAGATATCTATTTTGAATCGAATCAGACCATGAACGATAAAGTCGTCCACCATCTTGAGTCTAAATCCTGAACTAAATTTTTGACCAGAAATTCGTAATCGGCGAACCCGAGCACACCCAGTTATCGATTTTGATCGATTTGGACCATAAATGACAAAAGTCGTCCGCCATATTGGCGCCGCCATTTTGAATTTCTAAATTTTGACCAAGAATTCATAATTGGCGATCTCGAAAACTCTCAGATATCGATTTCAAGTCGAATCGGATCATGTACGACAAAGTCGTCCGCCATTTTTAAGCCGCCATCTTGTTTTTTTATTATATGACAATGTTAAAATGATTTGTCACCGGACTTATACACATGTGCAAAATTCCAAAGCTCTAGCTTAATTAGAACTAAACGAACGCCAAAAAAGGTTTTTGAGACCTTTCGTTCTTGTATACACACTAAATCACATTTTATTTTTTTTACTCCTTTTCATAATAGTGTGGGAGGTGGTATTGGGGGTGATAGTGGGGGGGGGGGGTCGCTGATGCCAAAAAAAATTTTGAGACCTTGACTTTTCGTACATGTCCCTAAATTGCAATTTTATGGGTATCCCATTTACCCCCGAACCCTTCAACAGAATTAGATCAAAGTAATCTAGTTCCAGATCTCGTTACAATATATAAGTGTACCAAATTTCAAGTCAACATCATAAACGGTTCCAGAGTAAACGTGCGCACAAAAAAGTTACAGACAGACAGACAGACAGACCGACAGACTAACAAGAAATTTTGTTTCGTTTAAATTTAAAATCTCGACGTTTCATGACAGTTTAAGCCTATTTCAATAAAAAAAATATTTTTTTTTTCGTTACTATACTTCCACTGGACGTGGAAGTAAAAGAAGTATATCAGTACATGAAAAATCGTGGTGCGGAATACTTTGAATGACGTAAATGTGACGTTAGTAAATAAAGAAATTTTTATTTAACTGATAGTAAATTCTAAATAATTATTAATAATCCGCAAATTAAACCTAATTACTTACGTAAAAAGCAAAATAATTAATAGCTCCACATTTTGAATATTGTGCTACTCTTCAGCTATATTTAAGTAACAATGATATACAAAAGTTACAAAAATGCAAAACAAAGCTATGAGGACAATATTAAAATGTAACAAATATACCCCTATAGACACAATGTTAAATGTATAGTTTTAAAATCACTAAAATTTATATTTCAAATAAAACATGGTATGGCTCCAAGGTATTTATATGATAAATTGAGTTTCGTACGAGATACTCATCGATATAACACTCGTAGTGTAAATGGCATAGCGGTAGAGAGTCATGACAATTTAATGGAATCGAAATCTTTGTTGTGTAAGGATATTCAATTATTCAACAGTTTACCAAATTAAATAAAATATTGTGAAAAATATAATACTTTCATCAAATTATGTGTTAGTTATATTAGAAAATAATATTGATTATTTTCTAAAAAATTATAAAAAAAACTGAAGAATGTATCTTTTAAGGTTGTTTTTGGAATAGTTAGGCTATTAAGATTATAGGGGATTTTTAGTTCACTAAAAATTTTTTTAGGAGTACAATCCCCCTATCAGTTTGTTTCGAATTTGTTTTAACGTTCATTTAATTTCACCGACCTAATAATCCTTAAAAAAAAATATTATTTTTAGATCTTCTTGTGGTTAAGAATGTTCATTTATGTCCTTTCCTTAGTTTTAAATAAAATAACTAATTTCAGTCAATCAATCACAAATATGGTTGTTAGTTTAAATTTACTGATTTCAAGTAATTACGTAACTCAAATTTTATTAAACGGCTAGCCACGTGCTTTCATTTATTGAGTGCTAAACGTGTGAATAGGAATTGTTCGTTCCGAGTTTAATCAATTGAAATCTGTTAGTATCATCCACGAGGTTGACACCGAATGCAAATCTACCTCATACATTTTAAAAGAACACATTACAAATTAATTTTTGCAACGGATACATAAATAATCTGATAGTTATAGATGAGTTTTGAAAGTTTAATTTTTCAGTTAAAGTTCAACCGCACGCGCTGTAGAAAACTACAGCAGGACCGAATCAGACGGTAAAATGTAAAATCTGATATCTGCAACGTTCAGAGATTGATCAGTGTAGCTTTCAACGGCGTAATATTATCGAAAATTTTGTCACGTTTTTCATATTCTCACTTACTATTTCTGGGATTACATTATACAGGGCACTTTGGCGGTTCCAAATTAACCGGAATTAATTCCATCCATCGTCCTTCCTTACTGAGATAAAGGATGTTTTATTGATTTTGACCAAATCCTTCTTTGGTCATAACTATTGAACCACCCTGTATAATCGATTCATACTTAAAATATATGTTTCCCTTATTTTATTTGATAGAATTTCATAATAAACCAAAATATAAATCCAGGTCCGGCTTACCAAAAAACTGACAATATGTTGTATGTCAAAATTTTATAGATCTGTTTCGATATTCGAAAAAAGCGGAAAAAAATAAATAGAATAGCTCACTTAATTTCTTTGCTTATTTCATTCATCAACCTTAATTACTTGCCGTAAATCCAGTTTCATTAAAATGGTTGAATATATGCGTCTCTCTCATGGCTCACGGTCCAGCTGGTGAGCAACCGCGGATCGTCAGGTTAATTGCTGTTTTGTGTGGTGGTAGTCAACTTTAGTAGTGTGCTGTGTGCCCTTGTGATTGAAACAAAGAATGTTTACTTGTTTGTTTCTGTGTATATATTATTTGATTAATTGTAATGCGTTAAAGTTACAAGAATAAACCAACTTGTGATAAAATTAGAGGGACGACTCAAGATTGGCTGAAGCTTGCCAAAAACCGCTATAATTACAATAACAATAATAAATAAACTATATTTTTGGATTTTAGTAAAGAGTAATGGACAATGTTGTGTTTTATTACTATTGTCAAATATCCTAGGACCCCAAGGGTGAAATAGTAAATCATAAAATAGTTTTACGTATTTAGCCAACCCCGCAGAATAAAGTAATACTTAATATTTATAATATAAAAAAACTAGTACTAAATAATAAATGATTTAAAAAAATTACTATCTGCATATATAAAATTGAATTATTTTCCTTGATATCGGTTATATATAGGTATGTTTAAAATATGTACTTTTAAAAATATTGGAGGTCATTATAATATTAACTTTCGAATTTAAAAACGGGTACCTTCTATCTTATTTATTTAAGATATGATTTGACTTTCAAAGTTATTTGAAATCGATTAGCCTATATATAATACTGTATAACATTATTTCCCATTTAGATTTCGAAAGTTAAGGTAATTTTTGTAAAAATAAAGTGATGGGAACTATTTAATCATTTATTAAATAAGCTATTAGTTTATAAAAGAATATAAAAAAAGGTCTAAAAAACTTATAGCTTATATTCCGAGGTATATTCATTAACAAAGATACAAAGGTGGATTCCCTTTAAAAATTTTCTCGATCATTTTATTCTAAATTTTTTGAGAAAAACTAAATTCTTCAGAAAAAGTTGAGATAGTCAAAAAATAATAAATAAAAAATTATAATTTATGATTACATTTAATTTCCTTTTAAATATAGTTTACCAGTTTTATGAGTTTTGAAACTTCTATATTTTTAATTTCAAATATTTTCACCTTACGCAAAGTCAGATATTTATATTCTCTGAATATATTATCTAAATTTGACATTTCCAAAAAAGTTTAACAAGCTGAAGCAACACTATAAAATATGACTTTCTCAAAAAATTTAAAATAAAAAAGTTTGTAAGTATTAAATATTCCATACAGGGACACTATGTGTATGTATGAAAGACAGTGGATAATAAAGGTTTATTACACGTATACCAGCAACTGGAAAAAAGGTTTTTCATAACCGTGAGAAAAACCTTTACATCATACGTATTATCGACGTATATATAATACGTTTATTTGAGGTTCCACATAAACGCATATACCTCGTGTACGATATGACAACAATATAACGTTTTCTTAAGACGTATATATTTAGAATATGATGTACCATATGTATATACGTTGTTTTAAAAGTTTAAAGTTATACGATCAGACAAATATATACGTTTTTTGCGCGGACATTCGAACGTTGAATATAGGTTGTGACAAACATTATATATACCAGTCGTATAAACGAAATCAAAACGTTTATTAAATCATTTGGTGTTGCTTGGGAATCACTTGATTGGGCCACATATTGTCCCTGGTAGATTATCAGGTGAACTTTATTTAGATATTTTGCAAACATTTTTTTTTACCCGTGTTATTGGATATAAAAATATTGCGGGAATGTATTACCAGCATGATGGCGCTCCACCCCATTTTAGAAATATTGTGAGAAATTTCCTAATGATAATTTTCAGTCACAACCCTACAACTTTTATTCGAAGCTTTTTTTTATCTCCAATAATACTGATGATAAAAGGTGGTCTAAATATAACAAATAACCCTGCATATTGAGTGAACTAATTCACCGTTTCAAAGAATATGTTAAATGGAAATTTACTTGCACGTGATTATTAATAAATTAATACCATTTTTATAAAGTAACATTCTCAATTTATTTACAATTTCCATAAATTTTATTTTAAAAAACAATTAATACGGTATTATAAATTGAAAATACCTTTTATTGTCGTATTGTAAAGCTACAAATTATAACCCTATAGATTAAGCGCTGATTTTTGCAAAATATGATCAACGGGTTTGAATTTATAATAATATATTGAATTTATAATAATAATAATGATATAAACCATAACATCTTTATATCAAAATGAGTCTGGACTTTTAGCTACTCAATTTTTTCAAAATACAGACTTTATTATCTAACCCAGTCTCAGGGGTCGTGGAGAACGTTAAGGTCTTCATCTTAACGTTCCCCAGGGTATTTGTGTTTCTCATGACTTACTACTAATTAAATTAGAGACGTATGGAATTAGAGGTTCAGCATTATCATTCATTAAATGTTATGTTACTGAAAATTATCATAGTGTTTACGTCGATGGCAATAAATCTTCTTTACAACAGCTTCACTATGGTGTTCCTCAGGTATCAATACTAGGGTCAGTCCTATTTATAGTTTATGTAAATAACATAGCTGATATGCAGATGATATCACCTTATTATCGATTAGCAAAAAAATAGATGTCCTTACTAACACGAACTACTATACTAAAGATTACTATAACAATATACACCAATGCTTAAATAATGAAAAAACTCAAAACATAATCTTTAGTCTTAATACTTTTATTAATATCACCAACAATACCACAGCCAAATGTTTGGTTGTTATATAGACAGTCGGCTATCATGGGAGGCGCACATTAATTCTCCATCTAAAAAATTATCTAGTTCTTAAAAAACTTAACCATTTCAATAAATGAAGATGTCATACTAAAGGCTTATCATGCCTTATTTTACAGTGTGATGTGTTATGGTATCCTACTCTGGGAAGACTCTGCACACGTAACGAAAATCTTACGTATTCAAAAACGTGCTATCGGAGCAATCGCTAGCTCAAGAAATGGAGACTCTTGTAGACCTTTCTTTAAAAGTCTAGGTATTCTAATATGCACAAGCTCAGGTCAATATATTTATGAATGCATAATGTATGCTAATGAACATACTTCCATCAAAATGAAAATAAATGCGACACTAGACACTAACTTTTGATTGTTCCATATTTGCGGCTTTCTAAGAGTATCTCTTCATTTAGATATATTTGTATTAAATTATACAATCTTCTACCCATGACTGGAAACATCTGAGTATTATTCAATTCCAAAGAAAAAGAAACAAGAATTTCCTGAAAACATTTTTTTTACGAATTACAGGAATTTTTTGATCATTTTAAAACTTAAATTTTAATCTGTATCATTTTGTAATGTTAATAAGCATATTATGTAATCCTTCATCATTTTATTCCTAAGATAATTGTGACTCCACTCACAGTGTGGTGTAAAGATTCCCATGTTATGTATTGTTATTTATTTTATATTATGTTTTAATGTATCGTGCTCTACATAGCACAATTGACTTGTGTAAACTAAGATAATAAACTCTCTCTCTCTCTCTATTCCTATCCCTGGATAGGATAGGTAAAATGTCCCTTTTTCTGGA
Organism: Leptura quadrifasciata; assembly: GCA_963675555.1. Classification (NCBI taxonomy): domain Eukaryota; kingdom Metazoa; phylum Arthropoda; class Insecta; order Coleoptera; family Cerambycidae; genus Leptura; species Leptura quadrifasciata. The sequence goes on along the minus strand of OY776680.1, from coordinate 22,278,096 downwards.
TTTTTGAATTTACCAGATAATATGATATCTTGAGGAAAAGAAATTAGGTAACCACGATCCATTTGACCCAGTACTCCTCTCCCTTCCTGGCAAGAGCGCAGATAAGAGGAGTAGAGGTGGTAGTTACCCCCCCCCCCCTCCCAGAGGGGCAGATACTTATAATTTTTTTTTAATGGTTTAATAATCCGTAATTTTGTGTTATTTTATTCGATACGCGTGACACTATATATTTTTGTGACATTAAAAACATAAAAAGATGCATTTTTTTAATTTTTCATATTCAACCCGCCCCCTACAAGAAAATTTATTTACGCCCTTGCTTCCTGGTTAAAGAGTGTTTTTTTTTAGTTTTTATTTTTTCTTTACTTCTGTTTATTTAAAGAATCTGAATGAATTTCTGAAGGTAGGAATTACCAATCTGTGGAATTTCTTCTACGGCCATTCAAGGTTATCTGGGCCCTTAAAAAAATTTAAAAAAACAAAATTTTGATTGAGGATAAAATTGTCTGTAACACGCATTTTCTTAAAATGGTGTATTATTATGAAGTACTGTAGTCGTTAGGTATATTATGATTCTAGAGGTGCAGCATAGCCTAAAATGCGATTTTCGTTAGTTGACGTTTTTGGCCATTTTTAGGTAACTTAAAAATTCATAACTGATTTTTTACAAGAATTCGATATATTTCGTCAGTTTTAAAGATTGGCTGTTGATATATATTAAGAAAAAAAATCCCTACTCACATCAGCGACTCAAAACCCCCAAAAAATACCAGGAGTTTTTTCATAGAATCGAAATATTGCACTATTTCATGTTCAACAGGTTCATAGGTAAGAGGAAGGGAATTAAGTTCATCGGTTAAATTTTAGTAACTGAATTATTCGAAATCGAAGAATTCTTAGCAGATGTCTGTTTACAGATGAGGCACAATTTACAAGATGGATTTTATACATACACTTTTCGAGAAAAATTCGGTATATTGATACCTGTGTTTAGTCCTGTGGTCAAGCTGGGGGAAGTTAAGGATACCTTGTACGATAGGTACTTATTAAATTACTAGTACTCTTTACAGTTATATAATTTACACTTGGAGTTGGCCACCACATTAAGTGAAGATCTTCAGTGAAGTACAGTCGACCGCATTACTTATGAGCATGCAGAAGTACAACAAGATAGGGCCACTAAGAAGCAGATTAAGAAATTTGAGAAACTTCAAGCCAAATATACATCAACTACACCCAAACTGGATGTCGGGAAGACCGTAATTAATTTAACGGACCAACCACTACTAGAAGAATGGACAACTGTATTAGCCAAAGGAATGAACGCTATTGCGCCGAATAAAGTACATAAGGAAGACATTATCACTGAAGTTGAGAACGCCATTATAGAGTTACCAGTTAGTTGAAGAAGCTGAGGAAGTGAGACACGAAACATGCCGAATACTGCGCAAATCAGAACCACCTAGGAGGAACATTACTAGAGAGGAAAGTGAGGCTCTCAGAGATATTCGGAATAATAAAGACATAATCGTTTTAAGAGCAGATAAAGGCAATGCCACAGTGGTAATGAAGAAAGAAGAATATGAGGAAAAATTACAATCATTATTAGCTCCAGAGCAGTACACAAAATTAAAAAAGGATCCGACATCAAGAGTTGAAAGACAAACGAGGACAGCTACCAAGAAATCATTAATCGCAGTAGAAGAACAACGCCGCCTGCTGCTAAGTGAAACCTTACCACCACGACTTTACGGCCTTCCTAAGATTCATAAACCAGGTAATCCTTTAAGACCAAGCGTCAGCACATGTGGATCACCAACTTATGAGTTGGCCAGATACGTCGCAGACACACTGCAACCTTATATAGATAAGACTAGTAGCCACGTAAAGAACTCCGGACACTTCATAGAAATTTTGGAAAACTTGGAAATAACGAATAATGATATCATGGTTAGTTTTGACGTCGAATCTTTGTTCACCAATGTACCAATTGAGGAAACAGTTAACCTAATTCGTCAACAACCTGTATCTAAAGGATTAAGAGAAGACATACCTGATCTGGTCCGATTGTGCCTGTCTACAACATACTTTCTATGGAATGGAGACTTCTACGAGCAGAAGCAAGCAGCAGCCATGGGATCATCACTTTCACCTGTGATAGCTAACCTATCATGGAAGCTTTTGAAGTAGAAGCCATACGCAGCAGTGAGAATAAACCAAAGTGCTGGCTACGTTACGTAGACGATACGTTCATCATATGGCCAAATGGAGAATCATCTTTATTTGTTTTCTTCGACCATTTGAATAAACAGCATCCAAGTATCAAATTTACAATGGAGACCGAGGAAGATGGAGCCTTACCTTTCTTAGATGTATTAGTGAAAAGGTCACACAATGGCAAGCTGACCCATGGTGTCTACAGAAAGAAAACGCACACCGATCGTTACCTACATGCGACATCTCACCACCATCCACAACAGAAGAGAGCGTTAATTAGAGCCTTGGTCCACAGAGCCAACACAATATGTGACGACGAGAACAAACCCGAGGAACTACAGAATGTCCAACAAGCTTTAGAGAAGAACGGATACAGTCAAAGCAATATACAACGAGTAGTAAATAACCAGAGGAGAACTACAGAAGAAGAACAGCAACAACCGACAACGTATGCATGCCTACCCTACGTCGCGGGAGTCACAGATAGGCTGAAGAAGATTTTATTCAAAAAGAAAATAGATGTATGGTTTCTAACAGTGAAGAAAATACAGCAGATGCTTCCCTCAGTCAAAGATCCTGTACCCAAACTGTTATCAAAATGTGTTTATCAGTTGAAGTGCACATGTGCGATAGCAGAACATGTCCATAATAACGAGAACCATAAAATCGACTACGAGGACGTCAATATATTAGACAGGAATACGCGCTATTATCTGCGAATCATTAGGGAATCACTGGAAATTATGAAAAACGTGAACAACTTTAACAGAGAGGATGGGTATCGACTTAGTAACACGTGGAGACTGGTATTGCCAAGTACCAGCACCGTAGTAAGTCACGGTCAACCAAACACGACGCGATCAATGACCCACGAAGCGAAGCGGCGCGCGCCTAGGTATATAACGAGGAGTGTAACATAACAGATTCAGTCTTTAGAATCCTTCTGAAGAAGCTGATAGGATGATCAGCGAAACGTCAAGTCAAGTTCGACGACCACGGCAAGACCCGGAAGAATCTACTACCTATAATTAGGTAACTTATTTCATAAATTTTGTCATATTCTTTGAATAAATGCACATTCTTCTCCGGGATGCCCTTTTATTAATTGTTTATAGAAATACAATCTACAAGTTAAAATAATTTCATCTTATACCTCGCTTATCGAAAAACTTCACTACTCTACTGATAACATAAATAAACTAATAAACACTGATCGACCAACATCGAGCGCTTACTCCGAGCAATGACAAACGTAACGCGCAACTTTGCCGGCATATGTCAGTTTCCCATATATCTTAGAAATTAACAAATTTTTTATTTCAGTTATTTGATATAGTAGACAAAAATGTGAAGTAGAAAAGCTGCTCCATTTTATGAGCACAACTATTATTTACCACCACTAACGTCTACTGTACATCGACTTTTAAAATTCGAATGCGTAGTACAAAAGTCCTATAAAAGATTAAAGTTATCCTACATCCAAAGAAATTCCTCAACTGTGGGTGTGAATTAAATTATGTGATTCCAGTTGCTTTTACTGGCCTGCCTATAATGAAAGACACACATTGTTAGCTTAGAAAAAATACGAATTGCTTGCTTAAGGTTCTGTTAGAATCTTCGTAAGTTTCATCTTACATCGAATACATTTCACGAAGAACACAATGTCCTGAATATTTTTTACAAAATTTGTAAGGATTTGATCCACCCACGTTCTGTTCCTGCAATTTATTTAGAGTGCCCAAACACAATATTGAGACCCTTTGAAAGAAATTCCTCCTACAACGTTATCTATATGTTTAGCATCCTAAAATATCAACTCCCATCATGTTAAAGAAATTCAGGTTTGATGGTAGGCAAAATGAACCTTAAGAAGGATTAGTAAATATATTTTTTGCTTTTCTCTTTCTGTATTTTTAGTAGTAGTGTGTATTATTTATTTATTTAGATACAACCACCTAACAGATGACCAACTACAGGGTGGGTACATTACAGTGAAACAATAGAAAACATTATACATTATAGTAGAATAAAATATTTTAATTAAAAGCATTAAAAACATAGAACTACAATAGGTAGAATACAAAAGCAAAGGTTTCTTATGTAATTATTATAAATCAATCTGTTTGAGTTAATGCAATAGATTATAGTTATTACACATAAAATATAAAGGAGAATACTTTAATGCATTAGTTCGAGGAGTAGGAAGATAAAATGTTGAGTTCCGGCTTGTTATACGAGGTGTATGAAAATTCACTTGCCCCCAAAAAGAGGTCAATCAAACATGTTAAACATTTTAAAAAAAAATTGACTGTCCCGAGTTATTTAACTATATTCATTTCAATATACTATCTTTTCAAAGTTACTTGCATTCTCCATTTTCCTTACCAACTCCTTGTTCAAATTTATATTGTAATTTTTTTAATATGTATATTGGTTAGTTATTTGACTGTCAAATTGATGTGATTGTTATTATTGTTACTGTTGCTACTATTTTTAAGTCAGTAAATTAAAAGTGTATCGGTTTGATGTAAATATCACTTTCTTTGTTGTTTCATGATTGTTATATATGTAAGTATATATATTGTTCTTATATTACCTGTGTCTTCCTGCCCTTTAATTGGATTTTTATCTAATTTAAAATTAACGTTTGGTGTGGTGTCGATTTTATGAATTCGTTTCTCCGTAAATTGATGACACGCCCGCTCTGCCTTCCCTTCCCGACGTCCAGTTCAGAGATTTCTACTCCCGAATCCACGATCCGGATCCAAGCTATAATGATAACGTCACAATTACTTTATCTACAGAGTGCTCAAATGCGTCCATGGGTGCATACCTAGAACGGAAATCTGCTAATCAAACTACTCCTTCGGCTTTATTTTGTAGCAAGTTAAACGATACTCAAAGGCGTTATTCCGCTACTAACAGAGAACTCCTGTTGCATTATACTTCAATTTAACATTTTAGACGTTTATTAAAGTTTTTACCGGTTTTATTTACTCCTTTACTCATGGAAATTGACGTTGAGAATGACTACGTGTTAATTCAGTTCACCCTTTTATAAATATAGATAACAAGCCATACCACATTTTACTGTGTACGTATTGACGAGATGCTTTCAAATTCAAGTTACGCGGCGAGGCGGAAGCTCCATACTTGAAAATTGCACTCCCATAGCGAAGGTCAAGGTCATGGCTGTCGCAATCGAACGCCTCGGGCAATAGCGGCGCTCTGACCTTGAAGCCAAAGCCCGCATGTTTAGGCAAATCTAAAGGCCACGACATTGCACATCGGACAAATGGCCGACTGTTCGAGGCCAATGCTAAAGTCACTTGGTTGGACAACCACTTCCTGCGCCATCATCACTATAAAATTTATTTAATACGAGGTATTGGTGTTGTTCTAATGTTTGACTTGGATTGGATAGAAAACAAAAGGGATAAGCAATTGTTGATTTTATGAATTCGTTTCTCTGTAAATTGATGACACGCCGATGCTCTAACCTTCTGAGCCCGAAGCCTAGTAGAGATTCCAACTCCCAAATACACGATCCAGATACAAACTACAATGATAACGTCACAATTACTTTATCTGTAGAGTGCTCAAATGCGTCATGGGTGCAAACCTAGAACGGAAATCTGCTAATTAAACTACTCCTTTGGCTTTATTTTGCAGCAAATTAAACGATACTCAAAGGCGTTATTCCACTATTAACAGAGTACTCCTGTTGCTTTATACTTCAATTTAACATTTTTGACATTTATTGGAGTTTCTGCCGGTTTTATTTATTCCTTTACTCATGGAAATTGACGTTAAGAATGACTACATGTTAACTCAGTTCACCCATTTATAGATATATATAACAAGCCACACCACATTTTACTGTGTACGCCGTGACGAGATGCTTTCAAACACAAGTTACGCTGCGAGGCGGAAGCCCCATACTTGAAAATTGCACTCCCATAGCGAAGGTCAAGGCCATGGCTGCCGCAACCTATCGCCTCGGGCAATAGCGGCGCTCTGACCTTGAAGCCAAAGCCCGCATGTTTAGGAAAATTTAAAGGCCACGACATTGCATATCGGACAAAGGGCCGACTGTTCGAGGCCAATGCTAAAGTCACTTGGTTGGACAACCACTTCCTGCGCCATCATCACTATAAAATTTATTTAATACGAGGCATTGATTTGTTTCTAACGTTTGACTTGGTTTGGATAGAAAACAAATGGGATAAACAAATGTTGATTTTATGAATTCGTTTCTCTGTATATTGATGACACGCCGGCTCTACCTTCCGATCCCGACGTCCAATTCAGAGATTTCTACTCCCGAATTTACGATCCGGATCCAAACTATAATGATAACGTCACAATTACTTTATCTACAGAGTGCTCAAATGCGTCCATGGGTGCATACCTAGAACGGAAATCTGCTAATCAAACTACTCCTTCGGCTTTATATTGCAGCAAGTTAAATGATACTCAAAGGCGTTATTCCGCTACTAATAGAGAACTCATGTTGCTTTATACTTCAATTTAACATTTTAGACCCTTATTAAAGTTTTTGCCGGTTTTATTTACTCCTTTACTCAGGGAAATTGACGTTATGAATGACTACATATTAGCTCAGTTCACCCTTTTATAGATATATATAACAAGCCACACCACATTTTACTGTGTACGTCTTGACGACATGCTTTCGAACACAAGTTGCGCGGCGAGGTATCATCTGCTATCAATTATTGGAACCATTTCCTCTTTCCTCCAAATTTAAATGGACAGTCTTATCTGCTTTTTCTTTAAAATACTCTTGCTGATATTTTACATGCTTTCATGCTAGACATACGGAACAGAATGTGGTTCATACAAGATGGAGCTCCCCCTCATTTCTCCATTGAAGTCAGGAATTATCTTGATAAGACTTTCCCACGCAGATGGATCGGTCGATGAAGTGAGCTTGCTTGGCCACCAAGGAGCCCTGATTATAATTCTTTGGACTATAATGTGTGGGGACATACGAAGTCCTTAGTCTATGCAAATACTATCAACTCAAGAGAAGAACTGTGGGACAAAATACGAAACACAGCGAATTTTATTAGAAGACAGGAAAATTTATTTTTCAATGTAAGAAAATCTTTTATGAATAGAATTAGAAAAAGTATAGAAGTAGGTGGAGACCATACCGAACATTTACTCTAAGTTGCAGCAATGGGGTTTTTGCATGGGGGGAAAGTTTATAATGTATTTAAGTCAACTTTTAAGTTATTTTTTGGTCTTCTAATAAGGTTAGATCCTTATTTTAGACAAGCTTTTGACTTATGTATTTATCCCAATACCATGAAAATAATCCATTAGTTCATAAGTAGGTGAGAAAGAGTTTACGCTGTTATTACGATTTTGTTTTCCCTTACGTTTTGTACTTTTTTCAATAAATACACTCTGTTTCATAAAATTTAAATTTGTTTTTAAAAAAATTATTGATGTTTAACGGCACTTTCCTCGAAAACGGTTGGAATTATCAAGTTCTACCAAGTGTACCTTTTATATGTGGAAATGAGGCCCTCATCTGATTTTCTGGTCAGAAGTACCACAACGTTTCGTCAAAAAAATATGAATCATCAGATACAGGTCCTATATCCCTGAACCATGGCTTATTACCTATTATTAATGGCCCACCCTATATAGATAGCATATCCTGGGGATCATATTAGCGAGCAGTATTCCAATGGTACATGTGCAACAGTTTCATAATGTCAGTATTGCCGAACCCTTTACAGTTACAAACCCCTAAGCTTTTTACCGCTGAGGCAATAGTGAAATTAATATATTCTTTGAAACTCGGACACATCAAAGATTACTCCAAGATCCTTTACCGTATCTGGCCTCTACAATATCTGACTGTTTTTATGATAATAGCGATAGTGTTACGCATCTTAGAAAAGGCGAATGTATTACATTTAGATATATTGAGAGGTAAGTGATTAGACCGGGACCAGTCATCAACCATATTCAAGTTGTTCTGAAGATTTTCGCAGTCTTGTTCGCTTTCTATTATACGATATTTTTTTCATTCATTAGCATACATGAGACTCTTTGCATTGAGATCAACTAATATATCATTTATAAAAACAACAAATATAAGCGGCCCTAGTACGGATCCCCGGGGAACGCCAGAAGTAACCAGGACATCAAATGATCTGAATGCACGGTATTCCACGTATTGACGCCTATTCTCTAGATGTGAATAGAAAAAATTTAACTGCGACACTGATAACCCAAATTTACTCAATTTCTCTAATAGAGTATCATGATCCAGGCGATCGAATGCCTTGGCAAAGTCTGTGTAAATGGTATCAATTTGTTTGTTTGCATCAAGTGATGCAATGAATTGTGTGATGCATGCGAGGTTAGTCTGAGTAGATCTGCCAGGAACAAATCCATATTGGTTATGTACAATTTGACACTTTACATGATCGGATAACGACGTATGCAAGGTAATTTCGAATACTTTACCGAAATTGCAGGTAATTATAATGGGCCTATAATTTTCTGGTGCGCTTTTGTTGTCTTTTTTAAAAACAGGGCATAGACGAGAAAATTTTCATACATCAGGAAATGTCTGTGTTTTTAATGATAAATTAATTATTATCGTGAGTGGACCGGCAAAGATGGCTACGCAATCTGTGTATTTTTCTTATGGTCCTAAACTCCCTATGAACATGACTACTTTTTGTTTTAATACATGATTTGCAGGAAACAGCTACTCAGCCGGCAAACACTCCGACGTGCATTGAATTATACCTTATAAATCATAGTGGTAAACGTAACCTACTGTTGTAATACATGATTTGCAGAAAACAACTAATCATCGGGCAAATATCCTGACCGTTTTGAATTATATCTTACAAATCATGAAAGATCGGTAGCCAATATCATTTGTCAACTCCCTGACCAGACATAGACCGCTTTCGAACTTATTAGTTCTCAGTATAATTCAATGCAGGTCGGGGTATTTGTCCGCTGAGTAGTTGTTTCCTCAAGTCATATATTAAAAAAGTAGGTTACTTCCACCTAGTGCGAAAAGGTCGCCACTCTCGGTACTTGCAGTATCGCAAGTTGCTATACACCATGGAGACATCTATGATGTATAGTAGCAATTAACCACGTGAGAGGGTTCATTTACCTCTCACCACCACATTTACTATAGTTTGTATATAACTAGCAGGTTGGCCACTGTCATTTATCTGTTCTATGACCTATGGCATACTGATGAGAACTAATAAGTTCGAAACCGGCCTATGTCTGGTCAGGGAATTGACAAATGACATTGGCTACCAATCTTTCATGATTTGTAAAGTATAATTCAATGCAGGTCGAAGTATTAGCCCGCTGAGTAGTTGTTTCCTGCGAATCATATATTACAACAATCGGTTACGTCCACCTAGGGTAAAAGGTCGCCGCTCTCGGTAAGTAAAAATTTTTTTTATTAGTTTTTATTATTTCTGTATTCAAGTTTTAGATAGAAAAATGCCATAGATATTGGACTATTAATTAAAAAAATGTAACTATCTCTCCCGATGACTTCCGGGTGTTCAACCTTAGCTTATTTAGCAAATCACTGCTTGCCTGATGAAACGGAAAACGTCAAGCGAATTATTGCTCTCAAATCAAAATTGAATGGGGCACAAGTGCGAAGGCAGAAATGGCAATTCACAAATCTTATATCGGAGAGCGAATAAGTAAGTAGTGTGTGGGCGGTAATAACAAGGCGATAAAAACCTTTCAGGTTATATATCCGGAAAAGCAACTGGAAAAAGGTATTTGTGGTCGTATCAGGATAATGAAAACTCGTCGCATATAAATAACCGAAATGGAATATCCGATTATGTGTTGTACGATGTATAAAAAGCCCATATTATACACTGAGAGAAAAAATTAATGCACTACTCACAATTTACCATGACATTAAGATTAAAAGTTTGTGCCAGATATTAACATTTTTGTCTGAAAGTTATTTGTGGCATTCTACGAATATTCCTTCCTATTATTTTGGTTTTCTACCACATGAATTATTATCCTCTTCAAAAACAAATCACCGAATCTACAAAATAATAGAATTATTGGAAAAAAGCCTCTGCGCCCGTGACGTTTACGTCCAAGGAATAGTCAGAGGTTATGTTTTGCAAATAATATAAATCGGAATAAACACAGAAATAATGTATTTTGCTGACGTTTCCATTTTCAAAGCTTTTTTTTGGAAGAACTCTTATTTTACTCTGTATGTCAAATACGCGGCTTTAAGATTCTGTTTATGTTATTTCCATAGATACTTACTACTTACACAGAATACAGAACTGACGATATTTTCTTTTCAATAATGTTGAGTTTGTTAAGTTCTTCTTTTAACATTGGTAGCCAGGTTGTACAAATATCTACAGAACAATTCGATTCGCACTTATCTTCATTTAATAAGATTATTGCTGATTCTTTAATTTTTTTTTTTTGGTATCTGCTTCTTTTGTTAAAATTTTTGCGGAGTCCCAGTTTATTCTATGTCCGTTTTCCCAAGCATGTTCACAAATCTTTGATTTCTGAATTTCATTCTTTCTAATGTAATTCTTGTGCTCATCCAACCTCACACTGAAAGGTCTGGATGACTCACCCACATAACATTTATCACATTCACACGGGATGTTGTAAATACAGTTTTTTGAATTCTGTTCCCTGTTTATCGGTTTTGTTTTTGTTAAAATAGATCTTAAAGTGTTCCCCGTTTGAAATACAGTCCTAACATCAAATTTGTCACCTATACGGCGTAGCTTCTCCGACAGAATCTTAAAGCTGTGTATTTGACATACACAGCAAAATAAGGGTTCTTCCAAAAAAAGCTTTGAAAACGGAAAGAGAGTACTTTCCGAAACATCAGGAAAATACATTATTTTTGTGTTTATTCCGATTTATATTATTTGCAAAACATAACCTCTGACTATTCCTTTGTTGTAAATGTCACGGGCTATTATTTTGTAAATTCGGTGATTTGTTTTTGAAGAGGATAATAATACATGTGGTAGAAAACCCAAATAATAGAAAAGAATATTAATATTTTTGTTGTGTTTGTAGGTTGATTTTTCTGGAATATAAAACCATATTGATTTTAAGTAAAAACCTACCTAATATTATTATAGATGTGCCTTCCTGTACTCACAAAAAATCTTTTAGGTCGAAGTGAAATAAGGCTGTTCGAAGCCAAATGACCGCATAAAACAATCTACTGTACTAATCATTTGAATTATGAATCAATTTGTAGTTTAAGAAATTGTACTAAATTCTATAATTGGCTGCATTCATTATTATCAAAGTAAAGAAAAATATTATAAATACATATTTTTTTTTCCCGCTTCCCTTAATATTACGGGCTTAAACAGTATATGTTCTCCAGTTTTCAAAATTTCGTCAGAAGGTATTTAATAATTTAATAAGTTTCAATACATCAAAAGAGAGAAACCGCCACCGCATTTCCCCAACACACCTCTCTTAGAAATATAAATATATGTTTACTGGAGAAATGTTAGTATACTGGTAAAGATGATGCTGCTAAGTTCACACTTCATAATTCTACATGCTGTCCTACAAAATATCCTGTACATTCATCAACCCTTGAATTCTAAAGCAGTATTTGTATGTTTCGATAAGAATGTACAGAAAAATGATAGCTAGCATCGAATTGGGTGCGGATGACTCCATATATAGCTATTAATGTACCTACTCTTATATCCTCACTGCCAAACGACACAATTCAGTACAGATTAAGAATACGACTTCGAGATAATACTGTGGGCGACGCAGATTGGAAAAAGTTGAATTACACATGCGCTGCTGCTACCCCTATCCTTCCCCCTCCTCGATTAATTCAAATTCTGACAAGCTTATTGGAATGGGAGCAGTACCAAGCTTACTATATTACTCAACAGTTCGCTGTTCCCTCCTGGTTGTAAAGTGTATAGTTCAAATTATTCGAAAAAATGTTAAACGAAGCGTGGATAAATAATGTTTCCGTAGGGCTTTCGAATTTGATGGAAAGATTTTTCGAACAGTTGGATGGACTGAGGTTTGGATATGAGCATAATAGTGTTTACGGCCCTGCAGAAGAGAGTGAATTTTATGCCGCATGTGCTAAAGAATATGCTGTAGGATTTTAAATTTTTGAAAATTATTCAGATGAACATTGTGACTTTCAGAGATTCTGCAGTTATATAAATGATGCTGGATTGATGAAACGACTCAAGGATGTTGTATCATATTTATCACGAGAATATATTGTACTGTAATTGTAATAATTAAAATAAAATGAATAGAAATATTATTTTTTGTTTCATTTATATCTAGTTCACTTTTTGAATACAGGACGTAACACTAAAGTTATGTTTTTCTTTAGAAAAATTTCTTCTTTGTATCCCTGAAGCAAACTTTGAAGTTTCTATTGTTTTTAAAATTGCTGGTGTGATCGATCGAAAAGGAGTTATTACTCGTTCTCATTTTGGATTGTAGAACAGTAGAAACTTAATTTTAAAGACGCATAGAGATATGTGTCAATCAAAATGGGCAACATGTGGAGCACATAATTTTTTCTGTTCAATTATTTGAAAAGAGTTCTAATTTTTAAGTTTTCTCTTGAATTTTGTACTTATTGCTCAGTAAATCGAAAATGGTTACAAATGGCCATCGTATGGCCAAAAACATACACGGTATTCTATTGAAAAAAAATTGGAAAATTGAATTTAAAAAGTTCTAATTTGAGAAATCATTTTTGGCCACCCTGTATATTTTTACGAAGTGAAAATAATTCAAAATCATCACACAGATGTCTCGTAACTGCGATTTAAAAAAAATTCCTTAAAATCCATAATGGTGACTGTAGTGATTTTTCCAAATGCATCTGCAGATGGCATTATTTATACAGAAAAACTCACTACACCCAAATGGTTGAGAGATAGTCAATAACAATATAGGAGTGAAAGGAGTCTAGAAAGAGGCTTCTAAAAATGTGTTGATATTTATAGCTTTCCATTTAAAAAAATGATACTTGGTCCTGTACAATCGTCACGTCTACGATCAAGGGTCTCCCTCCTGAAAGATAGAAAATTTACCGTCCTGTTTAATAATAATAATAATAATAATAATGCTAACAGTATTGGTGGCGGTAAGGGCAAAGGCAAAAGAAAAAGAAGAAGAAAAGGAAAAGGAAAAAGGAAAGGAAAAGGAAAAATAAAACGTAATGGCAATGGTAATGGTCACGGTCATGGCAACGGTAAAGGTAATGGTAACGGTAATGGTAATGATAATGAAAATAAGTTTTATTATTCAACAGAAAAGATCCATTTACAGAGCAAAATTATACATAAGTAGATATACCATTAGTAATAAATATATTTACAAAACACACTACATTGAGAAAGAAGTTTGTACATATTTTTTAATTGACAACAATGACGAATAAAATTTTTCAATGTGCAAACAATAATTATACAAGTTAGACATACAATATAAAGGGGACTGTTTAAAGTCATTTGTTTGGAGTATTTCAACAAAAAAAATAGCATATTTTGCCTGGTAACTGATGACACTCTAAATTGTATTTTCCCAAGAAACCTAATATTGCCTACCAATTTATTTAATAGTTTAAAAGTTAGGTAACTGATTCAATATTTCTCCTACATTCTATTGTTTCGATGTTATAATCACTATACAAACTAGTTACATCACCAAACATATACACTCCCTCCCTGTACTCAGAGGTGAAGAAGTCTTAAGTAACGACTTTGAACTTTTTCGATCATATTAGAATACTTGGAGACCATATTATTGAACAATTGTCTAGCTTATTACGAACAAGACATTCAAATAACTTTTTAAAAGCTTCAAGAGAAGTAAAATCTTTAGTGCTTCTTATTACAAACACATGTGTATGCTGAGTACTTTCATACATACCTTCGATCTCCTGTGAAAACGCTAACTGACTATCAAATTTGACACCCAAATCATTATCTATATTATTTCTCGTCGTTGATGTTTCTACCATTAAATAATCACGTATTTTGTTTACAAGAAATAGACATTACACAGCATTTGGCTATGTTAAATTGCAAAGTATTGGTCAATGACCAAGACCAAAGCATATTAATATTAGTTTGCATTTTCAGACAATCAGGTATATTATTAATTTGCATAAAAAGCTGCATGTCATCTACATACATAAGGATCCGACTTAACAAATGTTACAACATCATTCATGAACACTAAAAATAATAGTGGGCTCAGGTTGCCGCCTTGCGGTGCGCCACTGAGGCTATAGTAAGTTCTGGAGCAGTAATTGCTTACATTCACAAATTGATATCTGTTAACAAATAGGATCTTAAATAATCAACAAAATTTTCGGTAAAACCCCATAGCTCTTAAATGTTTTCTTAACCGCCTCCCAAGTTACCGAAGTAACCCCCTGGAAGATCTCAAGAATCTTGTGCTAGGTAATGAGAAACGAGGCCCTACAGTTTAAGGTGGACTCTGAACCACTCTTGGGGCAATTTTTTTAATGAAAAATTGTTTCACCCACTTCGCTAGGTAACTCAGTTTGCAAACCAGACGCTTTAACACACTGAGCTACCGTCCCTTTAATTTTCTACATAATAACTGATGATTTAATTTTTCGAATGCTTTTGTCATGTTGGTATATATTACAACAACTTGCCTCTGCTGATCAATATTTTCAGCCAAATACTGGATAATGTCGCAAAGACTTGACGCAACTGACCTACACGGTAAAAAACTGTGCTGATGAATCGCAATATTCGGACTCACTCTAATGAATATTTAGGTAAATAGTGAAATTGCTTTCTTCTCTTTTTTATATAAATTTATATTGTATAATAGTATACTTTTCTTTGTATATGATAACATTTTGTATTATACGTCAGTAAACAATTATTATCATTTTTATTTTTATAACATGTTAGTTGAATTGTGATTTGTACTCGGTCGCGCCCGATTGTAACTTCTATGCGTTAAGAATGATCCCATATCAATAACTGAAACAGATCTAACACAATGCGTATGTACCGATTTCTTAAAAATCACATCACGAGGTATTATAAAGCGATGGACAAAAATAATTTTAACATTAACAAAAGTCATATGTAATTGCGGCATCTATCAACGTATATTTGTTTAAACAATTAGCAATTGTAAACACCACTTGCCATTCAACATTCATAAATAAACATTCATTATGTAGGCGTAGGTATATCGGGAATCGATTCAGTTGCTGCGGTTATGTGTTGAGGCAATTATACTTATCCATGTGAGTATTTTGGCAAATTAGAGAAATTATTCTTGGAAATATATCGTAATATTGTGGTGTACAGCCGAAGGATTTTTGGTAATAATATAACAGTAAACATTTATTTGAAAATAAAACAAGAAACACAGCTAATCCTGTTACACGATTATATACGTGGTGTGTTTCTGCAAACAAAGTTGACATCATCTGCTCATATTTGAATCTCAGTTTTAATTATACGAGAATTACCAGCTTGATTGACGTCAAGGATAGTATTGTAATTTTGGATATTCCTAGAAATCAGTGCAGCTCACAATGATCTCAACCTGCTTCAACATTAAAGTCCAAAATTTGTAATAAAGCTAATTAGTTACAGTTTATGATTAAATACGGATTCTGAAATATTCTAATTACTGATTGATTTCAATTAAAGGGAAATAATCAGCTACCGACCCTATATTTCAAGATCAAAGTTCACAGTTGTGATATATCTTCTAAGGTGATTAATGTTATATAGGTTTTTAACGTTGGTAAGTCTTCAATAGGATTAAGTAGGGAGATCTTCATGGCTAATGTCTTCAACGGGCACATATCAAATATTTGAAAACCTGTTATGGTGGTATTTATGTTATATTAGAAATATACTATGATATATAATATCACCGAGACAGGCTTAACCTTCTCAAACATATCATGTTACAAATTGCGCAACAGCTCTTCTCTAATAACCGCTCACGTTGGCTGAGCTTAATGTTTCTTTCTTGGTAATCCCGTATCATGCTGAATTGCCAATTTAATGTTCTTTGTTCTCTTATGTTATAAATACAACCAACAGACATTTGTACCTTCAGTCATATACTCATTTTCGACCTAATACATTCTAAATTTATTATTGTTCATTATTGTACCAAGTAAATAAAGTTTTTAAAAAGTGATTTCTACAATCCATTATCTAACATTGGCGCAGTCGGTAGGATCTGAAAAACACCCTGTAACCCAGAGGTGGTGGATTTCAATCCTTCAATCAGAAAGGAATCTACGAGAAACAAGAAAAATACAATTTCAAGCAGACAAGCAACGTCTCAACAAGCTCACAAGAAGCATCATATACACATCGAGAAATAATTAGCAAGTAAGAAACATTCCTGGCCCCTGAAAGTCGGTGTCTTCGGCACTTGGAACACGTCACCGTGGATAGGAACACCTAGTGATACCCCTGACGGTACATCCCAGTGTAGCAACGCTTACGAAACCGCATTCGACCTTCCATCTGGACCCCAGGCATGAAGATAGTAATGTAAGTAATTTAAGAATCATCTCGATTTATTTTCTATTTCAAACTGCACTAAACATTTATATTTTATCATTCGTACATTGCATTCACATTTGCATTAAACCCACGACAGTTCTGCAATCTAATTTAGTTGAATATATTATCTAAATATCGTATTACTTTAGCCGATATTTTATTTTATTTTAACACATAAATATTTTCATTGCAATCAATATATTAATTTGACATATATCAAGTTTAATCTTTATCTTGTAACGTTTTTACTGCAATTTAATACTACTACTACTAATAAAGGTTAACGTATTGTTTATACCATATGACTATAATATCTGAATAAGTGCAAATACCATCGCAAAAATAATTTGTTACATGCTTTATACAGAAAAGAATACAATTTCGTTTCCTTTTATTCATTATTATTGCCAGTGGCGTACTCTTGCACCTTTTACAATTAATTTTTATTATTTTTTGTGTGTACCAAATTAATTTTTGTTTGTTTATCTGAAATTTATATACAAATCTTAATAATACAAAATGGCGAACCAACCAAATACTACAGCAAATAATACCAATAACGCTGACGAAACCCTTACCATAGAACCCTACAGGTTAAGTGAGATTTTCTCAATAGTTCCAGAGTTCGACGGGAACCCCATTTTCCTACAAACCTTTATTTCCGCGAGTGTTTACGCATACGGTATGTCCATAGAAGACCAGCGTATTTTACTCACCCTGCATATTAAAAACAAACTTCGCGGAAAAGCTGCCGAATTAATAAATTCGAGGAACCCTGCCACTTGGGCAGAAATTAAAAGCCTACTTGAGGCGCATTTCGGTGATTCACGCGACTTGACAGCCCTTATACAAAACTTACAACGGATTCACCAACTACCTAATGAAACTGCCCTGACATTCGTATCTCGTTTACAAACACATAATGCCAAAATGCACGCTGCTGTGCAAAAACAGACTTTGACGTTGGAAGAAAAGACAGCCCAATCATCCTTAATTGAAACCATGACTCTAACAACACTACTTACCGGACTAGAACCCAAACTTGGACAAATAATCCGTGCCGGAAATCCCAGCGACATGCTAGAAGCAATTAATAGAATCAAACGCGAACTCCAACTGTCCTACTTCGAGTCACAAAAATTCCCAAAACAAACTATCAACAAAAACCCCATCCAGAACCAACAGAGGCGTCCCAACTCCCAACAATTCTGTAATTTTTGCAAACGTAACGGGCACAATTTTAATGAGTGCCGAACAAGACTACAATTCTCACAACAAAATCAGAACTTTAGACAAAACAATTTTGCCAGTCCTCCACAATTTTCTAGACCGAATTTCCAAAATTCTCCCAACCAGCAATATCAAAGAAATTCCATGCCGCAACAAAATTTCCAACAGAATAGGCCTTCTGTAATAAGACCTAATCCGAACTTTCAGAGATCCCCAAATCAACAAAATTCAAATTTCAATCCTAACTTTAACAGACAAAACCCGCAGAGAACACATCACGTTAATTTTGACAATCATTTCGACTGTCAAAATTATGATACTAATTTTTACAATGAAACTGATAATTTCAGTGACCCGCAATTCCATAACTTCGGAAACTATCAAACTAATTCTAGCCTTGATAATATGGCAAACATGCCACAAATAAATTATGAAGATTACCCCCATTTTCCGCAAAATAACGACGATAACATGCCATACCAAAATGAGAATTATACAGCTAATTCTCAGATGTCGCAGGATTATACTGCTAATCCTCAGGATTTTCCATTAGGCCCGGAGTATTCAATGAATACTCCAACCCAAGAAATAAATTTCGAAGTGGACCAAATGTCCAACCAAATCCAAACATTAAACCTGAACGACAATTACAACCCCCTACTGAATTTCTCAGACCAGAACTTCGCTTAAATTGGCCTACACACACACTATTGACCGTGAATTCTAGTAATCTTTATTTCATAAATGACATTTCGAACAAATTTAAACTCTTAATTGATACTGGCGCAGGTATTTCGATTTTTAAGCATAAGACAGCGGAAAATTTTAAAAATAGATCTCCAGAAAACGCGATTATACAAGGCATAACCGACGAAAAAATTAAAATTAACGAATCTGTTCTTATACCATTTAACGCACGCGACCCGCACAGAGTCTATATTCACGACTTGGACATAGACTTTGACGGATTATTAGGTGCCGATTTCATGGAACACTACGAATGTAGAATAGATTTCAAAACCAGGCAACTAATTACAAATTTTAAAACATTGCCCATCTTCAAAGTAACTGACGATTCTCCAACACCCGAAATCAACAAAATCCGACAAAATTATAATTCTAGCCAAAATACTATCCCAATTGACGGTCGCACGGAAAAGGTTTACAAACTAAAATGCAATCTTAGAAACACTGACGCTGTACTGTCAGCGCAGGAAAACGAAAAAGTTCGTTTGCCTAATGCTCTTGTTAGGGTAAACGAAAATGGAGAATTTTTGACAACCGTAATTAATGCAAACGCCATTCCGAAAATTATAAATTTTTCTAATCTAAAATTAGAACCATTGCAAAAATTTAAATCGATTTTTAATTTAAATGTTCAAAATTCCGACTCACACATACAGATCGACAGATCATCTGAAATTATTAACCAGTTACGTTTAGATCATCTAAACTACGAGGAAAGTGAACTAATTACACAACTTTGCCTAGACTTTTCTGAAATATTTTACCTGGAAGGAGACAACTTGACTTTCACTAACGAGATTAAACATTCAATCGACACTAATAATTCTAAACCTGTATTTACAAAATCGTATCGCTACCCTCAATGCCATAAACAAGAAGTCAAAACACAAGTTTCTAAAATGCTGGACCAAGGCATAATCAGACCTTCAATTTCTCCCTGGTCATCTCCTGTTTGGGTTGTACCCAAAAAACTCGATGCCTCTGGCAAACAAAAATGGCGAGTCGTAGTAGATTACAGGAAATTAAACGAATTGACTATTGACGATAAATACCCTCTCCCAAATATTTCTGACCTTTTAGACCAACTAGGCAAATGCCAATATTTTACCACACTAGACTTAGCTTCCGGATTCCACCAAATAGAAATTGACGCGAAAGACATTCAAAAGACTGCTTTCACAGTCGAAAACGGTCATTTCGAATTCGTTAGAATGCCATTCGGTTTAAAGAATGCTCCATCAACGTTTCAAAGAGTGATGGATAATATCTTGTTAGGAATCCAGAATGAACGCTGCCTTGTTTACATGGACGACATTATCATTTACTCCCCTACTATTCACGATCATATTTCCCGACTGACAGAAGTATTCAAACGCTTAAGGAAAGCTAACCTCAAAATTCAACCCGACAAGTGCGAATTTCTACGCAAAGAAGTCGCTTATCTAGGACATCTTATAACAAAAGACGGTGTTAAGCCAAATCCCAGTAAAGTAGATGCCATTTTAAACTTTCCTCATCCGAAAAATCAAAAGGACATTAAATCTTTCTTAGGTTTAGCGGGCTATTATAGACGCTTTATTCCAAATTTCTCTAAGATTTCAAAGCCCCTGACCAAGCTACTACAAAAAGACACTCCCTTTAACTTTGACAATGATTGTATGAATTCGTTCGACAACTTAAAGCAAACATTGACGACGACTCCGATATTAATATATCCTAATTTTGATGAGCCTTTCATCCTAACTACCGACGCGAGCGCATTCGCCATCGGATCGGTACTCTCTCAGGGAAATATAGGCAAAGATCTACCAATTGCATACGCTTCCCGAACTTTATGCGGTGCGGAAACAAAGTATTCCACCATTGAAAGGGAATTATTGGCCATAGTATGGTCGGTAAAACACTTTAGACCATATTTATTCGGTAGAAAGTTCAAACTAGTCACCGACCACCGACCACTTACCTGGTTATTCTCAATAAAAGACCCAGGAAGTAGACTTGCCCGCTGGCGACTTAAACTGGAGGAATACGACTACGAAATCGTTTACAAGCCCGGAAAAATCAATAAAAATGCCGATGCCCTCTCTAGAATCAAAATAAACCATTTTTCCAAATGTTCTAAATTCCATTCCAAAATCTTAGCCGCGAATGAGGACACAGGCGATGACGGGAATCCAGACAATGACGATGAAATCACAAACGAACAACTAATTCAAGAATTTAATACTTTCTCCCGACTATACAAGACCAAATCCTTAATTGACTACTCTAAAATTCAAACTTCAAATAAACAACTCTTGGACCGAGAAAACAAACACATCATAACTTTCTTTCAACAAAATAACCTAAGAGATCTTCATCACCAAATTATTGATGACATTTTCGAGGAAAACCCCGAATTTTACGACGACAAAATAAATATCCTTTCCAGTAGATCGGTTAGACATAGGAAATACTATATCATTCCTCTACCCTTTGACCCTGAATCTGTAGTAGAACATTTGTTCTTAGCAATATTCAAAAATCAAAATGAATTAGATCTTTCTAATACTTACCATGTCGAAAATAACTTAGACCTCCCGATACTCGAAATTCTGTCATTTATCTTCGCAGAAAAGGACCTAAAACTCATTATCTGTCAAAACCTAGTACAAACACCTGACGAAGACCAAAGACCGATAATTCTTGACCAAAACCATACCGGCAAAAACAACCTGCATCGCGGAATAAACGAGACTATGCGTAGGATCAAAAATAAATACAATTGGCAAGGACTAACCAAAGATGTTGAAAATTTCATAAAAAATTGCGAAATTTGTCAACGGACTAAAGTTTGCCGTAAAAACCTTAACAACCCTCTAGTAATCACTGAAACTCCAAGAACGCCTTTCGAAAGAATTAACATCGACCTATTCGAATTTCCTACACGAAATTACGCTCTAACTATCCGTGACGAACTTACAAAATTCACACAAGCCTATGCAGTACCGGATAAAAGCGCAAAATCTGTGGTAAATACCCTATTGTTATATTTTCAACATTACGGTACCCCACTGAGGATTCACTGTGATTACGGCGGTGAATTCGACAACAACTTACTAAAAGACCTCTGTACCCTCTACGATATAAAACTGACATATTCTAGCGTAGGACATCCCCAATCTAACGGTTCTATAGAACGCTTTCATGCTACCTTAGCCGAAATGATCAGAATTCACAAAACTGAAAACCCAAATGAACATCCTTTTACCATATTGCCGTATGCAGTAATATGCTATAATAATTCGGTTAATAAAACGCACGGTTTTACGCCATACGAACTGATCTTTGGACACACAGCTAATAGACCACCAGAGACCCTGTACAACCAAAAAGACCTAATAACTAAATATGTTAGGGACTTAAATAATAGGATATCCCACTATTACCAAATTGCACGCAGTCGGACTGAAGCGCAAAAACAAAAAGCTAAAGTCAGATTCGACAGAAATATCCCAGAGAATCGCCCCACGTATAACGTTGGAGACGAAGTATATGTAAAGGAATCCCAAATCAAAAGCAAGTCACAAAATAAATTCAACGGCCCTTTCGAGATCAAAGAAATTTTCCAAAATTCTGCCACTTTGTTAAATCCCGAGACAAATCAAACAAGTAAAGTAAATTTTGATAGAATGAAACCATATATTGAAGATTAAAATTTATTTTCAGGTTTCTACTGCTGTTCGGATCAGCATTTTCTCAATACGAAATAACACCAATAAACAATACTACCGGTGTTTACTATCACAAAGACACGGACATTGTCATCTCACACAAGAAATGGACGTTACTCATACATAAAAATATATCGACCTTTAAGACAGCTCTTGACAGAAACGACAAAATTTTACAGACAATCCTTACCACCCTTGACCCAGCATACAAAAACATGAACGAATTCGCGAGTGAGGTTAAAACGCATTTAAGCCTCCTAGAACAAATCTCAAAATCCATACAAACTAAATTTGACGAAATACATCTCGACACGAAACGCTACAAACGCGGAATCATAAACGGAATTGGTTCAATATTCAAAGCAATTACCGGAAATTTAGACGCAGAAGACGGTAAATACTACTCTGACTGTATCAATAAATTAAACCGAGACGAACATCAGATAGAAAATTTGATGAAAAATCAAATATCAGTTACAAATTCAGTTATTAAAAATTTTAACACGACAATTCAAAAACTACTAATAGACGAGGAGACATTCAACAAAGACATAAAAGAAATCGAATACGCAATCTTAGACATTACGTATAACGTACGAGCAGTTGAAACAAAATTAAAATTCTTGGAAATTTGTGAACAACTCATGGCGAGCTACCTATTTATAGAGGACAACCTCAACGATATTTTAAATTCGATCACTTTCGCGAGACTCAAAGTAATTCATACGTCTATCATTAACCCCCAAGATTTGGTAAACTCATTGCAGGAAATTTCACAAAACCTACAAAAGAACAATTTGCCACTCCCAATTAAACTTTCAAAAATTGCACAGTATTTAGATATTATTGAATTAAAAGCTTTCCAAATGAACTCGGAATTAGTATTTGTATTAGATATACCCCTAGTAGACCCTCAAACGTACTCTGTTTTCCAATTATACCCCATTCCTATCTTAGATAGTAGAACTGGTCTGTATCATATTTTGTCAACTTCTCAAAAATATATCGCGAGAGATGATGATTCTTTGATGTACATACCTATTGCTGACCTCAGAGAATGCAAGCCACTCCATACCAATACTAAATTATGTCCAAATTTGTTTGCATATCCAATTGACAACAACGCCATATGCGAAGCCCGCCTTTTCAAGGATCTACAAACTCTACCAGAAAACTGTCAAACGTCAACTATCATCGGCCAAGGATACAACATCCAAAAACTAGACGAAAACGTGTGGATGATCGTCAATACAGAGCCACTAAAGATGACTATCAATTGCCCGAAAGAGACCCCAAAAACCGACACCATCCTCAAAAATTGTATAATTAAATTACAACCAAATTGCTACGCCTTCATAGGTATCACAAAGATCCAAGCCAGCTCAGGCGAAACGACAGACGTGAAGAACGACGCTCACCCTATACAAATCCCGTTCGAGTGTTGCAACCAGGTTCCGGACAAAGTTCGAGTGCCCAACCTGAAACCACTAAAACTAAGTGATCTGAACACCGAAGACCTCGATGTCGCCAGACACCAATTAGACCAATATTCAAAAGACTTAGACGACCTAATCAAGGAACCTTTCATCACGAGACACATTTCTTGGTTTACCTATCTTACCATAGTGCTAATTTTCGGACTCTTATTCTTGTATCTATTCTGTAAGTGTAAAGCAAGAAGACGAAGACTAGCCATCAACGTTTCCACGACTCCTCCATCTCCACCAAGGCCTAGTGAACCCCTCAGGACAATCACTAGCCTGTTTCATCAACGAAGACGACCTACCTTAAGAAGAGAAGACAACGAAGCCGAAGACATAGAACTTAACTAAAGACAAACTGTTTTGTGCCTTTTACTGACTTTTAGTGCTAGACTCTTCAGTGAATTTCATTTCATTTGTTTAATCATTATATTTCATTATTTTTCTATCCTTTGTTAATTTCAATTTTATTAACATTTTTACGTTATTTTCATTTAAACTTATCATACTCATATTTTATGCTTTTATATTAAAGCTATATTTTAACCTTGGGAATATTTTACCCCATTTTAAGACAAACTTATTATGTTTGTATTTTACGCTTTCTTGCTAAAGCTATATTTTAACTCTAACATTTTTATGTTATTTTATTTTATGAATCAAGCTTATTGTGCTTGCATTTCATATTTTAGACACTAAGGTTATACTCTGTATTTTAAGCTTTACGACTTAACATTTTTGTACTCTTTATATTTTTCCAAATTGTACCATTACCTTTTATATACGTTTTATATTCATTTCAAAAGTTGCTGCATAAAACACCAACTTTTTTTATAAGGGGGAAGCTGTTATATTAGAAATATACTATGATATATAATATCACCGAGACAGGCTTAACCTTCTCAAACATATCATGTTACAAATTGCGCAACAGCTCTTCTCTAATAACCGCTCACGTTGGCTGAGCTTAATGTTTCTTTCTTGGTAATCCCTTATCATGCTGAATTGCCAATTTAATGTTCTTTGTTCTCTTATGTTATAAATACAACCAACAGACATTTGTACCTTCAGTCATATACTCATTTTCGACCTAATACATTCTAAATTTATTATTGTTCATTATTGTACCAAGTTAATAAAGTTTTTAAAAAGTGATTTCTACAATCCATTATCTAACATTTATACTAAGGACTTTGCGAAATTCGTATATCCAAGCCAAAGACTTAGAAGTGTTATACCATTTCAACTAAAGACGAAATAAAAATGCTTGGTAGAGATATCAGCGCCAAATAGTCTACTGCGTCAAGGCCGATTTGCAGAATAGTTATGTCTATTGAAACAGTACTTCACCATCTAATTCAGAAGGTGCTGGAACGCAAAGAAGTAGCAATAGGCGTCCTTTTAAAAAGAGGTGGCATTATTTAATACATATTTCAATTATATCATCAAAACTACAAGACGAGGATACCTGCAGTAGTATAGTGGTTTGCCTGAACCCACCTCCCCCACTGTGGAGTGGGAGGAAATGCAGCTCTCTGATTGATCCATTCAAATTTCCCGCCAAGGCGGTAGCACCATCTAAAGATGGGCACCTAGTGGTGCTTACATCTGTAAGCTTTCCTGATTTTTTTCTCAGGTTTCTGCCTAGCGCTGGGTAGATGTGAACATAACTTCCTGCTAAGAATAGGGCGCCTACAGTTCCAGTCACATGTATCCGCCATGATGTGAGGATAGATTTCTGGGGCTCTACCTAGCGGCGAGATCTTTGGAATTCCACCTAGCGATGGGTTGATGTGAACGAGACAATGGTTAAAAATGAAACATAAGTCGAGATAATGAAATATGCATCTTGATAGTGAACAAAGTAGTGATGGTTACTCTTCAGTGTGTCTTTTTGCGAAGCACTTTTCTTCAGTTTATTCTGATGAAAACTGTGCTACTCCCCACTATATAAATAATAATGCTATGGACCTAAATAGCTTCCACATATCTGTTCAAGATGTCTGTGAAAGTATATGTCAATTAAAATCAAAATTATCTTTCGATCCCTATGAGTTATCTGCATTGCTCATGAATAATTCGTCGAAGCATATAATTGTTCCAGAGCAGCATGGTTTCTCATTGGGGAAATCGGCAACAACAAACCTTCTTTGCTGTCAGTTATTTAGTTGTGAAAAGTGAGATACACTGTATCTGCTGAATACAGCAAAATCTCATTTGCATAAAATATTTTTTATCAGCTGTGTAAGTTTCCCAAAATATTAAAAGTGTAGTTTCAAATACGGGCCAGTCTGACCCTGTGAAAAGTGCATCACCATTCGCGTGGCGTTATAATAAATTCGTATTAAGAAATCAAGGCCAAAATCTAATATCTTCAGATTAACTTGATTTACTGCGAATATATTAATATTTAGTTTGTGCAAATTTATTATCTAAAAACAGAACAGTATGCAGGTTTGTCGCATTAATATAAATAAAATCACCATTGTAACTAAGTGCACGTTAGAGTTTTAATAGAACTATGTCAATCACTTTTTGCAATATACATTTATTATCTTCTTCAATGTATTTAAAATACTCTGTTATATTCATAAATACCCACTGCAAACCAGAGAAAATTTCAAATTATTACTAACCTCTTCCATAGTTACGGTCCTCAACAATTTAAAAGAAAAAGTTGTTCTGTACTTATTTTCATACAAAAATATTGTTTAGAATTATTTTCCTCCAGATAATGTTCCATTTGTTGGGCAATATAGAACACTTATTTTTTCAGGGACAACTATATGGTAACCGCCGAAGAGAATGTTGAATGTCAAAATCTTTGAGTTGATATCATACGACAAAAGGAGGTTAATTAGAATTATGCATGAGACCTGCTGTTTCTAATAAGAAAAATATTTCGCGAAAAAAGGGAAAATATTTAATTTGATGTATATGGAGTATTAAAGACCATAATGTAGAAGAATTTAGTATTAGATAGAAAAAGGCTTGTTGCCTGACTTATCATTAATATCTCCGAAGTATGCTCATTTCAAATGTTTGAAAAAGTAAGATGTTTGAAAATGTTTTTATATTGTATACACCAAAGAGAATGTCAGAAAACTTTGGATTGATGTCATATATAAAGGAGGTTTATTAGAATTATGCACGATGCCTGCTGTTTCAAAAAGGAAGAATATTTCGTGAAAGAAAGGAAACATGATTAATTTGATGTATATGGACATTGAGAAGGATATTGTATTAGATAGAAAAAGGCTTGTTACCTGACTTATTATTAATATCTCCCAAGTATCCTCATTTCAAATTCTTGAAAAAAAGTAAGATGTTTAAAAATGTTTTTATATAGTAACCGCCGAAGAGAATGTCGACATTTTTGAGTTGATATCATAGGACAAAAGGAGGTTAACTAGAATTATGCATGAGACCTGCTGTTTCTAATAAGAAACATGGATGATTAATTTGATGTATATGGACATTGAGGAGGATACTGTATAGATAGAAAAAGGCTTGTTGCTTGACTTACTATTAATATAATATCTCCCAAGTATCCTCATTTCAAATTCTTGAAAAGTAAGATGTTTAAAAATGTTTTTATATGGTAACCGCCGAAGAGAATATCAAAAACTTTGGGTTGATATCATATAGCAAAAGGAGATTAATGAGAATTATACGCGATGCCTGTCGTTTCAAAAAAAAGAATAGTTCGTGAAAGAAAGGAAACATGATTAATTTGATGCATATTGACATTGAGGATAATAATGTACAAGAATTTTTCAGTATTAAATAGAAAAAGGCTTGTCGAGTGACATCATTAACATTTCCCAAGTATGCTTATTTCAGATATTTGAAAAAAGTAGGATGTTTGAAAATGTTTTTATACGGTAACCACCGAAGAGAATGTCAAAAATTTTGGGTTGATATATCAAAAGGAGGTTAATTAAAATTATGCATGATGCCGGCTGTTCCAAAAAAGAAGAATTTTCGTGGAAAAGGAAATATATTTTTTTTTAACTTTTATTTAACGTCGGCCTATTTCCGCTACTGAGGCCTAACACCAAAGTCCGTAGACGAACTACTCCCAACCAGGAATTTTGCCGAATCTCTTCTCTTTTTGAGAGTAGGGATCTTTTACTTACCTAACATTTAATAGACAAGGGGCCAACATTACATTTCCTCCGAAGGATTGTCCCCTATACAGTCCTTGCCTAAGATTGCATAGCTTCCGCGTATACACTGATATACAAGCCGCTAGAAGATATGAAGCGCGGACGTGGTCTTCCTTGAAAACGGTTACCCATCTAAGTACTAACCGCGTCTGACGTTGCTTCACATCTCATATTAACTTATGTGGATAGTAAAGACGCACCTACGATCGCCACGGAAATATGATTAAGTTTATGTATATGGACATTGAGGATAATAATTAGTATCAGATAGACAGGCTTGTTGCCTGACTTATCATTAATATCTCCCAAGTATGCTCATTTGAAATGTTTGAAAAAAATGTAAAATCTTTGAAAATGTTTTTAAATGGTACCCGCTGTAGAATTATGCGTGAGTCCTGCTGTTTCTAATAATAAGAACAATCTTTCGAGAAAAAGAGAAAATGATTGTTTTGATGAATATGGGTATATAATAATAATTGAGCACGTATACAATGATGTGCCCCATAGCCATCTTGCTGAAAGCAGATTTCATTAAAAGTAATATCAGGAAGTTCGCGGAGGGAAGGTATGATATGATTTTGTAGCAAATCGATGTATTTTCTACCTTTCAGGTTTCCATCTACAACAAATGGTCCAACAATATGTTTTCCAACTAACCCATCCCAGACATTTATTTTTTGGAGGTACTTTGTCCTTGTCATTTAAGTCCTATGCGGATTTTTCGTAGCCCAATAGCGTACAATAGATGGATTATGTTTCTCCGCTGTAATGGAAAAGTTGACCCATTGGTTAAAAGTATGTTACCCAGAAAACTGTTTGCCGCGTATTTAATATGACAGTGACACTGAGAGTAAAACAATAATATTGTGACGCACCACCGTCACTGAATAGAAAAATACTAATTTCTCTATACTTTTCATTTCATTCCCCCTTGAGCTTGTCTATCTCTCTAACTCAGAATCTAAATAGAATAGATTAAGTTAATAGCAAAAATTCAATCACTCCCATAACTTTCTTTAGATTGTTCCATTTCACTAAGTTTCTGTTCAATATTTAGGACAAATTCAAAAGAACAGCTGCTTCATCTGTATTAATGATTAATCAAACAAATACTGCCACGCGCGAATTATTAGAAAAACAATAACGTCGTTTATTTACTTAACTATTTGCCGTTTTTGTAACTTGACATAATAAATATAATGTCGACAAATAATATTAGGAAATTAACGAACCTGTTTGTACAGGAGCAAATAATAATTAATAAAATAAACAAGGTAAATATAACTTAATAATAAATTACTGTTAAATATTATACCTTATAGCAAACAAAAATCTATTGAGACAGATCCGTAAAAAAATTCACACATCGTTATTAATATTTAGTGTAAAAGTACTAAGGTAAAAGACAAATAAATCATTATTCATGGATTTCATAAGCGAATTACTTTGCAGTATTAAACAAAGAAATTTTTCTTGTCAAATGTATGTAAGTTTCGTAACAATCATAAAACATTAACGTTTGGTTTAGTCATAAAAGTTCATGGTTTTGATAGCATTTTGCTTATTTCGCCATAACAAGTTATCTTCACTAATATGAAAGAAACACGACAGAAAACCCCCGTAGAAATGCCCAGCAAACAAGTGACCAATAACTAATAAACTACTTACTTGCATTCCCTTCATCACTGGGAGGGTACCGATAAAAAGCACTGTGTACTGAATAAATGCACGGTGTGCACTCTTATCGAGATGCAGCCAGTATCTTCAATTTGAGACATCCAGAACGCCCACAGATTCACTACACCACGGTTGGTTCAATTAATAGAATATTTAATAGAACTGGAGATGTATCCAACCTTAGAGCCAAAAAACACAACGTTGTCAATCGTCCATTGAATCAAGTAGATTAGATTCTGTTAATGCTGAACCACGTGCTAGTGTCAGGGATTTATCTCTAAACTTCCCTACACGTTGGATTGGAAGAAATAATCCTTTAACTGGCCACCTAGAACACCAGAATTCACCCCCATGGATTTTTATTTTCGGGATACCATAAAGAATAAAGTCTATAAAAATAAATCACGAAATAGAACGGAACTATATGACAGAATTAGAGAAGCATATAATGAAGTAACAGTTGAATTAAGAAAAGTTATTAAAAATAAAAAGATAATTGAAAAATGTATCAGAATTTTTGGAGGACTAGTTGGAGTTGGAGACACACTGTATGAAAGACTACTATTATTTTTGGGTGTACTATTAGCCGCAAAAATATTGGGAGACAATTTTGTATTTGTATACTTACCTTGTAATTACTTTTGATTTAAGTAAATAAATATCTAAATTTAAAGGATATTAAAGGCATACAATCAAATATTAGGAAATATAAATAACAAAAATATTTAAAATGTGACACGTTTTTGTTATTAAAACCACAAAATAAACATAATCTTATAATAATTTTCCAATTGCCAAACATACCAAGTTGTATACTTATAAAAACAAAAAAAATTAATAGTTAATTAATTAATGTAAAACACGTAATTTTTAGAATATTGATTGAAGGATTATAAATGAAACTTTACGTATGACGTACGGAAGGTTTATTAAAATTCATCGATAATAACGATATTATTATAAAATATCCGGTGAATAAGATATAATTTTAATTAATAAAATATTCGGTTATTAGATAATTTCCGTTTCAATTTTCAAACTGTAGATTGAATACAGCTTATTATGCACATAGACATTTCAGGAACAATATGAACAATCCCAGGCCAAGAAACTCAAAAACAGGATACAAATTTCTCATTATTTATAACTATTGGCCATTTTCAAAAAGAAATACTTAACTACTACTACTAAGTAGTAGTGTTATATACACGTTTCCATTTGTTCTTCTTTCATGTACAGGATGTCCCAGCTCTACTTAGATAAGCATTTTTTTTTTAATACATGTATTTAACGTCGGCCTATTTCCGCTACTGATGCCTAACACCGACACCTGTAGACGAGCTACCCCCAACCAGGAATTTTGCCGAACCTCTTCCCTTAAGAAGAGTAGGGATCTTTTACTTGCCTAACATTTAATAGACAAGGGACCGACGGCTTTACATCCTCTCCGAAGGATGGTATATCTCCTATACAACCCTTAGATAAGCATTATCTCGGAAACAGTTAGACATAGGTGGTATAGAGATTTTGTGAACGGCGCTTGCTGGATATTAGGTTGCGATAATTGTAGTTATGACTATGGCCGAGAAACACCCGGCAAGCCTTTCAGGTATGGGAGATCGACCTCATGCTTGAAACTATAGTTATCGTCCTTTATCGTATGCTTGCACTGCACGTGAAGTTGAATCCCAGGTGTTGAGTGTGACCACGCTGACGACAGAAATATTAATTGTCAAAGTAACAGATGTCATACTAGTTGTCAAAAGTGACATATGTCAAAATAACTGTCAAAGTGACAGGTGTCTCAAAAGTTGTCAAAGTAACTGTCAAAGCAACAGATGTCGAAGCAACTGCCAAAGTAACAGTATTCATCGTAATTCGACATCTCTGAATTAAGGGTTGTCTATAAATCCATTTATTTTAGTAAAGGATGCTAGTTGCGTTACCAATGGTTCTTGGTAATCTTTCGTAACATTAGGTTTAGTATAGTAGTATTTTACGTCTGTAAATAGACATCACCATTTCATGTTATCATTTTTTTTATCCATTAATAAATACTACTTGAAGTTTGAAAAATATTGGGTTCATTTTAAACAGCCATAAATTGGCGCGTTGTGACGTCAACACCCTGAAATCCAATCACAGAGGTTGTCTCTGTTCAAGGTTGTTTATTAATCTTGGTCTCTGTTAACATAACATAACCTCTATTTATTGACAGCACTCAGCACTTTTCTACTTTAGGTAAATTATCAGCGGCACCTTTAACATATCCCTCTTCCACTTGATTCCATTTTGATTGTAGTATTAATAAAACATAAACCAGAAACTGATAAAATAATATTTTTACTCCAAATAATACAAATATAAAAATATAAATTTAACGTTTTAGGTTAGTCATCTGATGTGTAATGTCGGTGAAGGTTACACCTAAACTACAGTACAAAATATTAACGTCCGACGCTTTCACGAATAACTTGTGCGGCATTTTTCTGGATTCTGATTGGCCAATATTTGCACGTCCACTGCTTTAGACCAATCACAGTACAAGCATTACAAATTGAAATTCTGAGAAGTTTTAGGGGAAAGCTTTCTTTAACACACAGTAAGAATCTATTACAAACTAATTATATCCATAATCTCATTGATTTTCCGGGTAGATACGTAATTCTGGCGCGTAAAAATGCCCGTTTTAAAAAGCAGTGAAATTATCAGCAAGCTTTTTTAACGATATTTTCTTAGAAATAATTCTTATTAGAAAAGTAAATTGTTGTAAATTAATAAAATGTTTTATTATATCATTTTCACGACACAAATTGTTAAAATAAAATTAGTGGGAAAACCCTATTACCGTTAAGCTGTAGCGGAAACGTTATAATGCAATTTTACTTTTTCAAATGGAACCCCTGTATATTTTTGCATTTTTGGGTTCCCCTTTTATTTCTGAACAAATGTTAGCCATGTTCTATACGTATTATTAATATTTACGATATATCAACAAAAACAAAAATTATTGACTGTCTTTCTGTGGAAGTTTCACAGTTGTTCATTTTAAGACTCTATTTCATTTTCAAATCAGTAATATGCCGTCACTGTTTACATCTAATGAATATGTTGGTTTGTTACTTATTTATGGCTAGTGTGGAAAAGTTACGGGCCGCAGAAAAAAGTATAGAGAAAGATATCCTAATGGACGTGTACCATCTCATCAGACATTTAGAAATGTGGAAAGAAAAATGCTTACTGGTTCCTTTAAAAGCCCCAGAGGAGTTCAGCATGCGAGTCCAGCAAAACAGGAACAAAATGTCATTAATGTTCTTGCGCTTATAGCAATCAATCCACATGCCTCTGTTTGCAGTATTGCGGAAGAGATTGGTATAAGTAATCTTCGGTGTACAGAATTCTAGTAGGTAATGGGCACCATTCTTACAAAATCTGCTTAGTTCAAGATTTAAGACCTAATGATTACAATAGACGTATGAAATTCATTGCCAATTTTATGGTACAGTTACATGATGATCCTCTGTTTGTCAATAATGTTACGGTTAATCTACACAACATTCATTATTGGTCAGTGAAAAATCCTCGCTGCGTAAGAGAAACCCATTTTCAAACTATTTGGGGAATTAACGTTTGGTGCGGCTTTATCTGGTCGATAGCCGAGTGGGTTGAGGCGCGAGGTGGCAATCGCGATTAATCACACGGACATTGCACCACCGGGTTCGAATCCTGGCTCCAGCACAAGCACTGTCGGAGGAAATGGTTGTATGTCTGCGTTTTTTCAATGTGTAACCCCCTTCCGCACAAGCTCCTGGCTTTTGGAATTGGGGATTGTCTAATTTCTGTGGTGTTTATTTATATTTTTTTATTTATTCATTTAACGGGAGATTAATTGGACCATACTTTTATGCAGGTACCATGAATGGTGACAGATATTTGAAGTTTTTAAGAAATATTATTCCTGGTCTTGTTGAAGAAATTCCAACAAATGAGCGCCTCACTATGTAGTGGCAGCAAGACGCAGCACCACCGCATAATTCGAACCTTGTAACACGCTTTCTGACTGAGAGATTGGGAGGGAACTGGATTGGTAATCAGGGACCAGGTAAATGGCCTGCATGGTCACCTGATATGAGCCCCCTAGATTTTTTTCTTATGGGGTCATTTAAAACAAGTTGTATACGCCGAAAAACCAAATAATCTTAATGATTTAAAAAATGGAATAACTTATGCTTGCGGCCAAATAACCATAAAGAGTTCTTGTACACGAGAACTTTTAAGGAGGTATGAGTTGTGTCAAATAGAATATGGGCGACAATTTGAAGCATCTTTTATAATAATTATAATATTTATATTGTAATGTTCCTTATAATTACGTTAAAAAAATGTTATCCCAAAAATTTAACTGCAAATATCTCAACAATGGTTAATGATAGGTATAGCATATGGTCTGCCGTCTTTTCGAAGCGCCTTGTTCATTTGAAAATAAAATAGTTAAATGCATCTTTTTAAACAGAATAACTTTTGTCTACGCCTATTATGTAATATGAGCATTATGATGTCGATTTTAAATAAGGAATGGCCTATATTCCAGTGGCTGATATGTAATATTCATTGCATGCCTCTAGATTGTAACAAGCATAGGTGGCGCCATCCAGTAGTAGTGCAATTTGTAATACTGTTTGCGTTTCTGTTGACAGTTGACGTTTCTATTGACAGTTGACAGTTAACCTTTCACGTTCCACCGTTGCGATGGTAAAACAAATAGACATATAGACATAAATAAACCTAATTTATAGGCTCGCTTCGCTCGGGTGACAAACTTCCGCTCGCGCAGAATATGCTTCATTCCAAACTTATTATAGAATATAGTATTCTATTAAACACCGAGATAATGCTTGTCTAAGTAGAGCTGGGACACCCCGTATATACACATATTTACTACTATTTTGTATTCCTTGAGTTACCATATACACTGTATCATAAATGGTCAATGAATATTCTATTCTATTCTAGTTAAAAATTTGCACATCTTCGACGTGGAGTTGAGGATGTTTGTAACACAATCAAAGCAATAAAACTGAAACAAACTAAAAATTTAATTAGTGAATAGTGTGTAAAAACTTAGTGGGGACACTTTACAATTTCAATTCTTGGCCTACAAATAAATAATGAGCAAAATGATAATCATAATTCCACAAGGTTCTAATTTGGAACCCATTACAACTTAATCCATTTATCATTGATTTTGTTGACCTTGTCTACTTTAATCTTATGATTCAGAATTCCAATAGATGAAAGATGTATGAGTGACTGCTAGTTTCTAATGGGCTTCTAATAAGCCGGCAGTAGATATTACTACTTTCCAAAAAGGTGGCAAACGCTATGTTAGAAGTTTAAGCTTATAGTAAGTACTTGAGCTGTATTTCAATGTAATCAACAAGACCTCAAACATAAAGACATTTAAACATGCGCTAGTCAATGTGCGGAAAGTCGCCCAGTAAATAAATAAATTGAAGACAATGTGATATTTCTAAGAATCACACTACAAAGTAAGATCTAGTGTATATCTACTAGTGTATGTATGAAGTTAACTCTACTAGATATAAAATATATTTGTTCAGTACCTAAAATTGCATAACAATTATGAGATTTACTTAAAAAAAAATTTGTATTGGGATGAAAGTTAAGATAGAATGAATATATAAGATTATAGCACAATTTTTACAGTGTCACTAGTAGATGTTAGTTACTTTTAATAATATTTTTTGTGGTGATATTTACCGACTCAGCCCTCAGCCAAAACGCATTTAGGCTTATGTAACATGACCACAAAAAGTGAAACTAATCTACTAAATTACATATTCAGGGTCTCTGGAATTATTTGCAAAATCATGCAGTGCAATAGGAAAACAATTCTTAGAAAATTAATTAGTGCTTTGTTTCAAATTATTCCTCAAGGATATGTTGGGTATTGAACAGTCCCCTAGTCAGGGGTTTTTGCTCATTTTTCTCTTGCTTATTCGAGCGGCTAAGGTACGTAATATGTACGTAAGCAGAAATCCCGGATATATAACATTGTATGTAAAATTTATCAAGGTAATTATTCCTAATTTAATACTGTTTAGAAAAAAATAGACAGAAGTGGTTTTGAAAAATTTACGATAATGTTTTGTTTAAAAAATAACATGTGAAGAAAAATATTGTAGTAAGTTTTGCGTTTCTAAATTCAAAAATATTAAAACTTTTATTCGCATACTCAGAAAGAGTTTCACTGAAAATATGGTAATTTACATTCAAAATTCTTCAAACGTCAAATTCTGTAAGGACGCTTTAATCTGGAAATTCTTTGATTGCACAATAATTAAAACAATATTTATTAAAAACTACATGTGCATACAAACCTCGAAGTATTTGTTTCTGTAGTTTCTGTACTTATGAAAGTAGGATTATGGCCAAAAAATTCTGTCATCATTAATGCATCTACTCTGGGTAAATCGTCCGACTGAACTTGTACTCCAATCGAATTGGGGGGTTGATTGTAATATGAGTTATCGGAACAAAATATATTTTAAACCAAGTCTTTTTGGTCCCTGATTACGATCTAAAAGTTTCGCTCGGTGGAAATTCTGGAAACACCCCTTTTTGGGGGTTCTTCGCAATATTCTCAGTGTAATTTTTAAATTATCTTATAAAATGCATTTTTACTGGTGCCCTTATGATTTTTGGGTCGCTGATCACAAATTTCGGGGTCCCATACCCATAAACTGGGTCAAACACCCTTAAATGGGCAAAAACACCCTTTACAAGGGAGTTGTTTCGCAGTATTCTCAGAACAAATATGAAATTATCAAGAACATGTTTTTTTTGTACTTGTAATTGAAAACTTATTAGGTGTTGTTATAATTTAAAAAAAATTTAATATTAAGGTTAATTTGAAACTACCCCAAAATAAAAAAAATAAGGATAATACGATAAAAAAAATTATTTATGATTTTGTTTTCCAACACGATTCCAACCCCGAATAGGAGTGTAAACTACCCTTGAATAAGAATAAACTGAAAAAATAAATTTAGAACATTATGTATAGTATTATATTATGATTATAGAGAAGACGGTATAAATTGTAAACTTTTATATCAAATTTTCCCTCAAGGAAGAGTCGAAACGACCCTTATTTTAAAGAAAGAAAATGTCTGCACAAAACTTACTTTTATAAAACATTGTCCTGTAAAATAAATAATATATGGATAAATATGTATATAAATTAAATAAATCGAATACGATTTTTTGGTAACCATTTTTATTCAGAATTATAATGGAAGCTTGTTTATTTTATTTTTCAATACACAAAAATAATTTTCATATTACAAAAATAACACTTTTTTATTTATAGTTTATGATAATTTATACACTGAAGGTCATTAGTCTTCTTCTATATTTACCGAAATATAGAAGAAAACTAATGAAAGGGGTGTTTTTTGCCACAAAAGGGATGTTTCCGGAATTTCCACCGAACGAAACTTTTGAATCGTTATCAGATTCCGGTAACTGATAATACAACCCCCCCCCCCCAATTCGACTGGAGTATTGCGTAAATCCCTTGTCCGTCATCGCTCAATAAAAATACTCTTCAAACTTCACAAAAAACTGTAATTAGACCTTCTTGGAAAGTGCACTGTGCTTTTATATTGTGCTGGCTCTATTGACATTGCCCATATTTTGTGACCGATGGCGTCACGCCAAACCCGTTTTCAGTCATTTTCTTTTATTACTTATATAGTATATATTATGGAAAAATAATAAATTTAAATCCATAGAGTAGGCCCCAAGTGAGTTAGTTGTTGATGCAGATTTTGATATTGCTCTGGTAATAATGATAAAATGACAGTTGGTTACCATTCTTTCATGATTTGTAAGGTGTAATTCAATGCAGGTCGGGGTATTTGCCCGCTGAGTAGTTGTTTCCTGCAAATCATATATTATAACAGTAGGTTAAGTCCACCTAGGACTGAAAGATCGCCGCTCTCAGGCACTTGCAGAATCGCAAGTCGCTATACGCCGATGGAGACATCCATGGTGTATAGTAGCAATTGACCATTTGAGAGGTTTCACTTACCTCTCACCACTACTCAATTTACTATAGTTTGTATAAACTAAGCAGGGTGACCACTATCATTTGTCTGTTCCATGACCTATGGCATACTGGTGAGAACGAATAAGTTCGAAACCGGTCTATATCTGGTCAGGGAATTGACAAATGATATTGGTTACCATTCTTTAATGATTTGTAAGGTGTAATTCAATGCAGGTCGGGGTATTTGCCCGCTGAATAGTTGTTTCCTGCAAATCATATATTATAACAGTATGAAATGCATTGTTTTATTGAGTGAAAATCAATTTCAAATCAAATCAAAATAAAATTTAAAACAATATCAAGGTAACCGTGATAAAAATCGAAAAAAATGGCTAAGTTTCAGCCACTATATCAGTCAATTTTCAACGAAAAATTTTTTTGAGACCACAATTTTAAAGGAAATTTTATCAACATTTTGTTTCTATAAGTAATGCCTATACCTATCTCCCTCTACTCAAAAAAAAGTTATAGACAAAAAGTAAAAAAAAAAAATTGGATTTTTCCTTTTTTTACATTGTTTTCTTTGATACTTTTCGCGCAAAAAATACACACAATACAAAGTTAATAAACATTTTACAAAGTATATGAACAAATATACAATGTAAGAACAATATAGAAAACTATATTCACTATGATGCTAAATCTTTCAGGTCAAATTTGTATAGCAAAACACGCTGTGAAGGACTCTGGATGCATAAATACCGCCAGATTAAAAATAATATATATCTAACATATTTTCCTTGAATTCGTCGTCGATTCCAGATAATATCAGCATATTGTAATTTTGGCCTAGAGAAAGTGTTCTCAAATGCCTTTTCTTTCACAATAAAACTTGGATATAAAGAACAACATTTCCAGAGTATCATCGATAAGTTTTATAAGTAACAGTGGCCTCAGAGCAGAACCTTGTGGAACTCTCAACTTGCTAGATAATATCTAAAACGGATCCGAATTCTAAATATTCGTAATAGAATCTCATGAACAGATGGACTGTGATCACAAACAGATGACCAAAATATTGAACTGAAGGTGTAGAGGTTATTTTTTCAATATACTGATTAGTTTTGTTGGTTTTTAGTAGGTTTTGTGATAACTTTCGGAAACTACATGTTGTAGAAAACCCTGTAAAAAGAAAAACTGAATATTATTCAGGGTATATTGTGACTTTCAAAAGCAGATTTATCACCCTTTTATTACCATAATCCACAACTATTACTCACGAATTAAGAGAACTCTTGGCAAAATAGCCCATTTCACAATTATTGCACCAAAGTCCATTTAAAGAATCTAAAGAATCGGGATTTATGATGAAAGTGACAAATGTTTGCGATTCGGATTAGACAATGTCCCCCCTCCCCCGTTTTCGAGGGCGCTGAATCGATTCCCGGGGTCAAACCAATTTTTCCACCTCGACAACCCTCTCCGATTGGCCAAAAACCACCCCCAAAGTGCCCTTTCCCGTGAACCCTTCCCCTGTTTTTCGATTAACTATAATTCCCTCAAGTAGAATTGAAGATCCCTCGAGGGATTTTACCCCAGCCACCCCTACACCAGACTTCCACCCCTCTAGGGGGTTGCAAAATTGATATTGTTTTATGGGAAAAAAATTGATATTTTAAGGAGGTGTTTCTGTGAGGAAGGTGGCAGGTGACCAGGGTTGTGTAACCATCCCCGGGGCTTGTTTTCGCCCTTCAAAGGGGTGGAAAGAAAATATTTTTTTTGGGAAAAACATAATATTTTGTAGGAGGCGTTTCTTTGAGGAAGGTGGTAGGTGACCAGGATTGTATAACCACCACGGGGGGGGGGGGGGGGACATTGTCTAGACCAAATCGCAAACATTTGCTACTTCATCCGACTCATCCGACCAGAGCATCTTTGTAGCATATTATTTCAACATTAATTTTACGTATAATATTGTATGTAAGGTATTTTGAAGAATTGGTAAAATAGTTATTTACGTTACGCACGAGTTAGATGTTAGATGTTAGATTTCTAAACGAGTACTGTAACATCACTTAACGGATGTGTAACGTACGTTTTATTTCATACTGTGCTTGTAGCCCGAATGGTACAAGGTAGAGAAAATTTTGTAGAGGTGCTGCAACAGCAAACCAAAATTGCTATTGCTTACTACATCAGTTGATGCTGATGGTATACTAAAAAGTCAACTTTCAGAAAACTCGAATTGTACTATTACCATTAATATTAATAATAGTTAGGTTAGATCATTCTGTTTTGCTTTAATTAAATATGTCAAAAAAGTTACGTTTTGATATTTTATTTTGATAATAAGAAAACAGTCCGGAAAGTTACCTAGCAACCCTTTTTCGGCTCTAATCCCATAATAACCCATTTTCCGGACTCAAATTAATGACATAATCAAAAATTACATGACAGTATGAAATAAATTAATATAGTTTCTTTATCTCTTACTAACGTTTTTTTTGCTTCTACGAAACTACGTGCTTTTAATTCAGATTATTTTGAAAAATATTTGAGAGCAAACATAGACTTTGTTGTCGTTTCGTTGAATAAGCAACAATAATCCAAAGCGTTTTTACCAGACATTTAATTTATATTTAATATTCATGATCACAAAGAAATAAATGTTATCTAGATAAAAAATAAATAAAGTATATGATTTAAAAAAAATCCAGTATTTCGCTTTGTACCTATCCGATCTATTATGTAACCGCTAGTAAGAAATCCTCTTTTTTCCGCACCGTATAAAATTTGCTACTCAGAATTGGGACACAGATTGAATAACTAAACAATAAATGAGAAAGTACGTAAATGGGTGACAAAAAAATTCAATTATTAAAATAACTTCTAAATTTAGAATATGTTAGAAAAAAAGTCTGGTAATTCCTATGGGGATTTTGAGAATCGGCCACACAATGAGGAAGTGTGGAGACTTTGCATCTCAATGTATATGCGCTTTTTCCAGTGGCGCGCAAGCGAACATAAAAATGGGGGAAATAATTTTTTTATTTAAGATGAAATATATAGTTGGTAGAAATGTTTTTCGAACATATAGGGTCATTTACTATATTTTGACCAACCCTTTATTTCTATTTTTATTGGAGAATCACATAAAAGTTGTAAGGCTGTATATACAGAGTGACTCATTTTAAAGCGAGGCACTCTCTAAATATTTTCATTTGTTTTCCGATTTAAACTATTTTTTTAATGATAGATCTTCAATAATTCTACCGTGTTGCAAAATTTCAGAGCGAAATTCAAAATTTCAAGGCCTATTTAGAATTTTTTCAACACCAAAAATCCAAAAAAAATTTTAGCAATTTTTTTATCTCAAATTTGATTACACCACAAGATATCTTCAAATGGTTGTGACCGAAATTTAACAAAAAAATATTGGTGTTTAATAGAAATATAGCATAATTAAAATTCGAAATAATTCGAATATTCATCATGCAATTACAATTGTTTAAATAATATTAGTACTCGCTTCGGCGGTACATATACTAAAATTGGAACGATACAGAGAAGATTAGCATGGCCCCTGCGCAAGGATGACACGCAAAATCGTGAAGCGTTCCACATTTTTGAATATATCCACAAGATCAGTAAGGATAAATCGCAAGTCATCTTTACGGATGGTTCCAAATCCTTTCAACACGTCTCAGGTGCTTTCTATGTTCAGTCTCGTAACCTTAAGTACTCAATAACGTTAAACGAATATTCTAGCATATTTTCTGCTGAAGCGGCTGCTATATGCCATGCTATTGACTGGTGTATATCCAATGATATTAAAGATGCCTTAATAGCTACAGATTCGATGTCAGTATTACTTGCTTTAAAAAA
Organism: Leptura quadrifasciata; assembly: GCA_963675555.1. Classification (NCBI taxonomy): domain Eukaryota; kingdom Metazoa; phylum Arthropoda; class Insecta; order Coleoptera; family Cerambycidae; genus Leptura; species Leptura quadrifasciata. The sequence continues at coordinate 22,236,267 of OY776680.1, read as the reverse complement.
TTTTTCATTCCACCAAGATAACAACCTTTTCATCTTAAAAATTATGGATAAATTTGCAGTAGCAACTTCAAACCAAATATGTATTAGTTTTGTCTGGGTCAAAAGCCATAGTAATATTGTAGGTAATAATGCTGCAGACCTTATAGCAAAACAAGCTAATCATGACAACAGCTATCAGGAAAATTCAGTCAATGTCAAAGATCTACATACAGTACTAAAAAATTACGCCTATAAAAAATGGAATACTCATTGGCAACAATATGGAAATAAAAGCAAGACAGCTTATTTTCAGGTTCAAAACAACATACCACGTACACCATGGTTCCAGCAGTTGCAAGCTAGTAGAAAATACATTACATACATATTAGCAGAATGAAGTTAAACCATGCCAGATTTCCCTCACACCTCCATAAAATAGGCATTCTGCCAACACCATACTGCTCCTGTGGAGAAGAAAACGGGGACCTAAACCACATTCTCTTTGGCTGCCCATCGACAATCAATGAATCGAATATATTAGTATTAAAATTAATTGAAAAAGGACAAGCCTCTCCAATTTGCCTACTAAATATCCTTAGCTCTAATAACTGCGAGATTTACAATTTATTGTATAGCTTCTTAATAAAAATAGGTTATAATATTTAATAACAGGGTATAAATATTAATTTTTCAGAATATCTAAGTATCCTTTTGTTTATCCATATGTTGTTCTCCCATGTCATCCGTGGTCAACCTATGTGTGTAAAGCCCAAACGCCCTGAAAGACCCCTGGGCGAGAAGCGTGTGTCCTTGTCTTACACCTTATCCTTGCATATAAACGATAGGCATATATTATACGTCATTATTGCACATTCGCTGCCATTATTACTATATAAAATTTTGCGGTCTTGTTATTGTTGCTGTTATTATTATATAATATAGGGAAGAAAAAAAATAGTCATTACGATTATGGTTATTAATTTTTCAATCATTCTTCCTTTATCTTATACTTATAGATGTAGGTGGGTAGCTGTGTGTGTATGGGCGTGTAACATGCACCTATAGCTGGCCGCCTTTGCTTTTTGTTATAAACTGTAATACATATATGTGTGCGTTTATGATTTGGAAACCTTTAATAATAAATTCGTGGCCAAAACGCGAGTTCGTAAGGCCAAAAATGGAGGAAAAAAATATATATTATTTACAATGCTCGTTTAGATTATTATCAGTTAAAATTATAACCATCAGTTATTCAATATTGGCAATATCTGTTTTCTTTAAACACGATCCATATTAAGGATAATTATTTCTGTTAGCAAATCTTGCAATTATTTTTATTATCAAAATTGGGGTTGGAGGATTATGTAAATAATAATAAAGCCCATAAACAAAAAAATTATCAGACCTTAGAGGAAGGCGATGTTGATAAGACAATAATAAATTGGTATTTAATAAGTAAACTGCACATCTTTTATTAAAAATTTACCAATTTATAACGAATATTTCTCCTCTTCGATTAGAGATAACTTTCAAAATATTCATTCGAAAAAGTTAGGCACAGTGGTATTATAAGTGATAATAACTGATATATCGTTCTCCCTCAGTGATATAAGTCGGAAGATCATTTATGAATATTAAATTTCAATTTCGTCAAAATTCTTTCCCAATGAACTAAAAACCTCTCCTCTGCTGACTCAGTCAGAAAACGTCAATCCACATATTTAGTAAAGGAAAATGCTTAATATTGTACTTATTTGCATATTTATTTACTTGATTAAGTAATTGTAACCATTATTGTTTTTTTTGTATCTGTGACTAACCTGGTGAATAATTTTTGGTAAGTGTTTATTTATAAGTACATCGATATTGTTGCATAATGAGCAACTATGTTGAATATTGCCATGTCCCATCTTATAATATATAATTATAATTATACCAAAGAGTGTGCCATTATTATACCACGATTAAACTGACATACACATTAGATATACAACATTAGTAGAACATATTTTTTATTTCTGGTTTAATCTGTCATAAGTATTTTGTTTCATATGGTTTCTGGTTGTATAATTTTGATTGAAGGTGGCTAAATAATTTCTTACCGATACTTTACGTACCTTTCTTAATTTCTACATTACCTTTTCCTTATTTCTGGTTTTATAATCATAAATATTTCTGAAAGTTACTTGTGGCATTCTACGAATATTCCCTCCTGTTATTTGGGTTTTCTACCACATGTATTATTCTCCTCAAAAACAAATCACCGAATCTACAAAATAATAGAATTATTGGAAAAAAGCCTTTGCGCCTGTAACATTTACGTCAAAGGAACAGTAGAGGTTAAGAATTATAATAAGCTGAAATGTCTATAATAGTTAGCTTATGTGTGTAAGAATACATATCAAAAAGGTTCCTACCCCTAAGGCGTAAGCTTGATCCCTATCTCACCCCCTTTTGGGACACCGCACTGGTTTTTTTTACAATATCTTTTAAACACTTTATCTTAGGGAAAACATAAGTATAGAAAAAGGTTTGTTACAAAATGCTCTACAAAAAAAGGTTATGTGTTATATATCGATATTTCTGTTACTGTTTCTGTTATTAAATCGTAAACTGTAAGGTTAAAATAAGGTATTGAACGCCAACAGGGAATTTTAAAAAGAACATCTCCCACAGTTATTTTTGATGAAAAGACGCCAATTACAGCGCCTAAAAAAAATTATTAAGTAATCTTGCCAACAAAGAACGATTGATTTCTCAACTAGTCCAGACCTTTCAAAATGAAGGGATACAAACTGTAACTGCGGATGACGATGCTAATACAATTATAGTTCAAACTGCTATTCAAAAAAGTTTAAAATCTGAACCGGTTGTAATTGTAGGACAAGATGTCGATTTTCTTACCTTAATTATTGCCCTAACGCCAATGAAAAGGATATTAGACTACTAAGGGAGGCCCAAGGTAATATAAAAGCAAGAGTTTATAGCTCTAAAGATTTACAGTTGTCAAATGTCCTTACGAACTCAAGAAAAACAGTTCTTTTTACTCATGCATTTATTGATAGTGACACGTCTGCTTTTTTTTTTGGAAAAGGCAAACTCCAAATCATAAATTTATTAAACTCGAAAACAAATTTATAAAAAGTTGTTAAAACCTTTAACAAACCAAATGCTACATACAAAGCAGGATATTACTGAGGCTGGGGAAATATTTGCTCGTACATTATATAAAGCACAAAAAAATGAAACGTCAATAAATCATCAGATGTATGTTGTGTTTAACACCTCGGTTGGCAATTTTCGTTAAACGGTTACTTTGGCAACGCTACCCCTGACGTTCGCAGCTTTGAAACAATATTCATTGGGGGTGGTTTACCACCAAATTCAGGCTTGGCATGGAAATGTTTTAGAACCATAAGAATGGGAATGGAAAAAATCAGGTGATATTTTAATACCTGTTTTGACTACTGAAGCAGCAGCTCCCTTATCAATTTTAGAGGTAATTACGTTTGCCTGCATAAAAGGCTGCGGAAAGCGATGCGTATGTTTAAAGGTTGGTTTAAAGTGTTCGGCTATGTTTATGAACTGTCACGGACAAGCATGCTTTAATGCGGAACGGACCGACGAAATTGAATTTGAGCAAGAATAAAGCCTTTAGTGGATTAGGCCTCAAGGGGAAACCACATAAAAAAACGCACCGACAAACTCTACCTCCTGGGTGGTGTGGAAACATGTCACCTATACGGCGTAGCTTCTCCGATAGTCCCTATACATAAGGAATTATTGCTGTATAATGACGTTCAGGTTTTTGCCGTACCTGATTGTCTCTATTTTCAACATTTATGAAAACTCTATCAACAAAGGCTTCAGGGTGGTATTGATTTTGTACTAGAACCTCTTTGATACATTTTTTCTCGTTACTTAATATTTCATTATTAGAGAAATTATTTTGGCCTTATCGTATGAACATTTTACAACACCCCTTTTAACATTTATTGACTGATTTGAGTTAAAATTTAGATATCTATTAGTATGTGTTGGTTTTCTATTAACGCTTGTTTCAATTATATTATTTACCACTTTAATTAAAAGATCTAAAAACGGTAGTTCATTCCTACTTTCTACTTCTAATGTGAATTTTATAGATGGTTAAAAGGGAACCCTGAACCCTTTGTTGATAGAGTTTTCATAAATGTTGAAAATAGGGACAATCAGGTACGACAAAAATCTGAACATCATTATACAGCAATAATTCCTTATGTATACGGACTATCGGAGAAGCTACACCGTATAAGTGACAAATTTGATGATAGGACGGTCTTTCAAACGGGGAACACTTTAAGATCTATTTTAACAAAAACAAAACCGATACACAGGGAGCAGAATTCAAACAACTGTGTTTACAATATCCCATGCGAATGTGATAAATGTTATGTAGGTGAGCCATCCAGACCTTTCAGTGTGAGGTTGAGTAAGCACAAGAATTACATTAGAAATAATGAAATTCAGAAATCAAAGATTTGTGAACATGCTTGGGAAAACGGATATAGAATAAACTGCGACTCGGCAAAATTAAAGAATCAGCAAATGAAGATAAATGCGTATCGAATTGTACTGTAGATATTTGTACAACCTGGCTACCAATGTTAAAAGAAGAACTTAACAAACTTAACATTATCTAAAAGAAAATATCATCAGTTCTGTGTAAGTAGTAAGTATCTATGGAAATAACATAAACATAATCTTAAAACTGTGTATTTAACATACACAACAAATAAGAGTTCTTCGAAAAAAGCTTTGACAACGGAAAGAGACTACTTTTTGAAACGTGAGTAAAATACATTATTTCTGTGTTTATTCCGATTTATATTATTTGTAAAACATAACCTCTGACTGTTTCTTTGACGTAAACGTCACGAGCAGAGGCTTTTTTCCAATAATTCTATTATTTTATAGATTCGGTGATTTGTTTCTGAAAAGGATAATACATGTGGTAGAAAACTCAAATAACAGGAAAGAATATTTATAATCGTATCATAAATTTATTGCCATTTTTTCATGATCGTAATTTTTTACAAAAAAATCATACAGACGAAGCAAAATTTTGTCAACGAGGGATATTTAATTGAAAAAAATCGGCATTTTTGGGCTCATGAAAATCCTCGTATTGTAATGGAGGTGGAAAATCATATTCAATTTCGTATTCATGTTTTCTGTCTGTTAATAGACAGTGAGGTGCGATATTTCATGTACGATGAAAACTTGAAAGACAGGGTTATTTGAGAATTTTAAGAGAAGTTGTGGAAAACTACCTGAATGATATGCCGCTCAATCGACTTATCAATCGTTGGTATCAAATGCTCCAGCACATTCGACTAGAGCTGTAGATACCAAATTAACGGAACTTTTTAAAGATCGTTGGTGGGGAAACAGAGGTCCATGACCGTTTTCCTCATGTTTGACTCCCTGTAACTCGAAAACTGTCAGTTTTTCTATCTCCCTTCTTTAAAACTTTTGATCAGAATATTATAAGCTACATTATACCAAATTTTCATCCAATTCGACTGGGACCCATTTTCCCTTAGGTTTAGTGCAGGGCCTTTTGTGCGGCAATTTTTTTCAGAGAAATTGACATGTATCAAAACCTGTAACAGATAAATTAGCACAATTTAAGTCGTCTAAACTCAGAATTGGAAGGCCAATCGAACCATGTAAAAAAATTTCGTTTCCATTTAAAATAAGAAAGTTGGTATCGATTTTGGTACACCCTGTATAAATGAAGGACTAAAAATACTTTCGGTAACTGCAAATCATGTCACACCCACTCCACCTCATCCAATTACCCCATACCTTATAATTCATTATATTAATGCCTTGTAAATAAAGAAAAATATTGAAACAGAATTTTAACTCCATTGGGCCCTTGTACTTCGGCCCTGTAGGCAGACCCTCACTTAGGCCATCCTAATCCTGCGAAATAGGTGGTGATGCTGTCTAGGGGCATCTTCCTTACATCGGCCAAAGTAGGCCAACGTTATCCCAAAATGGATTCGCTGGTCATTAAAATTTTTTGGAGATAATCAATAATAATATAAGAGTGAAAGCTAATGATGTATATTTTAGTTATTTTCTTGATTATAATATAATATATAATTATCCTTAACGGCTAACAAAATAAAGAAAAGTAAATATTGCTTATTATTTATTTGACTCCATCAGTTTTGATGATCAGTCTGGAACATAGACTTTAAAGATGAAATGTAATTGCCTCAAATGCTGTTGCAATGTAAAGATAAAAAAATCTGGATAAGTTACTCAAGCTTGCCGAGATTTTCAATTACAGCTTCGACTGTCTATTTTTACTAGAGGAAATTTTGATGTGACAATATGCTGTTAATTGAAAATGACTTTGGATTTAAAGCCAAACGGCCTTAACGTTCTTTTTTTTCTACTTAGTATATTAAAATATAATGTGTTTCCTTATTGATTTATGTTCCAGAGTAAAAATACTGAAATTATTCCCTCAGTTAGTCTAACGAATACAAATGTTGAATGAAATAGTAAAATCGTATCTAATATTAGACAATTCATTATTTAGAGGTTCTCTACGCAACTTTGACGTAAGTTTGTTTAATTTTTATTTTATTGGCATATTAGTCGTCTTCTTTTATCGCTCTTTTCCCATTTTTCAGGACATTTGTTTAACTGTACCCGAGGACGATTACGGCTTCTGTCCTTGTATATATTGATGGATGGACATTCATTCAGCAAATATTGATTGAAAAATATTTTTGGAACAATACTTCTAAATATAGAGGAATTAAGTAAATTTGTGATTGTCACCAAAATCTGAATTACCGAACGTCACAGAGTTCGTATACCTAGTAAGCCAGTGACCTACTTATGGGTGTAGATTCCTGGATTCGATTCCATACAAGTTATTAATAAACTGATAACTAAAATTGACTGTAACTACAGGCCCGGCATTGTAGTTGCGCCAAATTATTTATTCAAATTACATACATAAGCACTGTCATGGAATGTTAATTTTACCCTGAAGTTTGTTCTGCCAGAATTAATAAATTGTCGTTAAATTTAACATATTGTAATGCTGTGGTAATTAATAAGAGGAATATGATTATCTGTTGAAAATCTAGGGAAAGCTCAATGAAGGTTTCTGGATGAATGCAATTACTAGGAGTTTGGGCCTTACCACTGGCTTAACAGATTTCCCTTAAATAAAAAAAAATCACCATTGATCACAACCAGTAAGCAGCAAGCAAGAAAAGTAGACCGAACACTAAGATTTCTAAGAAGTCGAAAATTGCTTAATTTTGTCTTATTAGCCGGCTGTGAAGTCAAGTTAACAGCTGATACGCTTAAGTTATAAAGTACGTTTTCTACGACAACTTAAACCTCCTCATCCACCAAGACGTCACGGTGTTACGCATGTATGTATATTAGTGTATGCGCAGAAGCTATGCAATCTTAGGTGAGAATTGCAAAGTGGATATACCATCCTTTGGAGGGGATGTAAAGCTGTCGGTCCCTTGTCTATTAAATGTTACTCAAGTAAAAGATCCCTATTTTCGAAAGAGGCAAAATTAGTCTACAGGCATCAGTGATAGACCTCAGTAACCTAACCTATTTCTTAAAAGCAGTTGTTATTTGTTTCTTACACAGTGCCTTGATTATTGTTCTTTCATGTTAGTTCCTCCAGGATGCGTTAGCTGCTCTTTATTTGACAAATTCAACAACTATTTCAGAGTAATTCAACTTCTGGTTTAGACAGGCTCCATACTAGTCTGCATGACGCCTTATTATAGGTTAATGCCTTTAATTCCATTTGACTGTCCGAGATGCATTGGAGATCTGTTGGTTTACATATCCTCTTTTGTCTCCATCTTATACCTGTATGTATGTCAAGTTAGTCATTTGTGTATGTCAGTAGTTCCTGTTGGCCAGTCCTTATTTCTATTTGTTATATTAAATGGTCAGCACTTGGAGTGGAGAAAATGCAGCACTCTCGTTTGAATCAAATTTTTCACTCGGAAGTGGCGCCATCTTGTGGAGAACAGAGTCTCCACTTTCTGTGGAACCTGGGTATGTGCCCCCATCATCCAGTGTGAATTTTTATGTAAGATTAGATAAGAGATTCTTTTCTACATTCATCTGTGTAAAAAAAGTATACACTTCCAGAGGAAATATTTCAAGGAAATTAATAAAATATGATAAAACTACATCCAAAAGTTTTGTTTCTGAATCAGCATAGTTGGCCATGGAAACAACTGAAATTTGACATTATAAGTAATGTAATTAGTACCACCTAGGCGAATCCGACTCGAAAGAGAAGGATTTTATCGAGGATCGTATACTGATGAGAAGTAAAAATTTCGAAACAGTTTGATGTTTTAACTAAAGAAAATTTTGTTTTTAAATAACTACGTAATTCATTTTTATGAAAACAAGCAATTAAATCGTATCTTTAGTTAATTAATGATAGTAATACCCAATAATAATATTTAAATAACAATTAAAAATAAATAACAATTTAAAAAAGTTTAAGAAAAGTAACTAAAAACTAACAATTAAAAAAATAAAAACTATTTATTACTTCACATGTTCGAAGTCGTCCCACTAACTGGTCAAAATATTTATTAATATTTTCAAAAAGAATTTTTCAAATATACACAAAATAGAGTAAAAGTACTGAAATTTATACTTTTGGTGTGACACTGTGTTTACCTCCAAAAAGCTAAATATATAATATGTTAAAAATACACATAATCTAAGCAAGCAACTATTGTAATATCATTATTAAGGGAAATTATTTCTTTTTGTTTCACAAAATACTGAATTGGGTTATTTTTTTAGAATCTAATTAAAGTTAGATCATTTCAGCAACCTTGGTAATTTCCTTATATTACTGACATCACACTTGCTTATTTATATCCGTAAAACATGAAAATTAAAGTGCAATAATAATTTAATCAACTCAACTAAAAATGTCTAGTCATCCTTTCAACTTGAGTCGTTTCATTCATTGAAAGAGACCGATTGATCTACACTTTTACTTACCATTTTACACCGTCATAATATGGGTTACTACTGGTCTTCGCTGTTGGAAATAAACAATCAAATGTTCTAAATAAAATAATTGTAAAATTTTTATTTAACGGGTCAAGGGTTTGTAGAAAACCAATTCTTATTTTAGTCAATGTATCTCATCATCTGGGTTATTAAAAGGAAATTTTTCGAGTTAATATTTTAACCTACATTTTGCAAATTGCAAATAAGCAATATGCATAATATTAGTATATTAAACTAACACATAAAATGTATAGTTCGCTATTAAAAAACTAACCAAAAAGTATAGCCGAAATAGTTGTGAAAAATGCTCTTAATAGTCATATGAATAGATAAAAAATTTCTTTTTTCAAAGCCTACTCAGATTAATTATTAATCGACAAATCAAAATCGAGGCGCAGAATGACTCTGCAACAACTATCTTAAACTTAGTTTTTGTAAGAAACTCTTGGTCCCACAGTAGTGGCCCAGATGCCAGAAGTGTTACAAATTGCACTACGGTGCATATCGACACCACTGACCCATATTATTAATATACAGGGTGTTCCGAAAATGGTGGGCAATCTCTCGGATTTGGGTAGAACTAGTGAAAATAAGGTCACAAGTTCGTATATTTTTCTTTCCCCCGAGGTACCCCTACGAAACTATTCGCTCTTGAAGTTGAAGGTTAAAAACCGATTTTTCGCGATAACTTTTTTATTGTTCAATCGATTTTAATCATTTTTGGATCAGTATCATATTATTTCAATCCAGTTAGGTCAGTGTATTAGAACCTTGGATAACATTCTTGGGGGCTCGGAGGCAGAATATCCATTGCCTTAATAAGTTGAAAAAAAAAATTTTAGCCTATTTTCTTTTATTTCTAAGGTTATTTTCAAATTTTTGAGCCATTTTTACGTAAAAAACGTATACTTGTTTGATGTTGGTAATATGCATCGTTTTCGAAATAAATGCAAATAATAGTAATTTCTAAAAATTAAATAAACACGAGGATTATGTATAAAACAACATTTATTTCTCTATGAGGTAGTAAGTACTTACCTAAACTTATAAAAACAAAAAATCTTGAATACACAAAACACAAAATTTGAAACCTTACTGTAGAAGACTAATTAGGGACATGGAAAAATGAAGATTTATGAAATTTCATAACAAATGCTCAATATAAGCACCTCTTTCTCTAATGCATGCTTGTCTCTACTGGTGTGGCATATACGGGACTCTTTAAATGCCCCACAGGAAGAAATCAAGGGGATTTAAATCGGGTGATCGGGGAGGCCAAGGAACAGGCTCACTTCGACCTATCCACCGATTTGGATATACTCTATTCAAATGACCCCTCACTATAAAATTAAAATGCGGGGGCGCCCCACCATGCATAAACCGCATGTTCTCTCGAGATGCAATGTCAACGTCTTCTAAAAGTTGTGGTAACTGCTGTTAGAGAAATTCAAGATAAAGTTGCCCATTGGATTTTCCTCACTCCAAACGTGTTAAGTTGTGGGAGTTAATGACTCCATTTCTTCCAAAGCTCGCTTCATCCGTATACAAAACCGATCGAATGAAGGCATGGTTTGGTTTTGTTCAAATTTCTATATAAACCACTGCGAAAATTGCACCCTAGCAGGAAAGTCATCTGGGCTAATGGCATGTACTATCTGTATATGGGTACGGATGAAGCAGTTGCTCTTTAAAAATTTTGGGGCACTCATTTGTAATGATAATGATCTGATACTGACAGTTGAATTCACAGCGACTGCATCCAATACGTTCTCTTCTACTTCAACAATACGTGTTGTCCGCGGAACACCACTGTTTGCGTCATTTGGCGCAAATCGACCTAAGTAGAGATATAATTCTTAGATTTTTAGTTTTCAAAAAGATTATCATATTTTTTTACCAGTTTCTCTCAGCCGTTGATCAACACGTTAAAATATTTTGCGATCAGGAACCTTCGATGGCGATACCGTCGAGCGTATAGTCTTCGTGTTTTCGAGGCATTACAAGAAGCCATTCCATACATTAAATGCATATCTGTGTATTCATTGTCAGTGTAAGCCATATTTCAACCAATTAATTACTTAATTAATGTCGGATTAAGCTAATACTGAAAAATTATGTCACTCCAATTATCTGATATTTTGATCCATGGCAACCATAAACTGTGATTATTACTTATTTGGTTTTGTACATAAACAGCTGCATAGTCTTATCTACGTAGATAAGACGATGAAGCTGTCATTTTAAATATTTAAAAAAATTAATATTAACGCGTTCAATGCTGACCCTAGAACTTAGGCTTCAGCATGTGCGGCACCCATTTTTTGTCATTTTTTTTTTCAATTAATCGACGGGAAGGTCATACATAATATGACAAATTAATACTGAATAAATAGTCTTTGTTTATTTATTTTTAAAAGTTACTATTATTTGTGCGATTGAAAATCGCAATTTCGTCGTTAGGTGCATTTATCTCGAAAACGATTCATATTACCGACATCAAACAAGTATACATTTTTTACGTAAAAATGACTCAAAAATTTGAAAATAACCTTGGAAATAAAAGAAAGTAATCTGAATTTTTTTTTTTCAACTTATTGAGGCAATGGGTGCTCTACCCCGGAGCCCCAAGAATTCCAAGGTTCTAATACAGTGACTTAACTGGATTGAAATAATATGATATTGTTCCAAAAATGATTAAATCGATTGAACAATAAAAAAGTTATCGCGAAAAATCGATTTTTAACCTTCAACTTCAAGAGCGAATATCTTCGTCGGGGTACCTCGGGGGAAAGAAAAATATACGAACTTGTGACCTTATTTTCACTAGTTCTACCCAAATCCGAGAGATTTCCCCCAATTTTTGGGACACCCTGTATAATTAGATCTAGACGTTCTTCCTCCTCAATGAAAAACGGCCTGTATCAAACCTATACCTAAGAAAAAATTCTGAACTGTTATGAATTTTATTTATTGTGTTGATCAACCCTGTATATAGGTACTACTAATTCATACATTACACGCATCGAAATAGTTTAAATTGGGGGAAAGATGGTCGCAAAGAAGGAGTATTGTTGTATATTGGAGAAGTAAATGTATTATAAAATCTCCGAAACCCTCGCCATCCATCCAAGGCTAAGTGCCACATAGTGGAACCTTTCTGTTTGATAATTGTTTCATAAAGCGTTATGAAATTTTAGTTATAAAGTTAAACTAGAAGGAAAAGTTCTGAACTCTATTATCATTTTTTTTTATATTCACCATGACAGGTTTACTTATTAATCATCCCTGTGACAATCCCTACATCAAGGTATTTTGGTAAATGCATGGTCAATTAGATTACCTTATCTTGGGTTGTACTCTAGTCAGGTGCGGAGCATTATTGTTATAAAAGAAGGACATTTATGATACGAGTAATATAGTTATGGTTCCCAAAATTTTTTACTGACCCCCAAATATTATATGTTGCTATTATGTTTCAATAAAGTTTTTCTTGCATTTTAATTTAGGTTTGTCTTATTCAATGAAGGCCATTGATATATTTTTGCTTATTTTTTTTGCTGACAAAAGTTTCAGTAATTTGGAATCTGAGGTAAGGTGTGTAGAATGAAAAATTACTTGGCGCCCTCAGGTCTTTAACTATTCACTTAAGTTAACAATAGTGAGATTTTTTTTAAGGAAAAAAAACCCACTCCCGAGTCCACTTAGTCTCTAGTCGGACATATCTTAGCTGTTATCAAAGCAAAGAAAAAAAGCACGTAACAGAACAACTTAGAGATCTATGTCCTATTAGCATGCGTTCCACTAAAAATTGCAGAATCAGCTATATGAACAACTTTCTGAATATGTCTTTCAAAATTCCTTCTAATCAGTCCGGATTTCGAAAAGGCTTCAGTACTTCTACTCTACTAAGTTGGTAATATAACTGACGAAATCTTTCGAGCCACTGACAATATGAAAGTCATCTCTGGATATAAGTAGAGCTTTTAACTCTTTAGATATTATATGCCTAATTGCAAAATTAAATTATGGCATATCTGGAAATACTTTTATCTGGTTTCAAAATTGTCTGAACGACAGACAGTAGTATACTAGTATTAATAAAGGAAGCTCGATACTTACACCACAATATAGATCAGTTTTATCCGTTGTCCCGCAAGGATCTATTCTTGGACCATTCCTTTTTAATATATTTATTGGAGATATCTCGAGACTTCCATTATATTCAAAAATAAACATATACGCTGACGATATTCAACTATAATATATAGTTTTTCTCCTTCCAAATTTCAAATGGCACCAATAACGACTTAGTCTTATTTACCAATGGACAGTCCAAAATACTATTGTAGTTAATGCTAGCAAAAGTCAAAATATTGTTCTTGGAATTTCTCAACAGTTACACAATTTTAAAGAACTGAATGTTCAAATCAATAATGAGATCATTACATCAACTAATAGCGTAAAAAATCTTGATATTAATATTGATCATTTACTAAGCTTTTTAAAAATAAAATTGAACACGAAAACCTACATATATTAAATACCCAAATACTCTCAAAAAGCATAATCAATTGCGAATAGACTATTTGAGGCTTCCCTCTGCTAGACTAACGACTACCACTGCGGGGTGCCTCAAACACCTGTTAGAAACTCATTTCCCCGAATCTGTGGTAGAGATAGAGGAAGAAACCAGCCCCACGGTCGTCCCGCGCGGTCGTCACGGCGGCGGGCTGGAGGACGGCCTCAATGGGAAAGAAAACTTAACAAAAGGGAGAGTAAATGTTCAATATGTCCACCATTCTCCTCGTTACACTTATCCATATGATTCATAAAGGATCGCCTTATATTACATAATACCATTGGATCAAATAAGCTGCTGCCGCATTAATTTCTTGCCAAAGCTGTGCGTGGATATTTATAGGATTCTTGTAAACAAGATCTTTCATTGCGCTCCATATACCGAAATCCAGTTGGTTAAAATCTGGACAACGTGCTGGCCAAGGAAACGGACTACCACGACCAATCCAACGCTCATGAAAAATGTTGTTTAAATAAATTCGTACTTCATTGGAAAAATGTGGCGGAGCACCATCCTGCATAAACAACATATTTTGTCTCAAATTCAGTGGTAGTCCATACCAATAAAATAATCTTGTAAAAAATATAAACAATTATCACCATTTAAATTTTTTGGCAATTCATGTGGTCCTAGAAAATGGTCCCCAATGATCCCACACCAAACATAGATTTTGAACTCATGTTGAAAATGTTGTTTTCGCTTTATATGAGGATTTTCAACTTCCCAAAAATGATTATTTCTTAAATTGAAGATACCTCGGCGGATAAATGCAGCTTCATCCGTAAATAATATTCTGTCGACGAATGGGTGGTCAATAGTTTGTCTGTTCCGAATATCACTTGCAAACTGATATCTTAGTGGAAGATCGGCAGTCAATAAATTTTGAACTAGCGTAAAATGGAATGGATGGTATTTTTTTGCATGCAATATTCATAGAGCGGAAGTTTTACTGATTCCTGTAGTTGCACATAATAGTCCTGTGCTAACTTGTGGATCATCTGCAATGTAAACTATTATTTCTTCTTCTTGGTCAGGCGTAATAATTCTCTGTCGACCTAAATTATCACGTTTAGGACGAAATGAACCACTTTCACCTAAATCTCTGAGCAGATTTTAAAATAGTCTACGATCAGGTTGTAATCTGCTTGGAAATTTTTGGCAATACCATTGTAAGTCAGTTGACGATAAATATTAACTATGTCTCTATCGGAGTTTAAATAATTATTATGTCTCGGCATGTTCTAATTTTCGTGAATTAACTGATATTAAGAAAAATAGATAAATAAAATTGCAAAAAATGAATGTCACAACAATTTTTAAATGTCATAAGTATTGTTGGTATCGACGCATATTGCGTTAATTTTTCTTATAGTGATTTAGGAGTGAATGTTAAAATGCGATTTACTCGAAAACGGTCAATTTCTAAGTCTAATGACAAGTATACTCTTTTTTCGCTAAAATTATATAGGTATTGAATTTTTTAATAAAAAAGGTATAACGTTACGGGTAAAAAATGTTTACGAGTACATTTATATTTTAAACAATGCTTATGTGGCGCCCTCTAGGTTCTACACAAAAAATGGGAGCAGATTTGAATTTTTCATCTCAAAAAACCCCCATTCACCAATTTTCACAATAATATCTGAAAAACTTCAAAAGTTATGTGAGAAAGTTAAAAATATAATATTGACTTTAACACCCTGTATCTCTGTTAATATCAAATTTTGTATGAAGGTAAGTTTTATTAAATAGTAATATTTTAATATTAGAGACCCACTGTTGCTCTATGGATCATTACTTACGGTCCGCCCTGTATAGGTTCGATCGGGACAAAAAAACCGTGTAATTAACTTTTCTACAAATCTACGTTTAGTGCAGATCTTAGGAATGCAACCATAACTTACAAAAGTGAAAAAATTGGCCAAAAATCTTTTTTCTTTTTCATTTTGCTGGCCAGAGCCGCTGGGTTTGTGAACGATCCATCTTTTCGAGTCTGAAGGACTTTTATTATACTTTCCAAAAATGAATATTAAACGTTCACAAAGAAGGGTCCAAAACGATTGTTTCAGACGGAGAATAATATAAAATCTATACTTACTGTTCGTTCATGCTTAATTGCTTCACTGATGGCACCAATTGGACGTCGTAACAGTATAAATCTAACAAAGTAAATACTGACATTTTCTTAAATTTAAACCTGAAAAGGAATTTTGAAAACACAAGAAAAAACAATATATATATATATATATATATATATATATATATTTAATCATTTATTTAACGTCGGCCTATTTCCGCTACCAAGGCCAATCACCGACGCCAGGGAATAAGCTCATCAGTGTCTGTGTAGACACTGGGACCCCTAATCTGGAAATTTCGCCGAACCCCCACAGCTTGTCGTGGGGTAGGGATTTTTAACGTGCTCACATCGTAGATACACGGAACCCACAGTTTTACATCTCTTTCGAAAGATGGTGACGCGAGCAGATCCGCTCATCCACTATATCTCATCGACTTGCGGTGACTCGGTTTTGAACCCGGGCCGTCTGGGTGGAAGAACGCGCCACTGTCCATCCCACCACCAAGCCGACAAAAAGACAATATAAAGTTCAAAAAATGTATATTAAATCTCTTTAAAAATCATGTTTTACAAAAACGTTCAAGAAAAATGTATTGACAAACTATAGTCTGGCCCGTGTACAATACATAGTGAGGAACGGAACGACTCATAATGTACCAACTACTATGCAATGTACGGTTTATACATAAACAATTACACAAAAAGATTCAATAAAAGTTCAAAATGTAAACATTTTTGGTGGGCTTTTGCTTGCCTGTCTGTTCACGTATTATCAGTTCAATAGTAATTTGGTTCGCTCTCCTCGGAGCTTAAAAATGCTTGAATCGCAATGATTTTGAATTTTATTGTGGCAATTATATATTCATACGTTCAAGCAAGGCGGTCCCGTGCACATCTGAGTACATGGTAAAGATACTTTTCTGACACCGAATCACTGAGGAACCGGTTTAGGGCAAATCCCGTTAAAATCCATCGTTTTCCCGTCAAAATCGACTGCTAGAAAATGAATGGTCACCCTTGTCGCTTATGGCTATTTTCGCCAAAACTTTAGAAATACTTTGACTAGAAACTGGATTAACTTGTTCTTATATTTAACACAACGCATGAGTTGCAGTGCTTAACAACGTGGATTCGTAAAAGGGTTTTTAATTTTGAAATTTCCGAAGTTGTCGGTTTTTGATAAACTTTCTATTTTTTGGTGGTCGGGGCGACATTACGTCCCTGTGCAGCGACATTTACTATACTTTCAAAAATTACACACCTTGATGAGTTTCTGATATCTCTGCATAAAAAATGCTCCGTAGAGCGAAAATGTGATTTAAAGTATAAAAACCTCTTCCAACGTCACGATGCCAGCTTTTTGATGCCGCAATTAAAATTTTTAAACCTATTTTGGCTATTTTTTTGCATTTATTTAAAACCCATTTAACAAAAAATAAATTTTTTCTGCCATTTTGAAAATAATTTTTTTTTATCAGATCAAAAAGAAAATTTTAATAAGTTTATTTTAATTTAAAAAAGTTTATTTTGGTCAATCTAGACTAAAGATATTCACCTTTGCATTTTAGCTAATTGTTAATTACCAAAGGCATATTTTTAGCAAAAATTTGAACTGTCCATTTTGAAACTTATTCAGTTCATACAGCATATTCAAAAAAATTTTCTTTTCATAAAAATAAGTTTGCATACATTTAAATGCAATTGTTATACCTGATAGTAACTTTTTTCCTTTATTTATCGATCCTAGTTGCAAAATGCAATAACTTCCTTGTTTTTGAAACTTTTTAGGATTTTTAAAAATATGCTCTTTTTTTATACATTTATTTAACGTCGGCCTATTTCCGCTACTGAGGCCTAACACCGACGGCTGTAGACGAGCTACCCCCAACCAGGAATTTTACCGAACCTCTTCCTTTAAGAAGAGTAGGGATCTTTTACTTGCCTAACATTTAATAGACAAGGGACCGACGGCTTTACATCCCCTACGAAGGATGGTATATCTCCTATACAACCCTCGCCTAAGGTTGTATAGCTTCCGCGCATACACTGATATACAAGCCGCAAGATGTGTGAGGCGAGAACGCGGTTTCCGTTGGAATGGTCACCCATCCAAGGACTAACTGCGCCTGTCGTTGCTTTACATCGCATACCGAAGTATGTACATAGTAAAGACGCACCTACGCTCACCCCAAAAAAAATATGCTCTCTGTTTCAAGCAATGCAATGAGCCACTTAATTTTTTGTTATAACTGATCTTGGTACAGTTCAAATTTTAGCCAAAAATAGGCATTTATTAATTAAGAATTATTCCCTAAAATGCAAACAGTTCAATATTTTCAGCTTAGTTTGACCAAAATAAACTTTTTTCTAAATTAAATTAAAATAAAGGTGCTAAAATTTTCATTTCGATCTGATAAAAAATGTTGGAAATGTTTTTCAAAATGGCCGGAAAAATTCATTTCTTGTTAATTGGGTTTTAAGCAAATGCAAACAATTGCCAAAATAGGTTTAAAAAAATTTTTACGGCATCAAAAATCTGGCGTCAAGATCTGATTTTTGGGGAAAAAATGATCCGTTTTGGACTTAATGGTATAAAATTACGACCAATTCAAATTTTAAATAACAAATTCAATTGCGTACACTGAGTTTAACATTTTGACACCAAATTTTCAGGGTGTTCTTGTTAGAACAAAAGGCAGATTTTCTGAAAGTTTTAAGCTGATCGGTTCACCTGTTAAAGAACACGCCAAAACCTTCGATAAACTTTTCGAAAGTATAACAATTTCGCATAAAAAGCGTGTTCACGTAAAAATGCCGTTGGAAGAAGTTTTTACACTTTAAATCACATTTTCACTCTACGTTTTTTATGCCAATATCTTGAAAACTCATCAAGGATTATAATTTTAGAAAGTGTAGTAAATGTCGCTGCACGGGGATGTAATGTCGCCTCGACCACCAAAATTTAGAAAGTGTAACAAAAATCGACGAAATTTCAAAATTATAAACCCTTTTACGAATCCACGTTGTGCAGCACTGCAATTCATGCGTTATGTTAAATATAAGGACAAGTTAATCTAGTCTCTAGTCAAAGTATTTCGAGAGTTTTAGCGAAAATAGCCCTTAGCGTCGAGGGTGTCCTATCATTTTCTAGCAGTCGATTTTGACGGGGTTTTAACAGTATTTGCCCTAAACCGGTTCCTCGATAATTCGATATCAGAAAAATATCTTTACCATGTACTCAGATGTGCATGGGATCACCTTGCCTGAACGTATAAATATATAATTGTCCCAATATAATTCAAAATCATTGCGATTCAAGCATTTTTAAGCTCCGAGGAGCGAACCAAATTACTATTGAACTGATAATACGTAAACAGACAGGCAATCAAAAGCCCACCAAAAATATATAAACATTGAACTTTTCTTCAATCTTTTTGTGTAATCGTTAGCTATAAACAGCACATTGGATGGTAGTTGGAACATTGTGAGTCGTTCCGTCTCACTATGTGTTGTACACGGGCCAGACTATAGTCTGGCAATACATTTTTCTTGAACGTTTTTGTGAAACATAATTTTTTAAAGAGATTTAATATACATTTTTTGAACTTTATATTGTCTTTTTCTTGTGTTTTCAAAATTCCTTTTCAGGTTTAAATTTAAGAAAGTGTTAGTATTTACTGTGTTAGATTTATAGTGTGACGACGTCCAATTGGTACCATCAGTGAAGCAGTTAAGCATAAGCGAACAGTAAGTATAGATTTTTGTATTATTCCCCGTCTGAAACAGTCGTTTTGAACCCTTCTTTGTGAACATTTAATATCCACTTTGGAAATTATAATAAAAGTCCTTCAGATGCGAAAAGATGGGTCATTCACACACCCAGCGGCTCTGAAGAAAAAAACGATTTTTGGCCGGTTTCTTCAATTTTGTAGGTTATGGTTGAGCTACACTTACGTTGTAGAAAATTTAATTACAAAGATTTTAGTTCATTTTTGTCCCGATGAAATCTATATATCTCGAGTTATTCACATTTTTAGGTTGAAAAACGCGGTTAAGAAAATTAAATTATTAATAACAATTGGACAAGGTCTTTGAATTATAATATATGATTTGCAGGAAACAACTACTATGGCATACTGATGAGAACTAATAAGTTCGAAACCGGTCTATGTCTGGTCAGGGAGTTGACAAATGATATTGGTTACCATTCTTTAATGATTTGTAAGGTGTAATTCAATGCAGGTCGGGGTATTTGCCCGCTGAGTAGTTGTTTCCTGCAAATCATATATTATAACAGTAGGTTAAGTCCACCTAGGACTGAAAGGTCGCCGCTCTCAGGTACTTGCAGAATCGCAAGTCGCTATACTCCCATAGAGACATCTATGGTGTATAGTAGCAATTGACCATTTGAGAAGTTTCACTTACCTCTCACCACTACTCAATTTACTATAGTTTGTATAAAACTAGCAGGTTGGCCACTATCATTTGTCTGCTCCATGACCTATGGCATACTGATGAGAACTAATAAGTTCGAAACCGGTCTATGTCTGGTCAGGGAGTTGACAAATGATATTGGTTACCATTCTTTAATGATTTGTAAGGTGTAATTCAATGCAGGTCGGGGTATTTGCCCGCTGAGTAGTTGTTTCCTGCAAATCATATATTATAACAGTAGGTTAAGTCCACCTAGGACTGAAAGGTCGCCGCTCTCAGGTACTTGCAGAATCGCAAGTCGCTATACTCCCATAGAGACATCTATGGTGTATAGTAGCAATTGACCATTTGAGAAGTTTCACTTACCTCTCACCACTACTCAAGGTCTTTGAAGTACAAACATTTTTTGGATACCCCTAAGCACCTCTCCAATAGGATCCAACCATAAAATTGCTTATGGAAAATATTTTAAAGGGGCAGCTGCCACTTTAAGAAGGTTGAAGAGAGACGTATAAAATTTTGCTCAGATAATACCATTTTAGAATAAAAAAATTGACGTGTGTTAGAATTTTACTCGTAAATTACGGAGAAAATTAATTTATCCGTTATTTATGGACCTCATTGTATATGGATAAAAACGTATTATTTTATATTTTAGACTTTAAGAAATATAAAGAGATTAAAAATTTACTTCCTTTTTAAATATTTACGAATAATCAAGAAATAATAATTTTTAAATTTCTTTTGTATTTATTTGTCAAGAAAATATTCAGTAAAAAGAATGGGGTGTTTAGAGACCCTTATTTACGCGCACAGCTCATGTAGGGTTAGGCTGTTAGTTAATAGAGCGTTTGTTGCAAACTATCGAGCACTAGAAAATACACAAATATTTTCGAAGCGATGTACCGCGAGTACTTTATCGACCCGGTAAGACTGCAATAAATATATCCACACGCAGTGAGGCACACACACATATATAGGGCCGTCTTGGAGTTAATACCTCAGTGCATGGTATAACACATCTTAAATCCCACATTGGCCGCGCGGACTAGTGTGAGATACCGGCGAATTTTTTTATTTTGAAAACATCTATGACTGATAAAGCATAAGCGCGAGAGGAGCCAACGAATTGTGATGACATTGTGATTTATTTAACAAAATTCAAATCGATTGTGATTTAGATTAAAACAAAGTAAATACCCAAAAGTATTTTTTTAGAAAAAATGAGTGATACTAAAGTGAAATTAAAACATGTGATAAATCTTTATTAACCTTTGTGATTCGAGCAAATTTTTTCAGACATTGTGATAAAAATTGACAATTTTTGTGATAAATTTTGACTGACTATTATTAATCCAAAAAAAGATGTTACTAAATTTAAATTTAATCGAAATATATCAACCAAATTCCATGACAAAACTAGCTAAAATGGTAAACACGAGAACTTTACTAAATTATTTTTTAATATTAGCAATTATTATCCCGTACACGATAAGCGACAAGCAACAGCAACTATTAAATAGACCGAACAGTATACATAAGAGATATCAAGGCAGCGTGGATCAATCCGAGGATTACCATCCCGAACCGACTCAACCATCCTCAGGTTGCAGTAGCTGTAAGATGCGCGAAGAAATTAAAATAAGAAATTTAGAAGTAATTAAAGTCGAAATTCTGAGGCGGATGGGGTTCCAGCAACCCCCGAACATGACGGGGAAGGTTTTACCGCCTGTGCCCGCGCATTATTTGGCAAAAGTGGATCAGGAGTACGGTATGCAAAGCGACGAACCTCAATTCAAAACTGGATACTCGATCACCGAAGAAGAGGATGATTATCATGTGAAAACGGAAAAAGTTTTGACATTCGCGCAACCATGTGAGTATCTTTTCATTTAGTGGCCCTTTTTAGCGTCACCCTTTTATCTATATCATTTTGTTTTACAACCAATTGTAAGGCTTCTCGACATTGTTTTCTTGCATTGGTTTAATAATATAAACAATGTTTTATTTTCGTATTTTCATGTAACCAAAGTGTAGTAGACCAGGGCCAAACCGTTTAAAATATTGTAACAGACGATAAATTCTTAGCAGTATTCGAATGGCCGGAAAATGTAGTTAATGGTGTAAATAATTAAGGAAAAATCGCCAAGACTGAGTAAAAGTTCTGGAAAGGGGGTTGGGGTGGTAATATATACGTTATTAGGGGTTGGTACTCGTTTTTTGCGATTTGCGACTAAACTATGCATCCTATCGAAAAATGTTGAATGTAAAAGTTGTAGATAATGAAAAAATCTAAAACTTTCTTTGATCATTATTGACCATAACCTCAAAATTATCGAGAAAAATGCAAAAAACAGTTTTTTTTGATTTTTAATTTATAACTATCGCAAAAATGTTTATATTTTCATGAAAATTGGTGAAAATGTTCTTTTTTGTGTTTCAAATAAGCCCAAATTTTTTCAAAGCGAAATATTTAATTTTCGATGTTTTATGAAGAAAATACAAAAAAGACCTAATTTTCAATCGAAAAATTTGGTTAGCAAATTTTCGATTAATGAACTTTACTAGTACTCATTTTTCTCGTTGAAATCTTAACTTTAATATAGAATTAAAATATAATATTGTTTATATACAAAAATATCGTTAGAAAAGCGAAAAACCGAAAAAACTTCTTTTTAAAAATCGAGTTTTCGGTGAAAATCATGAATTTCTTTTTCTTTATTGTAAATAAACGTTTACATTCATAAAAAGCGTTCACATGAATTGAATATCTATTTCCATAAACCTAATGCAGCAACTATTAATGATACTTATTACACCTCTAATAGTTTTAAACATAAATCACATAAACATATTGTAGCATTTTTGCATTGTTCTTCTGGCTGCGATACAACTTCCAGTTTTGCTGGGAAAGGAAAAAAAACAATTATAAAATCATTATTGGCCGATAAACATTTACCTAATCTTGCAGAAATTTTTTACAATACAAATACAGACAAACAAACGATTACCGAAAATGGATTAAAAATAATAGCTTCTATTTGGGTGTCGCAAGCATAGCTTAAAGTGCACAAATTTGTGTTCAAATTGTCACGGTTCTGATAAATGTTCTAATGCCGAAAAATCGTTGTACGAAAAAAATTGTAATCTCGAGGACATCGAAGACGAAGACAGTACCCACTGTCTAATAAATAATAATAAAAATAATGATACTGAACTGGATAATCCAGAAGAACTCCAAGAAATTGAAGATATAGAAAATGAACGTGAAGAAATCGAAAGTTTGATCGATTTTGGCGATGAAGAATTGCCCACGAAGAAAAAAGATTTCAATAAAATTATTTTACATTTAATTTTTGTATTTTATGATCAAATATAAGACTTTGACGTGATAATTTGTAAATACTTACGAATCACATGAAATAATTAACAAATTTTCTCAGTTCACAGCCTTTGTGTTTTTTGAATTTTTACCTATTTAATTGCAGTTTAAATAATGTTTTCGGGACTTTGAAAGCCGAGAATAGTTAGGTACATGTAAATTACTTGAATAAGATAGTATTGTATGAGAATTAATGCTTTTTATGAATGTAAACGTTTATTTACAAATAAAGAAAAAGAAATTCATGATTTTCATCGAAAACTTGATTTTTAAAAAGTAGGTTTTTCGGTTTTTGGCTTTTTTAACGATATTTTTGTATATAAACAATATTATATTTTAATTCTATATTAAAGTTGAGATTTCGACGAAAAAAATGAGCACTAGTAAAGTTCATTAATCAAAAATTTGCTAACCAAATTTTTCCATTGAAAATTAGGTCTTTTTTTTAAATTGTCTTCATAAAACATCGAAAATTTAATATTTCGCTTTGAAAAAATTTGAGCTTGTTTGAAACACAAAGAAGAACATTTTCACCAATTTTCATGAAAATATAACCATTTTTGCGATAGTTATAAATTAAAAACCGAAAAAACTGTTTTTTGCATTTTTCTCAATAATTTTGAGGTTATGGTCAATAATGATTAATCGGAAAGTTTTAGATTTTTCATTATCTACAACATTTTTCGATAGAATGCATAGTTTAGCCGCAAATCTCAAAAAACGAGTACCAACCCCTAAAAACGTATATATTACCACCCCAACCCCCCTTCCAGAACTTTTACTCAGTCTGGGCGATTTTTCCTTAATTATTTACACCATTAACTACATTTTCCGACCATTCGTATGCTGCTAAGAATTTTTATTGCCTTAAACAGGATTGGCCCTGGTCTATAGTAATTTTCACTACAACCGAAATTATAGTAAAGACTTTTTGCAGGACCTATAAATAATGCAAGGACTTATAATAAACTTGTTTTATTCATAAATAGGTTAAGTATTTTATTTTTTCAAATTGCAATTAGTTGCACATACGAACCCTTATTTTAACTATTAGAAACGATGAATTTATGTAGTTTAAAATTCATTAAAAAAACTTATTTTCCTTTTCACAAAATCCGTATTTTTATTACATTCTATGTTAGTATTAAGTAGTTAGTTAGTAGTTAATTTTCTAACTTATATGTCTAAAAATTGAAATATTTTTCTTATCACACTGTTTAGCCTTTACGATTGCTGTGGTTTTTAAATTAAGTAGAAAAACTTAACAATCTAGGTTTATTAAGACAGTAATTGTAGCTATTAATAGATTTGAGAAAAACCCATTTACGGTTAATAATTATAAATTTTAAAATGATCCCTATATAATTAAAACACATCGAAATAACGCTTGAAACTTGCGAATCCAATGTGATTGATTGCATGCATTTTCGTCGAGTGTGTTTGGATATCGAGAAACTTGCGTGCATCCACATGGCTTACGTTTGGTAAACTTTATAAAAATAGACATATCCGCGTGCAACTCGTTAACAAAATGCTGAATTAAATATTGCTTTGATTTTTTATTAACATAATCGTTCAACCATTAACAACTAGATTCGAATTCAATGCAAATTTTATTTTAACAATAGATACAATGTTAAGAAAATTAATTCAAGCTGTTCTTAAAATTAATTTAATCGTTTCTGTCAACCCTTATAGTGAAGGCAAAATAACTTTGTTCGGGAACTCTTTGGACGGGGTTGGGCTTTTTACCGCTTATTCAGGACGGCGAATAAGGTTAGTTAAGTTTTGAAATGCAATTGGTGGGGAATAAATATTTTCATAACAGTTAGTGTTGTCGTTATAGTTCGCAGCTTAAACCCACCAAGTTTAATTCAAATAACTCGGAGTGTGGCTCCACAATTACGAAATTATTTTCAACCTCTTTTTTGATTTTCTTTACTTATTAGCAAAAACATTTTGTTTGTATGCGAGTC
Source organism: Leptura quadrifasciata (assembly GCA_963675555.1). Lineage (NCBI taxonomy): Eukaryota > Metazoa > Arthropoda > Insecta > Coleoptera > Cerambycidae > Leptura > Leptura quadrifasciata. The sequence goes on along the minus strand of OY776680.1, from coordinate 22,210,747 downwards.
CTAAGTATTAAATTGTATTTGAAATATTCTTACATAAAATATTTAATTATATTTTATTGTGGAGCTTCTTAATTTTTGAATATTTCGCACGCGTGTTTACAATGTCACATTGTAAATGGTTAAATTTTTCGCATTTTAATGTTAAGTCTTTATGCACACAATTTGACTTGTTTTTGTATGTTGTAGTCAATGAATCATTTGATGTTTTGGGTCTCTCTCAGACTTGGCTTGATTCTTCATTTTGTTCTACAAAAATTAGCAAACTTTTCTGATGTCCTGTCCAATTTTTTCACATCATTCTGCCTTCTCTGTTACCAGTCGTAATATATCCAAAAATACATTATTGTCCTGACATTACCTGCCAATATTCGTGGCAATAATAATAATAAACAATAATTACATTTATTCTCCGAATAATGGATACCAATTGTTATTTCATTTATGGAATTTACATAAGGCAACTTCCGATATTCGTCTACCCCTAAATTATCGTACGTTTTTACATAAATAGACACATATGGGTGGGTTTCATTCATAAAATAAATACTAAATGTTACTCGGTGAAATGGAATTTAATATCAGACCTTACCGGAAATAGCCTTCAGCGTAATGCATGTTTTTTTTTTTGATTTGGCATTTCACTGGTCCAGTTATATGCCAAAGTGTAAAGTTGTTGTATTTTCGCCCTTCATAATGCTGTATTTACAACGCGGTTTATAATCTACACCCACTTTGATGGCCGCAGAGGGATTACATTTGTAATGTGATTAGCTGTTAAGGAGGTCAGGCTCAAATGGGTTAGAACTGTTTCTTTCATTGATAACGTGTCCCTTTATATTATTTCGAAAAACTCTTTTAGCAGAAAATAATTTATTTATATAGATACAACCACCCAACAGGTAACCAATTACAGGGTGGGAACATTACAGTGAAAACATTATACATTATAATAGAATAAAATATTGTAATTAAAAGTATTAAAATTATTCAAACATTAGACAAAAAACATTATAATAGAATAGAACTACAATAGAGCTATGATAGAATACAAAATCAAAAGTTGGATTATATAATTATTATAAATCAATTTGTTTGATTGAGTTAATGCTACAGATGAATATGAATATGAATATCTTGCAGTAGATTAAAGTTATTACAAATAAAATATATAGGAGAATACTTTAATACATTAGTTCAAGGAGTAGGAATATAAAGTGTTTCAGAGTTTCGGCTTGTTATACGAGGTAATACTAATAATTGCTTGATTTCCAAAAAGACCATCCTACAATGGTATACGACATGTCAAAGTAGCATAGGTTTTAAAAGAAGGCACATAAACTTAGTTATAATGTAAAACAAAACAATGGCAGTGACTGTATGAAATAAAGAACATAAAAAATGTACAAAACAGTTATAAAAAACACATGCTTAATCTTAAATAATATAACACATAAGTAGGCAGTCACAAAAAAGCAAATGGCAATATAGTGGCTAATTAAGTATCAAGATAATCTAAAACTGAGTAATATACATTTTCTAATAAATAACTATACTAGATACTGCTTTCTTAAATTCTTTCATATTATCAATAGATTTAAATTCAGCAGGTAGTTTGTTATAACATTTTATACCCATATAGCGGTACAAAATACAAAATATTGATCACAAGAAAATCAAAATTTATTACGGGTGGGTAACTTTCAAGTGCGGTTCGGTTTCAATATTTGGCTTGGAAAAATCGGTAGTAGAATCATTGATCCAATAATATTTGAAGGACCTCTGACTGGTGTCAAATACTTGAGATTCCTGGAAAATGAGATTAAGCACATGAGTTAGTTACCTTAAGATTTAGGACAGGGAATGTATTTCCATCAAGATGGCGCTCCTCCCCGTAATCCAAGGATAGTAATTGATTACCTTCAACGGAGATCCGGAGAAAACGTAATTTCGACGAATGGCCCTGGCCTCCAAGGTCACCTGATTTAACGTCCCTTGATTTATTTGTTTGGGGTCATTTAAAAAATATTTTCTATGCAACCGCCGTTACAACCCGTGAAGACCTGGAACTACGAGTAAGACGAGCAATTAATAGCATAACGGCCCAGCAAATGGGGACCGTTCTTCGAGAAATAGCTATGCGAGTTCAGAAGTGCATTGACGTTAATGGAATAAAAAAAATTGGTGTTTGAAATGTCACTTATTTGGCATTGTTGGATTCAGAAAATTATGCAGAATTCAAAAATGCAATAACATACAGGGTGTTCCATTTAAAAAAAATCAGTTGTATGTCAAAATTTGCCGTTTATTATGTATGTAGTATATCCTAAATTTCAATCAATTATCTTCAAAACTAAGGGAGAAAAGTGGGTATACCATGATCCTGTTACACCCGGTATATTTCTAAAAATTTTGTATCATCACTTGCTCGATGGATTTGTGTTCAATTTTTATTTAAAAAACTATAATTTATTGCAATAGTCTTCGTGTAAAGTTTATGAAAATGTTTTTGTTGCATTCGGGTACAGTTTAGAATTCTTAACCCATTGTACAAAGTTCTTTATTGTATTTTGTACTTGAATTATGTACCAGGTATTCACTAAGCGCGTCTATCTTTTCTAGCGAAGTGGGTTCAAGCCCCACCTACTGCGAAGTAACTTTCAAATATGAACGTTCTCCAAGAAGTGGTTCGGATCCCACTATAAACTGTAGGGCCCCGTCTTCTTTGCTGTGACAAATATAGATCCCCTAGACTGTAGAGGGCTCGGTAGAGGGTCATTCAGGTGACCTGGAAGGCAGTTAACATTTAATATTACCCCAAATACACAAGTTCTCTGGTGGATAAGAATTAAAATTTCGAGAAAATATGCTTATCAAGTAAGTACGCCGTAGAAATGGAATAAAACTAGATAACACTAGAATAACAAGTGTTCTGCCCGAAATAATTTATTTTAACAATAGAAAACATTTATAAGGCTATGTAGAAGGTAGTAAATGTTCAAAGTGCATCTTCCTTTCTTCTTCACATTTTCTGGCTCGGTCAATGGTGTTTTGCATAACATTACAGTTATAGAGTTATACTTACAAAAACATCACGGATATGATATCGTAAAATGTCAAATATTTGAGGGGTGGTATAAAAAAACTCGGTGTTTCCATAACCCCACACAAAAAAATCTAAAATACTTAGATCTGGTAAGCGGGCAAGCCAAAGTACAGGTCCATTTGTTGCAATTACTCGCTCAAATATGCTGGTTCACTAAATGGGTCATAATTCGAGCGACACTATGAGGCGGAGCGGAGTTGAAAATGCATTTGTTCTGAAACTACCTTTTGTAAGAATTCTAAATATTTCTCCTCTCTTAAAGGTCCTTGAAAGAAAATAGGTCCAATAATTTTGTTCTAGTCCCCTCAGCCCATACATTTACTCCAAAACTTTCCTGAAAATTCTCTTGCCTGCTTAAATGTTGATTTTCTTAGGCCCAATGGCACAATTGACATTTAAACGAGTAGTAACCATATTTTTATTTTTTTCTTCTTGCTGACTCGTGTCTAATTTGCTCCTCGTATTCAATTTCTCTAGTAGAAGCAGTAGAATTCACTTCTACAAAAGCCAACACGTTAATTTCTGTCTCTTTATCAAAAGCTTCACGACTGTTACTAATTGCTTTTCCTGTTTGTTTCCCCACAGTTGGAAAATATTGAAAACATGGATAATGTCTGTTCGGATACCAGGTTCTGGTATATATTACTCCTACCAAGTTTGAGTCCCATACATTGAAAACAATTGATTTTTGATAGCTACATATCAACATTGATTTCTTCTCCCTCGCTCCAACAAGAAAAACTTTGCACTTGAATTATAATCATCAAATTGTTTACTGTCTCGGGTATTTCATTCGCCACAGTAGTTCGGTTGCTTAAATCACGATGTGTGGCAAAGGCAACTAATCACTGCTAATTGTTCACAATGTTTGAAGGCAATGCCTATGTGGAGTGCTTGGGTCTATATTTTTTTCTAGGCCTCTCCGAGCCCTCCTTGGATTTTTATGTTGTCTAATTTTGCGTTGTTATTTTATAAGTATATTCTGTAAAAATATAAACTAACAAACAGTATGTCTCTTTCACGAAAAAATTCCGTTACTTCCTTTATGAAGAAAATTTTCAAAAAAACATCGCCGTGACGATTGTTGTTTGTGTTATTAGGGCTTTTATTTGATGGCGCCAATGTTGGCTACCCGTCATCAGTAGATTAATAAGCAATAAGACATTGTTTGTCAATTAACAAGAAACAATTGATAAATATTATATTTTAATTAACACGACTCTAATATCGCTTTCAACAAATCCCAAATGAAGTGATTTATCCCATAATTTAACAAGTCAAGATAAACCATTAAAAAATTAATCATAATAATAATCGACGCTACTATGTAAATTCGAGTCGTATTTGAATTTGATGTCACAAAATGCAATTTGTTTATGCAGTTAAGATAAACATTGCCTACTATTAAAAAATATAATTGACAATTATAGTTGCCGGTTTTATCAAACATATAACTGAAGGTCAGAACTATAATACAAACTGTAACACCTGAATATACAGGGGTCCCGATAGTGCATCAAAATCCAATATCGGCCTGATTAGAAGACTTTGGAGAATAAGTTTTTTATGGAAGTGGTATAGTATCAAAAGGCGCACATTTATATATATTATATATTTTGAAATATACAGGGTGGTTCACTACAGCGTAACATCTTCGAGGTTATTTTATTTAACGGAACACCATATACATTTTTACATTTATGTATTCAGCGTTAAATTAACTTTCCATCGACCTCCAGATTTTTTTGTTTTTGGCATGGCCTTGCCGAGTTATTCGAGAAAATATGAAAATTTTGGTTGGAACAAGGTTTAACACATTAATTCCCTGTGTGTGTATTACTATTAACTAAGAAGTATGATGAAAATCCGTTGGTTCCATCACATATCAAACGTGGAAGTACTCAGGAGAGCAAACAGCCTTCCAATTGAGGTGCTTATTTCAAGAGCACGCCTAAGATAGGCAGGTCACGTTCATCGTATGATAACCGCCTTCCTAAATGTACACTTTATGGTGAATTGCTAAGAGGTAGAAGAAGGCGTGGCGGTCAACGAAAGAGGTTCAAAGACGCTCTCCATGAAAATCTAAAATCCTGCGGTATTGCAGACGAGCAATGGGAACAACTTGCAGCGGACAGAACCGAATGGCGAGGGGTTGTGGCCAGCTATCAAGGAAATGTTGCTGCAACAAGGCCGAATCCAAGACCTAACCAGGTCTATGTTTGTCCTGACTGCGGTCGACATGTGCTCTCCCGAATTGGCCTCTATAGCCATAGTCATGTGCACCGTAGATGAATGGGAATTACAATAGACTACACCTTTTACTTGTTTTCTATTGTACACAATCTATCGACTGTAACATTTTTATACTCGGACTCGAGTAACGGCTAATAATAATAATAATAACTAAGAAGATTTATTTTGCAATTATGTAGATAATGGATATACTACAACGACACAGCCACCAAATATTTATTATAATTTTATATAATTAATATATAGGGTGTATTTTATACCAGGGCTATTTATCGTAGAGAATTAACGTGCCAATTCATAAATACAATAATATACAGATTGTTCCATTTGAGAGAAATTGAGAAAATTCACTTTGAAATATCCCGAATTGGGGCTAGTATAAAATACACCCTGTATAATTATAATCAATATTTGATGGTTGTGTCACTGTAGTACATAGTACAAAACGCTATATGGAACATAAACTACTAAACTCAAATAATAAGCAGTTATGGAATTTAGTTAAACAATTAGATATTAATAACAATAACAAAAACCAACAAATTTCACACTTTAACATTAACGAAATTAAAGAATATTTTTCAAATGTATGTTCCACTAGAGAAGAACCAAACAATAACTTAATAAACTTTTACAATAACAAGCAAAAATCTAATAATCTGGAACTGTTTAAATTAACCGGGGTCACAGAAATTGAAGTTTTAAAAGTCATTAGTGGTATCAAATCTAAAGCCTATGGGATGGATGGTATAAATATAGTAATGATTGAACTCTCTTGTCCATTTTTGTTGCCTTACATAACGCACATAATAAACTTCTTTTGTTTTGAGCACTCAGTGTTTTCGGAACAATGGAAAGAGGGCCGAGTTACTCCTATTCCATAGATTGATTCCCCTAAGGAGATAAAAGACCTCCGTCCAATCACTGCTTACCTGCGTTATCTAAGGTGATAGAAAGGATAATTGAAGGACAATTACGTAACCATTTAATTAAATTTGATTTGTTACCTCAAAATCAATCAGGTTTTCGTCTTGGACATAGTTGTGGAACAGCACTTCTGAATATAACGGATGACATTATTAAACAACTAGACAAAAAAAACGTTGGCGCCTTAGTATTACTTGATTACACCAAAGCATTTGACATGATCAACCATGACATATTACTAGCAATACTCCACTTTATAGGTTTAAGTCAAAGTGCTATAATGTTGTTAAAAAATTACTTGAATAATAGGGCGCAAAAAGTTGTGTTATCTGAGGAAACTTCGGAAAGTTATGATGCCGTCAGATGGGTTGCTCAAGGGTCAATCTTGGGGGCCACTCTTACTCACAATTTATACTTGCAACTTCCCCACTACTCTTAATACCTGCAGTTACCATATGTATGCAGACGACACACAATTGTATCACTTTTTTGACCGCAATAACATTGCAGTTGAATGTCAAAATATCAATAATGATTTAAAAGCCTTTTTCCAAACAACATAACCTCAAAATTAACTCCCCAAAATCTTCTGTTATACTATTTGGTGATCTCTCTGAAAAAGATATGGTAACTCAGGTAGAAGGAGAGAAGATAGAGGCGGCATCCAGAGCAAAAAAGCCTGGGTGTGCTTACTGATAACCAACTTAAGTTTACGGATCATGTTTCTTACATACTAAGAAAATCGTATGGTAAACTGAGAATGATGTATCCTAATAGACATACCTTAAACAAAAAATCTAAAATAATTTTGTGTGATTCTCTTGTACTCTCTCAGTGCAATTACTGTGATTATGTTTATGGACCATGCCTTACTTCAAGAGATGCTGGAAGAGTACAAGTATTACAAAATTCGTGCCTAAGATTTATATATGGTATACGTAAATACGACAGAATTTCACATACCTTGTCTAATGCAACAGATATTCACAATATAAATATCAGGCGTAAAGATGTATTAACTATTCCTCAACATAAATCCTCACTGTTTCAAAGATTTTTTATTTACAATATAGCATTACATTTAAATGAATTGCCAAGAGACTGTAAATCTCTGTCGTATTTTAATTTTAAATAGGTTATTCAAAATGCAAGAAAAGCCGCATTAAGATGTTTCTATGTTTGCTTGTGTTTCTAATAATTTATTGTATTATGTATCCCCAAATTATTTGTATAAGTAATATTTTTGTAAGAACCATAATATTTTGTTCATTATTCATTGCTTCATTCTCTACTTGAAAAAAAAATGTTTTTTTAACCGCCTCTCAAGTTACCGAAGTAATCCCCTGGAAGATCTCAAGCATCTTGTGCTAGGTAAAGAGAGACGAGGCCCTACAGTTTAATGTGGACTCCGAACCACTCTTGGGGCAATTTTTTTAATGAAAAATTGTTTCGCCTTGCGGGAATCGAACCCACTTCGCTAGGCAACTCAGTTTGCTAGCCAGGCGCTTTAACACACTGAACTACCGCCCCCTGACTTACAGTTAAGTATTCTTAATTTAATGTACCCGAGACCAAAGTGGAAGAACAGTTAATTGCAACTGAACTTGCGCCTTTTAAACTTTTGCGCTGCATAATAAGTTTAATAATTATTTCCCAAAATGGGAAATTGAAATAGTTATTTTGCAGTATATTTTGCTTAATAAAGTTGTTTATTATTATTATTATATTTTACATTATCTTTAAAGGTCTAAAATATATGACGTATGACAAGTTTCACGAACTTAAACTACCATTTCTCTGCCACTTCAACAAAGTTACAGTCAAAATAAAATGCCATTTAGTTTGCTAACTCGCTTAGAATAAAAACCTCGTACCTGTTATGAATAGCTTGACAAATTTACTTACACTTTTCACGAAGCGGCGACTTGACGATAAATAAAACATTTTAGATCCAAAATTAGAATTAAATTTACGTTCTCCGGAAAAATTCCGTTATCTAAACTTCGAAAGTGTCTTAAAATATTTTCAGTGTCAAACGTAGAGCTTTGTGTTCATGAATATGAATACCCATAGACACGTGCGATATATTATATTTATATTATCTTTGCTCACTTATAATAATAATAATAATAATACCTTTATTTCCATAGACTTTTACAAGTATTGGAATATAGTCACAAAAAATTATAAATATAAATAAAAATATGTATAATTAGGTATACACAATACAAATTGAGAGGTATATATAAAAAAACATTTAAAAGTAAAGAACAAAATACATAACAGTATGCACAATCAAGACATAAAGTTAAAAAGTCATATAAACACATTTTAAAAAATATATACAGAAAAAAGAAAACCTGATTAAAATATAATGTGTCCCCGTCATTGGATATTTAGGTTAGTACTTAAGTACTCTTCCAGTGAGTAAAAGGCATTTTTAAGCAAAAGGGATTTAACTTCTTTTTTAAACAATGGAATAACATTAATTATTTTAATATGAATTGGTAATTTATTAAATAATTTTATTGCCATTAGTTTGGGACCTTTTGCTACGCTGGATAAGGTATGACCTGGTATATTTAAATTATAATTTGGTCTTAAATTAATACCATTAGGAGAGATTCGTCCATTAAATTGGTCAGAATGTTCCTTTATGTATAAAACGCAGTTTAATATATAAAGGCATGGTACAGTTAAAAGTCCTAATTCAATAAAAATAATTTTACATGAATATCTAGGTGGTTTAAATAACATTGTGCGAACTATTTTTTTTTGGAGTGTAAATATTTCGCTGGACCGTGAGCAGTTACCCCAGCATATATTGCAATAGTTCAGATATGACTGAATCTGAGCAAAGTAGTACATCTTCAATATATGGAGGGTTACAGAACGGCGTAGTTGCCAGATAACAAAACAATGGGTAGCTAACTTACCAGCTACAAAATCAATATGAGCTCCCCATTTTAATAAAGGATCCATATAAACTCCTAGGAACTTGACAGTATTATTTAGTTTTATGCTGTTTTGATCTATTTTAACTAACAGGCTGTAATCAAGTTTCGTAGTTGAAAAGACTAGAAGGTCAGTTTTTGAATTATTCAGGAATAGACCAGAGGTTGCACAGTAATTTTGCATAGTCCTTACAGTCTGACTAGCTTTAATGCTAAGCTCACTAATACTGCTGGAATCAACTGCCATAGTGGAATCATCAGCAAACAACGTTATAAAGAGATCTGTCATGTGTTGTGTAATATTATTTATAAAAATAAGAAATAGAAGCGGTCCCAGAATACTCCTCTGAGGAACACCCGTCGACACATTTAAAGGGTTGGATTTGTAGGTTTTACCGACATCTTTTATTACAACAGATTGGGTTCTCCCGCTTAAATAAGATTCGATCCAACTTAAGGCTGGGCCGCGAATTCCATAATTAAAAAGTTTATTTACCAGTAAATTATGATCGACTGTGTCGAAAGCTCGTGTTAGATCGAAGAATAAACACGCTGTCTTTGACCTGTTCTCAAAATTATCTAAAATATAATTATAAAGTGATAACACAGCGTCTTTGGTTGCCAGGCCTTTCCCAAATCCAAATTGACGAGCAGACAATAAATTTTGTTTGATTATAAATTCATTCAGTCTAATATAGTAAGATTTTTCAAGAGTTTTAGAAAAAGCTGATAAAAGTGCAATACCTCTTTAATTTGATATGAGTGACTTGTCATTTTTTTTATGAATAGGCAGGACTAACGCATTTTTTAAGCTAGCTGGAAATACACCTTCTGTAAAAGAAAAGTTGACAAGAGAAGTCAATGGTTCAGCTATAAATTCGGCTACTTTTAATAGAAGCGAACACGGGATTTCATCCTCTCCAGATGAATTTTTAGTTGAAACTGACTTAATTATATCTAGGATTTCCTTTGCATTGAATGGACACAAAAAAATTGACCTACTATTAAATAATTGTTTGTCATCATTCGAAGGAGACATGTTATCAGTCATGATTTTTACGGAATTTATAAAAAAATTATTGAAGGCATCTGCTGCACTGGACAAATTGTCAACATTATTGCCATTCTGATCAACAAAATGCTTGGGTAATTGATTATTTTCACTCTTTATTTGCCAAGCTACCTTTGATTTGTTACTCGAGTTGATGTATATAATCTCATTATAATTTCTTTTAGCTTGTTCTATTTTATCACGATGATTTTTTTTTATAATTTTATACCTAAGTAATACCTCATTATCACCTGAAAATTTGTAACTTTTATGAAGATCCCTTAAAAAATTCCTTCATTTATAATATCATTGTTTATCCAAGGAGCCCTGCGCCTCTGCCTTTTTTTGATTTTATAACATTCTAACGGGAAAGCAACATCCATTAGTCTCAAAAAATTCTCATAAAATTTGTTAAAATTGTATTCACATCCGTCATTTTCATTAAAATACCACTTTTCTTGGGAAAGTGAATATTTAAAGTAATTTAGATGTTCAGCATTAAAGAAACTCTTTAAGCGGTAGGTGCATTGACCTTCATTATCATTTAATTTACAACAGTACGAAATTGATTGCATAAAATGGTCAGATAAGTCCGTGTGAATAACTTTTGGATCTAAACATTGAATATTAACGTTAGAGAAAATGTTATCTATGATCGTTTTGGAATCGCCCTGTATTCGAGTGAATTCCGTGATGCATTTAATTAACCCATAACAACCCAAGGTGCTACATAATTTTTTTTTCATAATTATTCTGCACATTGTCATCAAAATTAAAATTAAAGTCCCCACAAATAAATGTGGGAGAAGTACTTTTGTAAATCGAGTTTAGTAAAATATCTATATTCGATATGAAGTATTCGGCATCCGTGGCTAGAGGGTGATCTATAAAAACAGCCAACGGTAATGTAACAGCCTTCTAGCAATAATTCAATTAAGGCATACTCGACTAATTTTTCACTCTTATTCACAATACATGTCTTAATCTTAAAATTCAATTGATTATTGATAAATATTGCAACTCCTCCTAATCTATAATTACTCCTGCAGAAAAAATCGGTCAACTTATAATTTAGCAGATTCAGTGTGAGGATTTCACTTTCACAATAGTTAATTTTGGATAAACATATAATTTCCGGATAGTCTAGACTTTCCAATAAGACTTCAAACTCCTCCAATTTATGTGGACTGACATTTAAAATATGTTTAGTTCCACCACTACCCTACACTGCATCGTAGATGTATTTATACCTATTTAATTACTAAATTAGTACCGAAAATATAAATTTTCTTTTTGTTTGTCGACTTAAAACACGTCTTGATTTTTTTGGTTATTCAAAAATTACATTTAAGCACTCATATTGGATTACCGTAATCCACATACAAGATTCTCATTTAGATTATCTCTAACCTAAACGTTAGAAGAACAAAAATAGTCATTGTATCGAATGATTGAAGAAAACGAGAAAATAACAACAGAATAACAACGTGCCATCAAAAGAGCTACTACATTATTACAGCTAGTATATGCCTCACTCAAAAATAAAATAATAATAATAATAATAAGCTTTATTTCTATATGACTTTTACATGAAAAGTATTAGAAATTGTCAAACACACACATATAATAAATAAAAGTAATAAAAACATATAATATATAAAAGAAAAAAAAGAGAGTGTATAACAGTATAAAACTATCAGTACATGTATATAAATAATTAAAAACATGTAAATGTTATAGTCAATATAATAATACCTACTAAGTTGACCATTAAAAACAACAACAATAGAGACAAAAGTACTAGACGAAGTAGTGATGGCAATTACTACAGCGCAGTGGAAAGAAATTCATGTACTGTATAAAAACTATGTTCTAGTAACAATAATTTTACAGATTTTTTGAACTTACTTACACTCTCAATATTATTTACTGGAAGGTAATTTATTAAACATTCTTGCAGGCATCACAAAGGAGCTATTTGACAAAAGAGAAAGCTTGTGAGGGGGTAATCTTATGTGAGCTCCGTGTCTTAAATTATAGGTGGTTGCTTTCGAGGTTTGTGTAAAATCCTCAGTATTTCTTTTTACATACATAACACAATTGAGAATATACACAGAAGCAACCGTCAATATATTCAATTGCTTAAAAAGACTTCTATAGGAGTAAGATATGGGTTTACAACACATAGTTCTTGTTATCCTTTTCCGCATTATTAAGACCTCAGTTATTCTAATGAATTACCCCAATTTATAACGCCATAGCTAAGGACTGAATTTACGTACCCATAATAATATGCTAGTAAAGTTTGTTTATTCACCATTTTTCTTATTTGCCATATTGAAAAACAGCTCACTGACAATTTTTTTAAAACTACATCGATTTGAGGACACAAAAGTTACTATCAATTTCTATTCCCAGAAATTTGACGGTCGGGCTCTGAATTAACGATTTGTCCGAGGTTCTAACTATTAAACTGCAGTTATTATCACGCGTTGAAAATAAAATTAATTGTGATTTTGTTGTGTTTAGTATTAACCTATTATTACTGCAGTAATTTTGCATGTTTTTGGTACACATACTGGCTTTTTGATTTGAAGAATTAAAGTCCTTATCTGCTGTAACTGCTGCAGTATCATTCGCAAATAGCGAAATGTGTCCAAAGTTCAGGGTCTTATTAATAATAATATCATTAATGAATAATAAAAATAATAAAGGACCCAACGTGCTGCCTTGGGGTACCCCTACATGTAATGGCCGCAGGTTGGAATGGTACTCAATCGTTCCGGATTTTAAAATGACCTTTTGTGTTCGATTTGCCAGGTAAGAACATAGCCAATTATAGGCTGGTCCTCTTATACCATAGTTGTAAACCTATTTTAATAGAATACTATGGTCCAGCATGTCAAAGGCACGTGTAATCAAAGAAAATACCTACTACTTTTTGGTTTTTGTCAAGTTGTTCCAAAATATGATTACTAAAAGAGACCAGAGCATCTTGAGTCGACAGCCCTTTGCGAGAACCAAATTGATATGTGTACAGTATATTGTTAATGTCTATGAACTTAATTAATCTGTTATAAAAGGCATTTTCATAAACTTTAGAGAACACAGATAAAAGACACACTGCTCGATAATTGCCTATATCCACCCTATCATTTTTCTTATGAATTGGAATTACAAGCGTGGTTTTAAGATGTTCAGGAAAGATGCCCTGACAAAAGGAACAATTAATTAAATCTGTTAAAACTGGGGCAATGAAATCAATTACATGTATAAGAATTGAGCAAGGAATACCATAGAAACCTGCAGAATTTTTGACCGCAACTTTCCTTATAATCTCTTTGGTTTCACAAATGTCTATTGAGCTTAAAAATATACTTGAGTTTACAGAATTCTCCATCACTGATGGATTATATTATTTATTATATTATTATATAAATAGTAAATATAAATATAAATAAATAATAATATATAAATATAATGTATAACAAATAATGTATAAATAATAATGTATAAATAATAATGTATAAATAATAATATTATTATATAAATAGGCACTGCATCCAAATTGAAAAATTTTGATTTTTTGTGCCCAAAATGTTTCTATGTTAAGCCTATTTGGAAAAATTAGACACAATTTTGATACGTCGTGTCGACACCCCTTGTATTTTAAATGTGTACTTATCATGTCGCTGAAATTTGTCCAGGAGGACACTAATATCTTCACATGTTTATATTTTAGGGACGTATGTTTCTTTCATACCTTAAATGCATCTACATCAACACATGTTTCCATAAAATTGAATTTTAGACGCGTTTTTTCCGTTTTGTGCATAAATTGTGTATGTGCACAGTGTTAGCAGTTCATTTTTGACAACAGCGTACTCTGATTACATAAAGTATTTTGTAAAAATGACAAAAATAGTTAACAAATAATCAAAAATTTATAATAAAATATACTATAGAAATGTAAAAAACTGTGTATAAGAAAATCAAGCGAAGTTGTTAACTTATATGAAAGACAAAGGCAATTTCTGTCTTTTTTATCATTAAAAGTACCATCAAATAACAAGCTGCTATTGACTCTGACCTAGGCGGCTCCAATAGTGATAACGATGTAGCAAACGCCTATTTAGGGCTACAATGCACCAATGAAAGCGATGCAGGAAATTCTTATGATGTAAGGCAAGATGAACATTCAAACATACTTTTTAATAATGTAGAGGTATCACATGATAATAATAGTTCTAGCGATGATGAGATTGATCAAGAATTAGAAATGCCTTGGTCTTTTATAGAAACAGATAGTAGAACATTACTCGAAACACCAAAGCAAATAAATATAGTTCAAATGGGTTTTGGCGAGTACTTGGCTTGGAAACTTCCTTGCTTCATTCATTTTGAACACTATATAAATCAATATATATATTGAACTGAATTTTAACATCGATGGACTTCCAATAAATAATAGTTCAAAATCCGAATTTTGGCCTATTTTGTGCGTAATTAACAATATGCTGATGATAAAACCAATGGTTATCAATTAAACCAAATTTACGAGATATTCTAACTTTATTTATCGATAAGATTACCGAAATGTTGGTAAATTGGTTGCAAATAAATGGATACGAAATAGAAATTCACATAAGATGTAGTTGTTTAATTAAAACAAAAGTAACTATATTTCAATAATGAACACTCTAAATAACGCTTGCTTACTGTACTTGTATCTAGACACACATAAACATATTGGTAACTGGCACATTTTGGTTACATAGACTTTAAGACACTCATATGTGCTTAAACAGGCACATTTCAGATAAATCTCGGAAGTTGGAGTCCAAATTGGGTCTAAAACCTGTTTCGTATAGGTAATATTTTCAGGACAATTTGTACCAGTAATGAACCTAAGACATTAAATTGTGTCAAATATGTGAGTATATATCAACATAGACACATTTTAGTACACATTTAATAAAACAGTCGAAATTTGAGTCCGATTATTATCTAGTATGTGGCTGTGTGTTCATACAGGCAAATTTTGGACGAAATTCGTTCCAAATGAGAATTTGTGGTTCCTTTTAGACACATTATACAAATCCACCATATTTTATTCAGAGAAATAGGCATATATGTTGAAAAACAGAACTTTAAGAAAAATAATTATTTTAAAAATTAACGATTTATACATTTTTACACAAAAATGTTGTAAAAATAAGCTTAATTTGATGTCTTATAACATACAAAATACATTAGAAATAATTTTATATCCAAAAATTACAATTATCTTACCATTAATTAAATATTCAAAATAAATTTTTTAAGGGCTTCTATTTTTTATGAGTATCTGATCACGTGTCACAGAAAATGGAGTTGTTTTATTTTTTTGGGTCATATAATTTATTTACACGTGAAAACTTATTTCTTCTGTCTAAAGTAATTTTTATAAGAAGATAATATCATTGCATGCCAACATTGCCAACTGTGTCCATTGTTTGTCCAAATGTTTAGAGAATAACGCTTTGTGTCGGCTTTAAGTCGACTTAAATGTTCGGACACCAAAATGTGGTTCTCGGCACAATTTAAATTTATTTTTGTTAATTTTGTACCTACGTAAGACTCATTACAATATCATATTTGAAACAATAAGAAACATGTTAGTCACATATTGGCTTCATTACAATAATATTTCTTAAACAAGTGACTCATTTTAGCCATATTTTGGAAACAGTTATGAGCACATTTTGGAAACAGTTATGAGCACATTTTGGAATCAAGTTAGTACACATTTTCCTCAACACTTTGGGCATATATCCTACCCACTGTGCACTCTGTTTCGAAACTGTGCCTATAAAATGTGTCGCGTCTAAAAACATGTTTCGACATAGTGCCGACACATTGCCTAAAATGTGCCTTTCAATGCTCCTTGGGCAGGGTGGCGTCTTGAACCTCATTCTCAACTTATCACAATATAACAAACATAACATTTAAATGTTCGTATTGTCAATACCTACATCTCTTATATTAAACTTTTTTCTCGCCGTGCGCTACGATCAAAGTTATTAAGAGAAAACTGTTTATTATAACATTTAAGGTGCTGTTATAAACAAATGCCAGTGAATTTTCATCCAGAAAGTCTGTACATATCATCTTTGATATCCCTGTTCACGAATCACTTCACAATTATCCATTCAGATTTAGATGCTGGTTTTGGGTACTTTTGGAATTAATTCCACTGGACTATATGTAAAGATTTCAAGATTTTGTTTGTACTGGTTTTGAATTGAAATTGGGCCAAAAAGTTACTCTGCGACAACTATTTTAAATTACTTTTTATAGAAAACGGTTGGATCTACGACGTTTAATAAAGCGAACCTTTTTGTGTAATTTTGATCAGGCAACCATCTTTCAGCATTAAACTTTTTTAAAATGGAAGAAAAAAAATTGGATAAAAATGGAGGACATTTTAATGTACGATCAACAGTGTAGAAATAATGCAAAAGCGCCTTAAATTCCTGGGATATTTAACTTCTCGCAAATATGGCGGCTAAAGCACCCCCCTTTGATCTCACCAACTTGGCAAAATACTAAGAAGACGCTCCTGAAAACTTTGCGCTGCGCTATTTTGCAAAAAGGCACCTATTGAATGTGTTATGGTATGCTGCGTAAACATTTTACTTCAATTACTTTGAAGCTTATGGCAATGGTATTTTTTAAAAATGTGGAGCTGTAAATATATATCGTTGACCCTTACTTATCTGACTTTTATATATTAGTGTTCATTGATGATAATTAAACAAACAAACATGATTCAAAGACCACAATTAATTTAAAAAATAGCTACAAAAATTAATCTATGCCTTCGCTTTATACCCACGAAGACGTACAGTGCAACATGTTTCCACTTCTGTCTTTGGTGGTGATAGTTGTTATATTCAGTATTAAAGTTCGATCTCTCCGTATTAATTGATTGCCAAGGAAGTAGAACTTCATGCAAGTTTTTAAATATGTTAAATTATTCAGATGTCGAGTTATCACTTTCGGGTATTTCGAGAATGCTGGAGAATCGAATTTTTTTGGTAGATTTGCAAATTGGTTAATAAAACTAATAATATATTGATTTGAAATTCAAATAAATGAAATTCTTTAATGCTGAAGTATTAATTTAATTCATAAAAAACTATCGCGACGGACATCTTACATTGACCAACGTATCTATATTCAAAGTATTTCATGAAGAATTTAAGTGTATTTGAAAGATTGAGATGAATTTAATAATCTAAGTATAAAATCTTCGATTTTATTCAATCGATTTTTATTTTAAAGTTGACGATATAATTTTTATTATATTATTAGAGAAATTTAATTGAAAACACCCAGACTATGACAGTTCTTGAATAAAATTGCACCTGCTTGGGTCATAAAAATTTAATTCCTGGCAGTTGTCCTTCACGTTGCTGCTGTAAACTGTATCTTCGATTTCTTTCAGTAGTCACAATTCGAACCAAAACAAAAAAAAAAACAAAGCCTACTTAATTTTATAAAGTTAATATTTTGCAGTAACTGTGGAAAATATTTTCAAAATAATAATTGGTCGTGAAGGGAGGTAGCAAAAAACTTTTGTCTACAATTGATGGACTGGGTCGCTAGTAAATTTTTAATTGTAATGTACAAGGTCGTTCACTATATATGGACCCCTCCCTTTATTTCTGTTATAACTGAAAATATAAAAAAAAATGTTTCGTATAAGTTATAAGATATTACCTATATTTCATTGAAACTTGAACAAAAGAGATAATATCACGTATAGGTCACGTGATACGAAATAAATATATGTTGTTTTTTTAATGGAATACCATATATAGTATTACATTTTCAAGAAACCCTTTTCCCACTGATTTCAAATATATAATATTGTATAGATCTATCTTAAATACTTCTTGACATATTTGACATTCAAAATGCAAATGAGCTGCTTTATTGCAAGAAGAGTGAGCCATACGTGTCAAATCACAAGTGAAACAAAAATAACAAGGTTAAAACACAGTTAAAAAGATATAGACTAGCAACCTTGAATGTACATATCCAAAATAATACATTTTCAAAATATTTAGAGTGACATGGTTTCTTAATTGCCATATAGAACAACAAGTTCTGTTAAGTTTATTTATTAAAGAATCAATGTGATAACTCCAGGATAAGTGAGAGATTTACTGTATTATTTTGTTTTATACTTTGTCCATTGATTCTTACAAGTACACTTTCATTGAGATTTTTAGGTGTACATAAAAGGAAACTAGTTTTGAGGCTATTAAGTGCAAGGCCATTTTCGGCACAATAATTTTCAATAGATGAAATAACTGTTTTTAATTGTATACTTATGTCTTTAAAGTTATTAGCGGAAACTGATGCTGTAGTATCATCTGCAAATAGAGTGATAAGTGTATTGTTAACCATAATGACATTAAGCGGATCATTAATAAATATTATAAATAAAAGAGGTCCCAATAAGCTTCCTTGGGGAACACCTGTGTGAGTAAAACAGGCAGAAGATTTAAATACTTCTCCATCATGCTTTAAATGAACTTCTTGTGACCTGTCGTTCAAATAAGATTTAATCCAGTTTAGAGGAGCACCTCTTATTCCGTATTTTGAAAGTTTATCCGCCAGCAACCCATGATTTACCGTTCAAAGGCACGAGTTAAGTCAAAAAAAATAGTGGCTGTCTTATGTTTTGTATCAGAATTATGTATTATAAAGTTGTAAAGTAATAAAACTGCATCTTGCATAGACATACCTTTTATACATCCAAACTGATTATTTGTAAGCAAGTTTTCAGCCTGTAAAAAGTTAGACAATCTTATGTAATAAGCCTTTTCATAAAGTTTAGAAAAAATTGACAACAAAACCACCTCTTCTATAATTAGAAATTTGGGACTTATCACCTTTTTTGTGAATTGGTATAACAATAGATTTTTCCAAAATACTTGGAAAACTTCCTTCACAAAAAGATACATTTATTAATATACTAATGGGAGAACAAATATAATCAATTATATTTAGTAATAATGACCCAGTAATGCCGTCAAACCCACAGGGATCCTTGGAAGTTATAGATCTGATGATGTCCCTAACTTCATCACTCGTAACCGGTGTTAAGAAGAGTGAATTAGGATTGAATCTTGTGTATTTAGAACTATTTTCCACAATCATATTGTTAGTCAATGATTGTACCGAGCTGATGATTGAGTTCTATTTGGATATTGCATTGAGTATCTCCTGGCTACAGCACGTCCACTAAAATTATTTTGTGCGTAAACACATATCATATCCCTCATTTCCTTATTTGAAAAATTATTATGTCTAGGCATTGTAAATAAAGAATTTAAAGAAATTAGCTCGAGGAACACAAGAACAAAATAAAATGATTAAATGACGTAAATGAGAGAACTAAAACGTAACCAAAGCACACTTTTCAATAAATACACTTTGTTTAATTAAATTTGAATTTATCTTTCAAAAATTATTGACGCACTTTCCTCCAAAACGGTTGGAGTTTTCAAGTTCTACCAAGTCCACCATTTATACGTGAAAATGACGCCCTCATAAGATTTTCTAGTCAGAAATACCACAACGTTTCATAAAAAAAATGAAAAAAATTAATCATCAGAGACAGGTCCTGCGGCGCCCTCTATGAACTAACGTGATGTAATACATAAATTATTGTTTCTTAGAATAAAAAAAGTTTTTCCAGAGGCTGTTGAGTTATTGCAAAAAAAAACGAAAAAATAATTTAAAATTTGACACCCTGTATCTTTTTCCACAGCAAGATTTTACTAAAGCAAATTTAATTATATCCTCATATTTTGGCCCAAAGAATCTGCCCCTGAACTATGGCCTATTATTAATGGCCCACCCTGTATAGTTATTTGCTGATTCTTTGCCATTTTCTTAAGAACGTTTGTTCTTTATTAAAAATGACAATCGTCAAAAGTTCCCGCTTTACCATATTCATCTCTTCCAGATAACCATTGAATTATATCGATTGTCCGCTAAGAAGTCATAGAGGTCCGTTCAATGTAGCTAGAGAGTGATAGATAAATACTATTATGCACCACAAGTACAGATCCCGGAGGTATAAGGTCCAACATTTGTGTGAAATACGCCATCACAAATAATTAAATGTAGCAATAACCCGCAACAAAACATACTAACTCAAATTCTACCACTTTACACCTGAACAGATTAACCCAACAGTGCACCCTGTACACTTAAACCCAACAACACGCCTAGCCCACTATAGAGCAAGCTAAGACATAACACAATATATACCGCGGCAAGCACCACAAGGTGGATACCGCATCGATCCCGAAGGAGGGACAAAACACTATCGTCGTCCTCGAAAGTATCTGCATCCATACCTTCGTGATAGTCATATCGTATTCTTAGATTCGAATGAGAGCAAACCTTCTTCCAAAAAACCATTGGCATCGTCGATATGTATGACTATTAAGCGTTTATATTTTCCTGAAGGTGCCTTCAACCCTGTTGACAGTCCATCTAAAAATGCTTGTTAGTAGTTTTTCACATTATTATTTTGCCATACTTTTGTACTCAAGTTTGGTCCAGATATTAAACGTTTTTCCAAGCCTCACGGGACTTTCGAATTGTTCTTAGGCTTTTCTCGAACAATATGACTGACTTTCTGTTTTGCTTTCCCATTAAAGTTCAGTTCCTGTAGGACTTTCCAAAGCTTGTTCCTGTTGATATGAAGTAAGTCAGTGGCTTTTGAAAGTTCACACAAAATTTTGTCCAATATTGGAATTTCTTTTCTAAAATAAAATTAATGTACATTTTGGCGAACAACCTTTTTTTGGCTCGCCAGTTATTCGTCGGCATTTTAAATCAATTTTCAGACACTAAAAGAATTGATTTGTTTAAAATGGACATCTTGAGAAAATGCATTGGATCTTACTACGGCTGTCTTTTTAGACAGAACTATAAGACCATATAAGTTAGACGATATTTTCAGGCAATTTTATAATATTCCCGCAGTTCTTGATCTAGAAGACTCTACGTTTTCATTTGCATGGTCGATTTTTTTAGCGCTTCTTGAAAGATGATATAGACACTACGTAGTGCTATAACTATTACAGTTTATTAACTAAAGTTTTTTTCGCAGTTTTTTATAAAACTACTATAGACCTCTTTATGTGGGTCTTATGCACAAGTTTTTGCACTAGCACAAAGTAAATATATAATTACGGGGATTTTTTTTGTCCCACACCTGGACGATGACTTAGCAACAACTGAATCACTTACGTATATTATATAATTCATAAAAAACTGTTGAAAAAGTCTTGAAGTTTGCCTCGTCTACAGATTAAATTTAATCTGGTAGTTATTTTACACGGTACCATTACATTTTTTCGGCTTTTATTTAATTGATCAGCATATACAGTGTGTACTAATAATGCGTCAGAGTCCACTATCGCCCTTATCTGAAGACTTTGGAAAATAATTTTTTATACAAGTAATATAGTGTCAAAATTTTCAATATTTCAAATAGAAATATACGGGGCGACTCGCTACAGCGGAGCATCTTCGAGGTAATTTTTTATAAATAGAACATACTATATATTCCTACATTTATCAATTCAGTGTAAGATTACCTTTCCAAAGACTTTCAGGCGTTGCCGAGTTATTCGAAAAAAATATTAAAATTTTGGTCGGAACCAGGTTTATCAAATTAATTCGCTGTGTGTGACAAGGGATGTACTGAAATGACGTAAGCACCAAATATTGATTATAATTGTACAGAGTGTATTTTATGCTAGCGCTAATTCAGGACACTTCAAAGTGAATTTTCTCAGTTATTTCAAATGGAACACTCTGTATATTATTGTATTTTTGAATTGGCACATTAGTTCTCTACAATTTTTGTTAATGACATCCTATACTTAAAATCGATATTTTCAGAGATATTCTTACTTTTTCATTAAAAACCGTTAAGTTTTAATACTTTTCATTTCAAACTGATCTAGTAGCCATGATTTTGAAATAGAGTGAGAATAATTGAAAGTAGTATTAAATTTTTTTTCTGGGTGCGTCTTGGTTGCCTCAGTAGTATTTTTTCACAGTTTCATTAAAACACATTTGAGTCTATCTTAAAAATTTATAAATAATCATTTAATATTACAAAGAAGTTGACATAGATAATAGAAACAGAAAATACGGTATTAGGTAATAAATAAATAGTGCCTATTTTAAATATTCAAAGTTATTTTGAACCTAATTTAATGAAATAGATAATACCTAATGTTTATAGGAACTGTTCAAAGTGCTCAGTACGTCTACACATTTCTGTAGACGATGATCTACTGATATTTCTTAAAATATCTACGGCAATTTCCTGAAAAATTTTCTTATTATTTCTCTCATATTTTCTTTTGTAGTTGTAGGAGCTTCGTACACTTGCTCCTTAACATAGCCCCACAAAAAGAAGTCTATTTTGGTCAAATCAAGGCTTCTGGCAGGCCAACTATGGGGTCCTCCTCTTCCTATCCAACCATTTGGTAAAGCGTCGTTTAAATGTTCGTGAATAGCTGCAGTGTCATGCACAAGTCCTCCTTCATGGAGGTACCACGTTCTCTCCCCAATATTCACATTCAATCACTTCAATCAATCAATCAAATTTATTGAATTTCTCCAATTACAATTCGATAATTACAATATGCTTAAGATATAATAACAATATATATTTAATATATATTTTAATATACAGGCTGTCCATTTTATCAGGGCCCTCGAGAATATCTCACTTAATATCGGTCGTAGAAAAAATTATTTTTACGAAAATTGTGCCGATTTATATAACCTACAAAATGGTTTTAAAGACATTTGAAATCCATGGCCTACTTTAGTAGTTATGGCGGAAAATATCGAAAATGCTGAAAACGTCTAGGCCAAATATCTCCGTGATTTGAAGAGATACGTGAAAAATTCTAAGGTGAAATTTTTTTGCAGAACAGAGTGCTTCAATGAGGTTTTATTTAATTTTTTTCAAAACCGCTGTATTTTGAGATTTACTCTTCAGGCTGTTAAAAAAATTATTTTGAAACGGGCGGGAAATGGCGCCAATAAATATAGTATTTTCCTCCCTTTTCAACGATATATCACATGCCATATTTATTCATTGGTGCTACGTTAGTAATTATAAAAACATTTCTTTAAAACCAATATTTTTTTTTAACAAGCATTATACCGTGGAGAAGTATGATTAAATAAAACGATAAAATAATTCAATAAGTTGTTCAAATCTTTGCTATAATAAAACATTAACACAATTACGAAAAATAAAATAAATTCAGGTAACAAAAACAAAATAATAATCAAGAATGCAACATGGAGCAATTATGGAAAGAGTATTCGCAGTTATGCCAATGTATAGAGGTCCTCCATAAAAGCGTCACTCTTTGCTCAGAAAGTTAAAATGTCTTTACCAATTAATTTAAGTATAATACCCATTTGTTTGTATTTCATGATTTCAATAATTGAAATAATATTCAATTATCTTAAAATAGTTGGCTATGATGTTGACAATTTAATTTTTTGACAGATCACCTCAGTTAATATTTAAACTCTCACTCAATCACACTCTTTTAAGAATGTAGAATTTTCAAAAATGATTTTCACTCACATTGATCGTTATAATATGTTCGTTACATATTGCCAATGCAATTTTAACTCTGGATTAGCTCAAGTAGAATATAGAAACAGATTTCCACAAGCACTACAGCCGAATAAAACTCTGTTCAGAGAATTAGCGAATCTGAGAAATAATGGTTCATTTTTAAAGAAGAAGACGAGGTTGAACAGTGTTACTGATAATGTAAATAAGGTAAACCGAGTTATTAATTATGTAAGAAATAAAAATACAGAAAATTTGGAAACATCATTAAGAGAAATTCAAATTGCTTCAGATAAATAAAACAAGTGCTAGAAAAACTTTAAAGAAAAATGGTTACCGGTGTTATAAAGCCAAAAAAATTCACAATTTACAAGCGTGGGACAAATCAAGGAGGAGGTGGCTGTTGGAAAAGAAGCGCCGATCCATTAATATGTAGTAAAATACTTTGGTCCGACGAGGCAAATTTTTCCAATAATGGTTTCTTAATCGCAATATTCATTACAAATGGACTTCTGAAAATACACACTGGCATAGACCGATTGGGTCTCAAAATAATTTTTCAATAAATGTGTGAATAGGTATTTTAGGCACCAATTTAATAGGTTCGTATTTTTATGATGGTCACCTCAGTGGTCAAAGGTACCTAAACTTTTTGAGAAATGAATTTAATGAATTCTTAGATGACCTACCTTTACAGAATCGACACAACTTTCAATATTTTCAACAAGATGGAGCTCCTCACCACAATTCCCAGATTTGCCTAGATTATTTAGACGAAATTTTGCCTCAACATTGGATAGGTACCAATGGATTTATTAGAAGGCTCCCTCATTCTCCAGATATAACCCCAATGGTTTTTTTCTATGGAGGTATATATTAAAGATAAGGTATTTTCGACGACACCGCAAAATGTAGAGGACCTAAAAGCTCGAATTAAACAGGCATGTATTGCAGTTACCCCCGAAATGCTGAGTAATGTTTTAAATGCAGTGCCTCGCCGCGCTCGATTGTGCATAAGAAATCGCGGTGGACACTTTGAACACTTGATATGATATTTTAAAAAATATTTTGAGGATTAGGATAAATATTAATGTTCTGTGTGCTATATTCTTTTTATTATTAATTTGTTTTTGTTACCTGCATTTACTTTATTCTTCTTAATTGTGTTAATGTTTTATTTGATTTGAACAACTTATTGAATTATTTTATCGTTTTATTTAATCATACTTCTTCACGGCAAGTATAATGCTTGTTAAAAAAAAATTATTGGTTTTAAAAAAATGTTTTTATAATTACTAACGTAGTACCAATAAATAAATATGGCATGTGATATATCGTTGAAAAGGGAGGAAAATACTCTATTTAATGGCGCCATTTCCCGCCCGTTTCAAAATAATTTCTGAAGAGTAAATATCAAAATACAGCGGTTTTGAAAAAAATTAGATAGAACCTCTTTGAAACACTCTGTATTGCAAAAAAATTTCGCCTTAGAATTTTTCACGTATCTCTTCAAATAACGGAGATATTTGGCCTAGACGTTTTCCGCATTTTCGATATTTTCCGCCATAACTCTTAAAGTAGGCCATGGATTTCAAATGTCTTTAAACCATTTTGTAGTTTATATAAATCGGCACAATTTTCGTGAAAATAATTTTTTTGTACGACCGATATTAAGTTAGATATTCTCGAGCGCCCTGATAAAATGGACAGCCTGTATATTAATCGTTATTGTTATGTCGTACACCTAGATTGTATAAATATTCTGTGTATTTACCATCCCTGGGGACATCCTCCAGTAAATCTTCCTTCTCCTCCTCCTCCTTGCAAAAATTCCAAATGAATTTGACCATTCACATGTGCATCAAAAAAATGTGATCCCATCACATAATCCCCAACAATTTCTCCCCGAACATTCAACGGTCATCTTGTTTTGCTATTTGTTCGGGAGATGTAAGAATTGGTTGTGTCGTAGTAATGAGAATTATGAGGATTAACATGTAAATTTTTATGAAATGTTGCTTCATCGGCAAACAAAATAAAGTCAGAATTTTTTTTTTGTTATCCTATTTTTGTTTTGCCCACTGACAAAATTGTATTCGGTTTTCATAATCCCTATCAATCGGTTCCTGCATTAGTTGAACGTGGTAGAGATGAAATTTGTTTTTTTGTAGGATTCGATGGATTGAAGATCGGCTTATATCGTTTTTTCTTACCAATTATCATTTGAAAAAATTAAGGAAAGTCAATTTGAGATGTCCTGATTTAGAGCTAGCAAAAATACATCCTGTATAATTATAATCAACATTTGGTGATTGTGTACATCCCTTGTCTACATAATTGCAAAATAAATTTTCTTAATTAACAGTAATACACACACGGTGAATTAATTTGTTAAACCTTGTTTCATATTTTTTCGAATAACTCGACAACTCCACGTCAATTACAAAAAATCTGGGGGTCGTTGGGAGGGCAATTTTATGCTGAATTCATGAATGTAAAAGTATATAGGATGCTCCATTAAAAAAATGGCACGCTGTAGCGAGTCACCCTGTATATTTGAAAATATTTTTAAAATGTCCGCCTTACCACTGCCATAAAAAATAATTTTCTAAAGCCTCCTAATAGTGTCGACATTGGGCTTTGACGCACTATTGGGATACCGGGTATATTTGCAAAGAGAGTATTTGTTCATTAAGAAGCAATTTTTTTACTTAATATAAGTATAAACATTACTTTTTTATATTGAATAAATAAAATTGTTAGCATTGTAGTATTATTTGCATCATTACGTCCGGTTATTGCCTACGTCGAGAAAACTGAAAGGGAAATCCGAAATAACCCGCTAATCCATAGTCCACCGAAAAAACTTCTGTGCATTAACAGACTTAGATGACTAATGCTTATGTAATAACTTATTCACGTAATTAAATTGTCTATTTTTATTCTATTCATATTTAAGGAAATCCCAAGGTGTACAAAAAGTAAAAGCGGACAATTTTGATTGCACCGCTGACCTATTATGATTTATTAGGCAAAAAAACTCTGCGCGATATTGCAAAAAATGGGTTTTTAATTCATCACTCTGTTAAAACACCTGTTTGATGAAAGTGAGTTCTTTATAACCGTGCCGATGCCATTAACTCTGTTATTGATGTAATTAATCACAGTTCCGGATTTTTTAACTGAATTTTATTAAAATACTCGTTAGTTTTGTAGAATTTTTTATTGGTACAATATAAGAAATATCTCAGTTTCCACTTAAAGATGGTTTCTGAAGTGATAACAACCCTTTTAAAAGCCTTATCAGGATGGGAAGTATGTTTATTAATGCCCCTAGAGCCTTGACACATTTGATGATAAAAGTTTTTACTAACAAAGAACGAGTTGACATCGTTTTTCTGTTTAATGTAAAGGAATAAACATTTTTCACTCGAATTTTCTTCATATACAGGGTGTCCTGTAATAACGTGAAAAAAATTTAACTGTCGAAAATTAAGACGGGTTCTTCGTATAAAAATTTTCAAAATAACCCTTTTCTATCTAGATATACAGGGGTGTGCCAAAAAACTGTTTTTAATTTCTATCTCAAAATAACGTAATCGAAAGAATACGAAATTTGGCACATCTTGATTACTCATCAAAAGGCATCTAACGAAATTATTTGATCCACCTGGCGTGTACAGTACACACAGGGGTGAAATTAACTACTCTTCTTGAAATTTTGTAAATATCTTTCTGCCTACTATTTTTTTTTCAATTAAAAGAAATTAACTAAACATGATTCATTTAGAAACTTTTTCATCTCTTAAAACATAATATTTTTAGTCGCAAACTCCAGGATCCTTTGACACTGGACCGCTAGATGGCACCTGCTGACTATTTTACATGTCGCTATTGTAAAAATACTGGGATGTACCAAATAGTCAAAGGATCCTCGTGCCGGTCGTTACATGCCTACCTTGCACTGACGAGAGCCAACAGCTCGAAACTGCAGTCTGCAAGTGATGTGTGACGGCTGGCAAGAGAGCTCCTTTAAGTAGGATCAGTCTTTCGGCTGGTGTTTGTTGCAATCGAAGCATTAGCGTTTGATGGTAATATGCAATTATTACACTTAACGCGCCTAACTAAACATGATTCATTTAGAAACTTTTTCATCTCTTAAAACATAATATTTTTAGTCGCAAACTCCAGGATCCTTTGACACTGGACCGCTGGATGGCACCTGCTGACTATTTTACATGTCGCTATTGTAAAAATACCGGGATGTACCAAATAGTCAAAGGATCCTCGTGCCGGTCGTTACATGCCTACCTTGCACTGACGAGAGCCAACAGCTCGAAACTGCAGTCTGCAAGTGATGTGTGACGGCTGGCAAGAGAGCTCCTTTAAGTAGGATCAGTCTTTCGGCTGGTGTTTGTTGCAATCGAAGCATTAGCGTTTTGATGGTAATATGCAATTATTACACTTAACGCGCCAGGCTTGTAACTTGTAATTCAGCGCTCGGCGGGGCACATAGCCCGGAGAGTAGCTGTTCGTTGCAGTCTGGTTACGTTCCCTATAGTAAAATAAGGATTTTATAGAGGAGTTTGCAACTAAAAATATTATGTTTTAATATTCCGCCCTCTAAAAGCACATTTGAACTTTTTCATCTCTTGAAAAAATTTCATAAGATCGACCATTTTTGAGAAAAAAATTAAATTACATATACCTAAGCAATCAATCAAAAGCGATGAGCACAAATATATTGGTGTACAATACTAAAAGTAAGCTGGTGTCAAATTATAATTTGACAATATTACGTTTCTTGCCTTTGAAATAATAAGATAATCATTCCTTACTATTTAATACTTAATACTAGTAGTTTTCTAACCCGAATTTAAAATGCGTAGTGTTAATAATGAGGAATATGCAGACATACATTTAATTTATGGTGAATGTAAAGGAAATGCTTCAGAGGCAAAGAACGATATCGCCGTAAGTTCACTACTCGTACTGTGCCAAATGCTCGTACTTTATCTAATATTCACTTGAGAAAGGGGATGTTTTAAAAAAAGAAGTAATGATTGTGGTCATCGGAGACAAATAGGAGATGCAATGGAGGCACAAATATTACATTGTTTTGGTGAACATCCTGAATGTAGTATTAGACAGGCCGCTCTTCAAATCCATCATTATGGAGGATTTTGAAAAGGCAAGAACTCTACCCCTATCATTTACAGAGAAAACAAGAGCTATTTACTCGTGACTTTCCAGTAAAACTTCATTTTTGTAGAATTATACTTAAGAAGATGTTAGATTTTACAAGAAAAGTACTATTCACAGGTGAATGCTGCTTTACACGATGTGGAGTGTTAAATTTTCGTAACCAGCATTTATGGAGCGACCATAATCCAGGGTTGGTCAAGTAATATAGCTCAAGTTGTTCCTATAGAAAATAGTTCTCGATCGACTCAAAATATGGCTGATGCAGCATTGTAATTTAAGATTCCTATAATTGGAGGTGACATTTGACTGCATTTGACAGTTATGGCATGAGTGACAGAGTCTGTGGTGACAGTTCGAATTTTTCTAAGAGTTTTTCTAACTTTTTATTTGCGACTTGTTGTTTTGTTTGTGGAGTACTAGTGCGTGCGGACTCTAATAAACTATCAACTGTGCTACCAAATAAATTATTATTCCTCTTCTACGGTAAGATAATACACAATTTTGGGCGTAATCGCACTTAAAATGCGTTTTATAGAGTATGGAAACTAAAAGAGGCACCCACACCTGTTGTCTATTTGGATGTAGCAGCAAGATTTCAAACATGGGATTTTTAAAATCAAAATCGACCTGTCCAAAGGTTTTTGTAAAAAGTGTTTTGTTAATATTTTATCGAATTTATGCGGGACTTTATATGTGCACTGTATATATTATATCAACTATTAATCAACAGTCATAGTATAGTACCTAATAAAATAATGCCAAGGAGTTTTGAAACGTTTTATTCTATATACTTCACCTTAAAACCCATTATTAGATGAGCTTTTTATGTTGTATTTCATAGTGAAACAGGAATATGTCTATTGTGTTAACACCTTGTTGTCCATGTATTTGTTAGTCCTTTAAGAAAACTTACCTGGCTGGGCTCTGTATTCCTGTTACACTTGTGAAAAACAACCAAAGTAAATAACAAAAATTAAAAAAGCGGTTACTTTTGAAATTTCCGCCAGATATAGTACGTGATCGAACCGTTAGATGGGTCAATTCGGAAATGTTTATTTACAGTTAAGTTAGCTTTCTATAGTGAGGGTCTTCTGTGCGATAATTCTCGCGCTTGTAAATGGAAGATAATAATAATAACTTTATTTTTAACACAATTTTACAATATTATTTTTACAGTAGTTATTCTTTATTGTATAAATGCATCATATAGAATACATGGACAAGTTTTCTTAGTCTTGTATTAAGATATTCGGTATGGTCATTCCATCTCATTGTCCCATTTATTATAAGACCCATATATTTAATGTTTGTAGTGTTCCCAATTACATTCTCGCACGTGCAGTTTATTAAGTCACATTTTTCGTGGAATTTTAAATTGTCAATTTTCGGTTGTAGTCTTGAAATATTGCTGAAAGTAATGAACTTTGTTCTTGCATGATTGAGACTTAACAAATTATTGTCCATCCAGCATTTAATTTTGTACAGTCTCATTTCGCTTTTTTTGGTGACCTGAGACCAGTCTGTACCGTGGAATGTTAGAGCAGTATCATCAGCATATGCGATGATATCTCTACTTATATTTAATTTCAGCAGGTCATTTATGTAAAAAAGGAATAATTACGGACCTAAAACTGTTCCTTGTGGAACACCATGTCACATTTTCTGGACTACTTAATATTTTATTAATTTTTACTAAGACTTTTCTATTTGATAAATAGCTTTTTAACCAATCTAAGCTACTCCTCTAATTCCGTATTTCTCCATTTCTTCCAACAATAGTTCGTGTGATATACTATCGAAAGCTTTAGCTGGATCTAAAAATATGGCAATGGTTTTTTCATTTTTGTTAAGATGTTCATGCATTTTGTTTGTAAAATGAAATAAGGCGTTTTCCGTGGAGCAGTTTTGTCTAAATCCGAATTGCGTGAGACTGTGAGTGGCTATGAAGTCGAGAGACCATGTATTTTTCAAATAATTTGGCTATGTTACTAACTACCGATATTGGTCTATAGTTGTTTGTAATAAGTTTATCGCCACCTTTAAATATAGGTGTAATAATAGCTTGTTTTAGTGAATCTGGAAATTGTCCGTTTTGGAATGAGAAGTTAATCAGCTGTACTAGGATATTAAGAATATTAGATTTATTATTTTTTTGATATTTTTTTATCTATTCCGGGAGATGAGTTTAACTTCAAATTATCAATTATGGTTGCTATTTCATTTGCAATGACCGGTTTTAGAAACATAGAGTTCTCAATATTTGCGATTTTGGATGATATATTTGTTGTTTCTGACGGTGAACTTGATTTTATTTTGTTAGCTAAATTTTCACCAACATTAGAAAAGTATTTAATAAAAATTTCAGATACTAGTTTTGCGCTTGTTTCAACTTTATTATTTTGATCATAATTACTATTGCTATTATTTTCTGTCACTGAACATTGTTTTTTCATTTTGTCCCTGTTTTTAATTGATATCGTTGATATCAATACAACTTTTCAATAAATATTTGGGCAGGAATTATAGGCAATAAATTAATAGGGCCTTTGGAGTTGCCAAACAGATTAAATGGTCCCGCTTATTTAAACTTTTTACAAAATGACCTGTATCAACTTATAGACGATTTACCTCTTGAATTAAGTCAAACACTGTGGTTTATGCAGGATGGTGCGCCACCTCATTATCCTTTAGAAGTTCGAGAATGACTACATTCAACATTTAGAAATCGATGGATTGGAAAGTGACGAGAAGCCACAATTAAATGGCAGGCTCGGTCTCCAGATATGAATCCATTAGACTTTTACTTTTTGGGCCACTTGAAAAATGTTGTTTACTCGACACCTGTCCCTAACGTCGAAGTTTTAAAAGAGACAATTTTCATGCTGCCAATGAAGTTCGAAACTCTCCACATGTTTTAAATAGCTTGTATGGCAATTTTTGGAAACAGTTGCAAACATGTATTCAAGTTGGAGGTCGCCTATTTGAGCAAATGTTTTAATATCTAAAAACAACAATCGCTATCTTCATGTTTAAATTTTTTTACTGCTTAAATTCATCTTTTGTGTATTTTGTGTTAGTTTTTTTTTAGTTTACTAATAAATTTGCTTTTCAATACTCAATACTTTCGTCTTTAATTTATAATGTCTCGTGCAATTTATAAGCACCAAATGATCATATCAGTACGTAATGTCAAATTGCCAGCCTGCTTTCAGTATTTTACTGAAGCAGATGTAATTTAATTTTTTTCTCAAAAACGGTCGATTATTTTGGAAGTGGCTTAACTATTTCTATTCAGTAAATGAAGTATAAGAATGTCATATCAAATGATAATTTTTCTTCTCTCGCTAACCGGAGGGAAGAATCGAGATTTCTTAGAATTCTCGGATTATGTATATTATGAGAATTAAGATTTTTCAATTTCATCAGTCTATCTGCTCGTCTGTCTGTTGGCGCTATATCTAAAAGACAGAAAAAGACAAATTTAAACCATATAACAATATTTCTCTATTAAAGGCTTTACTATACTGTCGGGGGTGTGTCAGCAATGCATTTCCAGATTTTTAGCGTCTGAGGATATACACTATTTATTAGCAATAGCTAAGACAATTACGAGAAACATTTCAAAATAAAAAGGTCCATGTTAAATTATTACTTAGTTTCCTACATTTGCTACAATTTCTGTTTTGAAACTTTGTATAGTTACAGCCTTCTGCTACCGAAGTGTTGAAAACTAATAATATAAGAGATAAAATAACTTCATGTATTTAGATTACATTTATTTATGTAAATATGTATACATCAACTCGTGTTATGATTATGACTTTTTATCAAGCAATGGAAAATTACTTTGTAAAATTTTGCAAATAATGTAAGATTCACATAGTAAGCTCGCGCGCTTATCATATCGGAGCTAGGTTGCCAATTTCGAAAATTTATTGACGATTTGGAATCTATTTATAAGAAAAGACACAGTCCAGCTTCTCGATTAATCACTATTTTGAAATGAACTTCTTCAATAATATACAGGATGCCTCTAAAATGCGTAATATAAGCATAACAGCGCTGTAAAAGTATTCTTGAGGTTGAAGGGGATAAAGTGTCACATCAGATTCCATTGTCAGAGATAAAATATCGCAAGGGCATCTTAGATTTTCTAATAGATCAACTAGCAATCTAAACAGTTGTTTTCAATATAGAGGGGTTACAGATATTGAATTAAGAGGCACCATAGATTAACTAAAAAATAAGAATTCTACCGACACATGGTATCAGCTATAAAATGATAAAATGTATAAAAAAAATCTCATCATAATTCCTTTAACCAAACTGTTTAACTCTGAATATGAATATTTTTAACCTACCAAAAATAATTCCTGTGTATGAAAAAGGCGATGAACTACCAAATTATAGGCTTTTGTTATGTGTAATTTCAAAAATCCTTCTAAAGATTTAAATAATCCAACACCTTGAAGGTAATGACTCAACTATGTAAAGAACGATTTGGTTTTAGAGAGAATAAATGTACTGAACAAGCTACTATCTGACCGGCGGAAATGATTATTGAAGGATTTGGGAATAGCATGTATGTGGGTGGCATATCTCATGATTTAAGTAAGGCCCTTGATTGCGTTTCACATAACATTTTATTATGCACTCTCTAAGTATGGTTTTGTACAATAAAGTATTTTATTTATAATTTCTTATCGCAACGAAAGGCAACAAATCTGTTACTATAATGAGACCTACTCAAAGAGCATTGCTTTAAGAATTGGCGTTCTCCAGGGTTCAGTAGTGGGTCCCATACTTTTTTAATTTACTTAAATGACATCACTATTTCAATTACTAATCCTGAATAACTTGCACCAATTATTTTCAGATATTGATAACTTTAAATTAGCTTTAGCGTCATGATTATCTGACTAAAACCGTTTCTTAAATGAAGAAAACTAAACAAATGATCTTTATCTATAAGAAGCTATGTGGGCATGAAAATCCAGAATTCGTTAAATTTATGGAGGTTATCTTGGTTTATAACTCCCCATATGAGTTACTTTATTGAAGGATGACTTAAAACTACTTTCGCAATATAATAAGTTTCTATTTTTTTCTACATTTCTGAATAAACTTGTGTATCAATAACTATTATTTTTTTTATACATTTATTTAACGTCGACCTATTTCCGCTACTGAGGCCTAAAACCGACGCCTGTAGACGAGCTACTCCCCAACCAGGAATTTTGTCGAACCTCCTGCCTTAAGAAGAGTGGGGATCTTTTACTTGCCTAACATTTAATACACAAGGGACCGACGGTTTTACATCCTCTCCGAAGGATGGTACATCCACTATACAACCCTCGCCGAAGGTTGTATAGCTTCCGCGCATACACTGATATACAAGCCGCTGGAAGATGTGTGAGGCGAGGACGCGGTCTTCGTTGTGAACATGAAGGGGTTCTCTGGTTTGGAGAGCTTTAAATGAGACTCTAGAGGCCTTTCGTGTACTTTATTTTGTGAAATTGAAGTTGGAGTGGTTAGTTCTTAAAAAGCTGGAACGGGCTAAATGCTTCACCCTGTATACTGTTCTGAGTTCTCTTTCACTTTTTATTTTGATTGGCAGAGTCAATGGCTGCACCCTGTATATTCTTTTGCACTGAATTTAATTTTTATTTCTTAAAATTAAACACTTTGATTTAGAACGAAACTAGCAAGTATTTATTTAACGTAATGAACAGAGTTGAATATTTATTTCACTTAAAATTTAAAAAGTATTTGCACGAGTAAATGGTTAACTTCTCGACACTGAACTTTTGCCTTAAGAGCGCTCCGGATATAAGCCGGAAAGACGGTGCAATTTACTCTCATATAAATCATTATTTAAAAAAACGGCTTTCACTAAAAGACATTAAAAACATGTTACAATGTGGGACGATGAGAGAAAAAAAAGTATATATATAAAAAAAAAATTTTTTTCTTCTATTTTCAATTTGCAAAAATAATTCTTATGATCCCACATAGGTATTATTAAAATAAACATTTTCCCTTTTGTAGAACTAAAATAAAATTAGCCCTAATGTCCTCAAGTGCACCGAGAAATTTAAAGATTAGGTATAATAAATTTGTCCAATGTCATATTCTATTACATCTCTATCACTCTCTTTCCAAGCACACCGTACATTAGGCTGCGTCATTTTATTGACGTGAAGCCATTTACAATTAAAATTGGAAGCATGGATGACTAATACACTCCGAACAACTCTTAAGTCGGGCTGGTTTAAATTTTTAGATTAGATTAATTTTTTAACAATTGAGAAAATTCACTTTAATTATTTTGTGCGACGGCGATTTATTTTATTTAAATTAATGCACTGGGGCGATTTTAATAAAGTACTTTTTTACTAGGATCTGTCTAGGAAGCTGCACGGGAACTGGATATGTTATCGCGAGATACACCGAAAAATTTGACTTGGCGTGCTCCCTTATTTATACCAATGATGGGGAATGATCGCTGAGATCTGGAAAGAGAGCCGCTCTATGGGGCTCGAATTGTGAAATATTGCGTAAGAAATACTGCAATTTTAGAATTTCGGGTTGAAAATTATATCAATAAAGCGGCGATGAAAAATGGAACAATTTGATATAAGAATGTCAGTGGAACCTAATTTTGTTTCTGAAATATGAATGATAACTGTCTGAATAACTTGTTAAATTGAATTGGTCCCGTAAAGTAACGTTGAGAGCTGTGCTTTAATCCATATTTGATCTTATATTAAGTCATATTCAGGGTATTGGATCGCCGGTGGGTGTTGAACGGAGCGAGAGTCAACTTTAAGGTAACAGAATGAAGATAGCGGCGAGTTGCTAGCAACTCGTGGGGAACATGTAAACTGGTCTTATTTTGGGACGAATGTTTTATGGACTGACTGAGAAGGTTAATGAAAAATGTTTGGGTTTGAAGTGATTTTGAAGAGAAATTTGTTTATAGAAAGTTTTTGAAAGTAATTAAAAATATTGTGACTTGAGGTTGGGAAAGTGGTTTAAAAGTGAATTGAATTGATGAGAGGGCTGTATTTTTTAGGTCGATCAGTTTTTTACTGTAATTTGATGAATTTTGAAGTGTGAATGTTATCGTTGATTGATTTGGATTGTTTGTGAATTATCGGTGGTGTATGAATTTTCTCAGGATTATTTTTGTAAAATTGTGATTTTTGATTGTTGCAATTGCCTTAATGACTTTTTTCATAGGTTTTGACATGTTGACCTTAAGGATTGAATTATTTTGAAAGTTTTAGTGATTTTGACCTCGGCCATCTTGTCAACATGGATAATACTCTATAACAGTTGGAACGGTCACACATCCAACTACTAACCGCGCCTGACGTTACTTTACATCGCATATCGAAGCATGTACATAGTAAAGACGCACCTACGCTCGCCCCTTAACTACTATTACTTAATGCATTTATTAAGTTGTGTAAAAAAATTGTTAGTATAGAGTAAAATAAGAAACATTTTTTATAAATAGTTGAAAATTAAATTTAAATGAAAAGTGAGTGGACCTAACGCCAACAAAATTTTTTTAGACGTTCGTTCTTGTATACACACTAAATCACATTTTAATTTTTCTAACCCCCTTCAATAATAGGGTGGAGATGGCAATGGGGGTGGTACAGGAGGTAGCTAACACCAAAAATTTTTTTTAGACGTTTCGTTCTTGTATACACACTAAACACATTTTATTTTTTTTACTCCTTTTCATAATAGTGTGGGGGTGGTATTGGGGGCTGATGCCAAAACAAATTTTGAGACCTTAACATTTCGTACATGCCCTAAATTTCAATTTTACGGACTCTTACTTGCTTGTTTTGCCTATTTACCCTTATTTACCCCATTTACCCCCGAACCCTTCAACGGAATTAGATCAAAATATAATCTAGTTCCAGATCTCGTTACAATACATAAGTGTACTATATTTCAAGTAAATATCATAAACAGTTCCAGAGTAAAAAAAAGTTACAGACAGACAGACAGACCGACAGAGAGGAATTTTTTTTCGCTCAAATTTAACATCTCGACGTTTCATGACATTTTAAGCCTATTTCAACAAAAAAATTATATTTTTTTTCTACATATCTAAATATGTCAGTTGAGAGAGAGAGAGGACACAGAGAAAGTTAACAAGCCTGAGAAAAATAAATACTTTATGAAGGAGTCAAGGAATCAAGGAGTATAATTTCAACATACTTGCCCGTGTCACTAGCCTTAAATATGAATTGGGTGATTGAAAGCCTTTTATAAAACCATGTTGAATAATCCTGAGCTGTCTTTCCGCATTGTTGTTTCATCACATAATAAAATTTCGAAAACTTTAGCAAACTTGCAAATGGAATGAAAATTTACAATGTTAACTTTCACATTTACTAAAATGTTTATGTTAACAGTTGACGAGTACTGAAATTATCGACAAGAGCTTCTAAGAGAAAGAATATTACTTTGTTCCAGTTTATTTTCTTTTAAACAATCTATATTGTGAATTATATACTGTAATATATTTTCTCTTATTTAATTTTTTAACATTTTTCTATAGTTTAGTATCGAAAACATTTTGAAATAGAAATTTTATTTATTAGGGTAACCAACGATTCTACCTACAAAGATTTTTCAAGGGTGTAGTCGTATCGGATATGCCGAGCATTGGTTGGCATTAATATATTCGAAGAAACTTGATGTTACCTTGCACTCGAAATAGCTGCATCCCGTACGTGTAATATTACTTATAAACCGTTAAAAATGCCATAAATCTAAGACGCAACTACTCGTGACAGGTTTTTTATGTATAAAAAAATTGCGGTATCTCTTGCACAACATTTGATGTAAGAATAGTGAGGTATACAAGAAGTCATATGTCATATACCTATTTTAGTAATATTATTACTAAAAATAGCCAAGTGAAATAAACATATGTAGACTTACATTACAAAGAGTCGGCATCGGGATTATTTTTAACTTTCTACATAGTATAATGTTTGCATTAAACAAAATTTAACCTAAATCAGCTGAATTGTTTTAATATCGTAATTTTCAATAAATGTCTTTTAAATCGCAAATATTCGCATTAAAATGTCGTAATATACGAGGTGTCCATCTAAAATAGGTCGCTCTGAATAAGAATAAAATCGATTTTTTTTAAAATGGCGATTCAACAATGTCAAAATGGGCCACATTACATCATGGCATAAAAAGAAGTGTCGTAGACTAACGACACCAGTTATTACCACTTTATGATATCTGTAATACAAATATTCAACTTAGACCACTAGATTTGAAATATTTCTTATAAAGTATTTTTTCTTAAACAAAGAAGTTACACTAAAAGAATATACAGTATGGGGATCGCTATTAGGCGTATATGGTAATCCTATGTACACTTACGTACCTGTGCAATACGGATGAGGATGTTATCTAATGGAGTGTGGTTGGGGTGGAGCGATCCAATGCGCTGTATGCTGGCGCTGCTGTTATTGTAGATGCTATGGATTTATTTATTATTTACTAGAGTCCTAAGCGCAGCGAATCGACCAGCTGTCTTGCCTATGCCCCACCATCCATTACATATCAGCTTGTGATTCAAATCCATATTGTACGTGTACATAAGTGTATAAGATTTCCCTATACGCCTACTAACTGTCCCCGCACTGTACAAGGATATTATCCATAAACTTTTTTTGTGGAAAGCGAAATTAATAATAAAAATACACTAGTTTTCTAGTAATTGA
Source organism: Leptura quadrifasciata (assembly GCA_963675555.1). Lineage (NCBI taxonomy): Eukaryota > Metazoa > Arthropoda > Insecta > Coleoptera > Cerambycidae > Leptura > Leptura quadrifasciata. The sequence goes on along the minus strand of OY776680.1, from coordinate 22,171,791 downwards.
CAAAATTTTTCCAGTAAATGACAACTGATATTCTAGTAATTGACATTTCTTTCTCTCATCTTAAACGCCTAATCAATTATCTGAATATCAATTCTTCTCGTCCACCTGGAGTTGGTTCAGGGAGGGCTATTTGTATGCGATTACTTCAGAAAAAGGCCACACAAATTTTAACGATTTTAACTGAACTTTCTTTAGAAATCCTATATTAGCCTCGTCGCCTTCCGTTTCTAAAATTATTCCTACATAATGCCTCTTCATATTTTTGGACGTTGGAAGTTCTGTTAGTACATATTTGCCAACTTGAAGAGATAAATCTGTGTTCTGAGTATGTTCTTCACATTTATAACTCTGTAATATTTGATCCAAACTTTCATTGTCACTCCCAACATAAGGTAAATTCTCATCGTCAGTAGAATCAAAAGAAATGGTTTTTATTTTTAGCTTTAATTTCTCTTGCAGCCTTCCTTTCTTGTTTTTCTTTTCAACGTCCTCTTCGTCCTGCTGCTGGTGATTTTGCAACTGTATGCTTTTTTGTTTTTTAGGAGGCATCCTCGGCCAAGATAAAATCTTTATAATTAGTGTTGGTACTCAATTTCCATTGGTGCTAGGTAAAATGATTTTACTTGTTGTATTCCTTTTTCTCTTCTCTGCTGTTGTAATTATCTAACTCGTGGATGGGATGCTTTCAAATGAATCTTGTTTAGTAGGAGTAACATGATGCGAATGTATTTATTTTTGCACTGACAGTAATATCTTTCAATATAGTGTCTTCAACTTGATCTGTGTTAAGTTCTCTTGTGTTACAGTTCATTCTACCGATTTCTTCTACATATTCGATTTATATTTCGCTATTGTTTTCATTCACATTTTCTTTTGATACCTTCATATTATCCTTGACAGCCTTCCGCGTATGGTAAAGTTGTTCATATAGTACACTACCTTCCCACATGTCTTAATTAGGGCCTGTGAATGTGGCTTTCAATTGAACAATAACATTAGGACTAATTTTTTACTGTAAATATTCCAAATGTGACAAAGAGTGGGATTCTGCTGTTTCTTGGCTTTTTATTGAGATACGGTACTTTGATGACATTTCGTGTAGTCCACTGCATTTCCATTCAAAGAGATGCCTCGCAAAGTTTGAAGTCGTTTGTTAAAGTTGTTTTTCTTAAATCCTGACTGATAGTCCAGTTTAGCAATGGAGTGAAATTATATTTTGTTAAATGTTGATAAATGTCAATGATACCTTATTTATCTCTATAATTATCACTAATTAATTTGGATTCAGTTTAAACTTGTGTTATGATTTTAACCTCACCACAATAAAATTGTGAGAGGTTACTAAAATTGGTTCAAAAACGAAAATTGAGATAACATAAAATCTTTACGTTTTGAGGTCCTAGGAACACAAAAAATTGGTTTTTAGAAAATGTCTGTGTGTGTGTATGTGTGTATGTGTGTTAGCACGATAGAGCCGAAACTACTGAACGGATTTGAATGAAACTTTGCATGTGCGTTTCTTTAGTGCCCCAAAAGATCTGAAAAGGTTTTGGTTGAGATCGGATTACGTTTAGTGCCGTTTTGATGCAACAAGTTGTTTATTTTATAATTACTTTCAATTTGCAATGAAACCATTGAAAAGCTGTTAAAATTCTGATTTCAACGATATATCACACTTCCACCCTTTCGATTTGGTTTCCGTGAAAAAAATTAAAAACAAAGCAAATATGAAGCATAGATCGCATTTCGCGTGACATAATCGGGTTTCTTCACTGCTCTAGAAGTAGAGCGGATTACGTTTAGTGCCGTTTTTAAATATACATACAGACAAATCGAAGAATTACACTACAAATATTCCTCTAAAATCTAGTAAAATTACTGAAATGCTAATGTTTCATTTAACAAAGACAGCCGCGAGCGATCGGATTGCAATGAGCAAACTTTGACGATTGTCATTGTCATCGTTTGTCATCCGATAACGTTGGTGTCATGTCATGCATATTTGTAACTTTTAGTGACTGCACCAGTGGATTGTCACAAACTTTAAAGGCAGATGTAACAATATCATATGCTTTCTGTACCTTCGTTGGTGAATTTATTATAAATTATCACTTTACCAATTTTCAGTTTGTTGCTTTACAAATCTGTAGTTTTATAGGATAACTAGACTTTCTTAGTCCTTCAAGTGATGTTAAAGTTGTTAACATCCTAATAGTAATAATATTCAACGAGAGATAGTGTAGGTAATAACTCGCATAGATGAAATTCATTAAGTTGAGGGTTTTATTAGTGCCTCAGAAGATCTGAAAAGGTTTTGGATGAGATCGGATTACGTTTAGTGCCATTTTGTCATACAATTTAATGCTCTTTTCGGCTTCAAAGATCCACCGAGTGGGGAGGTTCCAGCCGCTTCCAGTAGCTGCCGATTTTTTTTATTATATACAAATGTTAAAATATTTTAGGATGTGAAACTCTATTACCTCTTTGTCACAAGTTAACAGCGGTAACGACGAAAATAAAAAAAAATATTCCTATATTAATTTGGCTGAGGCCAAACATGAGATATGACAAATTATGTTTTTCGACTATTAATTTTGGTTTGACTTTGATGAAGAAACTATCTCTGTTTGTGTAACTGACTTTGAAAAATGGTATTTTACCAATTCCCTCTCTGAATTAGCTGACATCGGTCAAGATGAAACTCACTTGGACTTTTATTAGGAATACCCCTTAACAAAAGTTTTGATAATATCAATATAATTAAAAGAATCATAAATTTTTAAAATTTAAATGAATTAAATGTGAGGACTACAAAAATAAATTGGAATTATCTAACTCAATTTGATATACGCACTGCATTTGCCTTATTTCAGGATGATTTAATATGGTGTTTTAATGTTTCATGACCGCTTGTAAATATAAATATAAAAAATAAAATAAAAAACTTTAATAACAATAAATGCTGGATAACGGATGACATAATTCAAGAAGGTCAAGCACTTCGAAATATGTTTAGGGAAATAAAATCAGGTTCTAGCAATACTGATATAGATAAACACAAAACAAATATAAAAAAGCACAGCAAAATTATTACAACAACGGAATCAATAATGTGGTTGATAAATTCAAAGAAACCTGAAATATTGTAAAGTCTAAGCTGGGAAAATACAAAACTTCTAATAAATCCATTACCTTAAACATAAACAATGTAAATATATATGAGGATGGAACAATATCAAATACTTTTGCCTCACATTTTTCCCAGATTGCAACCAATAATGCAGAAAGTCACTTCGGATATAATTTATCACTACCAAATATCAAACAAATTCATTATATTTCTACGAACTATCAAAAGAAGAACTTCTTGTTGTAAACAATAAACTAAAGAATAACAAATCAGTAGGACTGGACGGTTTAACGGTACAAGGGTACAAGTTATTGAAAATATCTCGAAGAGTATCATTGACATCTTATTATATTTGGTTAATAAAATAGTCATAGAACGTTATTTCCCGAGGAACTTAAAATTGCCATGGTAATACGTATTCATAAACAAGGAAAATTACTGCTTAGTGTTAACTTTAAAATAATAGAAAACATTATTTGCAACAAGATCACAGATTATTTGGAAAGAAGCAATATATTATTAGCTAACATGGTTTTAGAAGTGGGGATCAGTAGAAAGTGCAACTACCAAGTTATCTGATTTTATTTACAGTGTGGTGGATAAAGAAAAATATATTGTGTCTATCTTATTTGGTCTATCTAAAGCCTTTGATTCTGTAAATGGTCTTGTCATATTTAGTAAAGTAGAAAGTATAGGTATGAGGCAATATTGTCGATCTAATAAAGTCTTTATGGACAACAGAAACCTAACGGTTAAACATAATGAAGCTTACTCTATCCCACAAGCTATTACCCTGGGAGTACCTCAGGGATCTATCCTGGGACCTCTACTCTTTTCCATTTATATCGTTGATCCTAAAATGTTTTCTTAACCGCCTCTCAAGTTACCGAAGTAACTCCCTGGAAGATCTCAAGGATCTTGTGCTAGGTAGAGAGACGAGGGCCTACAGTTTAATGTGGACTCCGAACCACTCTTGGGGCAATTTTTTTAATGAAAAATTGTTTCGCCTTGCGGGAATCGAACCCACTTCGCTAGGTAACTCAGTTTGCTAGCCAGACGCTTTAACACACTGAGCTACCGACCAGGAGGGTTGGTAGCTCAGCGGAACATTAGAAAGGGACTCATAATTATGTATGCAGACAATACTACATTGTGTATATCTGCATCTAGCACTGACAAACTTAGTGCAGACATTAAAACAACTGTAGATGAGTGCCTGGTGTGATTAAAATAAATTATTCATAGATTTTAAACCTAGGAGAAATATATCACTTTGTGGTATCCCCTTAAGTGAAAGCACAAAATTGTCGGGCACATGTATCGCCAGCACACTGAGATGGAAACAGCATATCGATTATGTTTGCAATAAATTAAATGAATCTTATTTCGTAATTTATCAATTAAAAAGCATGCTCAGTGATGACGGTATAATGAATATATATTATGCTATGGCTTATTCGTATATAACTCAAAATATACATTTTTGGGGAAAATCTAGTGGAGATCCAGAGTATTTGTGTACAAAAACGATTAATAACATTGATATATAAACTTAAATATAGAGAAAGCTGTAGAAACACTTTTGTCTCCAGGAAAATATTAACTGTACCATGTGTCTATATATACAAGTGTCTGATTCACGTAAAATGCAATCTGCATGATTTTCATGTGCTGTCTGAACACCACAGATATAACACAAGACACGGGAACTTGTTATCTATTCCTCAGCATAGGACTTCGACTTTTAAAGAGTCTCTTTATTATAATGAGATAATACTATATAATAGCCTACCTATGTTATTCAATATAGTTTTTAATTTAGATGCTTACATGCCATATATAGATTATAACAATAATAATAATATTAATAATGTTTATTTAAAATGTATCAAGGAATAACAATGGCACTACAACAGTATGATAACATTAAAATAAACAAAATACACCACAGTAAATATCACAAGTGATATTTGTGCGTGGGACAATTATTATAATATGGCAAATAAATCAGGATAAAAATTTAATGTAATAATAATGAAGAAATAGCTACGGTATAGGTGACATTACAGTATACCACTTTGAGAACAACTATAAACTAAGTTGAAGCATATATTATATATACATGTGAACACACACACATACGATCATAAGTATTACGAGAATGCTCACAGAATACACAAGAATTCACACTAGCAAACCTAACTACACGCTTTGACACAAACAACAATACAAGTACATTTACTTATAACAAAAATAGATATCTTATACAATTAAAAATTCTACTCAATGAAATATGACGGTTTAACGTTAAATTTTAAACTAAACATTTTCAAAATGAACATTTTAGATGCAGTAATGGTAATCACAGTTTTAGCATTAATAGAAGTTTTTTAAATCAATTTGCCTATGTACATTTCCTCTGGGTGTTAGCCTTATAAAATTTTTGCATCGTTTTTTAAAAACATTGAGTGTTTTTGATTTTCTTATACTTTCTGGTAATGCAGAGTATATTTTTGGACTGAAGTATGTATAGTTTCTTTGACCTAATGTTTTTCTCATAAAATCTAACTTGTATTTTCAGAATTTTGGCGTGTGTGAGATATTACTTAAATTTGTTTTATTCTTAAATTGATTTAAACATATAGCATAGTAAAACAGTTGTCTCGCTTCAAGTATTTTAGTTTCACTAAATAATTAATCAAATGGGAAGGTAGGATTTTTTTTAAATATTGTTTTTCACAGTCTCTTCTGCGTAGTTTCTAATTGGTATAAATGTACTTTATTCACACCCCCCAACCAAGGATTCCATAATTCATATGCGATTCCACCAGATCATAATATATTGTTAGAATATTATTTACAGGTAGAATATATGTAATATGCTTAAAAAATTGAAATTACCGATCTTAATTTTTTGACTACGTATTCTATATGTAGATCCCAATTTAGCTTGCTATCTATGTATACACCAAGGTATTTGACTTTATCAGCTTTTTGTATATATAAAGTGCTGTTTTGGTTAGTTATAGATAAGGTATCAAAAGCAGGAAGAGCTGGTTTGTACGAGGCAAAAGGCAGGAAAAATGTTTTTTATCATAATTATCAAACCATTTTTTTAGATTTAGAAAATCCTTTTCCACCTTTTTCTTCAGGCTATTCCACGTACTATCGACATAGTAAACCACCGTATCGTCTGCAAAGATGAGTATAACGCCTGAGGAGTCTATCTGGAATAAATCGTTTATATATATGGTGAAAAGCAATGGCCCCAATGCCGTCCCTTGTGGCACTCCATACCTTACAGTTCTAAAATCGCTTTTCACACCATTTATTTCCACGCATTGCTCTCTATCATATATATAACTTTTAAAAAGATTTAATGAGTTTCCTCTGATTCCTATGTTTTCCAGCGCTTTTAATAGTAATGGAAAACTGACCGTATCAAAGACTTTGGCCAGGTCCAAGTACAGCTGGAGATGGTAATCCTTTGTCAATTGTACGACAGATCTTATCAGTTAGATAGGTAATTGCGTCTTGAGTAGAGACACCTTTTTGAAAACCGTATTGATTATCAGATATTATTTTAATTTTTTTTATATAGCTATCTAGACGAGATTTCACTAGTTTTTCAAATATTTTCGCGAAGTTTGTAATTATAGAAATAGGCCTATAGTTCTGGCATTGCAATTTATCACCTGCTTTATAAATTGGTTTTATTACTGATATTTTGAAAATGTTGGGAACCGTGGAATTTAAAATTAAGTTAAATAAATACGTTAATGGTCCCAATATAGATGTAGCAATTTATTTTATTGTTTTGACATTTATGTTGTCAATACCTGTAGATTTTTTAATTTTTAGAGTTGCTTGATGCCGCTAATTTTTTCTGTATTTGTCGGTAGCTTGAAAAATGAATTTGAAGGACTCGTTTATTAAGGATAAAGTTTTTATCGGGCATTACATTGGTCGCTAATCGTTCTCCTGTTTCAATAAAAGTGTCATTGAACTCATTTGCTATTTCATGATTTGAATTTAATATTTTGCTTTTATTATTTTGAATTTTGTCTAATTTACTTGTATTATTATAATTTTTTATTTTGTTTACAGTGTTTGTTGGTTTCATTCGATTTGTAGTTTATAATAATTGTGTTTAGTTTTCTTAATGAGTCTATGTAAATTTTTTGAAATTATTATGTGAATTCTTTTTCATATTTAGGCTAAGTTCCTTTTTATGATTTATAGATCTTACTAGACCGTTTGTTATCCATTCTTTTCCTTTGATGTTTTTATGTGAATTTTTTTAAAAGTTGCGCATAACTCAATGGAATTTTTCAGTGTATTAATGATTATATGACTGATGGTCGAGAGGTGAGCGCACTTGCCTCTCACCCAAAAGTTCCGGGTTCGATCCCCGGTCGTGGCAGTGGAAAATACTGTGAGAGGGATTTTTCCACTATACACGGATATTGGGTGTGTGTCCCTTGTCTCTAAATGTGTAGCCCCCTCCCACACAAGGCTCTTCTAGAGCCTTCCGGGATAAAGGGGGTCGTCATTACCTGTGGTGTATTTATTTATTTATTATTTATTTATTATTATATCTGCGGCTGCATCTACATTGTTTTCATTGTATAAATTTGTCCAATTTGAGGAACTTAATAAATTGTTCAATTTAGTATAATTAATATATTTAATGTATTTCACGTTTTGGTATTTATTGCTCGAATTGTACAGATTGTTGTTAGTTATGACTATTTGAAGTGCTACTATATAGTGATCTGTGATATCAATTTCGACAATTATGGGGAGAATTAGATCGTAGTCATCAGGATTTTTTAACTTTAAAAATATATGGTCAATGCAGGATTTTGAGTATTGGCAAGTTCTTGTATAATCGTTTATAGTCAAAATGAAACCGAATTCAGACAGGATATCTAGATATTGATGAGGATGTTCTGATTTTTTTTAAATGTCTATATTAATGTCGCTGATTAAAATAGAATAATCGTAACATTTTTTAATAGATAATAAATAATGGTAAAGGTCAGTGTTAAATTGCACAGGGTCTAACGATGGAGATCTATAAGCAGCTAGGAAAAAAAATTTGTAGTTGAGAAAATGTATTTCAAATTCCACCAGCGATATTTCATGAAAAGTTACAATTTTAAAATTATAGTTGATGCTGTCTCTTAAAAATACTACGACTATACTATTGTATATGGTTAATAAATATATTATTAATTTCTGAGTTATGGGGTGAAAAACCATCCATGGTAACGGAGTTTAAACTAAGTAGATAAATTGTAGGTTTTTGTGCGATATTTATCACTTTTATTAATCACACATGGTACTTTCCAATTCTAAGTAATATTTATCTATTTTGTTGTTGCATTTAAATCAGTCGGTCAACTAATTATGTTTTCAATTTTCTGGACCCTGTATTCAATCTATAAATACTGGTATTTATAAGAAAATGCACATAAAGCACTACAACATCAAAGATAAACTTATCGCAACTTTATATTAATTAAATATAAACAATAATTACTCCAGTAATTAATGCGAGAAAAATGATTATGTTATTATTAGATCGTTATAAATTATCTAACGCCGCAAAAAGGACAAAATATGAAATGTTTGTGTTATTAAATACATTAACTATAATTTATAATATTTTAATAACGTTGTTGTGGCTCGGTTAAGTATCCAGGCAGTGAAATTGCATGTTATAATTAGAATCAATTCTACTTTTAAAAACTATAAATTATATGTGGAGCTATTTTACATATACTTTGTGTACATGTAGAGATTTTGCACATTATTACTTCAATTTCTGGCTTTTTATACGCTTATTTAACGTCGGCCTATTTCCGCTATGGAGGCCTATCACCGACGCGACGCCTGCAGACGAGTTACCAGTCAGGAATGTTGCCGAACCTCTTCCCTTTTGAAGAGTAGGGATATTTTACTTACCTAACATTTAATAGACAAGGATCAACATCTTTGCATCCTTCCCGAAAGATGGTATATCCAATACGCAATTCTTACCTAAAAATCGTGTATGTTGAACCTGTTCAAGCGATTTACCAATTACTTTTATTAAGCTGCTTATATTATAGTTCGACAATCTAGGTACAAATTGGATAAACATAGTCTTCGATGTATTTAAAAGTAATTTATTTTCAATAAACCATAATATAAAATTTTTAATTTTGTTTTGTGAGACATCTATTAGATCGGTCATATTCGGAGCAGTACTCAAATATGAATTGTCACCGGCAAACATGATCAAATTACCATTATGTACAGTACTTGGTAAATCAATAACAAATAATAGAAAAAGCAGTGGCCCAAAAACGGATCTCTGTGGAACACCGCATGATACATTTAGTTCATCTGATCTTATATTATTTAATTCAACTTAGTTTATTAATAAGCAAATCATGATCCATCATATCGAATGTCTTGCTTAACTCCTTGGAAATTCCAAAACACTAATTATTTTTATTTATGTAATCGTAAAACTTGTCTAGAAACTGCATAACAGCTGTCTGAGTGGACCTCTTTTCCCAAAATCCATATTGAGCATCAGACATTATATCGAACGTGTGTAAAAAGTGTATCATTCTCGAGTGCACTACTCTTTGTATTATTTTTGAATTTGTCGATAATAAAGAAATTGGACCATAATTATCAATTAATGTTGTGGACCCTTTCTTATGGAAAGGTATTACTTTAGTTGATTTCAAGTTATTAGGAAATATGCTTTCAACTAAAGATCTGTTCATTAGGAAAGTCAAAGGCTTCACAATATAACTGATAACTATACCTTCAACATCTTTGAACTCTGTCCACTCTAGAAGAATTTGTTTGTTTAAGTTTCATTATTACATTAAAAATTTCAGTTTCAGTGACGGGTCTAATAAACATTGTTGGATATTGCAGTTTTATAAATAAATGTGTAAAGTTTGTATTTCCAAATTTTTGCCATAAATTACTGCTAAGTTTGTGAAATATCGGTTAAATAAATTAACTATTTTATCTACATCACATTCTCTGTAACCATCCATTTCAATTTCTTTAATAGAATTCTGTTTGCTTTTGTTCCCAAAATCTTATGATTGACCAAGCCTCTTTCGATTGGTTACTTGCCCGATTATAAAACTGATCATTACATAGACGTTTAGCTGCAAAGACTATTTTCTTATAGACATTTTTTGTATTATAAATTTTTATTTATAAATTTTATAACAGCTTATGGTTCTGAATTTCCAATTTTCCTATATTTTTACCTGATATTTTAAATTTTTTTGATGAATTAATAATTCCTTGAGTAACTCATACCTTTTTGTTTTATTAGTTTCTTTGAAGGGAAAACAAATATCAATATAACAAGAAATTATATAATGGGCATAAAAAGATAAGGATATATCATACTTTCATGAGAGAATTGGACAAAAAATGAATATTTTGCATAATTTAGTTAAAAAAAAAATACCAATTTGAGTTTAAGAAACGTTTAGAAACCTACCATTCAAACACTTCACTTCAAGTACACGTCTGGACATGCTTCTAATATATATGGCAGTTGCTTATTGTCCTCTGGAGCCAAATTTCAAGGCCATCATTTAAAATAATAATTTCACTAGTAGCTTTAAAAGTCGTCACAGTATCGTTTACTATATCATACATATTTGGTTATGGTCTTCCTGCAGACGTACATCTTCTAGCACATATTCCTTCTCATATCATAACGCAGTCTCTTCCAAAGGCTACTGGCATCTCCCTTGCATCGACCAAAGTAGGCCAACGTTCTCACAAAATGGATTCTCTGATTGACAAGACGGCAGAATAGTCACAGAGGACATGTTGTACCGTCTCATCTTCTTGTTCACAATCTCAGCAAAGAGGTGTTTCGACGTTTTTAAGACGAGTGTAAAATATTAATGAGGATATTTTATGCACTATTTAACCTTGGTAATGCACCCTTAAATCTACGACGATAAATTTAGTAATTAAGAGTAGCTATTTTATGCTGAGAAAAATAATACGAGCCACTGAGGATGTACCTGAAAGTGTTAGCATCTTTTCTATATATATCAAATTTTAATTTATTTTTACAATTCCTAATTATGAACATAATTGTGTATCTGAAAATAAATTGCCAGCTATTAAATTTAGGTACAAAATTGTCTACATTGCAACTTCTATGTCAAACAGTGCAATTATATTATCTACATATCCCAACTATATCATAGGGAAATACTTAAATTCTTTATCTCTGTTTCGAATCTGCTCATAAATAGGTTGGTAGTGAAAGGTTATCATCGCACCCAAATACGTAACGCATTTTATTTTGTCTAATGTCTCACAAATATAGTCAGGAGTCTCATTGCAATTTCTTTTATGTATTTTAAAGTAAGATATTGAACATTGAGACACAGAACATTTTTATTTAGCCAAGTCTGCTTTTCTATATACTGCATTTCAAGAATTATCTACGAATGTTACTGCTGTATCGCCGGCAGGCACCCATCTATATTATTTAATGGTGCTAATTTGTTTACGTAAATTAAAAACAGAACAGGTCCCAATACAGTCCCCTGTGGGACCTCATTGGTAATTGTTAATGGTTTACTTAAAGTGTCTCTTATCTTTACTTTTTGTACTTTATTCGTCAGATTATTCTGGAATAGGTCAAAAGCAATACTTCTAACGTCAATATCCTTTAACCTACTTAATAATATTGTATGGTCTACAGTGTCGAATGCTTTAGCTAAGTCTAGGAACACAGTTAAGCATTTTAACCTCTCCACAATAAAATTGTGAGAGGTTACTAAAATTGGTTCAAAAACGAAAATTGAGATAATATCAAATCTTTAGGTTTTGAGGTCCTAGGAACCCAAAAAAGTGGTTTTTGAAAAATGTTGTGTATGTGTGTTAGCACGATAGCGTCGAAACTACTGAACAGATTTGAGTGAAACTTTGCGTGTGCGTTTCTTTAGTGCCCCAGAAGATCTGAAAAGGTTTTGGTTGAGATCGGATTACGTTTAGTGCCATTTTGACGTAACAAGTTGTTTATTTTATAATTACTTCCAATTTGCAATGGAACCATTGAAAAGCAGTTAAAATTCTGATTTCAACGATATAACACACTTCCACCCTTTCGATTTGGTTTCCGTGAAAAAAATTAAAAACAAAGCAAATATGGCATAGATCGCATTTCGCATGACATGATCGATGCGCGTAGCCGTTACATTGTGAAACTCGTCACATCACGTGTCAATTCACGTGTGAGGGTTTCTTCACTGCTCTAGAAGTAGAGCGGATTACGTTTAGTGCCGTTTTTAAATATATATACCGACAAATCGAAGAATTAATCTACAAATATTCCTCTAAAATCTAGTAAAATTATTGAAATGCTAATGTCTCATTTAACAAAGACAGCCGCGAGCGATCGGATTGCAATAAGCAGATTTTGACGATTGTCGTTGTCATCGTTTGTCATCCGATAACGTTGGTGCCATGTCATGTTAATAAGATGCATATTTGTAACTTTTAGTGGATTGTCACAAACTTTAAAGATAGATGTAACAATATCAATATTATATGCTTTCTGTACCTTCGTTGGTGAATTTATTATAGATTATCACTTTACCAATTTTCAGTTTGTTGCTTTACAAATCCGTAGTATTTAGGATAACTAGACTTTCTTAGTCGATCAAGTGATGTTAAAGTTGTTAATATCCTAATAGTATATTATTCAATGAGCGATAATGTAGGTAATAACTCGCATAGATGATTGTAAATTCACTAAGTTGAGGGTATTTTTAGTGCCCCAGAAGATCTGAAAAGGTTTTGGATGAGATCGGACTACGTTTAGTGCCGTTTTGTCACACAATTTAATGCTCTTTTCGGCTTCAAAGATCCACCGAGTGGGGAGGTTCTAGCCGCTTCCAGTAGCTGCCGATTTTTTTATGTGTATTTGCATTCACAATTTTTTTGATAAATTCTATTACTGCGTTTTCTGTGCTCTGTATTTCTCTCTCTGTATGAATCTGTACATATGAGATAGGATGTGGTTTCTCTTTGTATATGTATAAAACGTAATGCTTGCCAGATGGCATAGAGCTCTGCTGTGTGAATGCTAGCTATTGGGCATAGACTCCAGGAGTATGTTTCTCTAAGACATGAAAATGCGCATCCAACGCCATGCTCGGTTTTTGAACCATCTGTATCTGAAACATTACTTTCTACGTATCTATTTATAATATTGTTGATTTGCGTAATATAAGTTTGAGGACTAGTTTCCCCTTTTTTAAATGCACTACATTCTAGATGTTCGAATGGTTTAGTTATGATCCAAGGGGGAATTTCGTTAAAGCCCAGTTGGTAAGTGGGCGGCAACGAAATTCCTAGATTCTTTAATTTTTCGGGGATTCGAGCACCTATTGGTCTGGTGATTGTTGGTCTGTTTTCGAATAATTCGTAGTCTTCATTATTAAAAATAGCATGGTTAGGATTATTGGGTTGGGCTTTGATTTTAATTCCGTAGTTGAGTAATGACTGTTGCCTTCTTAGATTTAGGGGTGGTATTCCCGATTCACAATAGATTGATGCTAAAGGGCTAGTGCGATAAGCTCCAATAGCAAGTCTTAGTCCTGCACAATGGATTCTCTCCAGTATCGAAAGATGCGATTTATGCACTGAGGAGTAAATTATGGACCCATATTCCATCTTTGATTAGTGACTTGTATAGGCGCAACAGGACCTCTCGGCTCTCCAATTAATGTTTGATAAACATCTAATGATGTTGAGAGCCTTTTTGCATCTGACAGCTAGATCTTCCATGTGTTTTTTCCAGTGTAATTTTCTGTCAAGAATTAGTCCTAATAGTTTTATATTTTCCTTGACTTCTATTGGGTGTCCTTTGATGTTTAGAGAAGGTTCATTGTGAGGAGTTCTAAGTCGGCAAAAGTGGCTACAACTGGTTTTGCTTGTTGAGAATCGGAATCCGCGCATTTCAGCTTCACTGTTTAGATGGTTAGTAGCGTTTTGTAGTTTGTCCTGGATTTCATTCATGTCCTTGGCTGAGTAAAAAAGAACTAAATCATCTACATATAAACATCTTCCGATGGATGGGTCTATTGGTGTTAAGAGGCTGTTTACAGCGATAAGAAATAGGGTGACACTGAGAGTTGATCCTTGCGGTATACCGTTTTCTAGAATATGTGGGTTAGACAGTTCATCTCCTATTTTTACTTTGAATCGTCTGTTGGACAGGAAACCTTGTATAAAACATGCCATATTACCTTTAAATCCCCAATCATGAAGAATTTTCAGAATACCGTGTCTCCAGGTTAAATCGTATGCCCTTTCTAAGAGATATTTCCACTAAGTGTTCTCTGGTTGCAAAGCTCATTTGCATTGCGTTATCTAGATAACTAAGTTGGTCAAGAGTCGATCTGTATTTACGGAAACCCATTTGAAATTCTGAAAGGAGATGATTCGTTTCTAAGTACATTCTCTTTTCATAATTTGAGGCCTTGTCAATTATTTGCCAAACCTTTTTATAATTTTTACCAGAATTTTTTAGTTGATTTTTGTAATACTCATTTTTAGTTTGTTTTATTAAGTTGTTTAGGTAGTTTCTGTAATTTTCGTATTCTCTAGATAGCTCAGGTGAGTAATTTAATATTAGTCTTTTTTTTATGTTGTCTGTGTCTGATCGAGTTAACCATACCGAGTCTAATCTATGGTTTGATTTTAATTGTTTTTATGAGTTGTGGTTTCTGTGCTTTTTTGAATGTAACTTATAAGCTTTTTACTAAACAAATTGTTTGCTATTTCTACATCATATTCTTGTAAAATATCACGCCAATTCACTTAGAGCCAAACTTAATTTATTATATTTTACTTTTTTGTATATTTTCTTATAATTATTATTGATTTATTGCTTTCTAGCTGTATTTATCGAGAGTAGTCTCTATTAGTCTCTCTACTAGTCTATCTAAAAGAGTAATTATACTCTATAATGATCATAAAGGTACACTCATTTTCTAATTTAAGTACAGAAATTATGGGTAACAAATTAGACGAAATAAATATTAAGTATTTAGGAGTAATTGTTGATGAACATCTAAATTTCAAAAATTATTTCAATTATATAATGAATGGAATGTCAAATATTTTTAAGAAGAGTAAGCAAATGTTATATGTCTATACAAATTTTACTTTAAACAAGAGTTTACTAAAGAGTTTTATTAAAAAGTTTTCAACATTGCTACTTATTTTGAACAAAAATGAAGTATGTAAACTTCAAATTATACAAAACAAAGCATGAGAATAATTTTATGAATGTTACATTTTATTCCAAAACTTTTCTTCATATTTCTTGAGACACCAATAAAAAAATCGGTAATTTCAAGCCACTATTTATATGTAACTTGAGCATATAATTTGGCGCCAATTCATAAACTCAATGTTCCAGTATCAGTACAAGCTCCAAAAGATATCTTGAGGAACATATTTAAACTGTCGTCAGTATATTAATAATGAATAATTAAATTTGATAATAATGTTATCTAATTCATTTATAATGAAGCGTCGCCTTTGAATTTATAAAAAATGATTTGATATATATTTCAGTCTCTTTGGTAGATAAAATTCCATTGATAATTCTTGTATCATTTACAAATGATTATTTTCAATTAATGTTAATGCCCGGTGTGGTAATATTTTGTTTATAAAATTAATATTTGTTATATACTGTGTGGTTTATCTCCCAAATTAGGATTTAAGGTAGTCTGATTCTGGTTTAATTTAGTTTATTGTATTAGTTTTTTTATTGTTGTTTCAATTTCTTGGAAATGCAAATGGAATGAAAGGCTATGAAAGCCGATCTTTTTAAATTTGTAATTAGTGCAAAACAGCTGCAAAGAGAACTTTGATTCTATGAGAAACCATACTGTCTGCCACCAAATTATCTGTCGCCCATCTGTCTAGCGTGGAAATGTCTTATGGATTAATATAACTATTAAAGTGATCTCGATAAATAATAAATTTTAACGTTTACCTTCCGTAAAATCCCCAAAATATTATGTTTATTGATATTTTACTTGCCCATTACTTTTAAAAGTCGGCCATTATCATCTAAATTACACGCATATACAGGGTGTACCAATAGTGCGTATGTCCAATATCGGCCTCATTACAAGACTTTGGAAAATTATTTTTTCATGGAAGTGGTATGAAAAGGCGCACATTTTAAAAATATTTTGGAATATACAGGGTGACTTGCTACAGCGGAACATCTTCGAGGTCATTTTTTAAAAATTGTATACACTATACAGGGTTACTGGTAATTCGATACATTCCTTTGGAGATGTGATGGGGCATGAGCTAAGGAGTAAATTTAGCCCTAACATATATTATGCAAAACTCAATAGTTTTTGAGATATTTAATTTTTTTTGTTTTTCTCAAAAATTAGATCTTAATGTCCTAAAAGTTAATTTTCGAAAAATCTATTTGACATTTTTAAATTTTTTTTTACTGGATTACTTGTCCAATATGATAGATATCCGTTTGGAATGAAAAATATCTGGAAACATTTCGATCATGTGAACATCTGAAATAAAAACTTTAAAATTTTTTTTTTAAATCAGCTATGAAATTTACCTATTAGGTTTTTTCAAAAAAATATTAACGTAACACGCGTATAAATTATTATAAAAACTACCTTATTTCAATAGCTATCTAACAAGGTACAAATGTTCAATGTACCCTTAATAGTTCTAAGAAAATACTAGTAAAAATAACACAAGTAGTACGAATTTTATTTTTAGATAAACAGTAAAAAACATTTTAAAAGTAGAGTTTAATTCTTCATTAATTTCAAAGTTGTACTTTATTTTTTATATGTCTTGCTCAAAATGGGAGCCTCTATTCCGTATGCAGACACGGCAGCGTCCTCTAATTTCCGTCCTTATTACTCTGGTTGTCAGATTATGCCTTATGTGTTGGGCAGCATCGACTATCCTTTGTCTAAGGTTTTCTATAGTATTGACTGGTGTGGCATAGACCATCTCCTTCATATGACCCCATACGTAATAATCAAGGTGTGTTAAGCTAGGGCTTCGCGCTGGCCAAGGTATTGGGCCCGCTCTTCCAATCCAACGGTTAGGGAAACGTTGATCAAGTAACTGTCGTACTGTCAGCCGATAATGTGCTGGACAACCGTCGTTCTGAAACATCATGCGCTGTCTGACGGCGAGAGAAACATCTTCTAAAATCACCGCCAGATCATTTCTTAAAAAATTTTCATAGATTTCCCCGTTTAAATTTTGGGGAAGAAAGTGTGGCACTATTAAATAGTGGCCAATGGCTCCCATCCACACATTAATAGAAAACTTCATTTGGAAACTAGTTTCACGTGTTAACTTGGGATTTTCCTCTGCCCAATAATGTAGGTTGTGGAAATTTGTTATACCCTCGCGATTAAATTTCGACTCGTCCGTTCATAAAATATTTGTTAAAAAATTTGCACTTTCTGCATCTGAATTTAACATAAAGTGGCAGAATTCCACTCTCCTTCCAGGATCACCTTCCTCCAAGCCTTGGACAGGGGTATAGTGGTAAGGATGACATCCAACTCTACGTATCGTAGACCAAACTTTCCATTGTGACGTTCCGGTTAGTCTTGCAACTTTATTAGTTGAAATAGTCGGGTCTTCCTCAAAATACCTCAATATTTTTTCCTCATCATCTGGTTCATAAACGGGAGGAGCACCAGCGTCACTTCTTCTACGTTTCACGGAGCCAGTTTCAGCGATATTTCGATATGCCGTACTGAATACACGTGCATTTGGTAAGCGGCGGTTAGGGTACCAAAGACCATATTCTCGGCGAGCTTCAGCAGCGTTGCCGCCACAGTATCCATAGACAAACAAGATATCAGCGTATTCTGCGTTGGCATACGCGGCCATGGCACAGAAAATACAATAACAACAACTAATAACAACAACTACGAGCAAAATCAAAATCTTCGATAACTAATTTAACAAGACCAACAAACTTAAGGGACACGGAGATAAGAATGTCAGTTAATGACATATATGCACAAACGTCAAAGTCAAGGACTGACTGACTTAAATGAAAATGAACGATTAGTCGTTTAATAAATTCCGCCACCAGCATTATCTTTACTATTTTTTTATTAGAACTATCAAGGGTACATTAAACATTTCTACCTAGTTAGATAGCTATTGAAATAAGGAAGTTTTTATAATAATTTGTACGCGTGTTACATTAATATTTTTTTGAAAAAACCTAATAGGTAAATTTCATAACTGATTTAAAAAAAAAAAATTTACAAGTTTTTATTTTAAATGTTCACATGATCGAAATGTTTCCGGATATTTTTCATTCCAAACGGATATCTATAATATTGGACAAGTAATCCAGTAAAAAAAAATTTAAAAATGTCAAGTAGATTTTTCGGAAATTAACTTTTTTTTTTTATACATTTATTTAACGTCGGCCTATTTCCGCTACTGAGGCCTAACACCGACGCCTGTAGACGAGCTACCCCCAACCAGGAATTTTGCCGAACCTCTTCCCTTAAGAAGAGTAGGGATCTTTTACTTACCTAACATTTAATAGACAAGGGACCGACAGCTTTACATCCCCTCCGAAGGATGGTATATCTCCTATACAACTCTCGCCTAAGGTTGTATAGCTTCCGCGCATACACTGATATATAAGCCGCTGGAAGATGTGTGAGGCGAGAACGCGGTTTCCGTTGGAATGGTCACCATCCAACTACTAACCACGCCTAACGTTGCTTTACATCGCATACCGAAGTATGTACATAGTAAAGACGCACCTACGCTCGCCCCGTAATTAACTTTTAAGACATTAAGATCTACTTTTTTGAAAAAAAAAAAATTGAAATATCTCAAAAACTATTGAGTTTTTCATAATGTATGTATGTTAGGGCTAGATTTACTCCTTAGCTCATGCCCCATCACATCTCCAAAGGAATGTATCGAATTACCAGTAACCCTGATTGGTTGGAGCAAGGTTTAACAAATTAATTCGTTGCGTGTGTATTACTATTAATTAAAAAGATTTATTTTACAATTGTGTAGACAAGGGATATACTGCAACGACACAACCACCAAATGTTGATTATAATTATACAGGGTTTATTTTATTCTAGCGCTAATTCAAGACATTTCAAAGTGAATTTTCTCAATTTTTTCAAATGGAGCACTCTGTATATTATTGTATTTTTGAATTGGCACGTTAATTCTCTACGATTTTTGTGAAAAATATCTTATACCTAAAATCGATATTTCCAGAGATATTTTTACTTTTTCATTAAAAACTGTTAATTTCGAACTAATCTAGTAGCCATGATTTTGACATAAAGTAAGAACTGAAAGTTATCTTATTGACGTATAATAATTATTAACTATTGTGACAAAATATTTACACTTATTTTAAGTTATAAATTAGTTTAAAATTCGCACTTTCCAATAATGACTTTTTCGAGGGAAGAAATAGTCTCGAATAATTAAATCTTTTTTTTTAAATCGTTATTGACTAAATTTAGTATTCGTTAATTTGCAATAAATAGGAAGCTAGTTTTTGTAATTTTTTTTCTTTTAGATGTGCCTATTTTAAAATGTGTCTTAGTTAACTATGTTTTTAAGTTTACACAACTGAAACATCAGTAATGATGGCTTGCTACAAATGTATGATATGTATATAATGTAGTAAATAATCATCTATCTATCTATCTATCTATCTAATAAGGATATTCTCTCAAGGTACAAAAAAATACCAAATTTTTCACGCTTAATGCTGACAAGTACTATTTTATACCTGCTTCCTTTTGCACGCTAGTAAAAATGTGTTTCATTTCAATTGAAGTCGATCAGATGTTATAAGGCCGAACTAATATTTAATTTCGTCTGTCTAGTAACTGTCTGATGCTCCCATTTAAGCCGCGAGTCACATTACACTTTACTTTTGTTGACCCCTCCCAATCTCAGTTGACCCAAGTGTCCATATTTTTAAATTTGTCATTGCAAATAATTAGTCACATCTTAAAAAATACCATCTGTTGGATTATGCCTATTAGTTCGTTGTGGAATTTGGAGAGGGATTACACCTACACTCGAGAGAAATTATTTCAAGGGTATTATAGGTTAATTTAACAAAAATTATTTCTGAACTCGGCTTATTGAATCTGAACTAGGCTCCAAGGTGATATGGAGAGAAAAATGCCATGTTTAATAATTTTTAGAAAACATACATTTTCGTACTGCTTTTATAAACCATTTTTGCAACGATTGGCAAGAAAAATAATTAGAAATTCGTGTTATTTGAAAACGCAAATGAAAGTGAAATAAAAGAGGCGATTAGTAAATTGTGTAATAAAGAGTCCCTAGGCCTTGATGAAATCACACCTCAATTCAATTCAATTCAAAACTTCTTTATTATATATTATGAATACAATACATGTGCCGCCCCAGAACCTATTCCGGGGACTAACCATACAACCACCGCGTAGTTCGCGGTGGCGGATTGCAGAGTCGAGCGGAATAGAACTAGTTTGGCTAAAACACAATTTAAAACTTAACCTAAACTCCTTTCACATAAAAGATGAATTAAAATAGGTGGTAACATTTTCTATATCTAACTTTGAAGGTACTGATAAAGACAGATTTTGAAAAACTTATAACTAAACTTGGTTTTAGATACCCTCACATTTTCTTTAAATTTTGATGTCAACGCAAGTATCTCAATCTGAACGAGGAACCTTCTGCGAAACGTGTAATGCCGGGCTGCACATAGGCTGGCCTAAACTTTGGTTTTGATAATTTTGATTTTTCGAAAATTTTGATTGTTGTTGAAAAATTCTGATGGGAAATTAATTTAGAAACAAAAATGTACAAAAGGAAAACAAGAAACAAACGGAACAAACATGAGCAAACATAAAGGAAGAAAGAGACAGAAAAGATTCAAAGGTATGAAATATCAGTAAAGACGGAAGTTATAGTTGGTGAAGTTTGGCTACAGAGGTTGCCGGAAGATCGGTAACGTCTGGTAAGGTAGAGAGTGTTTTATCCGAAATGGGGCATTATGCTGTCTAATTTGTGTTGCGGATTATCGCCCAGTTTGAAAGAGTAGAATTTTTTGGAGATGTCCCAGATGTAGTCCGCTATTGGGGTTATGCCGCGGCAAAGTGCGTATAGGTCTCTGAGGGAGGTGTACCTTCCAGAATTAGAAATGAGCAGCATAAACTTGTGCTCGAGCACTTTTAAAATATATTAAAAAAATTGAGTTGACAATTTTAAAAATCTTCATTCATTGGATTCAGCTTCAAGAATTGGAATTTCTTGTCCTCGTTCTCATGTATCCAATCCATGATTGAACTTGGAAATACACCCATTTAAGATGTTCTTTGAAACTATCTACAGAAGGGAGCAAAGCGGCAAGATTAACCGATACTTTTTTTGTGCTTTTAAGATTTGCAGAAATTTTTTTGCAGAAAAGTTTGAATCTGAATTTATGAAGCTGCTGGCTTGGGGTTAAATCTTCTTCGACTGGTGAAGGTTTATATTTATATAATAAGAATAATATGAAATATAAATTTGTTACACCTTCAAAATCTTGGAATACTTAAAATTAAATTTTCCGTGATTTTTCTAAGTTTAAATTTTCATTTCATTTATAATGTCCAATACGTCATCAGCGACTAAAAATACATAACATTTCAACAAGTTTTCTTTGCATTTTAACTTCATATATTTATATAGAGCAATTTTTCACAATTTTCCGGGAAAATCAAAAATTTTTCATCGTTTTGAACATCTCATTCGTCATCATGACCAAAAAAACCTCGAAAACTACATGTTACACGGTCTTGTAATGGCAGTTTTCTGCATTTTCCAAAAATGTTCCACAATTTCCCAGGGATATTTCAAGATTTTCAATTATTTATGTTAAAATTCGTAATCAGCGCACTAAAAAACATAAAAAATGATATAACTTGAACTACGCACTTCAAAACAGCTATAGTGAAGCCATTACTTTAAGAAGGAGATAAGCATAATATTTCAAACTACCGTCCAATTTTTTATTATCATCAATAGCAAAGATATTCGAAAAATCATTAAAAAATGTCTAAATAGTTTTTTGGAATAAAATAAAATTTTATCTGATTTACAGTTCTGTTTCCGTAAAAATATGCAAACGCAAGATGCGATAGCGAAATTAACATCATTATTATAATGCTGTAGATGATCCATCCATAATCCATGCTTATGTGTTTTTGTGGATCTTGATAAGGCCAAGACAGTGTCAGTCATAGGCTTTTGTTAGATAAACTGGAACACATTGGCATAAGGGGTAACGCGTTGAATTTATTTAAAAGCTACTTGGAAGAAAGTAAACAGTTAGTAGAAATGAATCAAATACGCGAAGAAACAGTGACCTATGGAGTATCACAGGGAACTGTGATAGGTCTAGTCTTTTTCACTATATATTTGGATCAATTACTTACCCTAAATTAAACTGGAACTATCATTTCATACGCAGACGACACAGTTATTCTTTATTATGGATCTACTTGGACAGATGTTAGAGCGAAAGCAAAAAAGACCTGAAAAATATAATGGATTGGTTTAATGCTAATCTGTTAAGGATAAACGTCACAAAAACAAAGGTTATTCCATTTACTTCTTTTGAGAAATACTTACCAGACTACACTAATGTATCTGTAGGAACACAAAGTATCTCAATTGTTTCATCCATTGTTTTCATTCATTCATCATTGTTTCATTCATCATATCTTGGTATTTATATCGATTCATTTTTAAAATGGAATGTTCACATAAAAAATGTTATCAACAAACTGCGAGGTATAATCCCTAAAATGTACCAATTACGACAAATTCTTCCCTTGAATACACTAAAGATATTGTATTATGGCTTAGTTAATAATAATTGGTTGGGGGGTCTAAAAAGAACATTACAAAAGAGAATATTGAAAGTTGTGTATAATGAGTATTTAAGATACCCTTCTGAACAATTATACAAAGAACTAAACTATTTTCGAAAATTACATTAACATTCTTTATTAATAACCCACAATACGTAACGGTGGTAAGTCATTTATATAACACTAGAGCCAACGAAGCAGCTAACCTATTTTTACCTCGGGCTCAAAAAACGATTGGACAAAGGTGCTTCTCTTATATTGTGGTCCGAGGTTGTATAATATTGTGCTGGATTTCTGCAAACATTTAAATGTTAGGCATCTATTAAAAAAATACGTAAAAAACTGGATTGCTTCTTGTAATCGAACTATTTTTCATAATATTATTGATCCTTTATAATCTAAAGTCTTTCATTCTGCAATTTTCTAATTTTAGTTAATAATCAATCGGTTGGGTAACGAATAATGTAATATATATTTGTAAATGTGTATGTGTATGTAGGTATGAGATGTATGCATATGTGTATACAGTACATATATGTCTATATAATATTGTATTTACGAAGTATCTTCACATATGAAACTAGGATATTATATCTTCACATTTTTCCTCTGTTTTCAGTAGGATATAGTTTCACCTTAACATCATTATATATGTATTTAAATCCCCCTAATAACTGTTCCATTCCTTTGCCGCAACGCCGCACTTAGAGGGCTTGTCCTTAGGGAGGAATTGCAATGCAGGATGGGAACGATATCCCTAGACGTCCATGGACAGGTCCAACTAAGGACCTAAATGGGCTCTCCCCGCTATATTTATTTACGTATTATGTTGGATATTTCTACTTAAATGTACTTTCTGTATTTTCTCGTCAATAAATATTCAATACCTTTACATTGCGAAAGGGTAGAAATACGATCAATTTTTCACGATTGGAATCAGCGACCCAAAAAAACCTATAGGAACCCATTTTTGGGCCAAAATATTTATTTTCTTATGAACTAGAAATAAAGAAATAATATGCTACCCGGATTGGCCAAAAACGGGTGGTTAAAAAAAGGGCCTGGCCAGCGTCATTACTTCAGTGCAGCTGAATGATCCTGAGGATATAACTAACATGTTACCATTAAAAGATATTTGGGGCTAACTTTACTTTCGTTTTTTTTTATTCAGCTCCTTTCCCCCCTCCATTGGCTCGGCTATTTCTTTAATATTCAGTAAATTATATTATATATTATTAAATAAAATAGCATTTAGACTAGACTCACTAGATATCCACGTTCTCTTCTGAATTGCCGTTCAACTCAAAATAGTTATACGGTGGATGATTTCTTTCGGGAAGTCTTTCTTCACATAACTGAGCAGCCAGGTTGCTATTTTTATTATATTCGTCATAGATTAATAGCATAATATACCTACTTTTTCGTTTCTTGAATACATGATAAAATGCAGTTCAAATGTGCTTTTAGAGGGCAGAATATTAAAACATAATATTTTTAGTCGAAAACTCTTCTATAAAATCCTTATTTTAGTATTGGGAACGTAACCAGACTGCAACCAATAGCTACTCTCCGGGTTATGTGCCTCCGCCGGGCGCTGAATTACAAGTTGCAAGCCTGGCGCGTTAAGTGTAATAATTGCATATTACCAACAATCAAATGTTGCAATCGAAGCATTAGCGTTTTGTTGGTAATATGCAATTATTACACTTAACGTGCACAAGGTTGCGTACCAGAGGTTTTTGGATATCACGGCACACTAAGCATCAATTGACATTTGGAAATATATGTCATGTTGAGACACATGGTTGGAAAGAGAATTTTTTAGACGAATCAGATTAGTAAAAAATATATACAGGGTACCGTTTAAAATGACAAAATTTGGGTCTCTTCTGCTTAAACCGGAAGTTCAAGAAAATGTTGGATATACTCAAAACAAGAACAATTATGTAATATACAACTTTCCTAAACTAAAAAATTTTAACTTCTTAAATAGCAAAGTTACAGAGTGTTACATGTCTCCTGTGCCACCCGGTATATTGAAAAAAAAGTTGCCAAGCTCATAACTGTGGAACAGTTCTCAATAAAATAGTACTGAAGAGGTGATATTACATATTTAATACATTTATTATATATTTTATTATACAGAGACATCTTTAAAACCTTTCAAAAATTACATAAAACGGACATTGATCTATAATTCATTCATTCATTCATTCATTAAAGAAGGTCTTGAACACATGTGTCGTTCCATCCTGTACAATCTGTAAAATCGGTTAAAAATCATAGTCAGTTAAAAAATCCTTTCTTATGGTCTACGCTGCCCAGAAGAAAGAATAACAGAGATTAAATAATGGCCTAACATAAATTTCTTATTAAATTAAAATTAAAGGTAATATACAGGGTGGATCATTAATAATAGGCCACAGTTAAGGGTTAGATTCTTTGGGCCAAAATATGCTTTAGTAAAATGTTGCTGTGGAAAAACATACAGGGTGTCAAAGTTCAAAGTATTTTTTCGTTTCTTTGCAATAACTCAACAGTCTCTTGACTGATCTTCGCCAAATTTGGTAGAAGAAGTTTTTTCATCCTAAGAAACAATAGCTTATGTATTACATTACGTTAGATCATAGAGGGCGCCGCAGGATCTGTATCTGATGATGAATTTTTTCATATTTTTTTACGAAACGTTGTGGTGGACCAGAAAATCTGATGACGGCGTCATTTCCACGCATAAAAGGTACACTTGGTGGAACTTGATAACTCCAACCATTCTCGAGAAACGTGCCGATAAACATTTCAATAATTTTTTTAAAGACAAGTTCAAATTTAATGAAATAGAGTGTATTGACTGAAAAAAGCACAAAACGTAAGAGAAAACTAAATCGTAATAACAGCGTAAACTCTTTCACACTTTCTTATGAACTAATGGATTATTTTCATGGGAGAAATACATAAATCAAAAGATTGTCTAAAATAAGGATCTAATCTTATTAGAAGACCAAAAATAACGTAAAGGTAGACTTAATGACATTATAAACTTTCCCCCCACGCAAAAACCCCATTGCTGCAACTTAGAGTAAATGTTCGATATGGTCTCCACCTACTCTATGCCTTTTCTAATTCTATCCATAAAAGATTTTCTTATATTGAAAACAACATTTTCCTGTCCTCTAATAAAATTTACTGTGTTTTGTATTTTATCCCACAGTTCTTCTCTTGAGTTGATAGTATTTGCGTAGACTAAGCGCTTCATATGTTCCTAATCATAATAATCCGAAGGATTATAATCAGGACTCCTTGGTGGCCAAGTAAACTTGCTCCTTCGATCGATCCATCTGCGTGTGAAAGTCTCATCAAGATAATTCCTGCCTTCAATGGAGAAATGAGAGGGAGCTCCATCAAATCAAATCAAATTTATTTCCTCAGAAAAAACATGCATACATGTGTAAGGAAAGTACATATATCGTATCTGATTTCTTGTAAAATTTAAATAATATATATAATATAGTTACAATACACAATCACAGTAAATAATATTCATTTACACCTACATACATTTATACTATTCTAATTGTTACTTATTATTCATGGGACTAAACGTGTAATATTCTTCTAGATTATGAAAAACATTAAACATAATATTTTTAGTCGCAAACTCCTCTATAAATCCTTATTTTACTATAAGGAAAGTAACCAGACTGCAAAATATTATGTTTAATATTCCGCCCTCTAAAAGCACATTTGAACTATGAAAAACATTGTTTAATAGAAATTGTTTCAGTTTACGTTTGAAGCTATTTAGACTATTAAGTAGTTTTATTTCTGCTGGCAAGTGATTAAATATTTTAATGCCATTATAGAGTGTGCCTTTTCTTGTGATGTTATAATTATACATCAGTAGGGCATACATTATTTGACGAGTGCCATATTTGTGAATATCCGAATGTTTCGTTAACTTTTCTTTATTTCGAAATATATGTATAATTAATAGTTATTCGAAATATGTAAAGGTTCTCCAGGGTCATTATTCGTAAATTTTTGAAATGTTCCCTACACGATTCTGTTTGTCTTAGACCACAAATTGCTCTTATAGCCTTTTTTGTGTCTTAAATACAGTATCCGCCCCGATCGAATCTCCCCAGAATTCAATCCCATATTGTGGTATGCTTTGAAAATATGTGTAGTATACTATAGTCGATGTTTGCAGCCCGATATTTTTTCTTATCATAAATATAGCATACACAACACTGGCTAGCCTCCTGTTGATTTCAAGCATGTGACGTCTCCATTTGAGATTTTCATCCAAATAAATCCCTAGGGACTTAATGCTCTGTTAATGTTTTAGTTAGGTTTAGTAATAACTTATTTGCAGTGAACCAGTCAATTATATTATTCAGTATTTCCGTACACTCTGGTAGTGAGCATTTGAAGATAATACTGGTATCATCCGCGAATAAGGAAAACTGCGCCGTTTTGGAATTATCAACCAAATCGTTGATATATATTAAGAAAAGTACCGGGCCAAGAATTGAACCCTGTGGCACAACACATTTAATCTTTTTTTGATTGGATTTTATTGGTACTACTTGTTGTCAGAAATTTCTTTTAGTTCCACATACATTTTGCGATTATATAGGTATGATTTGAACCAGCTGTAAGATATACCTCTAAAACTGTAATATTCCAGTTTATCTAGTAGGTACTGATGATCCACACAGTCGAATGCTTTGGTTAGGTTACAAAACACACAAAGTGGATAGCATTTTGCTTCCAGACAGTTGTTTATATTGTTAATTAATGAATATATTGCGTCACTTGTGTTGCGACCTTCCCTAAATCCAAACTGTGCTTCTGACAGTATTTTTTTCGAATCGATATACGTTATCATCTGCTCTTTGACTGCTAGTTCAATAATTTTTGCAGGTGAGGGGAGAACTGATATTGGTCTATAGTGTGATCTTTCTGTTTTTTCTCCCTTTTGGAAAATCGGTACAATTTTTTCAATTTTCAGGCTATCCGGAAAAGTTCCGGTCAAGAGTGAAAGATCAATTATAAATGTCAGTGGTGTTTTCAATAAGTCAATATTGTCCTTAATTCGAGTTATAGGTATATCGTCGAGCCCCACTGTCTCTTTTTTTCTTTAATTTATTAACTATCCTCGCAGTGTCCTGTTCTACAACTGGATGAAGACGAAATGAGTTGAGTGAACAGAAGACATAATTTTTTAAATATTCTAGGGTTTTTTTGGTGGGTTTAGGTTATTAGTAAGTTTTATTGGTTCCTCTATAAAATATTCCTGAAAACTATGAGCTGCCATGCCGGTGTACTTGATTGTAGTATTATCACTTGTTTTTAATATTATTTTTTCCGTTTGTTGCTCTTGTTTCGTAGTGATATTTTTATTTATGTAGTTCCAAGTAGTCTTTTATTGTCCGATTGTCTAATAGCATTATTAAAATAACTTTGTTTGGATATATTTATCAGCTGTTTTAGAGTTTTACATCTTGTTCCGTATGTCTAGCATGAAAGCATGTAATATATATCAGCAAGGGTGTTTTGAAGAAAAAACGGATAAGACTGTTCATTTAAATTTGGAGGAAGGACAATTGGTCCCAATAATTGGTCGACTATGATACCACACCAAAGTTAATCTTAAATTATTGCTGAAAATGCCTTTTTTTAACGGCATGAGAATTTTCTATTTCCCAGTAATGGGTATTTTTCCAGTTAAAAACGCCTCGGCGAGTAAAAGTTGCTTTGTCGGTAAATAAAGCGTTCTTAACAAAATTTCGATCCCTGTTGTGTTTATTTAGAACAAATTGACAAAATGGTAGCCTTTGTGGAAAATCCCTTCGAAGTAAGTTTTGTACAGGAGTGAGATGATATGGGGTAGAAGCGTTCTTAACGTAAGACCGTTAGGACAGATTGTTTACTCACCCCTGTTGCCAATTTACAATTTAAAAATCTTTATTCAATACTATTTACAATTCATACTGTTTATATATCATTTATTTCATTTTATTTCATTACAAAATGTTATTTCCCGTCGCGTTACAATGAGTCTTAAACTCAGAAACGAGGCAGGCGGCCGATCTTATGCCAAATAAATTTATAAACAGTTTAAAATTAATCAAGTAGAAATGTTCTCCAAAAAGATTGAACTTATTATTTTTTTTATATACAAAGGTTTAAGATAATTAAAATTAGAGAGATTTTATCTGAGATTAACATTATAAAATTAATTTACAGGAAACTCATTGTAGAGAAAAAACCTGTTTAAAACGACTAAAATATACAATTAAAAATACACCGATGGTGTCTGAGATGTACTCGATTATTAAATAAATAAAACAAATATTCAGGAAAATTAAGATAATATTTTTATTTAAAACAAGTGTGTATCCAATGTTCCAGACATCTCAAGCCATCACAGTCCCACTAGAATCTGTAAGAAATTATACGTTATATAACATTATTATCTTTCCGAATAAATCGGAAGATTTTCATGTATGAGCTTATGTGTGTGCTCAAAATTATGATGTTCCCGTATGTCTACCATGTTAGTGGTAAGCGGGGAATTATGTATCTTTGTTTTAAAGAATTTTTGTGAAGTTTCTATAATATAATCCCTGATTAGAGGGATGTTATACTCTCTATGAAATGTTTCAATAGGAGT
The DNA here is from genome assembly GCA_963675555.1 of Leptura quadrifasciata. Lineage (NCBI taxonomy): Eukaryota > Metazoa > Arthropoda > Insecta > Coleoptera > Cerambycidae > Leptura > Leptura quadrifasciata. The sequence continues at coordinate 22,141,976 of OY776680.1, read as the reverse complement.
ATACCTATTTGTACTTGTAAGTAATCTAAGGATTTTATTCTGTGTCCTTTGTAATCTATTACATTGCGCATCTGAAATTGTGTTCCAAGACGCGCATGCATATGTAAGGATCGGTTTTAGCATAACTTTATAAAGGGTTAACTTGTTATCCTTAGTTAATGTGCTCCTTTTGTTGACCAATGGATATAGTCGACTTAAGGCAGCATACGTACTATTAATTACTCTGGTTATGTGAGGTCCGAAGCGTAGTCTCGTATCCAGGGTTACCCCTAGATACTTGACCGTGCTCCTTTCCTCAATAACCGTTTCATCGATTTCACCCCTGTTGCCGCTGCTAAACGACTTGAGCTGACTTGAGAACCTTCATCCACATGAACTAAAATTTCTAGTCCTTGATCTGGAGTAATTCGCTTCGGTCGTCCTAAATCTTTTTTATTGCGAAATGAACCCGTTTCTCCCAAACGATGAAACAGACCTTTGAAAATCTTATGGTTTCTATTTGGTATTCTATGTGGATATTGCAATGAGTATCTCCTCGCTGCAGCACGTCCGCTAAAATTATTTACTATTATATCTAGGCATTGTAAATAAAGAAGTTAAATAAATTAGCTCGAGAAACACAAACACAAAATAAAATGATTAAATGACGTAAATGAGAGAACTAAAACGTAACCAAAGCACACTTTTCAATAAATATGCGCTGGTTCATTAAATTTGAATTTGTCTTTCAAAAAATTATTGAAATGTTTAACGGCACTTTCCTCGAAAACGGTTGGAGTTTCAAGTTCTACCAAGTGTACCTTTTATAAGTGGAAATGACGCCATCATAAGATTTTCTGGTCAGAAGTACCACAACGTTTCGTCAAAAAAAATATTTAAAAAATGCATGCTGCGCCCTCTATGATCTAACGCGATATAATACATAAATTATTGTTGTTTCGAATAAAAAAAGTTTCTCTAGCAAATCAATCAAGAGGCTATTGAGTTATTGCAAAAAAAATGAAAAAATAATTTGAACTTTGACACCCTGTACCCCACAGCAACATTTTACTAAAGCATATTTGGTTATAGCCTCATACTTTGACGCAAAGAATCTACCCCTGAACTATGACCTATTATTAATGGTCACCCTGTATAAATGTGTAACAAGACCTATTAATTTTGTGTATATTAATTTAGTAAACAACCATTTCAATTTTGATTCAGTTAATGTTTTTCTAGTCGCGTAAAAGTCGAGCTTCTCACCAGAGTGATTTTAATCTCCCTTCAAATATCTCAATAATCACTATTTATAGCCCGCTCATTAAGGAAAGTAATTAAAAGCAAGTGCAACGTTTAAATTATCCAAAGCGAAGCGCTCCAACGAGCTAATAAAAAATCCTCCACCATATGTGCCACATGTCTAATGTGGCATTACTTTTTTTCACGGCTTGCCTCCCTTAGCAACTGTGTAGTGTTTTTATCGACAGATTCAAGAAAGAAATTAAGTCAAGGTCAGAGGAAAAGGGTAAACTAATCATTAATAAAAAAATTCCCATGCCGCTAGATGTTGAGATTTATTTTAACAACCCCTAGATAAAAAAGCGCCTGTATGCAAGTGCAGTGGCGGACTGAGTAGGTTTAGTGTGAGCGAGTGTAACACCGAAACCAAATAGTAACGTTACTTGTTTGTTTATTTATCGATTTATATGAACAAAGAACGTAATCTTTATACAGCGAAAGCGAAAGAATAATACACAAGCGATACAGGGAAAACATTGCAATTTAAACAATTTAATAGTATTTTCCTGAATATTTGCAAAAAACAGTTTATAGACACGAGTACTATCAGTTCCTTTGCTCTCATCAACTTCCTTATCGGTTTATGACAGATACCGGTGAAGGTAACTATTTTTAATGAAATGGAAGAGTTCCGCCGCTTCGAGTCATCTGCCGACCGGTTTCGAGCTTTTTGGCTCTCGTCAATGCAGAACACCAACGTCTGTGAAGTTTGTGCCAATGCATGGTGCTTCCATCGATATTCGATGCTTGCTCTGGATTGTGCTGTATTGGAATTACTTCGGCTGTCGGTGCAATTGGTTGTTGATGTTTTTGTATATATCTTCTGTTTGTGTTTATGTTAGTGTTTTTGGGTTGATAGTGTTATAATGGTTTGGTGCATGCACTGTGTATGGCTCTTTTGTGTTCTGTGTGTGATGGCTCTTTTGTTTCCAATGACTAAGTAATAATATATCAATATATATATTTTCTTTGGTTTTTATGTTATATTTTAATACTTTTTTATGTTTTGTGTTTTTTAATACTTTTTGGTCTTTTTTTGTATTTTTGGTTTTATTTGTTATGATTTTTTGTATTTCTTTTTAATTTTTTCAAAATACATAGAACAATAAGATACAGTGGTGAGAGGTAAGCGAGACCTCTTAGATGGTCAATGCTACCACACGCTGGAACATCGTCGATGTTCAAACATAATATTTTTAGTCGCAAACTCCTCTATAAAATCCTTATTTTACTAAAAGGAACATAACCAGACTGCAATCAACAGCTACTCTCCGGGCTATGTGCCCCGCCGAACGCTGAATTACAAGTTACAAGCCTGGCGCGTTAAGTGTAATAATTGCATATTGCCATCAAAACGCTAATGCTTCGATTGCAACAAACACCAGCCGAAAGACTGATCCTACTTAAAGGAGCTCTCGTGCCAGTCGTCACACACCACTTGCACTATAGTTTCGAGCTGTTGGCTCTCGTCAGTGCAAGGTAGGCATGGCACGAGAGCTCCTTTAAGTAGGATCAGTCTTTCGGCTGGTGTTTGTTGCAATCCAAGCATTAGCATTTTGATAGTAATATGCAATTATTACACTTAACGCGCCAGGCGTTTTATAGAGGAGTTTGCGACTAAAAATGTTATGTTTTAATATTCCGCCCTCTTAAGCACATTTGAACTATCCCTAATTGGTTTCGTAACTCCTCAAATAAGGAAGCTATAACTGTTTGTGGCTTCCCTATTTCTCAGGTTTTTGTAATATATCTCACAAAGTAGGATATGGAATTCAAATTTCTTTTGACTGAAATATAGCATACAAGAAATGAAATAACTGTTCTCGAATATCTCGACAGACGGTATGTGTATATGTGGAAAATTGTAGGACACGTATTATAGCTTCATCGTTTATTTGCTTTTATTTCAAAATATCTTGCTTTGGAATTTCCTCCACCTCGTTTTTGAATTCTATATGTTTATATAGGATTTATTATCTACATTATCTCCCTAATTTATTCCCTGATAAAATTATACTTATGCAATGGGTTTTGATTTAATTTTCCATACAGCATAACTATGAGGTTGTGACTTTGTTCAAGTTGAGGAATGCTTTCATTCACTTTTGAAGCTAAATTTTTTTTAAGTTAGATATCTATAGACAGATTCGAGCTGGTCAATATTTTGTTCAATTATTAAACAATTAATTGTATATTCATCTATTTGCTACTAATTATTCCGATTCCGTCAGAGAAGTCCCTTTAGTGTTCACCTGATGTGCCAAGTATATTTTGGACGGTACATCAAGTTTAAAACGGAACCACTTTATCTGAGACTTTCGATTTTACGCGATCGTTTAAAAATTGGAAAGATTTGCTAGATTTTTCTAAGAATAAAAATGATTCAGAAATATTGTGCATACATTTAATATTAGTATAGTATTTATTTTATGAATTTGACGTTATAATCAAGTAATATTTTTTCCGATATTGACAATACATCATCAAATGACATCAGGGGTGTGAAATAGTAGATAAACATTATTACACACATTTAAACTGGAAGGAAAAGATACTAATTATAGAAAATTATGTCTAGCCGTATTATATACGGTATTCCATTATATTGCTTTAATATATTTGCATAATCCAATAAGGCGGAAATCGCATTCTGGTTTCGTTAATTCTTCAAATATCAATATCTCAGAGTTTTGCTCAAATTTTTTCCAAAGTCTTTTAGTTATCAATATTTAATGACCTACTACAGGCCTATTTCTTTTGGAAGAATATTAATTGTTTTAAACTAATCCTCAATAATTCCACCGTTGTATGTTCATCATTAATCAACACTGGATTATATTAAATTGCATTGCATTTACCACCCATAAAAACGAAACAAGATATCCCTAATAAATAGCCAGCAAATGCCGATAAATTAGCACGCCATTAATAAAGTACTTGTATGTTCGTTAAAATATATTGGTACAGCCAGTTTCACTTTAAAGTTGATAACATAGCCACATAGAATAAACGGGCCCCAAAATGTCTAAATTTTAAAAATAGGTAAATATATTCAATTATCAATCATTATTTTATTAAAACATAATATTTTTAGTCGCAAACTCCTCTATAAAAAGGAACGTAACCAGACTGCAACCAACAGCTACTCTCCGGGCTATGTGCCCCGCCGAGCGCTGAATTACAAGTTACAAGCCTGGCGCGTTAAGTGTAATAATTGCATATTACCATCAAAACACGAATGCTTCGATTACAACAAACACCAACCGACAGACTGATCCTACTTAAAGGAGCTCTCGTGCCAGTCGTCACACACCACTTGCACACTGCAGTTTCGAGCTGTTGGCTCTCGTCAGTGCAAGGTAGGCATGTGACGATCGACACGAGGATCAACAGACACTGGACCGCTAGATGGCGCCTGCTGACTATTTTACATGTCGCTATCCCAAAGATACCGAAATGTACTAAATCGTCAGGTGATCCTGTCGGCTGGTGTTTGTTGCAATCGGAGCATTAGCGTTTTGATGGTAATATGCAATTATTACACTTAACGCGCCAGGCTTGTAACTTGTAATTCAGCATTCGGCGGGGCACATAGCCCGGAGAGTAGCTGGACAACTACATAAAAAAGCCTATAATTGGAAATTATTTTCGAATATACAGGGTGAACCAAGACTGTTGTACAAGACCAAGTGCCATTTTTTTTTAAAGGGAATCGTATACAACGTGACCATCGCATTCAAAATGGGAGATGAACTTGTGATGGCAACTAACGATGATGCCGGTGAATATAAAAGTGGTGCTGTTCAGTTGAGTTACTGGAGTGATGACTATATTTCTTATTTCGCAGTAGTAGTAGTCATGTCTCCGGTCGGTGAGGAGGAAGAGAAAAGCGCTACGTTGAAAATTACGAAAAGGTGTGAATTCTGTAATGTTAATTTCCGTTCATATGTGGAATGTATTAATTGCGGTTTCATTGTGCACGCAAAATGTTTTGAATTAGTGTATAAATTTTTTAATGTTAAAAACAAGTCGGACTGGCAATGTAAACAATGTCTCCAAGGGCAAAAGCCGAAGATATCCAGTTGATCGAAAATAAACAGCAGAACTCAAATAATGCCCCTGAGTCGTCAAAAACAGACGTTGAATTTCAAAAGTGTGCGTGAGTTAGAACTGTTATATAAATTAAACGCTGAATTAGAAAGTACCACTAAAATTACGCTTAAAAGATATAGATGCTGAAGCAGTCTTTTGATTCTCAATCTTTAAAAAATAATCATCACTCAACTGCTAGCATAAATAACAAGGAGATTTTATCTCAAGATTCATACCGCGATAAGCTAATGAAAGCAAAAATAGAAATGTCTGCTGTTTTTATTGTCGAATCTAAACGCAAAAAAGTGGATATAAATACATTTAAAAAGAATGTAAACCCAGCTGAAATAGGACCCGGTATGGATAGAATTACGCAAACCAATACAGGCAAAATGGTAATAAACTGTGAAAATAATGATTATCTTCAAGCTATTAAAACGAGCTTGGAAAAATAGATCGGCCCAGACTATCAAGTTAGTATGCCCAATAAATTCTACCCAAGAATTAAAATTCATAATACAGAGGCAACGTCCAAAACGGATGATGAATTATGTAAAGACATTTTAAAAGAAAATAAATTAGATCAGTTAGATAACAGCTCCTTTAAAATCCTTAAAAAAGAAACAAGACCTTCTGGAAATAATATAAGTCCTGACTTATTCAAAAAAATTACAAATGACGGTTAATTGTTTATTGGATGGAGAAAATGCTTCGTGAAAGGGATTTTCAATGTTGTACGCTGTTATAAGTGCTCAGGATATGGTCATATATCGAAAAGTTATAAGAACCCGGTACATGGCGGCCCCCTGTATGCTGAAGAGCATACTTTACAAGAATGTCAAAACAGAGACGTCACTAAGTGTATAAATTTTATGAAATACAACAATCAGTATAATTCTAATCTCGATGTAAATCATACAGCAAAAAATATTCAGTGTGCGGTATACAACAAACAAATTGAGTGGCTGAAATCAAAAATAAATTATGTCGAATAGCAATTAGTAAAAGATAAAAATACTGCATACACAAGGACAAATGCAAATCGCCCAAAATCTGGAAAACCAAAATCTGAAATATCCGAAGCTCGACAAATGGAAGTGGCCCAGGCATTTGTTGAACATTGAAGGTTATCAATCAGAAAAGCCAGTCAACAGCTTGATATGAGTGCATTATCAATTCATAAGAATTTGAAACTTTTGAAATTTCATCCTTACAAAATTCACCTTCACCAAGAGTTAAATGAAGATGATTTTGATCGGCGACTTGAATTTAGTGAATTAATGATGGAAAGAAGTAACCAAAACCCAAATATTTTGTCATATCTACTTGTCTTCTCAGATGAAGCTCAGTGGAAAGTTAATCGCCATAATTTCAGATATTGGAGTGACGAAAACCCTCACTGGATGCTTGAAACACACACGCAGTGTCTACAAAAATTAAATGTTTGGGCAGGAGTTTTCAGGGATCGAATCATAGGACCGTTTTTCATAGATGGAAATTTGAATGGAGAAAAATACCTGGAAATGTTGACAAATAAAATAGTTCCCGCAATAAAAGAGATTGCTGGTGATGAGTTCGATAATGTTTGGTTCCAGCAAGATGGGGCTCCTCCACACTATCGGGATATTGTTAGGGACTATTTGAATGGTACTTTCCAAAATCGATGGATAGGTCGAAGAGGAACTATTGAATGGCCAGCAAGATCTCCCGACCTCGCGCCACTTGATTATTTTGTTTGAAGCTACGTGAAGGGTAAGGTTTATTTCACTAAATCTCGCGATTTGGAAGAGCTGATGCAACGCATAATAAACATTTTTGCAGAAATGCCACCTCAAATGATAAGAAGTGCTATTGAAAATTTTTACGTTCGTCTAGGACAATGCCAAGAAGTCAATGGGCACCATTTTGAACACCTGCTATAATCTTGAAATTAAAACCTGCTAGTGTAGCAGTTAAGCTGTAAACTAATTGCCTCAACTGGCCGAAATCCTCACCTTGTCTTAAATGGCTGAGTTACCTCCTTGCCTTCACTGGCTGGGAACAAGAACTTGTCTGAAGTGGCTGAATTAAGAGGTAGAACCACTGTTAGTTTTTTTTAATCGAGTTTTTTATTGCCCTGTAAAAAGTGTAAATTGAAAATTACTAGCTGCTAATATAAATTTACAGAATGTTAATAGTTGTAATTTCCGCACGACCGTGTAAAATCACTGTTCTCAAAACAGTCCGGGAAATCATTCACTCTGAGATCAGTAGTTTTACTTTTCGTATTTTTTTAAGTATGCGTTCAAAACTTTCATGTTTCCACTAAATTTTTTGTGATTGCAGCGACACCTTGCGAGAATCGAAAAAAATGCCCGATATAAAATTCACGTATTTTTGGCCATAGAATCCGAATCCGCTATAAAAAATAGGGACTTTCATTAATTTCAAAGTTGCCCCCGCCCCACCTACTGGGTTAGGGGTGGGAGAGTCGAATCCAATGTCATTGGATAGATTTCGTAAAAATAATAAATACGTTTTTCAGTTTTTTGAATTCGACGTTACTCTTGAAACAGTAATGTTTTCTTTTCATTTTTTGCGATTACAGCGACACCAGGCAAGAATCGAAAAACATGTCCGGAATAAAATTTACGCATTTTTTGCCGTAGAATCCGATTCCGCAATAAAAAATAGGGATTTCCATTTGAAATTTTAAAGTTGCCCCTCGCCCCACCCACAGGGTGGTGGATGGGGAGGTCATTTTGATATCAGTAGATAGTTTTTTGAAAAATTTTTGACACGTATTTTTTTATTTTTCGATTTGATGCAAACTGTTCGAGATTTTCCACCGTTCCCATACTTTCCTAACACCCGGTGTATTACCGACTCTTTACTAAATAATAATTCTTAATATTATATTCCAAAATTAATTCTAAAACTCATGCTTGTACTATGTTGGATTGTTATTTTTAAATATAAAGTCCTGGTACCCTTGCAAAAGTACCACAGATTTTACGGTCTAAAATAAAATCTAAATAATGAATATTGTTTGTAATTTATAGACTAACTTTTCATAAGTACGATCTAAACTAATATATTTAAAATGCGCCTGATTTAGAGTATCGATTAGATTAACTGAAACTATTGAAACCAAATTTTGTCTACGATAAAGTCTGTAATACGTCACATATTTCAAACGATGATTTAGATGGTTGTTAACGTTTATTCGATATAATTTAGACTAATCTGTGTTCTTCGGGTTGTTGGATGGTTCTATCGAAATAAACAATAATCTCAGTGCTGAGCTCAGGATCCCACACTAAACTAATTTATTAAGCAGTGCAAGAAGATACGTCCCTGCCCAATGATATGATAATGAGATTAAGGTTTAAACTACGATAACACCGCATCATTTTTCAGCTGTTTTTTATAGGTACATAAAGGCTTGTATAAGTATTTATATCACAAGAACCGAAGCGCCTAGGATCTGTCAAATTATAATCTAACAGCTGTTTATCATTGGTACGAAGATGGTTTTGTTGAGATTGAGGATGCACCACGCGTAAACGTTACGTATGGTGGGAACAAGGGGACATTCGAACGAATAAAATTGGTATTTATTAGATGCAATTAAACTTTGGCTGTGCAAATGCGATTTAATACAAAATGGGACAATAGTGAAGTGTCGTTAGATTCAAAAGTGAGTGATGTGGTATAAATTAAGAGGGTGTAAAATGACAAATATTTAGTTGTTTTAACAAATTTCTACGGTGAATGATTCTAATAATAATAATCTTTATTGGAAATAGAAACTCCTAATAAACAAAGACTTGCAATTAAAAAAATATTAAACATTAAATATGAAAAAAAAATAGTTATACATTTACATTTACATATATCCAAGGATAAATATTAACAATGGATTTATTTTGAAAATACAGTAATCCATATATGAAGTTAAAATATTAATTGTCTACCAAAGAATAATGTATAAAAAACATACAACCATGAAAGATTAAAATAAAATAGTAAGAAAATATAGAAAAATAGAATAACATTTCAAATTCAAAATTACAAGTTTAAATTTTATACATTTTTAATATAGGTTATTAACTCCCTTTTAAACAGGTTTAGAGATGAACTAGAATCTGATTTGGCAACTTATTAAATTAATCGAAATCTTTAAAAACCGTTGCCCAAGGAATCACTACTTCCACATCCATATTTTGTATCCAAGTCTTATGCACACTAAATCCCAGTGTAACATTTTATTCCCTTTAATAATAGAGTGGGGGTGGTAGAGGGGGTGGCTAATGTAAAAAAAATCCTTAGTCCTTAGTTCTCGTATACATACTAAATCCCAATTTAATTTATTATTATTCCCTTAAATAATAGGGGGGTGGGTGGAAGAGGGGGGGTAACTAATTCCAAAATAAATTTTAGAGGCCCTTAGTTCAAATCCCAATTTAATTTTTACCCCCATCAATAAAAGGGCCAAAAATTTTTTTTTAGACGTTTCGTTTTTGTATACACACTTAATCATATTTTATTTTTGTTTTACCCCCTTTAATAATAGGGTGAGGGTCGCAATGGGGGTGGTAGAGGGGGTAGCTCACGCCAAAAAATTTTTTTAGACGTTTCGTTCTTGTATACACACTAAATCACATTTTAATTTGTTTTACCCCTTTAATACTGGGGTGGGAGTGATAATGGGGGTGGTAGAGGGTGTAGATAACGCTAAAACATTTTTTTAGACGTTTCGTTTTTGTATATACACTAAATCACATTTTAATTTTTTTTACTCCCTTTCATAATAGTGTGGGGGTGGTATTGGGAATGATAGTGTGGGGGGGGGCTGATGCCAAGAAAAATTTTGAGACCTTAACTTTTCATACATACCCTAAATTGCAATTTTATGGACTCTTACTTGCTTGCTTTGCCTATTTACCCTTATTTACCTCATTTACCCCCGAACAATACAACGGAATTAGATCAAAATAAAATCTAATTCCAGATCTCGTTACAATACATAAGTGTACCAAATTTCAAGTCAATATCATAAACGGTTCGAGAGTAAACGTTAGCACAAAAAAGTTACAGACAGACAGACCGACAGATAGGATTTTTTCGCTCAAATTTAAAATCTCGACGTTTCATGACATTTTAAACCTATTTCAACAAAAAAAAAAATATATTTTTTGCATTACTATACTTCCACTGGACGTGGAAGTAAAACAAAGAATTCATAGTGGTCTTATAATTAGTCCTAGAAATGTATATGTTCCCATATATACGAGGAAGATGATCTTATATATCTGCATGAATAACAATATATTTGTGAAAATAACAAGATGCCATATTGTTTATAATCTTATATACTAAAACTATGGCGAAATAAAACAATATTTGAGTGACAGAAAACCATTGCAGTGAATCTAACAATATATTAATTGGAGTATAGCGGTTTGCTTTCAAAATAATTCTCATGCCACGGTTTTAAATCTTTTGTAGTTGTGCATGTTTGTTTATGCTGAATTGGTAAAATACAGATGAACAATAATTAAAATTCGGCTGGACAACAGATTGACAAACAGTAATCTTGGTCTCAGTAGATAAATTTTAGCAATTCTAGAAAAAATACAGTTTTTTAAAATCTTTTTACAAATATATACAAAGTGGGCATCAAATGTTAGAATATTGTTGAATTGAAATCCTAGATATAACTATTTCAATTTGTTGATTATAATTTGAAAGATTTATATTATTCACATTTACATTCCTGTATTTAGTACTTATTACCATAGCTTTAGTTTTTGATACATTTAATTTCAGCTTATTAATTTTCAAATAATTTTCAACATTGGACAATATTACATTTATTTTCCGCACAGCCAACTCCAAATTCGAATCACTACAGGCTAATAATGCATCATCTGCAAACAAGTTAATAAACTCGTAGTCAATAATGATGTTTAAATCATTAAAATATAGTATAAAGAGCAGTGGTCCCAGAACGCTGCCCTGCGGTACACCAAAATAATTACAATTTCACCTGAAAATGAATTATTTATCTTGACTCTCTGTTTCCTGTGACTTAATTAATTTTCCAGCCATTTATATGCGTTACCTTCAATTCCATATTTATTTAGTTTAGCTAGTAATATACTGCTGTCAATGGTTTCAAAAGCTCTTTTTAGGTCAAGGAAAACGGCTATTGCATATTTGTTATTATCCAGCTCTGTTTTAAACTTACAAAGAGAAAACTGCAAAGATGATTCACAAGAAGGCTTTTTACGAAACCCTGATTGATTAGCAATTAAAATATCAAATTTGTCAATATACTCAAGTAATTGATTATAAACAGCAATTTCCAGTACTTTTTCGATAGGAGGCACGGTATTTATAGGTCTAAATTCATTTACATCATTTGTATTGGTCACTTTAGGGATTTGAACAACTGTACTAATCTTTAATAAACCAGGGATTTTTGCCGTTTCAAGAGACGTATTAATAAAATTTAAAATAATATGGGCAATAGACTGGAACACCTGTTTCAAGATTTTCGCGTTCAATATTTCATGAATATTACTTATCTGATAAATTAATAATTGAGCATAATTCCGTTAGAGCTATTTAAATTTATAAAATCTCGGATACATATTGTAGTTGTTATTGCACCATAGTTCTGTACAATCAATACTGCTAATAATTTGTTTAATACTGACAACAAAATAATAATTGAATTCATTGGCAATGCCTAAATCATTTCGTATAATTCTTTGATCGTTATCGATACTAAATTGAACACAACTAGGAAATTCTTGATTATTTACAACATCTGTTGCGGGTTGTTTTTGCACATGTTAATTTCTTCATAATAAAAGCGATCCTTTTTTATTTTTTTGAAGCCTCTTTCTAGGCTCTATTCATTCCTACATTAGCATTGAATATCTCCCAACCACTTGGATGTAATGGATTTTTTTGTTGAAATAATGCAACCTGCAGATGGATATTTATAAAATCACCACAGTCACAATTATGGGTTTTAAGAAAAACTTATGTGAATACCAGTTACGAGACATCTAATTAATATTTTTTACTCATTTTTATTTCCTAAAAATGTACGGGGTGGCCAAAAATTATTTTTCAATTAAGAACATTTTAAATTGAATTTTCTCAATTTTTTCAAATGGAACGCCCTGTATATTTTTTGACGATGTGATGTATATATGAAAAACGAACAATTTTTGTAAGTACTTCCCTATGGCCAATTGCAACCATTTTCGTTTTATAAATAAACAAGTGTCAAATTCAAGAACAAAATTAAAAAATCAATTCTACGAAAGAAGGAAATTTTGTCCCAATTTTTTACACATATAATTGACCTGATCACTAAATGTAAGTTATGGATCCAACGTAACACCTAGATATTTAATTTGGTCCACTTTTTCAATAGTACATTCATTGATTTTAATCGTATAGTTGCTGCTTAAAAATTTATTATTTATTACAAAGAGATTTAGAACCTACACCCATCAATTTCGTTTATCAGAATTTAGTTTCAACTTATTGCCACATAACCAATCATACAAAACATCGAGTTCATTATTAAGGACGTTGGTTATATCGTCAAGATTTCTACCAGATACAGTGATTACAGTGCCATCGGCAAATTTTATATATGAATTTTTCAAAACACAATGAATGTCATTTATATATGATGAAAAAAGAGGTCCCAAAACACTCTCTTGGGGACACTGTATGAACTAGAAATTTTGCTTGACATTTTATTCATGACTTTCGTCTTGTGATACCTATTATTTAAATAATCTTCTAGCCATTTAAAAACAGTACTTTCAATACCGTACCTATACAATTTTTTTATTAACAAGCATCTATCAATAGTTTCAAAAGCCCGCTTTAAATCCACAAATGTACTGAGAACTACATTATCCTTATTTACTCTTTTCCTCTGTTTGGCGCACACATTTTGGAGAGCCGTTTAACACGAGTGGTTTTCTCGAAAGCCACTTTGATCTACAAATAATATGTTATTTTTTTCAACATGTCCAACCGGTCATAAATTAATTGGTCGGCATTGTTCAGCTTTCGTAGGGGATGTTGCGTGTTGGATTAGACTTTGCGGCCCTCGTATGCTAAAACTATTCATTTTATAAAAAAAGGTTAAAAAATTATAGAAAATTTCCTCTAGTTTAATTTATTATATAACTGTTCTTATCGTAAAATGAGTCGGAAAGGAGATATTGTCAAAAAACTGTTTTTAGGCGCCATTTCTCCAATGTGGAGGCGCGAGCGGCGTGGATACGAGGTGACAAAGTAGAAATTCGGAAAGAGCACATCGAAATCTACAAAATCACTAATTTTCAAAACTCCCGGAAAACTTTCCGGGTAACCTCCTTTTTGAGCACCAAGTGACTATATTATATGAATACAAGCAACTTTGTCAAGCTCAGTAATATTTACTCCATGCTTAATGTATATGTGTGTCTACTACTACATAAGATTTCTTGTGACTCTAAGATAAATTTCTGAAATTAAATTGCCATTCTATGACAATTATTGGAAAAAAATAGTTTGATGCCACTACAAGCATATGCAGAAACAACCTAGGGATTTTGGTATTCTGAAAACTAAATAATATCTCCCAATCCCCGAGTTGTCCGTTTATTACTAAATTAAAATATCAAAAACTGACACCAGCCAGTTAAATATCCATAGTATTTTGTCTAATTGTATATAACATGCAACGTAAAAATTTGAGGTACACGTCCATGCCGCGAGATGCAGCAATGAAGAAAAAGGGAGGTAACTTAAGGATACATTGCCGGCAACTGCTCGAATGCTGGATAGCCCCAGCAGATTTACAATCATAGAATAAGACAAGTATATTGTTTTTTACCTGTATGCTTTAGCTCTATTAAATTTTATACCCTATTAACATTTATGGAATAACCATTCAGCTTTTTGTTCTACCCTTTTCTTGCTAACAAAAGATAAACTAGTTTAATTAAATTATTTGTTGAGTGAATTTAATTGCTGATGAATTTATTAAAATGATATTACATTTTTTAGCGCTAAATCATAAATAAATTTACATGAAGGCATGTTCCGATAACAATCATAGTAACTCACTCTATATCTTTATCGGTTGAGCTATGTCTTATGTAATCTTTATAAAGAATCGGACGATTAACAAATAAAACAACTTTTAACTTTCAAATTATTTTTAAATGAGTGTTAAAAATTATAGTCAACTAAAGAAATGAACGTTTTCTCCAATAAATAAATTATTGGTTACTCAAGTTCATGACAGTTTCCAATTGATAGATATACAGGGTCCGTCAAAAAGTCTGCACCATACGGAAAACTTTTTTGTTCAATTGTTTTTTTAAACGGGTTTCAGCATTAGTTTCAGCCACACAATTGCCAAAAATATTTGTCATGTCACAACTATAACATTTTATCAAAATAAGGAAAAGTGCCATAAGGAAAAGTGGTTTGTTTACATTGAAAATCTAAATGTAAAATTTGGTTTCAAATTTTAGATGTTTTAATTTTTTCATTTTCCTCCAAAAATATGTAACATTTAATTTTTTGCGTATTTTTTGTTTACAGTTGAATTAATTTTGCAATATTTCAATGTGAAAAATACATAAATGTTATATTTCTTTTCTAAATGTAATTAATAATGGGAAAAAAAAATTTTTGCAAGAAACAACAGGAGAATCGTGGACAATTTTCAGTAATTTTGAACCCTTACTGTGGAATTTTTCACGATAATGGGCTTAAATATTTAAAAAACGATTGTTCATTTAAATCAAATTTGGATAACATAAATAAAACTCAAAATTCCTATAAAAATTACTTCAATAACCTTATTTATTTAACAACGTTAAATCATGACTGTAAACAATATTCTCAAAAATTAAAAATCCTTCTCTTTCCATACATATATTGTCCTATTGCAAAATTCTTTGGTTACATTTGTCAAATACTTGGTGATATCACTGATGGTGTTTCCTAAATGATCGATATTTTTTAAGGGTCTTCTATGGTAAACTTTATTTTTCAAGTAACCCCGTATATATTGTATGTAATGAAATGAATATGTGGTACATTGAACTGGGCTATATTTAATTTACCATACGGGGTAATGTCTCATTATATTGGTATTGTCATTAGAAGCTGATACTATATAATAATAATAATAATAAATCTGAAAATATCAAAAAGAAAAGTTTTCTTGGACCAGAAATGTTTAAACTGCAATGTACAGTATGTTTCCCAACCCACATCAGTCTTCTAAGTACCCCGTGACCGAATTGTAAGGATAACCAATGGTAATTTAAGTAAAAATAAAGGTAATTAAAGCAAGAGATAAGCATAATGAAGGGTCATTAAGAAAAATACACAGATACTAATTGTGCAATAAGAATTATCGTATTATGCATTAGCAATGACTGTCTGTATACGAACGGATAGACGAACAGGAGGACGGATGGTCGGATAGATGGACGGCCCATAATTGCTTTAATCACAATTATTTTTACTGCAATTATCTTTAATTATCCTTATTGTTACTGCAATTACCGTCATTGATACTCTAATTACCCTTATTATTAGTGCATTTACCCCCACTGTTACTGCAATTAATTGTTACTTCAGTTACCCTTATTGTTGTTTTAATTACCCTACTTTTTACCTTTATTGTTACTGTAATTACCCATATTGTTACTGCAACTATCCTTAATTACTCTTAATTACCCTTATTTGTACTGAAATTATCCTTAATTACTCTCTAATTGCCTCCAACCACGCTAATCACCCCACCACTCTAATTACCTCCCCCCCCCACCACAGTAATTTCCACCCACCCCACCACTCTAATTACCACACCTCTCTAATTACCTCGCACCACTTCAATTACCTCCCACCACTCTAATTACCTCCCACCACTACAATTACTTACTTGATTACCTAGCGAAAGTTATTAAAATAAATCCGTATTATTCACGTTTAAGGTTATTGAAATCAATTTTAATAGAAATTTCGAGTTTTATTTCTGTGATCTAAATTTAGCTAGTAGCTAGTAGAGTTAGTAGAATTCTGACGGGAGTTTGAGAGTCGGAAGAAATTTTGCTGTTTGGCAAACGTAAAAAATGCATCATATTATTTTTCTGTTTCATCTCAATTTTAGTTATTTTTGAATCACACGAAAATAGGCCCAGTGAAACTGCAACGATTGAGTGATCGAGTGAATCGTCATACCGAAGCAAATTAAAGAAGCTAATATTCTGTGAAACGATTTTGTTATTTTACAAACAGTGACTACTTTTTCTCCCTTATCATATGATGTAGACCTTATACTCTAAGGTGACAAAGAACAATGAAAACGCCAATCCCAATATCATCACAAGGTACATCAACACAACAGATCCAGGAGAAGGAATTGTCCCAGCTTATGTAACTCTACGTGCAGAGTCACTCTACAACAGAACTTCTTGCTCTCAAACTCCAACCAGAAGTTTCGTAGCTCCTAAACGCACTATTTGAAGACACCGTGTTAGGGGTGGCTCCATGAGAATGGGTAAATAGGGAGGGGGGAAGTGCTTCTGAATATATCATTTAAATATCTCATTTACAATAAACCAAAATACATATTAAATGGGTTTCTTGATGTTCGACTTCCGGTCGCTCTTCCATACAGTGAGGAGAGTGCTTTTGTCTCTACCTAATAGAGCAGGCCAGTACACGATATTACAATAAGCAAGATGGGAGAGAATTAAAGATTCACATAACATCAGCTGTATATCAAATCTAAGTACCTCCCTATACATGTATAGTAGTTTCAACTTACCATATGATTTTGGCACCAATTTAGCAACGTGAGTGGAAAATTGTAACCTAATATCGAGATATAACCCTAAATGTTTCGCTTCATCAACGAAGTCTAGTCTTTCTAAGTGTAATTTTAAAATTAGGATCACTAAGCACTTTGCACCTATCCTTACCAAAAACTAATAACTCAGTTTTTGGCTCATTTAGAGGTAATCTATGAGTATTAGAGACCTCAGTAATTATTGCCAGGTCAGAGTTAATCTTACGCGTTGCTAGTAAATAATCATTAAAACCGAAAGTAAAATATAATTGGATGTCATCCGTATATTGATGAATTGAGCAAAACTCTAAAAATGAGTGAAAATCGGGAACATATATAGAAAATAAAAGATGTCCAAAGCTACTACCTTGTGGAACACCTTTATTAATGAATTCAACTCCAGAAAAATTACTATTAACGCAAATTATTTGACGACGGTTACTTAGATAGTTAAGAAAAACGTAAACGTATCATTACCAAACCCAAAGTATTTTGGTTATAGTTATAGTTTAATTGTATCTCGTGAAAAATCTAAGGGAACATCCAGTATATGATCAAGAGTCCTTGCTGCTTGACAGACCATAGCGACTCATCCCTTACTACTGAAATTAGTTATAGAATTAATTATCTACCAAAAGCTGTATCCAAGATCAGGCCGAACGAGCGTCCACAGGTTGTCTTGGCTAAGTGGACGCGAAGAAAGCATATTCTTGCCATGCCAAGTCTCAACTGTAAGATGATTAATTGAAATATGACACGAATGAGTTCCTTAAAATATATTTCGGCCAAATTTAACTGTCATTACGCGCATACGTTTATTAAGTAGACGAGTGCAATTCTTGTGGGTGTTATTTACGTGCTAGAAAAACAGATTAACCAACACGAGAAATGTTTGTCTTAGCTTTCCTCGAAGTTATCAATGTAAACAATGTTAGTGAATCAATTTGTTGTTTTAAATTTTATCGAGCAGGATCTCCATCTCTAATGAAATGAGTCTTAATAATAGTGGGCGACATATTTTTCATCGAACGCATATAAACATACTACTACGAAGCTATCAAGGAAGTAAATTTACTCAAGTATTAATAGTATATCGTATAATAAGGGTGGTAACTAAATTTTTACCACGCGGGGGCGAGGTTTGCAAACCGAGTCGTAGGATTGGCTGTATGATTAAAGACAATTATTG
Source organism: Leptura quadrifasciata (assembly GCA_963675555.1). Classification (NCBI taxonomy): domain Eukaryota; kingdom Metazoa; phylum Arthropoda; class Insecta; order Coleoptera; family Cerambycidae; genus Leptura; species Leptura quadrifasciata. The sequence continues at coordinate 22,123,536 of OY776680.1, read as the reverse complement.
TTGTCTTTTATGTATTTAATGGTAAAGCCAGAAAGAATTTAAAGTAGTTTGATTTGTCCATGGATGGTAATGATATAAACAAAAACGGCTCAGTCATTTAGAATCTAATTATGCCATTATTGTAATTTTCGTTATTTAATATTAATGCACTAGTGCGGTAATAATTTGATAACCGCCCTAGTGCGGTAATGAAATCTAAATATATTTTAAACATTAAAATTTTATTTATTATAAATATTTGACAGAATATTTGCAGTCATATAAATTTTTAAAGGTAAGTAATTAACAGAAGATATTGAAACTCGTAAAATTTTTGTTTTATATATGAAATCTGGATTCGAAAACATTCTGCGTCGTTTCTTATATTTTCCTGTGTAAATTTGTCAAGTTTCCTCTTCTATATGTCCCGGCGAAGCCAAGAATTTACAACCACACAGATAACAAGCCTTGTCCGGTTTTCTCTGAGCTTTGGACCAAGGGCGAACAATTTTGAATTTATTTATTTATTTATTTATTTATTTATTTACATACACAAACCCAACAGAATTTACATTCCATTTACAGGGCCGGAAACTAACATACATATATATTATCAAAACTATAATATATAATAATGTATATAATAATAATAATATAATATATAATATAATAATATATATATAATAATAATATATGTAAATTAAAACTAGAATACACGTTAGTGTTATATATTATGGCTTACTATAACCTAAATCTTAATACTAATATAATTATCGCAAAATTCTATAAATGAATTTGGTGAACATATGACTTAATGATTATGATTTAATATATACATATTTATCTATACACGCACATATACAATTATATACAATAATAAAGGAAAAGTGATTAGGGAAAAACATTAAATAAGAAAAAAGAAACAAACAAAAACTGTTAATCTAAGAGAATCTTGTCTTAATTTGACTTAATCTAGTGTTAAAAATGTCGACATCATGTGCAATAATTTCGTAGCTACGACAGATACGATATAGTGGTGAAAACATTAAAGCATTTGTGTGTGTATTAGAAAAGTAAAACAAGGATGTAGATCTGGTTGACCTGGTAGGTGCTCTAAAGTTGATTTGTTCAAGTAATTGCGGACAGTCGATCATGTTGTTTAGAAGTTTGTATAAAAGTATAACACTTTGCATCTCTCTCCGCTGCTTCATAGAATTGTATGAAAAACGATTCAGTAGTAATGAGTGATCATAACCTATAGGGGGATATTGATGATCGATTGTAAATGCCAGGAATTTTAAGAAACGTCTTTGAATGCCTTCAATATTGTTAATATGTACGTCGTAGTGGGGGTTCCATATCACGCTCGCGTATTCTAGTCGGGGTCGCACCAAGGTATTATATAGAGTTTTTATGGTACGCGTGTTTTGAAAGTCTCGAGCATTCCGTATGAGGAACCCTAACATTTTAAAAGATGATGTCACTGTGTTGCTTATGTGTTCTCTAAAAGAAAGATGTGAGTCAAATGTTACTCCTAGATCTTTAAAGCTATCATGACGTGTCAGATTTGCCTTATTAATAGTATACTGATATTCTATTTTATTTAATTTCCTCGTAAACGAGACTACATTGCATTTATTTATGTTCAGAGACAATCTGAATTTGTTACACCACTCGTGAATTGTGCTTAAGTCTGTCTGCAGCTTTTCGCAGTCTGATTCGCCGTTGATCTTATAGTATATCTTCAAGTCGTCAGCATATAAGAGAGATTTACAACTGATATCGATGACGATATCGTTAATGAAAATGATAAACAGTAAAGGGCCTAAGACCGATCCTTGTGGAACTCCTGATTGAGATATAAATTCGATAGACCTATGACCATGATATTGTACAAACTGACTTCTATTAATCAGATATGATTCAAAAAAAGTTATTAGACTAAGATTAAAACCAAACGAGACTAATTTCGTTAGCAAAACACCATGGTCCAACCTACCAAAGGCCTTAGAGAAGTCCATATATATAACATCGACTTGTCCACCGTCATCCATAACTTCAGCTAGGTATTGTGTTATACAAAGTAGGTTTGTCGTTGTCGATCGTTGAGAGACAAAACCATGTTGGTTGTTGCATATACGTTGATGAATCTGGGGATAAAGTGCAGTATGCATGACGATTTCAAATACTTTACCAAAGTTATTTATGATTGTAATAGGGCGGTAATTTTCTATATCAGATTTGTTGCCTTTTTTGTGTATGGGACAAATTTTAGATGCTTTCCATTTATCATGATATGCACAAGTTTGTAAGGATAGGTTAAAAATATGTGCCAGCGGTGCAGCCAATATACCTGAGCAGTCTTTTAAGAAGAAAGCTGGTAAACCATCGGGTCCAGCCGTAAATTTTGGTTTAATTTTTTTGAAGGCATCACATCAATCTCAGTTAGCTTAGGCATTGCTATATTAATATTATCACTAGTTACTGCCGACAAGTTTATATTGCGACTTGAGGGGATGTACGCTGAACTAAAGAAGCCAGCAAAAGAATTCGCTATATCTTCGGGATTATCTAAGATACTGTCATTATTAGTGAAGGCATTCGGCATTGAACTGGAATTTTTTTTACTGTTGACATATGCCCAGAAACTTTTTGGATTTGAGGACAGATTGTTTTCAATTGAGTGTAAGTAATTTTTGTAAGATGTGTCGATATCTCTTTTCAACTTAGCTCTTAAAAGTTTAAAGTTCTCAAGATCGACAGTGTTATTAAATTTTTTGTAGGTACGCCAAGCCATCTCTTTATGCCTTATATCGGTAATTATAGGTTTTGTGAACCAGGGAGGAAATGTTTTTTTGGACGTCTTTTTCATGGGAACAAATTTTGATACGCTAGTACTGATAATATTATACAAGTGACCCGCTGCATCGTTAACGTTATTTATTTTATAGAATTATACAGGGTTTGCCCATAATGGTATAATTTGCTCTAGTTGCGTCACGTATACAGTACTCTATCCTTAATTGGGGTGGAGCTATTTGTAATCATCTAAAAAAGTTAGATATTTTGCAAAAAATTCTTAAAAATAATGTATGATAAAAAGTTTACTTACCCAACAAACCTTTTTATCGCGCGCGTATATTAAATATTAAGCAAATATATCTACGTACAATACACTCTGCAGGTCTTGTCAAAAGAATATTTAAAGCTTATGTTATAAATTCGAATAGAGATGCTGTCCGTATTCTCATTGAAAATTAATAGTAATTATTATGAGTTATATTATTCCTTTAATAATAATGTATAATTCTTTTTCTCTTTTATTTAAGTCGTTTATTAATTAAGGCAGTTTTTAAACACTATTGATTAAAAGAAAATATATAATTCAAAAATAAAATATTATTATTATTTAATCAAAATACCATAAGGGGATATAGAATATGTATATATGGATAGTCACATCATATATACCATGTGTACTTTTAAGTAAGCAAGTAGAATCTCATGTGCAACTTAATGTTCTAATGAGATCTTCTCTATGTTTATTTACGTCACAGGTATTGATAAATAGTATTCCAACACAATTATAATGAATTGTTGTATTAGTGAAAATGAAATGTAAAGTATTTTTCTTTGTGTAAATAAACGTTATTATCAGTCTCAGGAATATCGGGAGACAATTTTGGACCACCTTGTATTTAATTTAATTTTCACTAAAACGTAGTAATCAAGAATGTAGTTATTTAAGTAGTGACCTTGAAAAGTGTGACGTCACTTACAGATGCCCTATTTAGTGTGAAATACCACATAAAATCAAAACCACACCCCATATTTTTTTAAAAAGTGTGTAGAGAGTGTATTTACTAGTTGTTTTAGTAGTACATAGTTTATACCTAATTTTTGTGTATTGTAAATTTTTCTGTAAGGTCATCACTAAAATTGCCATATTTCGAATTTCTACCGCCATTTTGAAATCCAAATTTTCTCATTGCCCCATTGGGATAAATTCACGGGCATAGAGGCTTATCGCCGCACTCGACCCTGGGCGAACCTTTTTTTCAAATACAAGAAACCTTGTTTACGTCCGACAAACTTTGTTTTATTATTGGTTTTAATTTAAAGAGCCATAAATACAAATGTTAGCCCCTCTAACATATCTCGTTCAGTGTAATAAACAATTTTATAGAAGCAATAAAACATGCCCGTTAATTTTATTAAAATAGTGTACCTGCACCTCCCAATGCGTCGATAGAGAAAAGCGAATTTATTTGTTGTGCACCGTAGTTGTAAATGCCGGCTTGAAATATTCCAAATAAAAGAGACATGGTTGTGACTTATAGGTATGGCAGGTCGGCTGGCGTCGAAGTGAATGAATATCTTGGTCACCGCTGACCTTGATGTCGGCCTGGGCTGACCCAAACACTGACCCCTCCATGCAATTGCAGATAATTGCACTTGAATCTGATGGACAACTCTGCCGCACTCCAATGTCATTTGATGTGTCAGGTGAAACCGTTTTTCAGGCACGGCTCAACAATAGTTGTCGGTAGTGCCTTTGGCCAATTAATTAACGTTACTTAGAAAAAATACCCGAGGCCTTATGGAGTTTAATCACAGCTGAACCGTTTCGTTTTCCTGCATGAGATTAACATACTCGGCTAAAATGTACATGGACTTCCATGTACAGGATGTTCTGTATTAATGCGATTTACACAGATAGATTGTGAACGATCCATTTTTCGGGTCTGAAGGATTTCTTTATATTTTACAAAAAATGAATATTAAACGTTCACAAAAAGGTTTCAAAACCGATGGAGAATAATACAAAATTTATACTTACTGTTCGTTTATGTTTAACTGCTTCTCTGATGGTAACAATTGGACGTCGTAACACTATAAATCTAACACAGTAAGTACTAACACTTTCTTAAAATTAAACCTGAAAGGAAATTTCGAAAACACAAGAAAAAGACAATATAAAGTTTAAAAAATGTATATTAAATCTCTTTTAAAAAATCATGTTTTACAAAACTTCAAGAAAAATGTTTTTAACAAACTATAAGCCTGGCCCGTGTACAACACATTGTGAGGAACGGACGACTTATAATAATGTACTAACTACCATCCAATATGCGGTTTATAGCTAACGATTGCACAAAAAGATTCAAGAAAAGTTCAATGTTTAAAAATTTTTAGTGGGCTCTTGCTTGACTGTCTGTTTACATACTATTAGTTCAATTATAATTTGGTTCGCATCTCAGAGCTTGAAAATGCTTGAATCACAACGACTTTGAATTATATTATAGCAATTATAAATTCATACGTTCAGGCAAGGCGGTCCCATGCACATCATATGAGTACATGGTAAAGATACTTTTCTGACACCGAATCACTGAGGAACCGGTTTAGGGCAAATCCCGTTAAAACCCATCATTTTCCCGTCAATATCGACTGCTAGGAAATGATAGCTGAAGGCTATTTTCGCTAAAACTCTCGATATACTTTGAATAGAGACTGGATTAACTTGTCCTCATATTTAACACAACGCATGAGTTGCAGTGCTTAACAACGTGGATTCGTAAAAGGGTTTTTAATTTTGAAATTTCCGATTTTCGATTTTTGTTACACTTTCTAAATTTTGGTGGTCGGGGCGACATAACGCCCCCATGCAGCGACATTTACTACACTTTCTAAAATTACACCCCTTGATGAGTTTCTGAAATTTTTACATAAAAAACGCTCCGTAGAGCGAAAATATGATTTCAAATATAAAAACCTCTTTCAACGGCATTTTTACGTGAAGCACGCTTTTCATGCGAAATGTTTCGCAGTCGGATTTTGTTACAGTTTCAAAAAGTTTATCGAGGGTTTTGGCGTGTTCTTTAACAAGATCAGTGAGCCTGAAATTAATAAATTACCAGGACTGCATAATTTAAGAGCTGACAACCAATATCTGAATATACAGCGCAGTTCGATTGAAACTATCCATCGATTTGGATAGGCGCAGGGTTATTCACTATATTAACCCCCTTTTATTTTTCTTATTATTGAAAATAGAAAACTGTTTCGTATTAAAGTTGTAGGATCTTATCTATATTTTATTGAAACGTGACAAAAAAACAATATCATGTATAGGTCACGTGATACAAAATAAATATGTTTTTTTTAAAACAGAACATCCTATATATTATTGCATTTTCGAGAAGCCCCTTTCCCCTGATTTCAAATATATAATATTATAAAAATGTAAAATATAGGGATTATAATATCCCTAATTTTGTCTAAACAAAGTTAGCACTAAAATACAATGACTTGGAATGCTCGAATGCTACGAGGAAGATGCGAGGCCTCCTTCATCTCAGGATGTCATCAACTGCAGACCGGTTTCGACCTAGTTTTGGGTCTCGTCAGTGCAGTGCAAGTGATACCTTCAATACCCGGAGTTCGCATCTCATAGACACTGTGAAGTTCCACCGCAGTAGAGCGTAACTAGCGTCATCTCTCGGTAGTCTCGAAACAATGCAAATCTAAAATAAAAATGATAATCATCAATAAATAATTCATTTTATAGCAGAAGGAAATTTTATAAAATCTAGGAATTATAATATTCCATTCTATCTGCAAGCCCCTTATATAAATAAGGACTCAACAAATTAAACCAAAACAGATATTCCCCCTTACGAGCGCTGAATTATATGGCAAAATTTGCGTATTTTGTTAGCAGTTACAGTTAGCACTAAAACATAATGACTTGGAATGCTCGAATGCTACGAGGAAGATGCGAGGCCTCCATCTCAGGACGTCACTAACTGCAGACCGGTTTCGACCTAGTTTTGGGAGGAAATTTTCCTTCGGCTTTAAAATTGCTTATTCAGTGATAATTATTAATTTTATTTTCGATTTCGATTCTTTCAAGACTACCGAGAGATGGCGCTAGTTGCGCTCTACTGCGGTGGAACTTAACAGTGTCTATGAGATGCGAACTCCGGGTATTGAAGGTATCACTGGCACTGCACTGACGAGATCCAAAACTAGGTCTAAATAGGTCTGCAGCATATTTTTTTATTACAAGTTTACGCGTGTTCGTTCGAATCCTTTGGGACCCTGCGAATGGCGTGTCTATAATTACTAAGACATTAAATTTGTTTTAACTTTCTTCTAATAAAATGGTAAGCGTTTTAATATCAGAGAAAAACAGTAAAATTTTGTTTTAGTAGAAATGCAATTTTTCATATGACCGCAAAGCGCGCGGCGGACTAGTACCCGCTTTTCTTTGTCACAAAGTACGCTTTCACTACTCCAAAAAGCATGCTGTAAGAAATCGGAGACAATCAACTGTCACAATCTCCCGGTCTATAAATTGACAATTCGTAAGATTATTCTAATTTTTTTTTATTGCACAGCCTATCCATAGTCGAGTTCATCTGTTATTGGCACTCAAAAAACGCAACAAAACCTTTACGACATAATTATTATCGCTGTTGAGTCGAGCGGCAAACTGTCATCAAACAAGCCGACGCACATTAAAAACCTATAAAGATAAGCGAACAAATTGTGAACGAAGTAGTGCAGAGAGTACCCGTATATTAATGAGGTCGTGAAGCCTTTGTTGCGTTTTTGAGTACCAATAACAGATGAACTCGACTTTACCAACAACCTGTAATAAGTAAGCTCTGTTTCATGTCTAACTTTATGGATATAGCTGCTGATCCATCACTAGGAAATGAACAGGCGAAATCGGCTACTACAACACCGAATCCTCTCTACTCTGTGCCAGAAAACTGGGGAATTTTCCCACCTAAATGATGCCGCCGCCAAAAAATCTCTCGAAATAGACACGTGCCTCATGCGTTTACTAAAGTCCACCCCTGTAGACAACTCTACAAACCATGTATTTTGTTCTATAAACGTACTCTTGGTATATGTTTAATTCCATATGAAAATCATTTGCCTAAATTTATTTAAAAAATGACGTAACACGAGAAAATTAACGTCATTTTCAAATGACCTATATTTGTGGCAATAGCCAAGCAACGACAGTAAAATTTATCACTGACGTGTACATTAAAACCATAACAAATTTTCGCTGACATTCATTTTATAATCAAATTGATAACCCCTTAATTAATTTAAATAATCTGGAATTCCTGGAAAATTTTAAGAGGAAGGTAAAGATAAAATTAGGTCGAATTTTATATGCATTCTACAATAAAGTCTGATATAATACAGTAATATTTGAAAATTTTGGTTTTACAGAAATTATATTAACACTTAGAACTTAACATATTTTTAAATAACTTTATAATGTTTACTTAACTTTAATCTAGGTATTTAGCGAATGCATTAAATTTTTTCCAGATGACCTTTTTAAGCATAATCAGACAAACAGTAATTAGGTTAAGACCATCGAAAATAACAGACTGAACATAAACATAACGCCAGTATAGACTGGGTCAAGTTATTGTATTTGTTTAAGGTGGTCCAAAATTTTTCCCCGATATTTCTGTGGCTGATAGTACATCCGAAAATAAAGGTAGTCTCTTATATAAACTCATCACCGAAAATGAATAATAAAGGAGATACCCCTTAAAAGGGGAAAATAAATTTCAGTTTTTCTGCAGTATCTTTCGACTTCCTTAAATAGTCCTGTTCCTATATTTACTTCTGTAGGATATTTTCAGTAGGGAAATTTTGTTTTCAGGAATACTTAGTAGGTGTCTTAGTAGGTATTTCTGACGTGGGTGGACATCCGTTATCTGGTACATTTACCCGTTATGACGTCATCAAGATGGCAGCAGCTCGATCACAAGAACTGCTTATGTCTCCGATAATACTTGACCGATTTTCATAAAACTTGCCCTTTTTATAGCAATTTTACCTTTATGAAGCTAATGGATAGGGGCGAGCGTAGGTGCGTCTTTACTATGTACATATTTCGATATGCGATGTAAAGAAACGTTAGGCGTGGTTTGTAGTTGGATGGGTGACCGTCCCAAGGAAGGCCGCGTCCTCGCCTCACACATCTTCCAGCGGCTTGTATATCAGTGTATGCGCGGAAGATATACACCCTTAGACGAGGGTTGTATAGGGGATATACCATCCATCGGAGGGGCTGTAAAGCCGTCGGTCCCTTGTCTATTAAATGTTAGGCAAGTAAAAGATCCCTACGTTCGGCAAAATTCCTGGTTGGCGGTAGCTCGTCTACAGGCGTCGGTGTTAGGCCTCAGTAGCAGAAATAGGCCGACGTTAAATAAGTTTATTAAAAAAAAAAGAAAAAAAAAAGAAGCTAATGGATTATGTGCTACCGATCAAGTAATGGGTGTACATATTTTTGAATAAAAAAATACCTGTAATAATCCCTACTGTGCGTTATCCATAGATGGCTGTGCAAAATATTAGAATATCGATCAGGCTTCTAGATTACCGATTCGTACCTATTTTATCTACGAACATAACCTTAAAAATGTTAAAGTGATATTTAACGTTTTTAAAAAATCAAAATTTTTATAAAAGGTACCTAATATTTATATCGGTTCTTTCCCGGCTCATTTTCAGGTATTTTTATTTTGTTATGGTGAATGAACAGAAAAGCTTTGGTGGAGCAGTTTCTGCTTTCTCTTCATATGTTCGGGACATCGCCAAAAACTGTGGAAGAATCGATTATGTTTTTGACAATGAGTTCTATCAGCAGGATTTTGGTATGACAATAGGGTCTCCCTTATCACCAATTTTAAGTACCTTATTTATGGAGAAGGTAACATATTATAACTATTATACTGGATCTAAGTGCTCGTCTGGTTCTATATAAGGTTTTAAATCCTTAACGTGCCAGCTACCATTACACTCTGTACCCCACGTTGGGCGCCAAAACTGCTACGTCAAATTTTAAAACTCAATCTGACGTAACTAGTTGGTCGTTGTCTGTTGACATAACGGTATTTGCCGGCCGACTAACAGTGGAGATGGTCGGGGTTCTAAATTACTATGATGTATCAGGGCGCCAAGTAAATTTTTCCTCTCCAAATACCAGCTCAAGTACAATGTAACCTTAAATTTACTAAATAAATTACTTAGCGAGACGATAATGAAAAATTCAAATTCAGTTTTATCTTTTAATAACAATAAACGAAGTAACTTTATAACATTCAAGAGTACAATAACGTAGGGGATGGTAGACAAATTCACACAAAAAAAAAAATATATCTAACTGGGTATACGCGTCTTACGTAAGTGCTTAAACCCCCAACAAATATCATAGATGTTATAATTAGTTGACAGAATATTTTCATAAAATGTTTAGCAAAATTTAAAAAAATATATATATAGGTACAGTGGTGAAATTTTTTTAGTAAAATTTATAATATATTTTTAAGAAAAATTCAATGTATATATGGCGCAAGAAGGATACAAACTGCAGGCAGCAGGGCTTCAGCTTCGGCTCAAATTTCAGGAATGGCAACTTCCAGCCTGTCAATTAACCCAGAAAATGGATGGCTCCTCCACAAAAAAAAGAAATTCCAGTCCAGCAAGGAGAAGTAACATAAGTACGTATAGACCAGTGGAAAAAAAGTTGTTTGTTTCAGGGGAGACAAAAAAAAAAACGTAGAAAAACTACGAAATCCTAGGCGAAACCGTAGGTGAAAAAAAGAACCCTAAAAATAAATTTTTACCATTGAACAATTTACTACAAGTGACATTTTGCTAGTTTGAATATAAAAATAAAGTAATTACCTCGTTTCGGAGGGTTTTCTTAGAAAAATGTTGTTGACCTTGGATGTCCTTGGCCTCGTGTAAATTTGGCAAAAATGGCTTTTACGTATAGATCCTTCCAATGAAGACAATCGATTTCCAATACCATAAAAATATGCACTCGTCCAAACATAAATGGATAACCGAAAAATATAACGTTGCGAATATATCCCAAAATGGTGAAATTACTTGTTTCAAAAATCGCAACGAGCACGTAAAAATACCACTTAATAAATTGCCAAGCGTTCGAGCAAATTACACGTGAAAAGTGACAGACTACCGGAAGACAAAACCTAAGCCAAAAACTATTGTGAAGAAATAAATCTGTGTTACCGATCGTCAGTCGGTTATAGGAATCTACCTATAAACTAATTAAAAGTTATTGGTTTCCTAGCTTAAGAATTACAGAAATAGAGAGCTTAAGTATATGCAACACGCTACACAACAAAATGTATAAAGCCATGCCTATACCTGCAACAATTCCTTACAATTGCGAATTCATATAGACAACTAAATAATAAATATTACGCGTGACGACGGATAACACGAATTCGTTAGACATTAAACGTAAGAGATAAAGTAATGATTTAGAAATTTTTTTAAATAATGTATAAATGTTAAATTGAACTGTAACAACATGTTCAAAATTGTATAAACAAACCGGTTGTCTGGTGGATATAATTTGGCCTCATGGTGTTGATTTACTAGATAGTTTCTTAGAAAATATAAATAGTAAGGAACCGTCTATTAAATTCACATTAGAAGTAGAAAGTAGAAATGAACTACCGATTCTAGATATTTTAATTAAAAGGGTAAATAATACAATCGAAACAAGCGTCTATAGAAAACCGACACATACTAATAGATATCTAGATTTTAACTCAAATCAATCAATAAATGTTAAAAGATATTTATACGACAGGGCCAAAATAATTTCATCTAATAATGAAATATTAAATAACGAGAAAAAATGTATCAAAGAGGTTCTAGTACAAAATCAATACCCTGTGAAGCCTTTGTTGATAGAGTTTTCATAAATGTTGAAAATAGGGACAATCAGGTACGACAAAAACCTGAACGTCATTATACAGCAACAATTCCTTATGATATGGGCTATCGGAGAAGTTACGCCGTATAGGTGACAAATTTGATGTTAGGATAGTATTTCAAATGGGAAACACTTTGAGATTTATTTTAACAAAAACAAAACCGACAAAGCTGGAGCAGAATTCAAAAAACTGTATTTACAGTATCTCGTGCGAATGTGATAAATGTTATGTGGGTGAGTCATCCAGACCTTTCAGTGTGAGGTTGGATGAGCACAAGAATTACATTAGAAAGAATGAAAGTTAGAAATCAAAGATTTGTGAACATGCTTGGGAAAACGGACATAGAATAAACTGGGACTCGGCAAAAATTTTAACAAAAGGGGCAGATAACAAAAAAGAAAAATTAAAGACTCAGCAATAATCTCATTAAATGAAGATAAATGCGTATCGAATTGTTCTGTAGATATTTGTACATTGTACAACCTGGCTACCAATGTTAAAAGAATGATTTAACAAACTCAACATTATCTAAAAGAAAATATCATCAGTTCTATATAAGTAGTAAGTATCTATGGAAATAACATAAACAGAATCTTAAAGCTGTGTACTTAACATACACAACAAATAAGAGTTCTTCGAAAAAGCTTTGAAAACGGAAAGAGACTACTTTCCGAAACGTCAGCAAAATACATTATTGCTGTGCTTATTCCGGAAAATAACCTCTGACTGATCCTTTAAGTTAACGTCACAGAGGCAGAAGCTTTTTTCCAATAATTCTATTATTTTGTATATTCGGTGATTTGTTTGAAGAGGATAATAGATGTGGCAGAAAACCCAAATAAAAGGAAAGAATATTCGTAGAATGCCACAAATAAGTTTCAGACAATAAATACATACCCATTTTCAAGATACCTTCAAAATAAATGTATGGGCAGCGACTCAAAGGAATCAGTTACTTAGACACCATATATTTCTTAAAAATTTAAACGATGATACGTATTATGATTTGCATGAAATATTAGGTAATATTTCATTGCGGCGAAGAAGAAGAGTTATGTTTCTTATGCAGAGCGGCGCAAAACTGCATTATACCAACATGCAGAGCATGGTTACACAACCACTATCCTAATAGATGGATTGGCCGGGGTGTAGATGCACCGATCAAGTTCCCTGCTTGGTCTCCTGACCTAACTCCTTTTGATTTCACTGTGTGGAGTTGTCTAAAATCGCTAGTTAATATTGCTCAAATTGATACGATTGCACAGTTGAGAGAAAAATCTAGCAAGAGTTTACAATGCTTCAGAATAGATTTTACGTATTCAAAGTTCAAAAAAAAGATTAAGATTGTGCGTAAAGGGAAATCGAAGACATTTTGAACAATTTTTGTAATTGATAATTAGGTATTTTCTACGTTTAATTATATTTCAAAGCATTCTTTATATGTCGTATCGTAATAATAACCCAATATGAACTCTCATCATTTTTATAATATCGTGAATGACGTTTTTCTTTTTAAACTGCACTAATGCTATAATGCTAATGCTATTTCTAATGTTATTTCTTTATTTCTTCTTTCTTTTATTATTGATATTTGTAGATGTGGAAACCAACTTAAATTTACGCAAAAAAATATCCTCCAATAATAAACTATGTACGAATCTCAAATGTTTCATTTTTAACCTCGCCATAATAATATTGTGAGAGGTTACTAAAATTGGTTCAAAAACGAAAATTGAGATAACATCAAATCTTTACGTTTTGAGGTCCTAGGAACCCAAAAAAATGGTTTTTGAAAAATGTCTGTGTGTGTGTGTGTGTGTTTGCGCGTATGTATGTTAGCACGATAGCGCCGAAACTACTAAACGGATTTGAATGGAACTTTGCATGTGCGTTTCTTTAGTACGCCAGAAGATCTGAAAAAGTTTTGGTTGAGATCGGATTACGTTTAGTGCCATTTTGACGCAACAGGTTGTTTACTTTATAATTACTTTCAACTTGCAATGGAACCATTGAAAACCAGTTAAAATTCTGATTTCAACGATATATCACACTTCCACCCTTTCGATTTGGTTTCCGTGAAAAAAATTAAAAATAGTAAAATTACTGAAATGCTAATGTTTCATTTAACAAAGACAGCCGCGAGCGATCGGATTGCAATGAGCAAATTTTGGCGATTGTCATTGTCATCGTTTGTCATCCGATAACGTTGGTGTCATGTCATGTTAATAAGATTTCGGCATATTTGTAACTTTTAGTGGATTGTCACAAACTTTAAAGGTAAATGTAACAATATCAATATCATATGCTTTCTATACCTTCGTTGGTGAATTTATTATAGATTATCACTTTACCAATTTTCAGTTTGTTGCTTTACAAATCTGTAGGATTTAGAATAACTAGACTTTCTTAGTCGTTCAAGTGATGTTACTATCCTAATAGTATATTATTCAACGAGCGATAATGTATGTAATAACTCGCATAGATGATTGTAAATTCATTAAGTTGAGGGTTTCTTTAGTGCATCAGAAGATATGAAAAGGTTTTGGATGAGATCGGGTTACGTTTAGTGCCGTTTTGTGACACAATTTAATGCTCTTTTCGGCTTCAAAGATTCACCGAGTGGGGAGGTTCCAGCCGCTTCCAGTAGCTACCGATTTTTTTTTAAGAAATAATATTACACTTAACAGTTGTCCTTAAAATGTTACAATATAGTTAATAATAATTAGCTTACTTCTGCTTAAACATATCATTAATAAATGTAAAAAATTGGTTAAACGTATGAATTTATATATTTTCAGCATTAACATTATACTCTTCGGCTAACGGGAATCGCATAATTGATGGAATCACATGAATGACAAATATTTCCCATTATATTAGGTTAGATTATTCATACTCAAGGTTGAATATTTTTAGAAATACAGCACATCCATATGTATATTACACTTTAATACAGTTTCCTTAAATAATTTAAAAAATTGCAAAAGGAACAAGTAGTTTCTTAGCAAGCGTGTATTGGGAGAAAATAATTCAGCTAGATTTTGGTAATCGAAACAGAGAATTATTTATGATATGCATATATCATTTTGACCTTGAGCTTTCTTTATAAATTTTAATACCTGGCGCTAATCTTAATACCAAATTTCTTGGCCGAGCTACACAATCGGGGTCAATGCTTAGATACAGAAATACAATTTTTATCAGAATTCGGAATTCCTGCTTCTTCAGTCCAATGTTGAAACTTAATTTGAACCTAGGCCAAATAACACTGAACTAAACCGTTGATAAATCTTATCACTGGTATCATTTCTGAAAATTTTCATGCTACAAAAATGTATCATTTTGGAACAGATATTACCTAGTTTCTATACATTTATATCGATGTCCTTTTGACCATGTCATAAATGTTTTAAGTTTGAAAGATTATTGCTAACAAACACAAACAAATAAGTTTAGTTTAGTACGTCTAACTGCGCACACGCATCTCCAAGGACTATGAAGTGGTTGAAGTGTTGAGTGAGCCCGACTACAAAGATATATACAATAAAATCAGAAAAGAAAAATGAGAGAGCGGCCATAGATATGTCGTATAGAGAAAATATTGAAAATATAAATTTAAAGAATTTACTGAAATATTTTCGTGCTCTTAAAAACCATAAGGTTTTGACCAGAAGCTTTCACTGTCTTTTGAGATTTTCAGAGGTTTGTACTTACTGAAAAAACTCTCACGTATAGAAGCTAAATCACCAACGAAACCCCTAAGATTCTGGTCACTCAGTCTATTTGTTTCCCCTATTTTTCAGTGAGTGTCTGTTTTTTAAAATATGGGTATTATTTTCTATAATCTGACATTTGAAGAAAAAATTTCTTTGATACTCGTAATGCAGCACTCTGTGGGAATAACCGGGGAATAACTGTTGGTTGCAGTCTGGTTATTCCTTATGAAAATATAAGGATTTATGGAGGAGCTTGCAGCTGAAATTTCAAACAGTTATTTTTATTACCTTAGGCCATGAGCCATACAGCCAACATTTCAAACCAGTTAGTCACTTAACCTCTCCGATTTAACTTATTGAAATACAATGTAAGTATAAGCAACATTTTAATAAAATCTGAAACTGGAGCAGATCTGCATTTAGAATAAAAAAACGTCCGATTGTGATTCTTTTGCCAATAAATAGAGTTGGGTCCACCCAACATTAAACAAACTTACAATAGCGTAAGATAATTCGAGGAGTATCTTGGCATAAACTATAGAGTTTACGTAATGTAAAAATAATATCATTGTCCTTATTTGCTTCTTGGAACCACAATATTGTTAGTGATTACAACTACCAGAGCTCTGAAAGAATGATTAAAAAGCTCGATTTATAGTACAGGTTATGCACGTAAATGCATATGAACAAGATATAAAAATAGGGCCAAGAACCCAACCTCGAAGAACACCACTAAATACAATTGTTTGACCTATGTTCGTAAAATTATGGTTTGGAAGTGCCTAAATCTGCATCTGGCATTGAAGTTATCCTTTGCCTTGAGCTAATCGAGTACGTATGAGATACAACAAACTGGCTACTAGGTCATTTACCTCAGCTCCTGTGAATTTGGAGCAACTTAATTATGAGGTCCAGATAGCAGGAGCATATATATGATTTAAATTGAATAATAAAAAATTGCGGAACCCAGCAAATGCATTGAATAAAATATATTGAGTATATCCTGTCCTCACCGGGAACTGAAACGATCGATATAGAGAAAAGTACGCGTCAGAAAATTTTGAAAATTTAGATAATTACTAATGTCGGTGTGGTCAATCCAACTAAAATAATTACAAGCAGCTGGAGCTTCCGCTTATACCGGAAGTCGATACCAACTTGCTTATTTCAAATAGAACACCGTATATATTTTAGGGTTTTCGAAAAGAGCGTAAAATTCTGAGTCGAAAATATGTAGCATATCCTATACCTAAACCTAGCCGTTTCAGAGATATTTGACATTTTATAGAAAATTTAACAGGTGCAACGGTTTGCAAGAACCGTTATAACTTTCTTCGTGTAAAAGATCCTCATTTGCTTCTTGTCACGTAAAAAGAACACAAGGAAAACTACGTTTTACAACTGAAATATGTTCAATAATATCATACCAAGTGTTCCGTTTTTCGCGCTACATTTTGTCAACTGCAAACCGCGAAAACTTGTTTAGGTGGTCAAATAGAATACCCTATATTTTTTTACGTCAAGTTGTGTAAAATTGAATTCTCCTTTTTCTGATATTAGCATTGTGGGGGTTAAACTTACAACGTTTTGAAATATTTGCGATTTTATTAGAAATTCATGAATTTTTATAATCATTTCATCAAAATAGCCATGATTAGAAACAATCAGTCATTATCTTATGTCAAAAAATGCCAGCACATTTAAATTATACCAACGAAAACTTTTTAGATTTGTTTATTATTTATGGAGAATGTGATAAAGTAATATCAAGAACATTTGCTACTCAATATCCACAAAAACCCAAAATAACACTAACACTGTAACATGCGTATTAATCGAATTGAAGATATGGCATGAACTAAAATAGCAGAAATAAGATCAATTTAAAATATGATTTCATTTTAATTTAATGATTGCTCAAAATTCCACCCTCGAACCTCGACACATTTTTCGCACCTTTGGATTAGTTCCTCATGGGTAGCTCTTCTAATTGAATCCTGTGATATGTTTTGAAATGCATTTCTTACTCTTTGCATGCAATCTTCAATGGCTGTTAATGGGCTCTCATAAACTTTATTTTTAATAGTTCCCCAAATGAAATAATCCAGAAATGATAAATGGGGCGAGCGAGGAGGCCATAAGAAAGGTCCATTATTGGCAATCCATTGATCATAAAAAGTTTCTTGTAAATAATTATTAATTAAATATGCGTTATGTAAGGGAGCACCGTCGTGCTGATAAAAAATGTTTCTATGTTCGACGAGAGGTAAATTTTCTAAATAGTTATTATTCAAATTTGGTAAGATATTCACATATCTTTCACCTAAAAAAAAACAAAAATTTATCTACACATATTAGCAGAAGAGAAAATTTAATTTACCGTTTAAATTTTCCTGATAAAATTGTAATGCCACCACTCTATCGTTTCTTATGGCACAGTAAACATTGAACTGCCAACTTTCCTGAAAGTTTCGCTCTCTGAACATATGAGGATTTGAGTCACTCCAATAATGGGAATTGTGTATATTAAAAAGTCCATTTTTAGTAAATTTTGTTTCATCTGTCCATATAATATTTCCCAAATAAGAATCGTGACCCTCAGACCTTATTAGAATAAACTCACAAAAATTCTGTCTTCTTAGGAAATCTGTTTCTTTCAATCCTTGAACTATATGGAATGAAAACGGGTGAAACTTATATTTTAATAAAATTCTGTGAATCGAATCCTTGCTTAGTCCCGATTCCAGAGCAGCTTGCCTTAATGACATCCTTGGAAATTTATGAAAATATCCCAGAATGACTATTTCAATGTTTTCCTCATCAACAATAGGCTTTCTTCCTTGCGTTTTTGCCTTGACAGAGCCATAATTTTTAAAATTTTCCAGTATGCGTTTTACAGTGTTTGGTGACGGTTTCCGTTTTTCTGGATATCGAGTAGCAAATGTGCTGCAAGTTCTTGATATTACTTTATCACATTCTCCATAAATAATAAACAAATTTATAAAGAATTCGTGGGTGTAATTTAAACGTGCTGGCATTTTTTTACATAAGATAATGACTGATTGTTTCTAATCATGGCTATTTTGATGAAATGATTACAACAATTCATGAATTTCTAATAAAATCGCAAATATTTCAAAAAGTTGTAACTTTAACCCCCACAATGCTAATATCAGAAAAAAGGGAATTCAATTTTACATAACTTGACGTGTTCCATTTGACCTAAACAAGTTTTCGCGGTTTGAAGTTGACAAAATGTAACGCGAAAAATAGAACACTTGGTTGTTGCAAACCGTTGTACCTGTCAAATTCTCTATAAAATGTCAAATATCTCTGAAACGGCTAGGTTTAGTTATAGGATATGCTACATATTTTCGACTCAGAATTTTATGCTCTTTTTGAAAACCCTAAAATATATAGGATGTTCCATTTGATATAAGCAAGTTGGTATCGATTTCCGGTATAAGCGGAAGTGCCAGCTACCTGTAATTATTTTAGTTGGATTGGCCACACCGACATTAGTAATTATCTAAGTTTTCAAAATTTTCTAACGCGTACTTTTCTCTATATCGATCGATTCAGTAACCGGTGAGACACCTTGTACAGGAGAGCAATAATTATCACAATATTTTGCATCCCTGTTAATAGCCCTATATTTTTTCATACGGATATTTTTTTAAACGAAATTCCATAAAGAAATACTGATAACTAGTTAAAAATATTACCTGCATCACATTTTACAATTCGACTTCTTTCCTATGTTGCAATAATATGCAGATCCTTACACACAAAGCAATGAAATCAGTTTAATAAATTTATATCTGTGGACGCCAAAAATTTATTACTGACTCTTAACTAGCTAATAAAGAATACTTTAATAAACAAAATCGTAAATCTTATATTTTATATTCGAATAAAATACATTGTAGATGTATAAAAATTTTCAAGATACCTTTGAGGTTGTTGACAATAAAATGTAATCTGTAACATAGAATCAATGCATCTCACGTATGGTAAGTAACAACAAGGATTACAGGTTTCCGACGTTCAAATTTCCGCGTGTTGTGAATTTTTTTGCTATGTACAGTGTGATCCGGGATTTGAATAGGGAATACTAAAATATTTCTATTACAAGTAGTGGGATTTTGCTATCAATATGGATAAATATATATCTAAATGCTAGCTATTAAGATCTTTTAAGAACTATTTTAATTTTTTCAAATATACTACGCATGAAATTGCCAAAAAGTTCAGAAGTATGAATGAATCTATTTACGCTTTCTCAGAGTCAATTCAAATAGCTTTATCTTTTATTAAACTTGCAATGTTTGTTTGTTGGTTAGTTAGTTTGTTTAGGTCAAATCTTGTAATCAAAATTTCGATTAGTTCCAATTAAGCTAGAGCTTTGAAATTTTGCGCATATGTATAAGTCCGGTGATAATACACTTTAACATTTTCATATAACAAAAAAACAAGTTGGCGACTTCAAGGTGGCGGTACCGTTTATGATCCGATTCGACTCAAAATCGATATCTGGGGGTTTTCGAGATCGCCAATTATGAATTCTTGGTCAATGTTTAGAAATTCAAAATGGCGGCGCCAATATGGCGGACTAATTTTGCCATTTATTGTCCAAATCGATCAAAATCGATATCTGGGAATTTTCGGGTTGCCGATTACGAATTTCTAGCCAAAAACTTAGTTCAGGATGGCAACTTCAAGATGACGGACGACTTTACCGTTTAAGATCCGATTCAACTCAAAATCGATATCAGAATTCAGAAATTCAAAATGCCGGCGCCAATATGGCTGACGACTTCTGTCATTTAGATCCAAATCGATCAAAATCGATATCTGAGGATTTTCGAGGTCGCGGATTACGAATTTCTAGTTAAAAATTTAGTTCACGATGGCGGACGACTTTATCGTTTATGATCCGATTCGTCTCAAAATCGATATCTGGGGATTACAGCATATCAAAAGACTAAAAAATAAAATTATATAGGAAAATATTTTTAAAAATGCTTTTATTAAATGTTCTAAAAAGTAGAAAATTAACTTTAAAGTAAGTCAAACCCATCATTTTGTTACATTATATATTTTTTTTATGATATAAAAGCTTGTCGCGAGCAATCTCCTTTACACAGGAAAATCTCGCGACAAGTTTTTATATTATAAAAAAAAAATTATATATTGTAACAAAATGATGGGTTTGATTTACTTCAAAGTTTATTTTCTACTTTTTGGAGCATTTAAATAAAAGCTTTTTTAAATTCTTTTTTATTTTATTTAAAAATAATATTTAAACGATAAAGAAAAACTATTTATCAGGCTTTAACAAATCTTGTACATTGACAATAAGTCCAACAAAACAAATAATGAGCAATACAAACTTTTCAAACTAAAATATTCCTAATGTTGACAATTAAAATTTAAGAAAATTTTCGTTTTAAGGTTAAAAAATTTCTGACAAAGTATACAAATTGAAATGTCTTTTTGACGATTAAATCTTCAGAAAATTTTCTTTTGAGGTTATGAACATTTTTGAAAAGTATAAAAACTGGCTTGTATTTTAGCTCAGAAAAAATATTTCACTGTTAACAAAATTAATTTCATATGTATTCCTGATCAGAGAATATAACAATAAACTGTAGCATATTACCTTCGCTACACTTTTATATCTTCGTCTCCTACATTTAACTTTGCATCGTTATAGAAATTTTACTGACAACTTTACTATTATTGTTCCCTGCTTATACAAGGTGTTGCGTCATGAGAGGGACATAGCTTAACAGGAGGTAGAGAACATCAGTGGTAACCGGAACCTCCCATAGAAATGTCTCATTGGGCCTTCATTACGAAGTTACAGGGTGTTAAATAATTTTTGGCCAAACCTGTTTTTTGTCATAACTTTGACAGGGAATGAAATAACGGATTCATATTTGGTACGGCTAATGTACTAACGAGCCCCAAGAGGTACATGTATAAAAAAAATACATCCAGGTCCGGACTCACTATAATTTATGTTTCTTCTTTGCATCAATAAAACATCACCCTGTATATATTTTTTTGAAATTTCGATACGATTTTCGAAAAGAGCAAGAAAAAACAAACAAAATGGCCTATTTCATTTTTTTGTTACACCTTCGTGGTTATTTAAATACGTTGTTAAATGTGCAAGAAAATGGATTACAGAACCCTATTAAATGAGAGGCACGTGAAATAAATAGTTTTATAACTAAAATTTGCAAAAATTCTATTGAGCCTAGGTGGTCTGGGTGAATCCTAATTCCGGCACGTTTTAAAGGTCCATTTTGGTAAAAAACTGTGGTCCTAATAAGTAATCGGGTATGAAATAACAAAATTTTTAATCAATCACAGTAGGCTTGTTCAAAGAATAAAAGTGACAGATAATTTAAACCATTTAGGCCTAAGCAACCAGTTACTTTGATCAAGAAAATCATCAACATTTTATACTTAATAAAAATTGGAAAAGAGAACAAACTAAAATCTAAATAAATAAAATATTTTCCATTCAATTAACAATAAATAACAAAACAATAACTAAATGTGTTTAAAAATAAAACGTAATTGACACTAAAGTAAATTTTCAAAATGTCCTCCCCCACATTCTGTGCATTTTCTTGCGCGTTTAGAAAGGTCACCAATTGCTCGACGTATCATTTCTGGATTATTCCGTATTTCGTCGCAGGTTGTAACGATGCGCTGGATTAAATGTTGTCTACTTTCAATTTCAATGCTATAAACCTCGTTTTTTAAGTGGCCCCATAAAAAGTAATCACAAGAGTTACAATCAGGAGATCTTGGTGGCCATTCATGTGGACCCCCGCGTCCAATCCATGTATTAGGATACACATTGTTTAAGTGTTCTCTTACTTGAAGGTTAAAATGTGGTGGGGCCCCATCATGCTGAAACAACATGCCTCTTATACCGATATTTTCTAACATATTCGGTAAAATGTTTTGAAGAAAATCAAAGTAAATTTCACCATTCAATCTTTCTTCAAAAAAATGTGGCCCTGTCAAATGTCTATTCACAAGTCCGACCCAAACATTTACAGAAAACCTGTGTTGCGAACGGCGTTGGCGTACCGCATGTGGGTTTTCCTGTGCCCATTTATGATTATTTCGTGAATTGTTTACTCCATCCCTTGTAAATTGTGCCTCATCCGTAAATAAGGTTCTGTAAATGACTGGGCGATGGTTAGACAACCAATGACAAAATGCCAGGCGGGGGATATCGTCGCCTTGTTGAAGACGCTGTACCTGCTGGATATGATATGGATGGTAACGTTCTCTTTTTAGGGTTCTCCATACTCGCCAATGTCAGCATATTCCACGTTTGTAAATTTTACTGGCATAGTTAAAATATTTTCACAAGTTTTCACTAACTAAATGCGGATTATTGACACATTAAATTACTAACAAACAATTATTCAACTGTTTAGGAGATTTTTTTTTATTATCTGTCACTTTGAACAAGCCTACTGTGATTGATTAAACATTTTGTTATTTCATACCCGATTACTTATTAGGACCACAGTTTTTTACCAAAATGGACCTTTAAAACGTGCCGGAATTAGGATTCACCCAGACCACCTAGGCTCAATAGAATTTTTGCAAATTTTAGTTATAAAACTATTTATTTCACGTGCCTCTCATTTAATAGGGTTCTGTAATCCATTTTCTTGCACATTTAACAACGTATTTAAATAACCACGAAGGTGTAACAACAAAATGAAATAGGCCATTTTGTTTGTTTTTTCTTGTTCTTTTCGAATATCGTATTGAAATTTCAAAAAAATATATACAGGGTGATGTTTTATTGATGCAAAGAAGAAACATAAATTATAGTGAGTCCGGACCTGGATATATTTTTTTTATACATGTACCTCTTGGGGCTCGTTAGTACATTAGCCGTACCAAATATGAATCCGTTATTTCATTCCCTGTCAAAGTTATGACAAAAAGCAGGTTTGGCCAAAAATTATTTAACACCCTGTAACTTCGTAATGAAGGCCCAATGAGACATTTCTATGGGAGGTTCCGGTTACCACTGATGTTCTCTACCTCCTATTAAGCTATGTCCCTCTCATGATGCAACACCCTGTATAGATATAAATAATAATGACTGAATTTGAGAATTTAATGCCACTACTGTTTCCTACTGTAAAAAATTATGTACTTTAATTGATAAATTATACGTATTCGTTACGTATTTCTCTTGCTATAGCGAATTTATTAAGAACCATGTTCTTATGTTGGCGTTACTGTAAACAATCTGATACTTTGTATGGCAAAAGCTCCGACTGACCCTGCTGCATTCGTCCGCCAAGCCCTCCTTCAAATGGCACCTCCTCTACAACTATACACCTTGACAGTGCACACATGTATGTGTACTAAGAGCACAATATGTCACTGTTAATATAGAATTACGGTCACTGCTTACTAGATGTCCGTGAACCTGTAGCGCTCAATAAAAATTTACAACCGCAAAAATAAATGCATTGTGTTTTGTTTTTTCCAACAACAAAACAACACTTTAAGTGCTAAGGACGGTGCAATGCGCCTAAATGACCTGCAAATTAGAAGTCAAATCTCTTATACAATGCTATGGGTGCATTATATTGCCTAAAATTCATTCACATCCTGCCTGAAAGTTCGTCGTTTTGTAATTGCATAATGGTTTTATTTTTGCAATCGGCATTTGCGCGGTCTTTTTCACACCGATGCGATACTGACACAAATGCTTGAGAGGCGGTGGATTCATTTCAAAGTCGAATTACTACAGTATATTTTTTAAAGCAGCTAGGAAAAGAATGAAGAAAATAATGTGACTTATTAAGTACGAAAGTATATAATAACTTTATTTTTAACCCAATTTTACAATATTATTTTTACAGTAGTTATTTTTTATTGTATAAATGCACCTGATTTCACAAGGAAATCGTTTTGTATCTTAATATTTCACTAATATATTGTTATTAACAATATCAATGTATATATCGTATTCGTTACTAACTAACAACTAAAAACTAACAAATAAAATACTAATAATGAATTACTAATAATTATTATAAAATTATGGAGATTAAGTGCAATAATTGAATTAGAAGTTATGAGAATATTTGTTCAAATAAATGTAAATTATGCATGATAAATATTGACAGCTTTTTACAGAATAATTTGTAATTATTTATTGCTTTTATGTATTCGGGAATAATATTATATATCTTTGGACCCGCGATGCCAAGAGATTTTTTGTACAAATTAGAATTTGGTCTAGGTGTAAAAAGCGCATTGCGTTCATTTTGCCTTTTATTGTGTATGTGGTTTATTGGTACTCTTACTTCCCTATTTCTGTAGATAAATTTTGCTACATTAAGGATATATAATCCATTTAAATTGAAGACATTACTATCCAGGAAAAGTTGTTCTGTAGAATATCTTCGATTTTTCCACAGCATTACTTTAAGTATCCGTTTTTGAGTTATTTTTATATTTTTCAATTGACTGTTATATGTCCCACCCCATATTATAATGCCGTAGGTAAGTATGGATTCTACCAACGATTTGTATGTCATTTTTAAAATATTAATTGGAAGAATGTTGCAAAGCTTATAGAATACATGGACAAATGTTCTTAGTCTTGTATTAAGATATTCGGTATGGTCATTCCATCTCATTGTCTCATTTATTATAAGACCCAGATATTTAATGTTTGTAGTGTTCCCAATTACATTCTCGCACGTGCAGTTTATTAAGTCACATTTTTCGTGGAATTTCAAATTGTCAATTTGCGGTTGTAGTCTTGAACTATTGCTGAAAGTAATGAACATTGTTTTTGCATGATTGAGACTTAACAAATTATTGTCTATCCAGCATTTAATTTTATACAGTCCCTTTTCGCTTTTTTTGGTGACCTCAGACCAGTTCGTACCGTGGAATGTTAGAGCAGTATCATCAGCATGCGATGCTATATTCACTTATATTTAATTTCAGTATGTCATTTATGTAAAAAAGGAATAATTGCGGACCTAAAACTGTTCCTTGTAGAACACCATATGTCACATTTTCTGGACTATTTAATGTTTTATTAATTTTTAATAAGGCTTTTCTATTTGCTAAATAGCTTTTTAACCAATGTAATGCTACTCCTCTAATTCCGTATTTCTCCATTTTTTCCAACAATAGTTCGTGTGATATACTATCGAAAGCTTTAGCTAGATCTAAGAATATGGCAATGGTTTTTTCATTTTTGTTAAGATGTTCATGTATTTTGTTTGTAAAATGAAATAAGGCGTTTTCCGTGGAGCATTTTTGTCTAAATCGGAATGGCTTTGGCGTTATTATGTTGTGAGATAGTGAGTGGCTATAAAGTCAAGAGACCGTGCATTTTTCAAATATTTGTTACTAACTATCGATATTGGTCTATAGTTGTTTATAACAAGTTTATGGCCACCTTTAAATATAGGTGTAATAATAGCTTGTTTTAGTGAAATTGTCCATTTTGTAATGAGAAGTTCATCAGATGTACTAGGATATTAAGAATATTAGATTTTACATTTTAAAGTGTTTTTGTGGTTATTTGATCTATTCCGGGAGATGAGTTTAATTTCAAATTATCAATTATGGTTACTATTTAATTTATAGTGACCGGTTTTAGAAATATATAGTTTTCAATATTTGCGATTTTGGATGATATATTTGTTGTTTCTGACGGTGAACTTGATTTTATTTTGTTAGCTAAATTTTCACCAACATTAGAAAAGTATTTAATAAAAATTTCAGATACAGATACAGATTCAGTTTTGCGCTTGTTTCAACTTTATTATTCTGATCATATATTTGATAATTACCATTGCTATCATTTTCTGTCACTGAATTTTTTATTATTTGCCAGATTTTCTTTGTATTTTTGTTTGCTTCATTTAGTTTTTTTATGTAATTTTTCTAGACTTTTGTAATAATTTAGTTAACGAGTTTCTGTAGTTTTTGTACTGGTTCCATAACTGTTCATTATTTTTGTCTCTCAAACATTGTTTTTTCATTTTGTCCCTGTTTTTAATTGATGTTATTAGTGCATTTGTGATCCATGGTTTAATTTTCTTGTGTATTTTAATATTTTCATATCGAGTACATTTATTTATGTGATATTTTAATTGTTTAATGAAGTTATTATAAGATACATCTATATTTTCTTCCGCATATATATTATGCCACGTTTCCTCTTGTAGGATGTTATTTAGTTTAATATAATCAATATTAGCAATTTGCACAAAATCTTCCGGTTTCTGGTTATTGGTCTTTGTATTATGTTCACTTATATCTATTCATATATTAAAATTCCTAAATCTTCGTAGTTTTTTGACCATTTTCAAATGGCTATTGACCAAAGTTTGGTATTTTATAATCAGTGACACGTTGGTTTTATTAATAATATGCATAGTAAGCATTAATTATAATGGTTTTTATCAGGAACTAAGACTGACATAGTAACTAATAAACAGGTAAATTTTTGACGACATGATTTTTAGTAGGTTTGCAAAGTATTTTGCGTACTTTTGTTAGTTCAGTTTCGTTTGAAAGTAAACCAAAATGGTTATTTATTCGTCCAGAATATAAAGTGCTACGTAAGTTCGAAACTTCAAGAAAGCAAATCATTTCGCGTTCGAAAATTGTTTTAATATTAAAGAAAACTTACTAAACAAAACAACAAAATGTCGACAATTTTATAGTTATCAATAATTTGTTTTTGCTACACTAGAAGAAATTAGGTTATACAGAGTGAAGCAATGTTAGTTTATCCTCCTACACCGAGGTAGATGGCTGTGACTTGTTCTCAATGGCTATAGGTAACTTAAGGTCTTATTTTTTATTGAAACATCATCATGTGTGTAAAAGCAATTTTGTAAAAGAATATTCTTAATCTTATGTTTAAATTTATTTGTACTCATTTCGGGATTTTTTAAGGCGTCAGGTAACACATTAATGTTTTACTCCTAGTATCATGGCAGTGTATGTCCCCCTGTCTAATCACTTTCTTCTCATCATTTAGTTTTTTTATATATGATAGACATTCATAAATAAAACAAGACGGTAGGGGTAGTCTATTCAGATAATTAAAAATTGGTTTGCAATGGTCATCATATTTAGCTTGTGCCATAATTCTAACAGCTTTTTTTGTAGTTTAAAATTTTGTATTGTACGACTTGATCCACCCCATAGAATTACTCCATATGTCATTATGCTGTGACAAATAGCAAACTAAGCAATTCTTAAGCAGTTCAATGTAGTTTTGTGACTAAGTTGTCTTATTATATATATGCCGGTCGATAGTCGTTTAGATAACTGCTCAATGTGTGACTGAAAATTTAAAGTAGTTTCTAAGTACACTCCAAGTAGTTTTACTGGTTCGTTGTTGGTAATACTTTTTTTTGTTGAAAAATTGAAAGTGTTAGTCTTATCCTCCTTTATGGCGAAATAATTACTTTCCGACCAGTCTACTATCAAATTATTCGATTCTGTGATGTTTTGGTGTAGATTTTGTGATAATTAGTTGCTAAGTAGAAATGTGGCATCATCAGCATACAGTATTGGAACCACTTCGGAAGCTAAGTTGAAAGACATATTGTTAATATAAATAATAAATAACACCGGGCCAAGGACAGATCCTTGTGGCACCCCATAATCGACTTTTGAGAATTGTGATACGTTACCATTAAACTTGATACATTTTGACGGCCACCGAGGTAAGATTTTAATAAAATTAAGGCGTTTCCTCTTATACCATAGTATTCTAATTTTTGCACAAGTACCTCGTGGTTCACAGTATCAAAACCCTTAGACATGTCATAAAATTTAGCAGTGCAAAATTTGCTTTCTTCAAAAGCTTCTATAACAATTTCATACGCTTCACAGATCGCATCAATAGTAGACCTTGCCGGTCTGTACCCAAATTGGGCATCAGTTAGTAATTTGTTCTTCTCAAAAAATTCCAAGAGTCTGTTTTTTAGAATAATTTCAAATATCTTAGAGATAATAGGAATAATTGATGTAGGCTTATAGTTATCAGTATTATTAAAGTTACCTTTTTTGTATACAGGAGTAACTTGTGATTTTTTGAATATTTCAGGATAAATTCCACATTCAATACATAAGTTTATTAAGTGAGCAATAGGCTTAGCAAGAACATCACTAACTAATTTCAGAACTTCACTATTGAGATTAAACACATCTTTAGCTTTACTATTCTTTAGTTCAGATATAACTTTTTTAATTTCCAAGTCAAACACTGGAAACAGATAGAAAGATTTGTTTAGTTTCGGCACTTTATTTAAAAATTCTGTGAACTTAGATATGCACGCGGTTGTAATTTATACTCACAACAAGAAACATACGTTCGGTTCGACCCTAAGTCGCCAATACGAAACAAGAAATAAAACTATAAACGCATACCAAACTAAAAAATATAGCAAAACAGTATGTCAAAAACAAATCAAATACAATGGAATCAAGCTATACAATCAACTACCTGAACAAATAAAAGCCCATGACAAAAACAAATTCAAAAGTGAACGTAAAAAGTATCTAATAAAAAATTATACCACATGTCTCCAACTCTTGGTCTAATAAAAGAAGTTGTTTCCTCTAAAACCACGGAAGTCAATAATGTGTACACGTAGCAACCCAAGAACTATGTAAAATCCAAACATATTAGTCTAATCTAGTAATTCTTCTTATTGTTTCCTATATTTCTTTTATTGTAAAGCGAAAATTCTTTTTTCTACTCCCTTATGTAAATTTGCTGTTTTCCGTACAGTCTGTGGAATGGATAAGCGGGCCATTCCAGTTAACTGAACGGATATATTTCATATACGTTCTAGGATGGATATGAAATCGACCAATCACAGTTCGTGTATTAAGTACATAGGCAACTATTCGTTTTAAAAAATTCAAGTTGGTGCGTAAGCTGTCAAAGTAGTTGTCAGTGTGTATTTTCGTGCAGTTTGGGCTAGAAAATGATTTAAAATGAGTGATTCCAGTGAAGAATCGATAAACGGTATACCACCTAAAATTTTATTGAAATTATTATATACAAACAAAATTTTAGAGATATATTATGACAAAAAAAAGTGCTATATGGGGGGATTGAACCAAATTCAAATTCAAAAAGTCTTTATTCAAGGTAAAAATGGTATAAACACTGCCTCCCCAGTACCCATCCCGGGATCGACCCTGCGACCACCGCGTTAACGCGGTGGTGCGTCGCAAAGCCGAGCCGAAACGGGACTGGTTTGGCGAAAGTAAAAATTGAACAATACAAAAAATAAAACAACCTGAACTCCTTTTGCAAAAGGGCAAATTGAAACAAGTAATATGATAAAAGGGCTTAAAAAAGAAAGCTTAACATAAAAACTGGGCACTTAAACATGGTATTACCGCTGGAGCACTGAACTTTTTAAATTTTTGCACTAACGCCGACACTATAACTCGTACGAAGTGCCGTCCGCGAGTTGCTTCAGCTACGGGTTGCGCAAGGCAGGCCTAAACTGTGATTCTAAATTTTGATTGTTCTGGTATACAAAATTTGGATACTGTTACAATATTAGTGACGGAAGAGAGAATTTACAGACAAAAATGTACAAACAGAAACGAAGGAACAACAAACGTGACACAAAAATACACAAAAACAAAAGAAGAGAAGAACAGGAAAGATTTAAAGCGGGTGAAAGGTATGAAATATCAGTGCAAGGTGGATAGTATCAGGGAAGGTATAGTTGGTGAAAGTTTGGCTAGAGTGGCTGCCGGAAGATTGGCAACGTCTGGTAAGGTAAGGGGTGTTTAATCCGAAATGGGGCATTATGCTGTCTAATTTGTGTAATGAGTCTTGTTAGCGGACTATCGTCCAGCTTGAACGGGGGAGGATTGAACCTATGATCTCTTGCTTTTCGAAGCGTAGATATAACCACTAGGCTACTGCCGCTTTTATAAAATGTTTTCACCTAGAGCATAAGATAAAGCAGTAACTAAGTTTGTATATTAAAATTTGATTAAAACTATTATTTGTAGTTTTTTCTTAATCCGGTCTTAGAAAAAGTATACTGTACAACTCGAGTTGCCTACGGCGTCGTGCTTAATTTTCTTTCACGTATGGAATGGCTATCATATCCACTCTTGTTGCACACACTACTATTAAAATGCAACAACATCGATATTGTTATATGTAACGATAAGTATGAACATTAACGATGTTAATACTGCTAGACACAACACGAGGCCTCGTCAGGTGTCATAACTCATACATTTAGCATATATAGTTATCATAAAATACGTATCAATTATTGATATAATTACAATAATGTAAAATTGTAAACAAATGTTGCAGTAATAAACAAATAAATAAGAAAAAATCCAGAGTCCAGTGATGTAGTTACTTGGATTCTTTTTAGAAAAAATGCTAACAAAATTTTAATATTTCAGGTATCGAAAAGTCATCAAAGAATGCCTTGAAATTAGATTGAATTCTAAAATTTTGTACTATAGTAGACACTTTGATTCTCTAGGTTCTTAACGAATTTCATTCCAATTGGTCGCAGAAAATGAGATCTACGGAGGTGCTCAGAGAGCTAATAAAGTGTGAAGGAAATATTCGCTGTAATTCAAAAAATTAGCCAGTGGTTAGCAAATGTGAGTCACATGGTCCATGGAATTCTGCAGTTGCTAGTTCTACTAAGAGGGTACTTAATACGATAATAGTAATAAGCGTCAGTATAATACGCATGAATAAAACATATGACAGCGTTATCCATAACTTCAACCATTAATATTCACGCTATAGCACTTCTGACAAAGTGTCATCAGAAATTGATGAACTGTTTTCGGTATCACTCAGGTATCAGTGTCCTGGTCGACAACGATTAAACACGTCAAAACGTTAATATATTGCAAAGAAATATTAGTTACAAGATAGTATGTTATCTGTCACCACTGCATTACCTACTCATCGACCTCTACCTTAACTTAAGGTTCATCGTATTCAAAAACTGACAATAATATTGTTGTTTGTACGTGTGTATGTGGATAATAACTATTTTTAATATTATCAATTGTTGGAAATTTTATTTACATTCATAATAATTAAATGTATTTGAGGAAGCCTTATAAGAGAAAGTTTTATTTGTAAAAATGCTTAGTCCATCACCGGTTCCATCTTGGTGTGCGATATGCAATTCGCCATGGCATTTGCCATGGAAAATTTCCCAACACATTGAAAGTGTATACCTCACGCTTCATTTCCGGTTTATGTTTTATGGGAAGAGTACTTGAATCGCTGGTAATGCGTAGATTATGCCACGAAATAGAAAACATATTATTCCAAATATCCAAAAGCATAGGTTTAATTGGATCCGTAACTTCATAGTTACTAAAGTGATAAAACTCCTGTACAAAAATAATAAAAGTGTAGTAAAGTAAAAAGATACCTACTACGACAGTCCAGTATTCCACTATTTCCTATGAGAGGAAACCGATTCATTGTTACCAATCAAGGTGCACAATGTGCCTATGTCGCACTGATGAGAGCTAACAAGCTTGAAACTAGTCTGCGGCTGGCGATGCACAACGGCGCTGCACTGGAAATCTGCCTGCTGAGATCACTTTTATTATTTTTGTATTAATTTATACATTTTGTATTGGCTTATATATTTTGTTAAAACTCTTATAGTTAATATGGAAAATTATAACTCTGCTCTGTCCCACTTGGATCCACTTTTATTATTCGTCATTTAATGTAACAAATATTTTGTGTACGGCATTCGAATTGAGACACGTCGTTGCCCTATACAGGGTAGGGTAATAGTGCATCGGACCTCGGTATCTCGAGTTCTACAATAGCTAGAAATTTTTTAAAAAATTTCAAGTAAACTAGATAAAAAAGTCTACAACTGGAAATTATTTTCGAATATACAGGGCGAGCCAAGAGAAAATGAAAGGATCAATTGCCTTTTTTAAAATGGAATGCTACGTATATCAGTACATTTTTTTGAAGACTCTTTCTAGGCTCTATTCTTTCCTATATTAACATTGAATATCTCCCAACCACTTGGATGTAATGAGTTTTTTTGTTGAAATAATACAATCTGCAGATGGATATTTAAAAAATCACCACAGTCACGATTATAGGTTTTAAGAAAAACTTATGTGAATACCAGTTACGAGACATCTAGTCAATGTTTTTGAATCATTTTCATTTCCTAAAAATGTACAGAGTGGCCAAAAATTATTTTTCAATTAATAACATTTTAAATTGAATTTTTTCAATCATCAAGTTAATGACCGACGCATGACCAAAGTAACTTTAGTAAAGGATATGGATTCAGGGTGTTATAAAGGGTGGTGACCGTATGAACGGGAAGTTTTGAAAATTAGAGTTTATTAAAAAGATCGTGTACAATATACAATAATGCTTTACAGTTAGAATGTTTAAATTATGCAATAAATTGCTTCATGGCACCTAAGTGAATGAACACCTGTATGTGCCAGTTTAATCTATGATTTAGAATATTTTAAAATTAATACTTATAAAGAGTAGCATACCTAATTACAGAATTAAAATTGTAGATAATAGTTAAACTGATAACACCAATAATAAGATACTATTTGTAACAGAAGTATAGAATCTAATGTATTACACTAGCTGAAATATCGACAGAAGAATACATAGTTATTAGTAACAAAATAAAATACCTGGAAGAACAAGAAAGTAATAACTTAGAAGACTGTTGCAAAATTTTCGTAGTTATTGGAGATATAGTTCCTACATTTTTTGTTAATTTTTTTTGTGTTATTTGTATTTCTGATTTCTAGTGGCAAAAGGTTATAAAATTTAGGTGCTAAGTAATTTATAAATCTGAGATTGATATTTCTATTGCTGACTGGTATTTTCAAGTGTTTATTGGTTTTAATTCCGGTTTCGTATTTATGAGATATAATTTTTTTATTTATCACATTTGTGTACATATGAGCAGGTCGCCAGTATATAAAGTGAGCGTACATTTAAGATTTTACTAGAGTATAGTAAACATGTGGAGTATAATTTGTTTTTCTTATAGATAACTTTTAGTATATAGTTTTGCACTACCTTGAGTTGTTTTATTTTATTGTCATACGTTCCACCCCAAGCTATTATTCCATAACGGATTAATGATTCTACCAGTGCTTTGTAGATTAGTATTAGCAGATTCTTATCCAAAAATTCCCTTAGTAGGTAAAATTTGTGAATTAATTTCCTAATATTATTAGTTAGTTTATAAATGTGTTGTTCCCATTTTAAATTGTTGTCTATAATTAAACCTAGATACACCACAAATACAAAAGTATTTGGTGTTTCTTTAATCACATCATGTAGGTTGTCAATTAAAATAGAGTCAAAATCTGGCCTACTTGCCATCGTTAGTGAAAAGGCTATATAGTTGGGTTTTTTTACATTGAGAGACAATTTGTATGTGTCTAGCCAGCCTTACTAATACCACAAATTACTCTGTTTTACTTCCGCCCATGAGTTACCTTTAAATATAATTATCGTATCATCGGCATATGATATGATGGAGGCATTGATGTCGAGTTCAGTTAATAAATTTATGTATGTTATGAATAAGATTGGACCTAGAACTGTTCCTTGTGGAACTCCCATCTTTATTAAAGTCGGTTCACTTAAGTCATCTCTGATCTTGACCATCTGTTGCCTATTAGATAAATAACTCTTAAAGGCGTTCAGCACATTCCCCCGTATACCATACTGCGATAATGTGTTGAGAAGTGTGTCATGGGGCACTGTGTCAAACGCCTTTGCCAAATCTAGGAATACTGCAATACATCTATCATCATTATTTAAGTTGTCAGTTATTTGTTTAGTAAGTTCATATATCGCATCAGATGTGCTAAGTCCTCTGGTAAAACCAAATTGGTTTTTGCTCAAGATGTTATTAGCAGATAGAAAATTTATAAGCCTATCCTTCAAGCATTTTTCAAATATTTTGGCAAAGGCGTTTATTAGACTGATAGGACGATAATTGTTAATGATTGTTTTGTCACCGGCTTTGTATACTGGAGTGACGATGGTAGTTTTAAAATGACTAGGTACGATTCCAGATTTAAAAATAAGGTTAATTATATGTCTAAGGGGATCTAATATATACATGTGAAATTGCTTTACTATTTTGGATGATACACCATAATTACCCGGCGAGCTGTTGCTTTTTAATGAATTAATGTGTTCTATAAGCTCGTTATTATTCAGTGGCATTAGGAACATTGACGCATTTGTATCATAGCTAAGGTTATAAGCATTCTGCGGTGTGTGAATGGTTTTTGCCATATCCACACCAACATTTGTAAAGAATTCATTACAAAAATTTGCCATTTCTTTATCATTTATAAATATATCGTTCATTATCTAGAATTTGTATATCTGTATTACTTTTGTTAGATTTTCCATTAGTTGCATCATTTATAACTTTATATATTTTTTTAATGTTATTATCAAAGTTTGAAATCTCATTTTTATAGTACTTATTTTTAGTATAGTGGATGATTTTATTTAAATTATTTCTATATGTTCTATACTGGTTATCTAGGTCTGGACTGTAATATTTCAATAGTTTTTTTTCATTTTATCTCGGTGTTTAATAGAAACTATTATACTATCAGTTATCCAAGGCTTCAATCTATTACAGTGCTTAATTTTTATTGTTTTAATTACCTTACTTTTTTCTATGATATCTAAAAATGTGTTAACAAAGATATTTGTAGCAAGTTCAACATCATTGCAGTGTAAAACGTTATTCCAGTCTTGTTCTTCCAAAGATTTAGTAAGTTTTACATAATCGGTTTTTACAGTTTTCCGATATTTAGTTTTATCATCCATGTTAAGACAATTTCTTAAACTTAAGTGTAAAATTATCGGGTAATGATCAGTAATACTGGATGTGATCACGAATGATTTAAAGCTTAAATTATTAATTCTAATTTTTTCTCTAACAAAAATATGGTCAATATATGAGTTTGTTTCATGGGTTACACGGGTATCGGAGTGTACATATGGTACAAACCCACAATGGTTTAAAGTAGATATATAGTTGTTAACAATAGGGTCTTCTAATTTTCTAATATTTATATTAATATCACCGATGAATATATCTATGTGTTCATTTGTATTTTGAGAAAAATGATTATTAATATCCTCAATGAAAGAACCTTTGTCAGTGTCGTGATTTCTATACGCTGCTGTAATTCTAAACGATATGTTTTTTCCTTTAAAACTAACTTTGGTTAAGATTACTGAGGATTTTTCAAGCTTTATATCAATAATGTCAGTATTTAGATTTGTCTTAACATATATAATAATGCAATCATTTCTATTGAATTTACTATTATTGTAATTAATAGAATATCCAGGAATGTTATACTGGTTACAGGATAAGATGTAATAAGTTTCAGTTAAAATTATTACATCACAGTTGGTTAAATTATATGTTTCCAGAAAAGTCAAAAGATTATCAAAATTTGCATGAATACTGTTTATATTCAAGTGAATTATGTTAAAGATTTTATCATTCACATTGATTAAGTCATTTACTTCATCACCACTTACATATTTGTCATGGGGTTCATCTATGAAGTCCAAATTCTCGAGCACTTCGATTTCTTGCTGTTTATACATATGAACAAGCGGTGTGGTATTCAGTTTTGTTCTTCAAAACTTGTATATGATATTGTAAGGTGGGGCATTCCATATCTGTAGATTTATGTTGAGTATTGTGATTAGTTTTGTATTTTTCATTAGCATTTAGGCAGTTCACGCAGCGTTTTGCATTCGCTGAGCATTCGCTTAAGCTATGTTCTTCACTACATTTCGCGCACACGATTTTATTTTTACAGTCAGTTCTTTTATGGTAAAATTCCTGACACTGGTAGCAGCGAGGGATGTCTAAATTCTCATAAACCGGATATCGTTCCCAACCATTTTTCTCATGTTTATTAATTTCCTGAATGCACTTGGAGAACAATCATAGAAAATAGTTTTTACACCTGATTTTTTCTTTTGTACATATGTCACTTTGACACCGTCTGTTAGTTGGTTTTGTTCTAGTATATTTTTCTCAATATCTTCTGCTTCCATCTCTTCATTAAAATTAGGGATTTTTATTTTCGGTTTTCTCATTTTACTTAGTTCAATCTCAAATGTATCTTTCAGTTTATCTTTCATTGTAGCTTCTAATAGTTCATTTTCCTGTTTTGATGGACATTTAATAATTATCATACCATTTTTTGTTGATCGTATATTTTGAATTCCTATCTTCAATTCGGCAGGATTTACTTTTCTGTTAATATCATCTTTAGTTTCTTGAATATTCTGTGCTACTTTAGGTTTCACTATTATACTTGGAAAGTTCTGTTTCCCTTCCTTTTTTTGTTCATATTCGCTTGCTAAGATGTTTGCATATGACGGGATTAAAGCACCTTGATCTTTTGCCTCATAAGCTTTTAGTTTTTCTTGGAGTAATTTTATTATCTCAGTTTTCTCATTTATAATAAGTTCCTTGTCTTTAATGGTGTCTTTTAAGAGATCAAGTATTTCAAAGTTTCGGCATTTGTAGCAATGGAATTTCAGGATACGTTTTTATAAGGTTATACATTTTACTTCTGTTGGCGATATTTCTGAACACTCTGTACAGTATAAATTTGTACATACATCACATGGGAAACAAGGGTATTTTTGATCCTTTGACGGATGTTTAATTTGTTTACATTTTGAGCATTCCATCGCGAAGTTTATTATTTTGTAACTATATATAGTTGGCTATGGATTTATTTGTCACATTGCCTGTCATTTTATGCCATTTAATATTCATAGAACAATGGTCCGGTGAGTAGCGGCTCTTAGCCCCCCAGCAGATGCTGGGAAGTGGGTTTCTTCGTTGGCTTGAATAAAGTTGGAAAATGGACTTTGCCTCACATATTTCACAAGGTCATTGTCATTAACTGCAGTTATTCTTATTGGCCGGTCAGAACTCACTGTCCTACTCAGATTATGAGTTTCTATCTACTTTCGTTTAATTTTTGAACCTCGCTTTTGTTGCAATTTACTCCATCTGTTATGCGTTGTTGAAACCAACCTTGTCCGAGTTTACCGATCATTTGACATATGACATTTGACATTACATCTGAAAAGGCATACATATTTTTACTTAATATGACAATGGCACCGACAGTAAAACAAGAATATTTACAAAGGAAAAATCTGTCGATTACTTCTTACCGGCCGCAGTAGTACTTTAGTTACCAGTAAATAAATAAAGACAAATAATGTGGCGATTAAAAACTGCCCATCGTAAATAGTTCTCTTGGAAAATACGTTTGTTACATCACATGTATCCTTGCCAATATCTATGACTAAAATAAATTAATAACGCCAAGTTAAACTGTTATGGTAAAGCGGAAACCAATTAAATTGATAATCGAAATTATGGTAACACTTGGCGCCAAATCTAACTCTCGCGGCAATGCATGTAATAGCTGTTATAATTTATAATGTAAAATGTTTGTTAAATTTTATGTTTGAAATAAATTTTAGAATCTATTAACTTTTAATTTCAGACAGGCTACATAGTAATTAATTAGTTTCTTATGACCGCTAGTAATCGTCATTAATTTGTTTATAATGAAATGTCGTTTCCTTTACCGTGCGCTTTTATAAAAACATTGGGAAAATGTGAGATATTAATACGAAAATAACTGATTATGACTTTCTATCATTTTTGTTTTCTGTACGCTTAAATGGTTGGTGCACATAAAGTAAGTAATACCGTAATGTCTATCCAGCGTCGGACTGTTGGGCGACGCGGTTCCATTTCCCAACATAAGAGTCTTCATTTTCGTATTTCTTTTAGGAATTCCAATTGTTGATGTTAGTATCATTTCTATAGTAGAGAATGAAATAGTAGAAGCTGACGTCGCGTCGCATCAGGCTGCAACTTCAGATCCGTAGGCGCCAAAAGTTCTTGTGACAATGGGGTTAATTATCCCAAGATTTAAGGAATTTCAAAGTTTTTTTAATAGCTTTTTTTGTGTAAAATTAATTATTAGTGTTTCTTTCTAGTATACGTTTGGTGATTCGTTGAACTGATGTTAAATTAACGTCAGTTAATGTTTTATTTGTGTTTTTTAACGTACTGTCAAAAGTTATTTATTTTCTAAATGATGAGTTAATTTAAAATGTATTAAAATTGTATCAATACACCTCATCTTAGAAGTCACCAAATTATATTTCTGTTATATGACTATAAAAATGGTGTTGACCCATATAGTTCAAAAGTGGGATATTTAACTGCATCGTTAGATGATATCACAAAAAAGTCTAATAGTGTAGTGATGGATTCTTTGTTATTTCGAACGAGCCCTGTGGCCAATGACAAAATTATAGCATGCAAAACTTTAGACGCCTTTGCTCAGCTTGCCTGTATGCGAAAAAACTTAACGAGAGATATCTTATTGTTGGTAAAGTAAGTATATATATTTACATGAAATTTAAAGTTTATTATCAAAGAATAGTAGTATAGCAAAGCGGATGTGGGCTCACTGAGAGTAGAGGTTGCTGGTGGGCAAATGACGTCATGAACTGGATGGCATGTGTCCATCAGGAGTCTTTGTGATTTAAGACCTGTTTATATTTGTTTAAAACCTGTTTGAGACATATTTATAGCTGTTTAAGACCTATTTGAAAGCTGTACAGACCTGTTCATAGCTGTTTGAAAATCTGTTTATATCCTGATGGACACATGCCATCCAGTTTATGACGTCATTTTCTCACCAGCAACCTCTACTCTCAGCGAGCTATACTACTAAGTATATTACTTATGTCTATAATATCCAATCAAAAAGTATTGCTTTTCAATATTAGAGTATTATTAAGGTTAAGGATGAATGTAATTTCTGTTTTAGGTTTGGCATTCTCAGACACTGTCAGAGGTACAATAATTTAAGCCATGGATTGTTGTTATCAGAAGACGATGCAATACTTGCTTGTCATTGTAAATATATTGGTGGTTAATAGATAGAACGTAATTTCCATAATATTAATTTAAAAAAGCAGAGCCAGGCTTAGAGTATGCAGTGCGCTTTGGCAATGCACAAAGATTTTACTATAATCTATACATTTGTAAATTATGCTGTTATGATATTTAAGGATTTAATGGTTTTATAACTTACATACGGATGTATGTTTCTTAAGTTTGTATGTAAATTTAATATATTTATTGTATTGTTGTTTCTGAACTAAAAAATGTTCAAATACACAAAAAAATTAAAAAAAAAAAATTTCCTAATTCTGCTACATACGCATTTTGCGTTATCCACTACGCTCAAGTTTTAAAATCTGACATGATCTTAAAACTTCCCTCGTTTATCACACCCAAAAATACATCTATTTACATGTGACTGGAGGAGGAAGTAATTAATAACAAACAAACGTATAACTACATATTCAATCAATTAATCAATTTTATTTCTGTTAACATTTTACCGACTAGTTTAGCAAATCTTATGCACCTCATGACAATTCGCCTGCAAATTCATTAGATCTGGTGCCCTCAGTAACTCGGAATTTCATGTATCGCGTTTCTCTGAGACTTATGTTCATACGGCCTTAAAGAAAATTAAAAACAAAATGACCACGGGTGCTGAAGGCATACCTGCTTTTGCATTTGCTTCACTGTTAACCATAATTTTTAACCTAATTTTAAAATTTTGTGGAGGCGCTTTTATAAAAGGCGACAAGTCTGATATTTTTATTTCTATTTTCGTGCTATCTCTATAATTTACCACTGCTAAAGTACTCAAAATTCTTTTGCACGAGGTTATTTACTGCAACATTAATTTTAAAAAATTCAATTCATTAACATAGCTTTATGAACAAGTCATCCACTACTACCGATTTACTCTGCGTTACACAATAAATATCCGAATCGTTGGATGATCAATCACAAACGGACGTGATATATACAATTTTTTTAAAAGCATTCGACAGACTTGACTTAAAATTCTGCTTAACAAACTTTACAACATCAGATTTTTTGGAAATCTGATATCTCTCTTCCGATCACATATTTGTGATAGATATCAATAGGTTACGTTTAATGGTTTCAAGTCTGTCGAATACATTGTACCTCTGGAATTCCGCAAGGATCTATCCTAGGTCTTCTATTCTTCATTCTATTCGTTAACGATATCGCAGACGATTTGCTTAATGTCAGATATTTAATGTACGCTGATGACCTAAAGCTTTTCTGCAGAATCAAAAGCACTTGCAAGAAAATATACAAAAAAATTGTAGTTGATGCACAAAGTTTAAACTTTCACTAAATTCTCAAAAATACTGCGTTATATCTTACACGGCAAATCATCTGTGATATCATATGATTGTAAAATTAATGATGTGGTACTGCACGGGCCTTGCGGGATCTAGGTGTTATCTTTGACAAGTCTCTGTCATTTATTTATTGTTCACCTTAACACTACTGTGTCTGAAGCTAGCAGATCATACGGATTTATAGTTAGAAACACCGACACGCTCAAGTAGCTGTATTGTTGGTACGCAAGCTCGGTTGTTTGATCACCACACTACAATATACATATTAATAATTTAGAATCGGCCCAACGGAAATTCTTGACGTTTCTGTATTTTAGAACCGAGGCTAGCTATCCAGAGGTCGGCTTCCCACAGCAAGACCTGCTTGATAAGTACCCCTTTAACAGTTTGAACCGTAGACGTCAGTGTATATTTCAACTTTTTCTGTATCAACTAATAAACAACAATATTGATGCACAGGAATTGGTATCAAAATTAAATAAACTGCTAGATTCCTAAAACAACTTCTCGGAATAGCAATGTGTTCTATCTTACTACACCCCGCTCTAATGGATTAAGATTCTCCCTTGTTCACGCAATTTGTGAAAATCATAATTGAATTTGTAATGAAATCAACAGTTTTAATTGCAGTCTTGGTATCTTGAAAACTTATTTTGAAAGAGGCTACTTACATATTTGTCTTTCTTCGATTTTTTGTTTGTGTTTTATTAGTTATTTATTGATCTATATACAGTTTTATTTGTTTGCAGTAGTCTAGTAATATTAAGGTTTTATTTTGTGGATTTCTATTCTTAGTAAGTCAGTTGTAACTTGGATATTAGTTTCATTTATACTTACAATTCCTGTTTGTAAAGTTTGCCCGAAAACCCCTGTCCTGTAATTGGGTTTAGTATGTTATACACAGTAGAACACTATGTTAAAATCTATTTATGTAAGAACACAGTTATACTAATTAAAAACATAATGTGTAAAGAAAGTATATTTACACATCCTAAATAAGTTCACTGTCAAGGTTGCAAAGTGTTGGGAAATATGTAAGAACTGTCATATACCTGTAACAAAATGTTTGGGACATATTCTTGCATTTTTTATTTGCAATTTGGAAAAATCATCTATACGGAGCGCTGCTACCCAAAGGGCACGCATTTATATTCTTGCTGGCTTTACATGTCTTCGGGTTTGAGTAGATGTAACTTCAAAAAATATCACTGTTATTTTTCTATTCCATCGATTAGTGCCCCCACCAACCCCAGAGTAGCAAAGTGACACCCATAGTAATGTGCGCTTCCGTTGTCTGGTGACCGACAGTTGCTAGACTACACATTCAACGGAAACTTGAGCAGCTCCAAAGACTTGCCTGCTTGGGAGTCATGAGAGTTATTCGCACTACTCTCACGGCAGCACTGGAGGTCCTTCTGGACCGTGTGCCCCTTCACGTGTTGATCGAGGCCGAGGTTCGGAAAGTGGCCTACAGGCTGAAGTGCGGTGGTCAGGGGAAAGAGGAGGGAGAACGGCTACTACATACCCGATGCGGTGAGGACTCACTCACTTCTGGATGTCAGGAATGACTGTATAACGCTCATGTTCTCCTTGCCAGTACTCGGATCTGCCAATATCGTCTGGTTCACAGACTTATCTAGATCTGAGGATGGTTCCGGAGCGGGAATGTACTGCGAGACATCCAGGGCAAAATTTTGATAAGCCCTGGGTAAATTCGCGTCGGTATTCCAGACCGAGATATTCGCTATTTTGGTCTGCGTACAGGAGGCCATGGCATAAAGGCGCTCTGAGAACTTGGCTCATCCAATTGGGTCAAGTTTCTCTGGGTGCCTGGGAACAGTAACATTAAGGGTAACGAGCAGGCAGATGCTTTGGCCAGAGAGGTCTCTCAATAGCTCAACAAGTCAATAGAGGACTGGTCTCATCCCCAGTTCGTGGACCTCTGGAACTCTCACCCAGGACTTCGGCAAGCGAAGCTCCTCATCCCAGCACCTTTGCCGAAGAGAGCGGAACAATTACTGCGTCTAAGCAACTTAGGGTCGTGGTTAATCTCTTAACTGGACACCTTCACACCATCGGAGTGGTTAACAATCCCGAGTTCAGGTTTTGTGGAGAGGTGGAGGAAACTTCAATGCAGCTCCTAACCTCCTGCCCCAGTCTTATAAATTTGAGGCATAATCACTTCGGTATGGGCTTCCCTATACCGGAGAAAGTAAGAAATGCCCCACTGGAAAGAATTCTGGCCTTTGGTCTGGAGTCTGGCCTGGATGGGGACATCCACTGATCAGCTAGCAGATGCACAATGGTCTACAAGGCCTGAGTGCCGCGGTTTATAATTGCACCGCTAAAAAGAAGAAGAAGAAGCACCCAACAACAGTACAAGTTGGCGACGTACTGTTTCAAAAGTTGAAATTCTTCAAAATTATTTCGGATCGGTTATTCAGGCGGTCATTTATGACGTCAGTGCCAGGACTGCATTGAAATAGCATGGCATGTAACTACGAACTATTCTAACAAGGAAGTAAACTCTCAGTCATATTTTTTAAGAGTTTGGGCTGAAATCTTTTCGTTAGTCTGGTGCTGAAACATAGAAAAATTGTTGTGCGTTATTTTATTCAAAAACGAATAGGTTATATTATTATTCTAATAATAAATTCGAGCATGTAAATATCTATAAATAAATGATTCATTAAACAGAGTTTCTGTCGGAAGGTATTATCATCAAAAATTATCGAAAAGAATCGCACATCTTCTGGAATAGTTTAATAATGACGATCGTCACAGTTTGCATAATGATGTTGTCAAGAAAATTTATATTTTTTCATGCTGATTTCATAAATACTTTTCTTTTTTATTATTTGGACTATATCGTATTTTTTTGTTTACAGCGGAAAAATACGATTTATTTATAAGAAACGAATAAAAGGATTACAATGCTAGTAAACGTATAATAAATTATACATATTGACCTCTATATCATATAAAATAATTATACTGTCCTGAAACGATCATGTGTAATTGTTATAAGTAATTAACTATCATATTTATAAGCAATTAATAATGCACTTTGAGCTACATATCTATTTATTTGATACATTTTTAAACCGTGTAAATATTTTTTACCCGGTTTGCTTTCATTTCATTTAATAAAAAATATGCAGGATTTGTATTGAACAAATATCTCCGGGCAACGGCCATTTAGTGTTAAAGATACAAATATTTATATGAAAATATTGTTTAATATTTTTAACTAATAATATTATCCTGGAATATGAAACGTCGCGGTACTTGACGGTGTGGGGTTAGGGCAAATATGATAATAAATAAAATAATTCTTCTCTTGTCAGAGGACGAATTA
This sequence comes from Leptura quadrifasciata, assembly GCA_963675555.1. Taxonomy (NCBI): domain Eukaryota; kingdom Metazoa; phylum Arthropoda; class Insecta; order Coleoptera; family Cerambycidae; genus Leptura; species Leptura quadrifasciata. The sequence goes on along the minus strand of OY776680.1, from coordinate 22,079,235 downwards.
AGAGGAAAATTTCACAGCTTTGTTTTTTAACCAATAAAATGTGTGTTTTATATAGTGTCACCATGGGCAACCAAGGTATTCTTTTGAAAAACAAATGCCTAATAAAATTATTTATTTCATTTAGATTCAAAATTATAATTTTCAGTTACTTGGAATCCGCACATTTCTTGTGGAAAATGGCCCCGGTGAAACTCGCTGGAATCGATAAATGTTATTCCTCTTGAGCTTCTGATCAAAAGTCTTCATGGCAACAAGGTCTGAAAATGTAAAGTTTTTCAGATATGGTGGGGGGGAGGGGTGGAAGTCGGCGATTTTTCGAGATTTTTTATCAGAATATAAGTGGTTTTTTGGGCTCCGATTTCAAATCTTACGTCGAAGGTGGCATTTGACAGTTGATAACTGTCAGTAGCAGTGTTAGCTGTATTATCCGGAAAAAAATTATCACACTAGTACTGAGTCACGATAAAAGTAGATACAAACAATCCAATTAATATTTTCTCGAACATTTTATTAGAAATGAGGGAATTAGAAATTGCTTAATTAAATGATTTATTGAGAAGGAGAGATGTTGATTCATTAATTTATTCACAGACGCCCAGAAAGCGATTCACTGATTCATGACACAGAGGCAGAGAGAGATATGGAGATTGATTGATTCATTGATCGATCTCACAGAGAGAGATACGTAAAGAGAGGTTGGTTGATACAGTGAGTCTTTGAGAGACAAATGCAGAGTGGTTGGTTGATTAACCTTCGTAGTACCGAGCTAAAAAAAATACACGAAATACTGTGCGGGGTACATTTGTCCTTCTTCTCCCAGTGCAAGCAAAAATTTTCTACGGCAATCTTTACTAAATTTTTCTTTCGGACATTTCAGACGCCATAAAATGAACGAATTTATGCCGGCAACATCTAATAATTGACCGAACATTACCATAGGTCACCGGTTACTGATCCTACGGGCTGAATACTCTTTGACCATTTTGTTGGTAGTATCTACAGCACCTGGGGCGAGCGTAGGTGCGTCTTTACTATGTACATACTTCGGTATGCGATGTAAAGCAACGACGCAATTAGTACTTGGATGGGTGACCATTCCAACGGAAACCGCATTCTCGCCTCACACATCTTCCAGCGGCTTGTATATTAGTGTTGCGCGGAAGCTATACAACCTTAGGCGAGGGTTATATAGGAGATATACCATCCTTCGGAGGGGATGTAAAGCCGTCGGTCCCTTGTCTATTAAATGTTAGGCAAGTAAAAGATCCCTACTCTTCTTAAGGGAAGAGGTTCGGCAAAATTCCTGGTTGGGGGTAGCTCGTCTACAGGCGTCGGTGTTAGGCCTCAGTAGCGGAAATAGGCCGACGTTAAATAAATGTATAAGAAAAAAAATCTACAGCACCTTTTGTTTTATTATAATGGAGTATTATATCTGGCTTAAAATTTGTACTCTCTCCTGAAACTGCATCATTGTGATGTTCTGTAGACAACAGTAGGACTGCCTTTGATTTACTTGGAACATAACCATCGTATGTCGCTTTCTGAAAGCAAACATGCTAGAAAAAATGGGTTTGTAGGGTTTCGGTAATAATTCTTGGGGAATATATTATATAATATTTTTACGCAATGTTCCACAAAGTGTCTTTCAGCTAATGGTAAACTCGTGAAAAAATTATCAGTTGTAATACCGTGTTCAGATCTTATTGAACCTACAAGGTCTAGAACAACCCTTTGTCCTTGATTCTTTTCCGGTTTATTGTTTCTTTTTCCCAAATGTGGTTGCATATTCAGAGTGGATGCATTTTCACTATTCGCTGCAGCCCAAATTTTCAACCCATACTTATCGGGTTTGCTCTTCATGTATACCCTAAATGAACAACGACCTCTAAATGACACAAGTTGCTCATTCACTGCAACATGGCTTCCAGGATTGTAGGACTTTTTAAAATTTTCTATAAATAGATCGAATATTTCTCTAATTGGTGCTAACTTATCGGTTGCTTTCCTAGCCTCCATTGAATTTTGATCATCAAACCGAGGGAATGACGTTATGGTCTGAATACGTGTACGAGACATTGTTGCAGCAATAATGGGCCGCGTGTACCTTTTTTAGAACACCACAGCATTATTGTGGGTTCTTTTGAAGCTTGTAAGGCATCCAAGATTATAAGAAGACCAATATAAGCTTTAATTTCTACAGCATCTGTTGGCTTCCATGTACATGCTTTTTTATCTGGATTATTGTGATTCCATTTTGTGAATATCTACAACAATGAAAGGAAAAATACATAAGAATATAAAATGAAAAGGCAAAACAACATTTTACCTGTTCTGCTTTATTATTAGTGTATAAAACAATAATATCTAGTATTTCATCAGTCAAAAACAGTTGAAATGCATCCAGTTCTGAGGAAGTGTTGCAGCTATACTGATTTAGTCCTGGTTTCTCTTTTATAATATTTTCTTTTCTGCGACGAGTGGCTCTAAATGGTAATTTATTTCAATTTATATTAGCCTTAGTCTGGTAATATAAATCACTCCCTTCCAAACTTTCATCAATTATATCTCCACTTTCAGAACCACTAATGTCCGGTCCGATTTTTTCCATTGTGACAATGTCGTCTTCATCCTCTATTATTTCTGGCTCACAATCACTGTCTTCACTCTCTAAGTCGACTTCAACATCAGAATTTTGGGAAATCAGCCAGAAATATATTAAGCAGGTGTTAATTGATGATAACTGAGATGGGCGAATCAGAATATTTAAATTCTCCAAAAATATCCTGACAATTATCACTCTGGGGTGCGTTTGTACCCCGCTCGGTACGACGAAGGTTAATTCATTTGTTGAGCGAGAATGTGTGAGAGGGGGGGGGGGCGAAAAAAAAGTGGTATTTTCTTTTTTATTTTTTATTTCATTTGTTTTTTTATTTCTTTAATTTTGTTACATCATATGAGTCAAATAGGTTCTGAAAAGTTAGACGCTAAAGTCACTTTCAAAACATAGTCAAGTAATAAGATCGGTGACTTAGAAACAATGATGATATGATCAGCTGTCAACTCTCAAATGTCACTTTCGACATCGGATTTGAAATCAGCGACCCAAAAACATGTTCTGATAAATCTTTTCCGGAAAATAAGGCGAGTTGACAGTGCCACTGACAGATGTCAACTGTCAAATACTACTTTTTGACATAGGATTTTAAATCAGCGACCCGAAAAACGAAAAACTCCCGTAGAGCACTGGCGAAGTCGCATTGAAAGGATCATGATTCCATACTATTAGAGAAAAAAATCCAAAATATCGACCTCCTCTATCTCCTCTCTTAATTGTGAATGGGCTAAACTATTAGATATCTGTGTCTAATAAAATATATATATACTTTAATATTTGAACACTATTTTGTTCAATTTCGTCCCGTTCAGCAGTCTTTTAGAGTAAACATTGGTGGACAATACAACATAAGTTTTCTTCAAATCCTATTTTGGCTAGATTATAAGAAAACCATTGCACAAGAATGCCATATACGTACTTAAGGCCTAAACTTTAAAACAAATTGCCAATTGAAATAAAAAAATATAGTAAATTCTTAAAGTTTGTTCAAAAATAGAGTAAAATCTTGTATTAAAAACATTCCCACACCAAATATACATAAACTAATAATATATGTATATATAAACACAAAAAAACTCATTCCACTTAGTTCCAATAGTTTCAATAATTCGCTTTGTCGTGCTTATTTCATAACTTATTCCTTATTGTTAATTATATATGTTAATGGTTATTTCAAGGGCTTTTGCGAATTACTTTATGTGAATTTTTATACACAAGTCTTAGACTATTTGTAAAATGCAGCAATAAGAATCTAAGTATAATGTACATTTAGGTTTTGAAATTGCCAATAATTTGCCAAGTTATAAACTTACTGTAAATTTATACGATTTGTTTACATCAATAACAAATTATACTTGTATGTTATTTGTTATTTTCTGTAAATAAATTATTATTATTGTGGTTATTATGGGTAATGTGAAACAACTATTGCAAACTAGAATAGGTTGAAACTTTTTGAGGCTCTTGATTAATAAGAGTAGTTGGAACAGATCTCATTGCCTCAATTATTTCCTGATGATGATCTGAATCTAATTGCAAATACAGTTTGATCGATTGACAATTCCCATGCCCTGTGATGTTAATTAATTGTTGTTTGCCAACTTCTGTTGTTACCAAATTTGATACACCCGTTGCTACTGAAGAATAATTTGTAATCTTTACTTATTTAGTATCAATTCCAATCAATGATGCTGCCAATTTGAATCAGGAAGAGATTATATTGCGTCCAATCGGACGATTCTCGTACCAACCTTTGAAGGTTGTGTGTTTTCCGCTTTGATTTACGGTTAAAAATAAACGATTGGTTTTTATTTGGTCACTCCGTTTGCCCATTAATTTTTTGAAAAAGTTTTTTTCCTTCTTGAGCAGTTTCAGAAAGAACTGAATTGTACTCAATACACCCAGTTGCATTTCCTGTTCCATGCCTGCCATAAAATACTCTACATATGCCGTAGCCTCTTCTCCACCTCTCCAAGACAGTTCATGTGCAACAGGGTGGAAAATTCCATCTGCAGACCTTCTGGAGTTTCTTCATTTTAGGGTTTTTTTTTGTTTCTGTTTACGATAAAGCCGATGCACTTGCCTTGTGATTGACTCCAAATTAAATTACATTCTTGGAGGTTTTGGCAACAAGTAGATTTTTCTGTTAAAACTTTTCTTGCCTTTTGTAAATATTTTATTTTTTACAATATGCAATTTTTTGCTTTATCTGCTATATAATTTCAATGCATAGATACATTATTTACACTTGTTTTCCAATAATACATAATTAACGCACCTAAATTCGAGAGAAAAGTAAAAAAAGTCAATCATTTTATCATAAGCACCGACATTACCGTGAAAACGATGTGGTGCTCCACGTAAAATAACCAATTTAGATATTATTTGACCCCTGAGAATGTAAAACCTGCAACAACAATTTTTCTAGTATCTACTTTAATTATCATTTAAGTACTTTCCAGAAATCCATCGGAAGGCAATTTAACTTTTAAGATAATAAAAGTGTTAATAGTCCCTATTCCCTGCAGGCGTTTATTTCCCTTTATTTTCTATACCCGCCGTAATTTAACTGCTAAAACATTTCACACGATCGTTTTTATTTAAATTTTATTGGTAACATATGCAGTTGTCATTACGCTGCACATTTAATAGGAGGGGGTGGATTTTAGCATTTTGCGTGTGTTTACATCATTCCCTGTAATTTGTGGCAGGAATTATACATAATTGAACCGTTTATAGTTCTCAGAAGGCAGTGACGTGCATTCCGAGAGATGGTAGGGGTATTAACATTAGATATTTTTGCATTTATGTTCACTTCATTAAAAACAAAGGATCCGCTAAACATTTTCGGTTGCTTGCTTAGATGTAATATGCTATCTTAAACCAGGTATGGTTTTATAATACTCTTCAGATGCTCTACAGGCACGGATTCGGGTATTTTATTAAAACTTGAAAGTTTTATTAGTGGTTTTAAAGAGGGCAACTATAGGCCCTTCTCTAGATGGACCCCCTGTACCCTTGTAAGGAGTATTATATCAGTTTTATAGAGTTCTTCCAGATTATTTACGCTTATAATTAATTTTTGAAACAAGCTTTGAGGATATTTTACAGAGCATTTAAAAAAAATTCTTATTCGGTGTCGGTGTCGGATCATGGTAGGGGTCTACCATGATCTGGAAATGACCCTAACTTTTACCATGACCATGAAAAACAGAACTTTCCCATAGCAATTTATTTTACGTATTCTCATGCAACTCAAAGGAATATTTTCCAACGAAAAGTGTGAGAATATATTCACATGATGAAAGGCATGTAATATTTATTATATTGATTAATCTTCAGGTTCTTGCAATAGATGAAATAATTCTCCTAAACTAATTGGAAGTGGTCGAAGCTGCCGAAGAATTGGCTAATAATCCAAAACGAGATTGGATTTGTAATTATTTGTAAATTTTGCCGTACGCAATTCCTTATCATTCTCCAAAACCCAATAAGCATTTTTTTCGGCTTCTGTAACGGCACATTTTTTTCTTTTCAGTCTCATCCGTCATAACAAGGGAATATTTTCATTTTTGTACTACTAAAATCAACAAAAACTGTTTATGTTTGTCTTATAGGTTAGGTTATTCGGTGGTTAGGTATCAATCCTTTTCACTGTGCTCAACATTACAATTTGAAAGAATCACCAGAATCTTTAATGCTATTGGCCGATTTATGAAATGAATCGAGATAATAACAGACATACGTATAACCACGGTTCCCAAGGGAAGTACACTCGAGAATACCTAATAATGATACCACGGGAATATTTTCTCATGGGAACTTTTTCCAACGAAGTCGAGAATTGAGCCCCAGAAAAAATTGCTTGTAATGACTATTATTATATTTTCCAAAGTGGATATTAAACGTTCACAAAGAAGGGTTCAAATCGACCGCTTCAGACAGAGAAGAAGACAGAGAATGATACAAAAAATCTATACTTACTGTTTCGTTTTTGCTTAACTACTTCACGGATGGTACCAATTGGACGTCGAAACACTATAAATCTAACACAGTAAATATTAACACTTTCTTAAATTTAAACCTGAAAAGAAATTTTGAAACGTAAGAAAAAGACAATATAAAATTCAAAAATATATATTAAAAAAAATATGTTTTTACAAAACGTTCAAGAAAAATACTATAACTAAAATTATAGTCTGGCTCGTGTACAACACATAATGAGGAACGGCTTTTGTTTGCCTATCTATTGACGTATTTTCAGTTCAATATCAATTTTGGTCGCTCCTCGGAGCTCAAAAATGCTTGAATCGCAACGACTTTGAATTATATTCTGAAATTATAGATTCATACGTTCAGGCAAGGCGGTCCCATGCACGTTCTGAGTACATGGCAACTATACTTTTTTGACACCGAATCACTGAGGAACCAGTTTAGAGCAAATACGCTTAAAATCCATCATTTTCTCGTCAAAATCGACTGCTAGAAAATGATAGGGTACCCTCGACGCTAAGGACCATTTTCGCTAAAACTCTCGAAATACTTTGACTAGAGACTGGATAACTTGTCCTCATATTCAACACAACGCATGAGTTACAGTGCTGCACAACGTGGATTCATAAAAGGGTTTTTATTTTCAAAATTTCGGTTTTCGTTATACTTTCTAAATTTTGTGGTCGGGGCGACATTACATCCCCGTGCAGCGACATTTACTACACTTTCTAAAATTACACTCTTTGATGAGTTTCCAAGATGTTGGCATAAAAAACGCTCCGTAGAGCGAAAATGTGATTTAATGTATAAAAACGACATTTTTACGTGAAACACGCTTTTCATGCGAAATGTCTGATTTTATTACAGTTTCGAAAAGTTCATCGAGGGTTTTGGCGTGACATGATGTCAGGAAAATCAAATCGAGCATAAAAATTTGAAAATGTGTATTTCATGGGGCATCAAATTTGGCCTGAACAGTTTTTTTATAACAAAATTTAATGTTTTCAAATGGAACCATAATGGTAGAGTACTACCTTAAAATAGCGGATGTTCTAAAGAATCCGTGGATGAGCCCAAAGCAACTTTTTCTGCCAGTCTAGATGCACCAACAAATTTCAATTCAAATTTTTTTCATGGAGTCGAAATGCCACTTATGGAATATCACCGTACTTAAAATTCCTAAAATATAACAATATACTGGGTGTTCCATTTAAAAATCAAAAGTTAGGTCATTTCCGATGGAACCGGAAGGGGGAAAAATATCACAGTTATGCCAGAAAGTGCCTTGTTGGTCGTATAATACATCTACCAAGTTTCATTCTGTTATTATAAAAAAATTTGAAAAAAGAAGGGCCTGCCATGATCCATTGTCACCCAGTATGCTATTATTGCTCTTAAAGCATGGTGTGCAGCGCTAGACTTCTCAGTTCTTCCATATTTGAGACGATCGATATGTTCCTTAAATCCAATGCAATTTAAAAACCATTATAGCTAATTTTGAAAATTTTCGATATCCTTTACTCCTTGAATATCCACATCATTCTTATAAGAAATCGACTCACAATCGACACAACATCTCGCAGTCTCAATTCCATTTTGCCTTTTTCTTGTCAGTATAGCCTTTCTGAACTGTTTTTATCTTATGTAGCTTACGTTTACTATTCGCCAAATTAATAACATCTAATCTAGTGGAGTTAAGTGTAGGCAGCGTGCTGGCCAAGTGAACAGATACATAAGCTTGTATGTGTCTATGTTCAAGTGGATCAATGCCGAGATGATGAGAAAGATAGACCCATATTATATAGGTCTTAAGGGTGTATTATTATCAATAGACTAATCAAAGTGGATCAATGATAATTTTAGTGGAATACGACGCTGCGTTACACTTCTGGATGTTTAAAGGATTGTATTTTTTATACGCCAGTTCTTGACGAGATTATTTGTTGAAGGGCAAAACAGTCGCCGACACTTGCAACTCTACAAAAAGTGTTTAGATCGTCAGCATACAACATGTAAGGCATTGTCAAGCTATCAACAATATCACTAACGAATAAAATAATGAAAAGCGGTTCTAAAACTGATCCCAGGGGAACGCTCGATGTAGCGGATATTTGGACAGAATTGCAACCATCATATGCTACTTGTTGGATGCTATTTGAAAAATAGGATTTTAAAAATTTCAAGAAAGCAAAATCAGTTGGCTTATCCAATTATGTCAAAGGCCTTTGATATACTATCAATAATATCATGAAACTCATGTACACATATGGTCGGGTGTATGTTTACTGGGCAGTCAAAAGACACAACAAAAACTTTACAAGCTAATTATTAACGCCGATGAACCATTCGGCATTGTCTTATCAGACAAGCCGACGTACATTAAAAACCTATAAAGATAAGTGATTCAATTTGCAGGCGAGATAGTACAGAGAGTAATGGTATTTTAATGAGGTCGTAAATTTTTCATTGAGTTTTGACAATTCAAATTTTCGTTCGAAAATTATTTTTTATCATAGAAAATACAGTAGATTCCATTAACATTGGTTATATGATTTTTATATGATTCGTGATAATTTTTTATCGGAATAAATAAATTGCGTTAAACATTATTCTTCAATTCATCTCCACGGCACCAGCGCCATCTGGCGCAATAAACGCTCACAACTAAAAAATCCAAAATATGTTTAATACAGCGACTTAAATTGGATATTGTTGAAGGAAGAATACTGCCTAATTACTTACCAATATAATGGTAGTTCTCTAATCGTCTTGGAGATGGCGTTACTTATCCTGAACCTTTGATGTCAAGAATGATCTAGTCTTCCTGAACGTTCAAGTGGCACAGAAAATATTACAGATGCAGAAGAAAATAATGAGGAAGAAGTTAACGAAGAGAGAAAAGAGAACGGAGAGGAACTTGTGGATGAGGAGGGAGAGGAGGAGAACGAGGACGACCTGTAGAACGTACTGAAAACAAAGAGAAACATTAATTAGGCCTACTGGAAAAACCATGTAAAAACACTCCTGGCACCCTACGGCTGAGGTGGTGTGGAAACGAATGCATTGCTACTCATTATTTCTTTAAAGTATAGCGTGAAAACAGCTGATTGCACGCAAAAGATGTATTTTGTAGAGAATTTCCTAATCCTCAGTTTTTGCAATAACTAAAAAAATCATACAACCCATAGGAAGCAAGATATTTGCAAAAAAAATTGATTTCTGTGACATTTGACCTTGATTAACTGAAAACGCAAGCGCGATATCGATGGAAACTTTTGAGACGTTGCTTCTAGGGTCAGTATAAAGGTGTACCTATGCAAAATTTGAGCTCGCTTGGATTTTTTAGGAAGATGCTTCTTTTTTCCGCCATTTTTCTTAAGACATGTTCTATCCGCTTTGATTATTGAACAAGTGCAGATACACATGAACATTGTCTTTATCTGAATTGTCACATTAGTGAACTTTGAAAAATATTTCACTTCATACAACTTATTTCCATTCATATTGCGGGAAAATGCAAATAATTAATCATTAGCACTTAAAATCCAACTCTGCGTATGGTATAGCAGAAGTTTACAACATAATTTGCATTTAAAACATATGGAATATCTAAACAGATTTCACTAGTTTAAGGTTATAACTAGTGCGTGCACTTTCAAGTTCAATTCCGGATTGGGTTTTAAACACTGCAGAAAACGTTAATTATTGTTTGAAGTGGATTATATAATTTCCGTATCATGCACTACCACATATGTTTTACTCGTATTTTACTCTAGTCCGGTGAACAATAATTCCCATTCAAGATTAGCAATAGGAAAGCCTCGTGTTTGGATAATATAGTTCATTTTGTGGTAGCACGTACTACTCGGAGTTTTATTTAATATCATAACCAAGGTTGATTTATTTCTTCGTGGAGCTCAACAATAAATACTTATAATAATTGCTGATGTCTTGCTACACCATTATTTATATTTATGGCAGGCACACACCGATGAGCAAACCACTAATGAAACGATTTGCTCCCATGAGATATACTGACCTACCTTAAAGACGTGATTCTATTAAAGGTGTTACAAATAAATTATATGCATCGCAATATCACAAAATATTTGCAGAACCTGAAGGAGAAAGTGAACTAACTATATCATCTACTACTTAGCAACAAATATGCCCGAATCCACATATACATGTGAGCTAATAAATCCAAATATAGCTGGTCATTTTTCTCATGTTATTGATTTTCAAATCTCATCAAGAATATATCATAATACAAAAAGTATTCGAATAGAAAAACGTGATTTTTGTAATTTAATGAATAATTTAACACTAGAAAATTTTGACAGTATAATAGAGCAAAACATAAATAAATCATTTATCAATTTCATTGATCGTATTACCTGGTATTTGGATGTTGATTGTCCTTTAAAATTATACAGTACAAACAATAATGAAGGAGATAAACAAAAAGGCTGGCTGAGCCATGATATTATCCAAGAAGTAGTTGAATTAAAAAACCTTTTTTGGGTAAGAAATAATGTAAATTGCAATCATGTTAAATTATTATATAAAAACGAGAAACAAATTAGAGAAGCAAAAAAACTTTTTCATAGCAAAATAGAGCAATCTGCCTAGGGAAAGGTGGAAAATAATAAATAACAAATTGGGCAGGAAATATCAGAATAATAAAATAAACTATATTCAGAATTATTACAGAACCAGTCAAAACTTGTGAATACTTTTGGGTCCAATTTTTCTTGTATAGTCCATATAAAATTACACAACCATTTCGGACAAAATCTGTACATACACTCCCTGGTATAAATCCTCAGACTTTCTTTTTTAGACCGGTTTCTGAATTGCAGTTAATAAGTACATTTAGCAAATTGAAAAACAAAACTTCTATTGGTAATGACGGACTTAGCTTTCAATTGATGAAACAAATTAAAAATTATATACCACCCCTTGCACATCTGATAAATTACTCACTTGAAAATGGTTCTTTCCCAGACATTTTAAAAATTTCACATGTAATACCATTATTACAATCAGGCGATCCTTTAAATATAAATAATTATAGGCTTATAACCTTAGTGAGTTCTCTATCAAAAATAATGGAGAAGGTTATTTGCGACCAACTGTCAGTATTCATAGAAAAATATTAAATACTAACACCATGTCAGCATGGCTTTAGCGACGGCAAATCAGTTGAGATCGCTAGCGTTAACTTACTTAATACAATTTACAGTAATTTAGATATGTGGTGACTGGTGAATGTTTGACTTATCCAAGGCTTTTGACACCTTAAATGTGGATTATATCATATCCAAACTTTTTAACCTTGGTATACGGGGCAATATTCTGGAATAGATTAATTTGTACTTAACAAATCGTCAAATGATTGTAAGGGTTGGTACCCACTTCTCAGAATAATGTAATGTCTCTTAGGGTTGCCTCAGGGGTCAGTACTAGGGCCCTTGCTCTTTATATTATATGTTAATGATCTGTCAGAGTACATAAATAGTGGGACTTTGACGATGTTTGCTGATGATAGCACCATTACTGTGGCAGACTCGAATATTGATATTTTGTACAAAAAAATTGTAAATGTATTTGATGAATTCTCTGCTTGGTGTGATCGTAACAAACTCATACTAAATCCATCCAAAACAACCCACATGAATTTTTATAATAGATCTTAGATAATTTTAAATTTTGTAATAAAAGTAAATTTTTAGGAGTAGTCTTAGACGCAGATCTATCCTAGCAATCCCAAATTGATCACGTATACAAGAAACTAAGTCAAGCCTATTTTGCAATCTTGCAAATGAACAATATATTTGATGTTAAATCCTCACTAAACATTTATTACGAACTTGCGTACATACATATAAGTTTTAGTATCATGTGTTGGGGTATGGCAACTGAGATGAACAGAATCTTTATTTGTCAAAGAAAACGTGTAATTTACCATTTAAAACCGGAAGAATGTTGTAAATATAGTTTTAAAACATGTAAAGTGCTTACGACAGCTTCAATATTTATTTATAAATGCTTAGTAAAGAAAACGGCGACAACGAAGAGTTCCACCTCAACATAATTATACCCCGAGAAGTATCGACCTATTAGTACCATCGCATAATTCCACATTATTTGAGAAGTCACCTTATTATTGTTGCATTAAACTTACACTTACAAATGTACACTAGACGGCGCATTTTATAGTGTAGATGCCTTCTTAAACAGATAAATTAATATTGTTTGCTTTTATTTATACTTTTTATTTTTGTCTGTATTCTTTAATTGATGTTTGTTTGAAGGTTTCTATTATTGTTTGTATTTTTATATTTATATTTGTGTGTATTTTTACATTTTGTTTTTTTTTTATACATTTATTTAACGTCGGCCTACTTCCGCCACAGAGGCCTAACACCGACGCCTGTAGACGAGCTACCGCCAACCAGGAATTTTGCCGAACCTCTTCCCTTAAGAAGAGTAGGGATCTTTTACTTGCCTAACATTTAATAGACAAGGGACCGACGGCTTTACATCCCCTCCGAAGGATGGTATATCTCCTATACAACCCTCGCCTAAGGTTGTATAGCTTCCGCGCATACACTGATATACAAGCCGCTGGAAGATGTGTAAGGCGAGGACGCGGTTTCCGTTGGAATGTTCACCCATCCAAGTACTAACTGCGCCTGTCGTTGCTTTACATCGCATACCGAAGTATGTACATAGTAAAGACGCACCTACGCTCGCCCCTACATTTCGTTTATTTCTATATTGCGTGACTGTATTTTTACAAATTTTTTGTGTAAAAAGACATTCTATATCATGTGTGTGATCAAAAGGATTAATAAAGTATTATTATTATTATAATAATTGGATTCAGCAGGAAATATTCCAAGATGTGAACCTAGTTTTAAAGTACATCCAACGATTACATAGCAATAAAGAAGTGCAAGCAAAATTTATTGTACCGAATCTTTGTCTACAAAATGCCTTGTATTAATACATCAATAGCGATTACATTTTGGTTGTTCTTACATTAGTGTAAAGGCAATGCAAAACGTACACGAAAAGATTTCCGGAAATAAGAGAACTCATACTTCCGTAATAAAGTAAACATATCGGATACCTTGCTGCTAATAAGTCACTTTGCATGTAACACAACATGCATACAAAATACGAGCAAAGACCATGTGTCTGTCGAGTGGCAAAGGTTTGTGCTTCACAAATGCAAAATAACGTATAAAGTACATACGTACGGCAACTGCCAGAGGCGCGCTCGAGGACATTTAAGCAGTTATTTATCCTTTTAGGGCGCAATTCTGTAATGGTCATAACACAAATTGATAAAAGTTTTGTAAAGGTAAACACTGCGGTAAAAATATTAGGTGTATTGATTGACAATAACCTCAAATTATTCAGTTAGAGTCAAAAACTTGTGCCAAAGACGTATGGCGCCTTGGAACTCCTGTATTGAAAATTAAGCGTTTTGGAATGCACAAAAATATGGAGGTATATTTAAAACATGTGCATCTGCTAATAACCAATTGAAATCTCTGCAGGACTCGGTGTTCATATAAGTAATTTAAATGTAGGTATAAACATTGTTTCATTAAATTTGAATTTCTTTCAAAAAATTATTGAAATATTTAACGGCACTTTCCTCGAAAATGGTTGGAGTTATTAAGTTCTACCAAGTGTATCTTTTATACGTGCAAATGACGCCCTCATCAGAATTTCTGGTTAGAAGTACCACAACGTTTCGTCAAAAAAAATATGAAAAAATTTCATCGTCAGATACAGGTCCTGGGGCGCCGCGCCCGCTATGATCTAACGTGATGTAATATATAAATTATTGTTTCTTAGAATAAAAAAAGTTCCTCTAGCAAATTTGGCGAAGATCAGTCAAGAGACTGTTGAGTTATTGCAAAAAAACGAAAAAATAATTTGAACTTTGACACCCTGTATCTTTTCCGCAGCAACATTTTACTAAAGAATATTTGGTTAAATCCTCATATTTTGGCCCAAATAATCTACTCCTGAACCGTGGCCTATTATTAATGGTCCACCCTGTATATTACGTATATGGGAAAGTAAAAAGAAATGGCTAATATATTTGTAAAATTCTTTACGAATGTGGGGAAAAATCTTGCCATGAAAACTAAGAAACCTAGTCACTCCTTCCTCCCAGCCTCCCAGACAATCCACAACGTATTTATTTTTCTTAACACGTACAAATAAAAAAGAGGTAGAGGAGACTATAAAGTCACTAAAAAATAATAGAGGTCCAGGTTCTGATATGATTAAAGTAAAAATACTAAAGAAAATTGTGGAAGAGATTTCCGCACAATTATCGTTTTGAACTAATAAAGTATTTGATATGGGCACATGCCCTCCTGTCTTCAAAACTGCAATAATAAAACCTTTATTATAAAATGGTGATAAAACTTAGCCATCTAATTACAGATCAATATCTATTATTAGTAACTTGGCAAAAGTTTTTATAAAAATTGTGAAAGTTAGGATAAATAATTACACCAAAAAATATAACCTAATCTATGATAGACAATATGGTTTCCAGCAACATAAATCTACCCAAAATGCTATTGCATTTTTAACATCACAAATTTCTCAAGCTTTGGATAAAAGTAAACCTAATTTGTATGTGACTTTGGGTTTTGTTAAGGCATTTGATACAGTTAGTCACTTGCAATAAGTTAGAGTATATGGGAATTAGAGGACCAGTATTAAAACTTTTAAAAGATTACTTAACGAACAGAAAGCAAATAGTTAAAATAAATTTAACCTTTAGTTAAGAATGCATTGTTGAATACGGTGTTCCTCAAGGTACCGCAGGGACAGGTATTACTTATATTATATTTGAACAATTTACTTTAGGCAAGAGCGCAGTGATAAGCTTTCCCGATAACACGGTAATCTTCTATGAAGATAATTGGCAAGATCTAAAAATACATGCAGAGCAACATTTAAAAAAAATAAAGGATTAGTTTGATTACATATTACTTACTACTATTAATTTAAGTTCTACTCTACCCTATCTAAAAATATATGTTTAAGCCTATCTACATAAATTTAGTTCATAATTTTTTTTTTATTAATTGTATACGGTTATTCTTTTGTATTAATGGTTAATTATTATAATTAATTGTTGGTAGCCAATATTTTGAAGCTTTTTAAACTCTATACTGTAGTTGTGAACGATTCATCTTTTGACGTCTGAAGGAGTTTTATTACTCTTCCTAAAGTGGATATTATAATATTCACCTGAGTGGTTCGAAGCGACTGATTTCATACTGAATAATACAAAAATCTATACTTACTGTTCGTTTTTGCTTAACTGCTTCACTGATGGTACCAATTGGACGTCGTAATACTATAAATCTAACACAGTAAATAACTAAAACTTTCTTAAAATTAAACCTGAAAAGGAATTTTGAAACACAAGAAAAAGACAATATAATGTTCAAAAATATATATATTAAATCTTTTAAAAAATTATGTTTTTCAAAACTCAAGAAAATGAGTAACAACTATAGTCTGGCCAGTGTACAACACATGGTGAGGAACGGAACGAGTTACAATGTAACCAACTACCATCCAATATGCGGTTTGTAGCTTTAGTTTATAGTTTATAATTTTGGTGGGCTTTTGCTTGCGTCTATTTACGTATTTTCAGTTCAATATCAATTTAGTTCACTCCTCGGAGCTTAAAAATGCTTGATTCGCAACGACTTTGAATTATATTCTCGCAATTATAGATTCATACGTTCAGGCAAGGCGGTCCCATGTTCGTTTGAGTTCATGGTAAAGATACTTTTCTGCCACCGAATCACTGAGGAACCGGTTTAGGGCAAATACGCTTAAAATCCATCGTTTTTCCGTCAAAATCGACTGCTAAAAAATGAAAGGGCCCCCTAGACGCTAAGGGCTATTTTTCTCTAATACTCTCGAAAAACTTTGACTACAGACTAGAGAACGTGTCCTCATATTTAATACAACGCATGAGTTGCAGTGCTGCACAATGTGGATTGGTAAAAAGGTTTTTATTTTCGAAGTTTCCGAAGTTAAAGTCGGTTTTCCTGATACTTTAAAATTTTGTGGTCGGGGCGTCATTACGTCCCTGTGTAGCGACATTTACTACACATTTTGTTATAGTTTCGAAAATTTATCGAGGGATTTGGCGTGTTCTTTAACATAGTTACCGAAAAGGTTGTTAATGAAATATTTTATGCAAGTATGAGATGTTTATGTATATCGTTATGTACAGATGAAGTACATTATGAATCAGATACTACAGTTTTCCTTATAGACAACTTCCTTGTTTATTTGTTTGTAATATATGTTTTACACGATTTGTATACTACATTGTGTACCTGCTTGACTTCAAATAAACCATTTTATTATTATTTTTATTATAACTTATGGATTGAATCACCACACAAATAATGAATGACGCTAGAAAAATGTTTAACTGGCTTGTGGATGCACCAGAAAGTACAATCGTGCTCTTATTAATCAACATTCAAATAACTCTACTGTAATGCATATCTTGCAGTGACTCATTTATAGTAAAAAAATGATTTGGTCCCGCAACTTTAGCAATAAAAAATTGCATTAAATTTTTTTTATTCGAATTTCACGCCAACAAACACATAGACTTGTAACGACGAAGAAAAGCATTGTGAATTTGGTTCAATTTGTATTTGCATGTGTTGCATTAAAAAATATAAAAATTACAAAATTCGCCATTAGTTTTCCAATATGGAGGTTAACGGTCTCAAAATCTAGGAAAAACAATCTCAGGTCAAGTACTTCAAAAGAGTTGACACGAAATTTGATTTGGTTAGGGTATAGATTTCATATGAAAGCCCAGTTAGGCCCTTTTATCCATATCGCATTAATATTTATCCCATTAATTATTGTCGTTAACATGAACCCCATAACTAAATACATATCTTTTTTATTTCAGACCCAAGACTGAGGCATAAAGGCCACGACATCCTCCATTTCATGTTCACGGACAGTATAACGAAATTCCATGTAAGCAACGCCACACTATTCATTTACATAAAAGGTGCTGAACGAGGGCCCCTTCCCGATGTGTTTATAGAGGTTTTTAAAGTGAGAAAAATTACAGATCACCCTGATCCTCCCGGATTCAATAGGGTGTTCGCAAGAAAAGTCACCCAGCCTCTAGGTAGGGGCGACTGGGTAAAAATCGATTTCACCGAGACAGTTTCTGAGTGGTTCAAGAATTCAAGGGAGAACCACGGATTCGTGGTCAACGCCACAGTTAACGGCAAGAAGGTGGCGGTGACGGACGTAAACGTCGACAACGGAAAAAGAGTAAGTTAGTCAGTTACAGTTTTGACGTAAAAGCAGGGTTTGAGTTGAATTTCATTTATCTAATTGTTGAACTGACTGTTGATCTAAATCTAGCACATCAAGAAACTCAAATTCAGTCAATAAAATCTCCAAAAAAATACTAAAACCTTCTTTCATTTATGTTTTTTAACAATTTCTTCTAACTTTCAACTTATCAAATGCATTTCAGACAATAAAATTGCACTAGCGTAATCAGGTTTGGATCAACAGTATGTACGTTAGTATTAAGCATTCATTTTATTTCACGACCGTCAGTTATTTGACAACATACAATTAGAATCATGTTATGCACATCATGGTTCTATCATGGTAACATCTTAGAAAAATATTACAGGTTTGCATTACATGCGAGGCCTATTTTAGAGATAAATTAAAGTGCATCAGCGTGGGATACTGCGGACTTTGCCATTAAAATGTATTCTGTCCAAGAATATGTTTCTGTGAAGTATCGACACATGGCTTCAAATATATCTTTCATGCTCCTTGGATTTAAAGAGCCGCATTTGGTCCTTTCATTTTTGATACTAAGAAGATTTGTTTATACTGTAGATTTGAATTAGAAAAGGTAAAAATGAAGTTCATTGTGCAAAGTACCTTCTATAAACATAAATACATTTTTAAACAATTTTGGTGAATTTAAATATAGCTGACATAAATATTATTACAGGAGACATTAACATTAATATTTTAAATACAAATGGCCGGAATGTTCATAACTTAGCACAAAAAGACTATACCATACTTGAACAAACCTACTAGGGCAACAAAGCACACGAATATTATTGGTCATATTTTTGTTAACTCTAATATTCAAAGAGATATTGATATAAAGTCTAACATAAATCAAACAGCTATCACAGACCACTACATGGTGTCACTATCCTTCCATTTTAATGAGTTTTACTAATAATAAGGAAAAATATGGAACAAACAACCAGAGAACTTAAAACCTTTGTAAATATAGCAACAAAAACAATACGCCAGAAGAATAAATTTAAAAAAATTAAACCATGGATTACATTTGAACTAATAAACTCTATAAGACATAGGGATCAGATGGAAAAAAATATGTTAAGAGCTGGAATAGAGGAAGCCACCAAGCAATACAGACAATAATAATAATGTTTATTTAATGTACAAATACAAAAATACAATTTTTAGTAACAAGTATGCATCAAAATAAACATAAATACACCACTTCAAATATCAGTAAAGATATTTGTGCGTGGGAAAACAAAGGGAAATTAGTAAATTATTATATTACAACAATAAAATTAATCTATACTTTATATTTATTTGCAATGGAGGGAATAATTATGATTTGTAGAGTTAAAAATAGCTTAAAAATATATATTAAAGTTTCTAACTAACTGAATTAAAACAGCATTTAGTATGAAATAAGAGGCGATATGTATACACATTTACACATTAACACATTAATACTATCAACTTCATTTTTACAACCTGCAGAATTTAAAGTTTCCGTTGTTACGCCCGTATATACAAATGGCAACCCTCAAAATTCAACTAATTACAGGCCAATCTCGGTAATTAACAATTTGACTAAGACCTTCGAAAAATGTTTGAAAAGAAGCTTACGGATTTTCTTCATTTAAAAAATATAATATGTATTATATATAATATAATATAAAAATATGGCTTTAAGGGTCAAAAATATACTGAGGATGCAGTTTATGATCTAACTACTAAAGTAATAAATAATCTAAATAAGAATAAAAATATAGACTTGGCAAAGGCGTTTGACACAGTATGCCATGGATTATTATTTGATAGACTGAAAAATGTTGGAGTTAGAGGAGGCACATTGAGACTGTCTGAAAATTATTTAACTGACAGAAAGTAAGAGGTAATAATAGAGGAAAATTTCAAACAGTCTCAATGGGTGTACCGCAGTGTACTGTATTGGGACTTCTGCTATTTCTCGTATATATTAACGAAATTGAAAACATAGCAAATAATGGAACTATAACGTCATATGGAGTTGACACCTCTATTTTATTTACAGGAGCAAATTGGACAGACATATACGAAAAAGCCGAGGCAGGCCTCCAGTCGATACAAAATTGGCTTAAGATTTTAATTTAAATATAAAAAACACATTTATAGCTTTCTCCACCTCAACTGCTGACCAATCTGTTCAAAATAAACTAAAAATTCAGTAAAAAATACTGAAATATCAATTGCAACTTCTGTGAAATAAAAAAGGTGAAATCTACTAAATATTTAGTGGTTATTATTGACGACCATAGTAATTTTATAGCAACAAAAAATCATAAACTATTTCATAAATGTTATCAGTTAAGATTAGTCGTAAATAATAAATTGCTAATGAATTTATACAACGCCTTAGTCGAGTCTATATTAAAATACTGCATTGGTGAATTATACAATTCATTACACAGCCTTGCTGTGTCTCAAAATACTATAATAGAAATAATTCTTAGGAAACATAGAATGTACTGCACTAACGAACTATATAAGAATATAAATATAATGAATATTAGAAGTCTCTATGTCTATAATTGTTTAAATTTTACAGTTAAAAATCAACATTTATATCAATCTGTCATCCATAATTATGAAACTAGAATGATAATTAACAAATCTTTACAAGTAACATTTCAATTAAAATCACACACTCACAGATATATAGCCTATTTTGATCATCAGTTTTATAATATCCTGCCTCTCAAAATTAGACTGCAACCAAAAGAAATAAATTTAAAATGGAATGTAAACATTTTGTAAAAACTATCACCTTTTCATAGTAATTATTATCATAAAAAGGAAACGTATACTATCAAGTTAAGATATTCTCATTTATAATTAAATTATTTAATTGTTTCCAACTAAATAAGAAAATATTTAATAATTTATACAAATAAAGTATATGTAAAAATTCTTTAAGAGGGTCATGCACAGCAAAAAGATGTTCTCTGATCCTCATTAGGGACATAATGAGAGTGCACGGCCCTTTGCATTTATTTATTAATATAAGCATTAACTTTATATAATATTAGACAATTTTTGCATCTTTGTAAAACTTGTTATATGACAACGTAAATAAAGTATGGTTTGGTTTGATTTGATTTAATATGCATTTTGGACAAATCATTTCTAACCACTTCTATTACTTTACATTACTAATTTTAATACTATTTGTGCTATATCAGCAATTGATTCATTTTATACAAATTTCCAAATAATAATTCGTTGAAATATAAATCACTGATTATAGCAATCATATGGATTTAAGTATTTGCGCTGTTCCATGTAGATCTAAGGAGAACGCGTCTGTCAAACAATTTAATGCAATGATGAAACCAGGCAATCTATAGATAAAAGAGTGCAGATGTGCAAAATTTTAGAAATACGAATCGGGAAAATCCATACATCATAGTGCTTAAAATGTCTGTGAATAAACCTATTTTATTTACTCGTTGTGTTTACTTACTCGTGATATGAAATATTGTTTAATTTCGTCTATTTTCTACTAACTTGAAAACCTATTCTGAAGAAAAGCCAATATAAATATTAAAAAACTATGTAATTTTCTTTTAAGCAATTCCTAAGTAGTATATTTTTCAAAATCGATTCTGGCGTTAGCATTTTAAATGCGGCATATTAATAAGCAAAATAAGACAACTTTTAATACAGAATGAGAAAATAAATAGCCTGATTGGGCTTAGCATAGTTCAAATGTGCTTTTAGAGGGCGGAATATTAAAACATAATATTTTTAGTCGCAAACTCCTCTATAAAATTCTTATCTAAGGAACGTAACCAGACTGCAACCAACAGCTACTCTCGGGGCTATGTGCCCCGCCGAGCGCTGAATTACAAGTTACAAGCCTGGCGCGTTAAGTGTAATAATTGCATATTACCATCAAAACGCTAATGCTTCGATTGCAACAAACACCAGCCGAAAGACTGATCCTACTTAAAGGAGCTCTCTTGCCAGCCGTCACACACCACTTGCAGACTGCAGTTTCGAGCTGTTGGCTCTCGTCAGTGCAAGATAGGCATGTGACGACCAGCACGAGGATCCTTTGACTATTTTTACAATAGCGACATGTAAAATAGTCAGCAGGCGCCATCTAGCGGTCCAGTGTCTGTTACGTTCCTTATAGTAAGATAAGGATTTTATAGAGGAGTTTGCGACTAAAAATATTATGTTTTAATATTCCGCCCTCTAAAAGCACATTTGAACTATGCTAAGCCCAATCAGGCTATTTATTTTTTCGATTGCAACAGACACTGGACCACTAGATGGCGCCTGCTGACTATTTTACATGTCGCTATTGTAAAAATACCGGAATGTACCAAATAGTCAAAGGATCTTCGTGCCGGTCGTCACATGCTTACATTGCGCTGACGAGAACCAACAGCTCGAAACTGCAGTCTGCAAGTGGTGTGTGACGGCTGGCAAGAGAGCAAGAGAGAATTATTATGATGGCAAATTAACCGCTCGTAGATACTTTAATTTCCTGCAAAACGAATTTCAAGATTTTCTTTATGAATTAACAGTGGCAGAAAGATTAAATTATTCATATTTTCAACAAGATAGGGCTCCACCTCACACTGCTGTCATATGTATAAATTAATTAAACCAAGTTATGCCAAATAGCTGGATAGGCACCTATGGACCCATTCTATGGCCAGGTCGAACACCAGATATTAGTTCCTTGGATTTTTTCGTCTGGAGTTACATTATAGACAAGGTATTTCAAATTGCCCCTGAAAATATTGAGGACGTCACCAGAATTAGAAATTCATGTGAGGCAATTACTCCTGAAATGCTCCAAAATGCAAAGCGTGAGGTGTCTCGTAGAGCACGTTCTCTTCTACGGTAGTAGGTAGTACTGTTACATATAGTTTTTCGTTTTTTGGATGTTCATTTTGTACTTGTATTTTTACTTATGAGATATTCGTTTGTTTGTATTAAATTGAAATAAATAATTGCTGAATTATAATTATTATAAAGTGAATTTTTATTATTATGGCATAGCTGACTTTTACGATTCAATGATATGAATTGTGGTTTTCGTAAAATATTAAATATTCACACTATCAGTTAAAATTTTTGTGACATGTTTTATATGTTGGGTTCCCTAATATGTGGCGACACACTAATTGAGTAGATTATGATTAAATATCAATCTAAAATAAAAATTCAAGCAGATATTTTTATTCTGAATTTAATTACAAACAATATAATAGTCAGTGTAACTTAAAAATTCCTAAACTTATTGGATTTAATATAAATTTCGATGGATATTTTCCTATGCGTTTTATTTAACTCCTTCATTTTCAGTATCAGATTTTCGAGTATCGTGTTTTATTGAAAGTACGCACTATCAACGCTGGGAAAGAATTTATCTAAATTTTATTAATTATTATCTCATATAAAGTGACAAAAATAACCCGAACGTATATAAATATGTCTAATAAATTAATTATTTAATTATAAAAATGATAATCCCAAAATAGTAACGTTTTTATCTGCAGAAATATATACGGAGCTAGAAATTTAAAGTGGGACATTTAGTTTCATACATTTGTGACAGATTTACATATGGTAGTGAATTCTAAGAGACAATAGCATATGCACATAATATATATTCGCGAATTGTAAATATATAATGTTGGTATGATAGGACAATAGTAAAAAACGTCCGGATGAATTTTCAAGGACCGAGGATCAAAATAAAGAACAGAGTGTTAAAAGCCTAAGCATCTCTTTCTTCTTGAGGCTGTAAATGTTTCTCTGACAAATGCGTTGAATTGCAATATTAAGGTATTATAATAAGAATAAGAATAATAATAATAATAATAAACGTCTTTACTGAAACAAAAAAATAATAGAACGTTTCGTGGGCGAAGCTTAGCATAGGCTATTCTGCCACTTGGCCCCATCAAAATTAAAGATAAAAACCGAAATACAACAAATATACATAGGTACATATAAAATATATATGCAAACATGTGTACATTAACTAAATCCTAATTAAACAAACCATGAAAAAGTACCTAAATATACTTATTTATCAATCAAGTACAAACTTTATAAATTACGAAGAAATTATTTTATATAATTTAAAAAAAAGAAAAAATGGACGATATATAAATTTACTATTTAAAAATTATTAATTTGCTATGGTCGTCTTTATTGGTTAAGCAACAATAATATAAAGAAGGACAAAACAAATTTCAGAGTAAGGTAAAATTCGTTTTTGCTCCTCGAGAAGTAATCATTTTAAGTTTGTTTTAAAGAAAGATACCGATAGTGATTTTAATCTAGGGGGAGGGCGTTGTAAAGTTTAGCGAAACAATAAGTAAAACAGCTTTGAAAAACAGCAGTAGAGTGTCTCTGGATACCACTGTCCTGTCCTATTATGTACTGCAGACCTAGCACTTAGCCTACAGAAGTGATAGTATGGTGCCGATGTTAATAACGTAATGAATGGAAACCAAAAAGTGTAGTATTTTTCGAAATTGCATATGTAACCAGTTTAAATCCGAAAAAGTGTTATGTGGTCATATCTTCGTAAGCTGAATATGAAACGACAGCAGGAGTTTTCCACTCTTTGTATTCTTCTTTTTTCTATGGTATCGATGAAATTAATGTATACTACATCACAATAGTTAAAGTGAGATAGGAGCAGTGGTTCACATAATATTTTTCTAATGAAAAATCTACTACTATACAATAACTATAAAGATCCATATGCCTTAGGCAGTAGGGTATTTACATGCCTAGAGAACTTGAAATGCTGATCTAAATTTAATCCCAGATTTTTCACTGCACTTCACTCACCATCAATGTTTAAACTAAGGCTTTCACAAACAGAAGCTAAATCTTTCTTAGCTCGAATAATATTAGTTTGCATTTGTTAGGATTCAGTTTTAAATTGTGCTCTTGAGATATTTGTTTAATTTTACTTAAGTCGCTATTTATGTTATTTCGAGCTACTAATGAATCTCTAACATGAAAATTATACTTGGAAGTCATCGGTATATGCTTATACTTAATAGTTTTCTACTGAATGTAATATGTCAAAAGTGTAGATACTAAACAATAACGGACCTAAGACCGAACCTTGAGGCACGCCAGATAGAACTCCTACAGGAGGCGAGAGCCTCATTAAATCGTACCTTTTGTGATCTATTGTTTAAATATGAATTAAAGAAAGCAATACTCTTATCATCAAGACTAAAATATTTAAGTTTTGCGTACATTAATTCATGGCTTATCATTTCAAAAGCTTTGGAAAAGTCAAGCAGTACTACAGCAAAAAGCTGCTTATGTACAATTTTTTCTAATATCTTCGATAAGATAGGCAAGATACTTATAGGCCTTCAAAGGCGTCAAATAATTAACGCCATTGGTCTTAGGCAAAGGATTAATTAAAACTTCCTTCCAGAATTCTGGAAAATCTCATTTCAAAGTAGCAATTTGTTATGTGTGTAATGTAAGGTTCAGTATGTGGCAGAGGTAGTTAAGTATTGTCAATGATATTATATGTTGAACATATTATTATACTTTGTAAATGCAAGGTATTAACCCGCATTAGACTAAAGTACCTGAGGTAGGCGAAATTAACGCCTAGAGACATAGGGAAACTAGCTCGCAGGAAAATCACAAGCTTTGTAAAAAGTCTTGGAATCCTGAGCAACAATTAGGTATAGGGTAATTCACAAAAGATCTTTTAGGTCGATGTGAAGTGAACAATCTACAAGGTGTTATTATCCACAAATTTTATATTTCTGATCATAAAACCTAAATTTCTGTAAAAACTGGTCACGACATTTATGTGATGGTTAGAGTTCAACTGACTGTCGAACATAACTCCAAAATCTTTACATTCTAGACAGGTAAACATCACTTAAAATGTAAGTAAATTGGATTGTAGTTTTCTTGGGAAAGTCGTGTATTTATATTTGTTCATGTGTAGAGCCACCTTAATTTTTTCACATCACGTATTTGTTGCAAATATTTTTGCCAGTTATGGCAGCCCTTGTATTATTAATCGCCGTATACAACTTGCAATCATCTCTATACAACAAAGTGCTATTCATAAGTGTATAGCTAATGTCATTTAAAAATATTTTGAATAACAAGGGTCCAGGAATAGACCCCTGAGTAGCTGAATTATAATTGTGAATTATTAAAGAAAATAAGGTCCCTGGATAAGAGTAGATACCTAAAGTCAAGGCAAGAATTCAAGCGATGCACGTCACGAGTGATCTCATTAAAGAAATTTTAATCCTAACATAATTTTCAATCATTAATTACGTTAAAAAGAGTAATTCTTGACACCCAGTTATTAAGCTTTTTTCAGAAATAGGTACAATTTAATAGAGCTTCATGATTCTTAGCAGTACTGTCTTATTTATAGAATCGATCTGTGACGTGCATCGCTTGAATTCTTGCCTTGACTATACCTCAGGTAATTGTCTAACTAAAACTGCTGTCAAATTCGAGAGATCATGCTGAGTAAATTCTAGTTACCATCGTCAACTTAGTTATTTTAAATATATAATTCTGTTGTGCACGTCCTATCTGTATATAAATATATTAATATTAAAATACTCGGTTACCTTAAGAATAATTTCAACATTACAAATAAATAATCCTAAATGTTGCAAGTTGAGAACACTATATATTAAAAATTATATGCTTTTTGTAGTTTTTAGTTTCTTATCTACCATTAATCTTTTCGGTAGGGTAAATCGTTTCCATACAATTGCATTAATAATTGTTTCTCTATAATTCTATGTCTCTGGTAAATAAATGTTGATATTTACAAAAATATTTTGATATCTTGTGCTTATGATTGCTTTGAGGCTAGTGAAAGCCAGGTGAAACACAGCGTTGGTAATCCCATAAAGCGTAAAGTGTCGTACTTCGTTTATTTATCGCTAATCTAACTATTTGTTTGCAAACACATTAATGGTACTGTAAAATTTGATTGTTTTGAATACATTTATAAAGTATATATTTTTAGTGGATACGTATTCAATGGATGTACGAAAAATAAATGCAGTTTGTCAGTTCAACATCTCTTTTACGAAATGGCATGAAAAACTCGCCTGGAAATATCAGTTAGGCGAATTGATTTCTGCTGAACAGCCTGTTATCGATATCATTAGCGTTTTATTTACTGCACAAATCATTTAAATAAATAATGTATCATTAACACCGTGTTAAGTGCTTAAATAAACTTGTAAAACAGTTGAATAAACAGAACGAGCTTTGAACATTTTATGGGGATTCCTTATAGAAGTTTAGAAAGTCCTGCTAGCATAGGAAAATGTAGCAGGAAATATGTGCCAAATGTTAGTGTCCTTCATATGTATTCAATTTTATTTAGGAATGGATTATTGTATATTTGTTTAAATACAAATTGAAAATTTCATAAAAAAAATTCATAAATTGTAGCTTTTCCTATTTTTTAAAAAGCTTTTCATGCACTGGCAAAAGTGTTATAAGTCGCTAATTATTTGCAAGTCTATTATCTCAGTTTGTCTTAGGAATTATTGTTTGTCCTTTTTCTAATCGCCTGGAAAATAACAACAGTTTATGCAATATTCAAAAATAATTATAACATATACAGGATGTAACGCAACTTATCCGAAAAATTTTAACCATTTCTTGAAAAAAAAAGTAATAAAAGTCCAACACAGAAAAAGATACAAATTGTTAAAATTACAAATTAATGAAAATTTGTCGATGTTTTGGTCATTGATGAAGCTACTATTACGCGTAATGGTATAACCAATCTACATAATATGCACGTTTGGACTATTGAGAATCCTCATCCAGTAGTTCGGAATCACTTTGAGCATCGATGAAAGCCTAATTGGTCTGTTCATATTGCCAAATCAGATGGATGGTCAGAAATATCTGCATTTTCTCCAAAATGATCTTCTTGGTCTTCTTGAAGATGTGGTCTTGGACGTCCGAAGTCGGATGTGATTTTTACATGATGGTGCGCCCCCAAATTATCGTTTAGTAGTCCGAGGTTACTTGACCCAATTAAACGGAATACGTTGGATCGGACAGGGTGGACCTGTAGCTTGGCCTCCGCGGTCCCCGGATCTAAATCCTCTTGACTTCCTTTTGTGGGGATATTTAAAAAATGAAGTCTACCAAACCGAAGTTGACAATATCGATGTATTACGTGAACGTATCTGACAGCTGTCCATAATCTGCGTATTCCGGAACAGCAGGAAAAAAGTACGTAATACTTAAATAAATGATGAAATATGGAGATTTAAAAAAAATACAAAATCGGCAATATAAAAAAAACCGTAGCAGTTTTCATATAGGTATATTTGGTCATATAGATGCCAAATGACCCCCTCTACCTCCTTATTCAAGGTCGCCTTACCAAACACCCTGTATATTGAACAGAATATTTTTATGTCGTCATTGTATAGTAAAAAATACACATCAGGGTCTTTTACAATATCATTGATGAATATCATAAAGAGGAATGAACCGAGGATTGACCCTTGAGGCACTCTAGAGGACACATAAATCTCCTTGGAAATGAAACCGCGACATTCAACGAACTGCGTTCTACTAGTTAAATAAGACTTAAATAGATCAAGCAGTGGCATAGACATTCCAACTTTTTCAAGCTTTTGAAGAAAGATGCCACGATCTAATCGATCAAAGGCCACGGAAAAATCTACATGGACATTCATATCAAGATTCTGAGCAACAAATTGAGTGATGCACAATAAATTTATTATCGTTGATCCATTACTGGTATGTATGACTGGTGGTCGAGAGGTGAGCACGCTTGCCTCTCATCCAAAAATTCCGCGTTCGATTCCCGCTCGTGGCAGTGGAAAATACTGTGCGAGGGATTTTTCCACTATATACGGATATTGGGTGTGTGTCCCTTGTCTCTGAATGTGTAGCTCCCTCCCACACAAGGCTCTTCTAGAGCCTCTCGGGATATAGGGGATCGTAATTACTTGTGGTGTTATTTATTTATTACCCATTATTAATAGAAATCTGTCCCTGAACGAGTTGGTACGATACTGGTACGTCATGTAGTGTAATTTCAAAATTACATGTTATAGATCTGTAGTTCTCAATATTATTCCTATCACTCTTTTTAAACACGGCACAAACTCGAGCGATGTTCCAAACATTCGCAATAACACAGGTTAGGTTACACAATGTGTATGAGATTCGACCAGAGCATAAGCACAGTCTCGAATAATAAATGCTAGAATGTCATTATCTGAAAAGGGATGAAAAAATGTATTGTTTATTTGCGAAGAATCTCTAGTCCGTTGAATTATAAATATTGCTATCTATCAGATTATATAAATCCCGCATAATTAAAATATTTACAAGAAAAATTAATGGGAAATCCATTGATATTTTAGAAAACAGACAAATTTATACTTTTTAATGCTCAATTTTATGTGTACCGAATTCAATTTTTTAAAAAAGATAAATGTAAATCGTAGTTATCTCTTACACGTGGTGTATTTTTTTTATCGTGGCCCGGTTGCCCCCTATTATACAATGGCACTTATTTTTTATGAATTAATAATTATCAGCATACTATAAATAGATCCAGAAGACTAACCGAATCTAACTAAGTAATAATCATTTTTGCATTAGGCTTTTAACGAATTTAAATTTGACCTAAAAACTAATCTAATGTTTGCATCGTAAATCATCTGCAATAAAAAAAATATTTTATTTAATCTCGGATTCTTACATAACAATATACTTATTTTATCCTGAGCTTCCTTGTTGCATTAAAACTGTTTATAGGTCAAGGGTCGAAGGTCGTTAATTAAAAATTTCGGTGAAACTTTGAAAGTGTCATTAAGCGATTGGGTAGAGGAGTGTGCATTCAACGCAATGGAAACATTATCAAGCTACCCGCTCGTGTCTATTTTTATCTATGGGGCACGGATTTTGAGGTAAAAATCTTCGCTTGTACCTTTCCTAAGATATCGGATTAGTTAATTTTTTACTTGTGTTAGTATTTACATATCGTAGTTCCTTTAATTTTATATTAACCAGAGGGATATTTCTGATTCTATTTCAATTTTTATCTAGTCTATCCAAAACTCTAGTACTGTATTCCTCCTCGAGTCTTTTTGTAGGGGTTTCTATTGTTCAATAGATCATTCCATGATGGTTGGGAGTGCTAAGCGTCTCACAACTATCAAATTATTTGTACCTTTCCCATGATATTGACACTAACAGACGTAACATTATGGCCTGAAGCCTAAGATATCGATACTAAAATTTAAAGCTGCTTCTAACGAACGTTTTTCAATACAGAGTTAGTCTTCGAGTTAGTTAACTCTTACTCGTAATTTAGCTCGATGTTAAGTTAGAGTTAATGTCACTATTGTGTTCATACTGCATGCATTTAACTGTAAAATTGACCACTGTGCTAAATTCACCCATCCAACTACAAACCGCGCCTGACGTTGCTTTACATCTCATATCGAAGTATGTACATAGTAAAGACGCACCTACGCTCGCCCCCAAGATATTGACTTGTCATTTTACTTTGCGCATAACTTCTAGCAGTAATATCACTTTGAAAAAACCAGGAAAAGGAAAAGTGGAAACAAAACACTATTCTACTGCCAGCATGGACAAATATCCAAATTGCTTAAAGCATATTTTGTTTTGCACGGCCTGACAGGATGCGATACCACCTCCGCCTTGTTTCACAAAGGGAAAACTCAAGTGTTCAAAATGTCTGAGAAACAGTCGGATTTATATCCTGCAGCACATGTGTTCATGCAAGAAAATTACCCTTTGGACGAACTGACTTGTAGTGGAATGAAGATTATTCTTGCAATGTGGTGCTCCCAAAACGGAAACTTCCATAGACAATTACCGATACATTTGCCAAATCTGCAAAACTTTCAACAGCTATAAAATTATCATCACTTCCTCCAACATCTTCAGCAGGTAAACAGCAACAGTAGGGTGTATTGTTAAGTTCAGGCATGGATGGGAAAAGAGATTGGTCCTGAGCAGTGGGGCTATTAGGAAGAATGATATTTTGTAGCCAGTACCAAGACAATTACCAACAGCACGAGACATATTGTTAAATTAAATTTTTTGCAACTGTACGAAGGGTTGCGCAGGAAAATGTAGCTGTAGAAAAGTAGGACGAATTGTTCAACAGCTTGTGGACATTGCTACGGTCACTCCTGCTTGAATACTGCACCATAATTGCTATGAATGACTAAATGGACGACGTAGAATCTTATCAGAATGAAATTAATGACAACGATTTGTCATTGAACGATAACGTTCCAAACACCGAAATACTGACTAATTTAAAATCCCGCATGGATTAGGCCTCCTGGGAAACTATGTGAAAAATAGTGCGCCGAGCATTCTACATCTGAAGTGCTGCGGAAATGAATGCATTTTTTGACTTATTCGCTATAAATAAATGTAGATAAAATGTATAAGATATTCTGGTACAGAATAAAGATCACTGAGCTCTATAACAGGAATATTTAATTTTTATTCTGAGATATAGAAAGCAAGATATGTGGAACTACATGCAATTTTCACTTAGTCCGCGTCGCATCTCCAAAACATTTAGGCGTACGAAAACAAATGTATAATACCTTTAAGGTAGAGAATTTACAGATGTATTAGATGAAGCTTTTAACAATTTTGACTTTAGATCAAATGTGCTTTTAGACGGCGGAATATTAAACATAATATTTTTAGTCGCAAACTCCTCTATAAATCCTTATTTTACTATAAGGAAAGTAACCAGACTGCAACCAAAGTTACAAATCTGGCGCGTTAAGTGTAATAATTGCGTATTACCATCAAAACGCTAATGCTTCGATTGCAACAAACATCAGCCGAAAGACTGATCCTACTTAAAGGAGCTACCTTGCCAGTCGTCACACACCACTTGCAGACTGCAGTTTCGAGCTATTGGCTCTCGTCAGTGCAAGGTAGGTATGCAACGACCGACATGAGAATCCTTTGACTATAGTACATCCCGGTATTTTTACAATAGCGACATGTAAAACAGCCAGCAGGCGCCATCCATCGGTGTTTGTTGCAATCGAAGAATTAGCGTTTTGATGGTAATATGCAATTATTACACTTAACGCGCCAGATTTGTAACTTGCAGTCTGCAAGTGGTGTGTGACGACTGGCAAGGGAGCTCCTTTAAGTAGGATCAGTCTTTCGGCTGATGTTTGTTGCAATCGAAGCATTAGCGTTTTGATGGTAATATGCAATTATTACACTTAACGCGCCAGATTTGTAACTTTGGTTGCAGTCTGGTTACTTTCCTTATAGTAAAATAAGGATTTATAGAGGAGTTTGCGACTAAAAATATTATGTTTACTATTCCGCCCTCTAAAAGCACATTTGAACTATGCTAAGCCAAGTCAGGCTATTTATTTTTCGATTGCAACAGACACTGGACCGCTGGATGGCGCCTGCTGGCTGTTTTACATGTCGCTATTGTAAAAATACCGGGATGTACTATAGCCAAAGGATTCTCATGTCGGTCGTTGCATACCCACCTTGCACTGACGAGAGCCAACAGCTCGAAACTGCAGTCTGCAAGTGGTGTGTGACGACTGGCAAGGGAGCTCCTTTAAGTAGGATCAGTCTTTCGGCTGGTGTTTGTTGCAATCGAAGCATCAGCGTTTTGATGGTAATATGCAATTATTACACTTAACGCGCCAGATTTGTAACTTTGGTTGCAGTCTGGTTACTTTCCTTATAGTAAAATAAGGATTTATAGAGGAGTTTGCGACTAAAAATATTATGTTTAATTTTGACTTTATATTTGTTTCTAAATACCATATTTGATTTTGTAGCATTCGATCTAAGGTTATACTTCTGACTTTTAATAAAGGCATATCTAAATCACTGTTGATGCTGGCCCGTACTGCAACCATATTCTCAATTGGAAAAGTAAATAAATTTGAGAGTCATCAGCAGAGGCTTAAACTTTGGAAAATCTTATACACTTTAAAATATCTGCAGTACATATTATAAATAATAAAGGATCAATTATCTATCCCCGGGGGACGTTGGAGAAAAAATGAAATACATGAAAAAAATTGAAAACAGTTCTACCTGTAGTGTATTCAGAAATAACAAATGTGTGCAAAATAGATAACATAATAGTCTGGACGCTGAAGACAGGTTCCGCTGATCTTATGACCTTAAGTCTGAAAGATTTTTTATTTTTGCATAGAATCGATTGGGACATGGCCCCAGATCCCAAAAGTAGTTCAAATTTTTAGTTATTTACGAGAAAGTATAAAAAATTGAGTTTTTTCAATATTTTTTTTTTACTAGTACAAAAATGTTAATATGGAGCGTCCAACTTTTACGTATTTCGATAAACCGGATCAATTGACGTATGTCTACGATCCCTGAAATAGTCCTGTATCGAATTAATTGTGAGATACTGTCAAAATTAGCATTTTCTCGTATTTTCTTTTAACAGCTGGATATGGGCCTCCCGCAATTGTCTTTGTCTGTCGTGTGCTATATGCCTCCAATTTGAATGAACTCGTTTCAGCTCATCTATCCATCTGGTTGATGGTTGTCCCCTGTTCCGAAAAAGTCTCCACACCAATGTGCGCTTCATCCACTTGCAAACTCTTACTCTTGCGAAGTGTTCCGAACAACTCTACAACAGATTTGTTATTCTACCAATTTCATCGGTTACGTCGAATATAGTAGTTCTGTATTTTGGTATGGGTCTCTTAAAGACAGTCTCAGCATGGCGCGATCCATTGCACGTTGGGTTATCCGGATCTTATTTACTGTCGCTTTGGTAAGTGTTAGAGTCAACGTCCCGTATGTCAGAACTTTACAGCAATATTAATATATTACTATTCACTTTTACATATTTTGATACGCCGGATTGATTGACATGGAGTCCAGATCTCAGAGGTAGTCATATTCGAGTTATTCACGAGAAACCTGGACTTTTCTTAGATATCGAGTGGGATATCTCGATTCTATCGGATTCTGCTCAGCGAAGGGCAAAAATTATAGCTGCAGAATACAGCCACTTTCTACGATTTTATACGGATAAGCCATTGCATGGAGTCTACTATAAAATGTAGATGACCTTAGCTTAACCGGAAGGTTGATTTTTGCATTCCTAAGGTCAGCCGAGGGGAAGTCTGAGACCAAGGGATTCCTAGTGGCTCGTCTGTAGAAGTCGTGTCCATGTTGCCAGATGTAGGGTCAGCTGTGTGGTGCCAGGGACGGTAGTGCTGTTTTTAGAGGCTAGATAGAAATCGGGACGTAATGATACAATTTAGACATTGAATTTGATTTCAGTGGGAAAATACATTGGGAAAGCAGATTTATTGTACAAAAACATTTTTTTTGTGTGTCTATATGATGATGCATCGCCTACCCAGATTGAATTTTTGTTTAAACATTGTATATGATAAAACACGTCGAGACAAAGACACAAGGCTTTATAATTATTGTATTTTTTTCAGACACCTTTCGTGGAGATATCGACAATGGAAGCGAGACGCCGCATCAGACGCAACCTAGGCCTAAACTGTGACGACAAGATGAACGAACCCCTCTGCTGCCGGTACCCGCTCATGGTTGACTTTGAAGATATAGGCTTCGACTTCGTCATCGCCCCGAAACGATACAATGCCCATATGTGTTCGGGAGAATGTCCTTATGTAACTCTGCAGAAGTATGCGCATACGCACCTGTCGAAAATGGCAGCGCCAAACATCGCTCAGGCATGCTGCGCACCTAGGAAAGTGAGTCCAATGTCCATGCTTTATTTCGATGAATACTTAAATGTAGTGTATGGCTCCTTACCCGGAATGGTGGTGGATAGATGTGGGTGTTCATAATAGTACTGCAATGTAGGCAAAAGAGGAAATAAGAGAAAAACTGATTTTTTGAATTAAACATTTTTATTTGAGAGTATTAATTGTAATTTAGGTAATTCGTGTCAGTATTTGCCACAATTAAAACTTTGCTTGATCATTAAAATAAGAATTAATTTTTTTTGTCGATTAATATGGGTGGCTGATATTGAAGTACTCTCCAGCATCGCTAAGTACAGAAGGCTTATTCGACGCACTAAGTTGGAACCAAATATTGTCTCAACATTCACTGCGGTGTTCTGTTCATGTTGGAACTAGGTACCTAAAAAAAAGTTTCTGACCCATTTTTAATAGATTGAAAACTTGGTGGGCGCAATCTGTACGAGTTCAATGGTCATACTATTAATTTATTGATCATTTATAATTTTACATTTAATATTGAATGAAAGAAAATGGGGAAAGAACCTATAAATACTCTATCACAACTAAGCACATAATTATTGATCAATTGCAATATGTAATATGTACTCAGAACGGCTAAGGGGGATAGAAAATGGTGATAAAATGATTGTGGAGTCTTTAGCATTGTTTTTTTTAAATAATTTTGCCAAAAATGAAAGTAATGTGCAGGGTATTAGAAATCCGATACTATTGTTTCAAAAATTTGTAATTGGAATTTCACGCGTCATGTAGAAAATAATGTGGATGTGAATGAGGCAAAATGGATGGCCAACCACAATACTTAATGCAATTGCAAATTGTAAGAGAATTCCTATATAGTTCCTTATGTTCTATGAGCTGCGCCAAATTGGTAATAAATTTAAAATAGGATCTGATTTTCCTTGTCGGAGCTAATGTTCTCAAAATTTTTCAATATATTATTCGCTAAAACCTAGTTCAAAGAACTGAAATGTATCACCGTAACAGTCTTTCTTTACCTCTTCCTTCTTTTGTTTTAAGCAGAAATAATACTTTCCTCCGCATTGCCTTCTTTGAAATAGCTTAAGATGGCTTCGATAACCAACTCGAAGGCAACACAATATTTTAAAATGGCTCCCGGATGAGTTGTATATCTCGTATGCTCTGTTTCTACAGTATTGGCAGGTAAAAATGTTGACTGGCAATGAAAATGGCAACAGCGTAGTTTGTTTCATTTCAGCATATTATTTGGTCATTGCTCTTCACTTCATAGATGCGTCTATGTAAGGTAGAAGTGAAGAGCAGTAACCAAATAATATGCTGAAATGAAACAGACTACGCTGTTGTCATTTTTCTCTTTAGACGGGCGAATATACTTGCTGAACTGTAAGCATCAATGTTTATGTATCGCTTTCTTCCACGTACATTATCTTGCTATTTATATTTCCTTCTATCTTATAGGGATTGATTCAAGTTTTGTACGTGCCAGTACTGTATATATTTTCTACAATTTCGGTATTGTGTATCAACAGTAGTGCCTCTTCGGCTTACTGAACGTTTATTTTCACGTCTCAGCTTCCTAAAAACACAGCATATATGTTCACATACCTAAAGGGGCAAAGAGCAAATTGAAAAATAGCAAAATCCGCATGATCCTTGATACTAGCACCCTCATACAGACAGATAGACATAGCGACACTTCCTTCTCTACTACGTAGTAATATTTGACACATCAAAAAGATGCACTGTTTAGAAAATTAAAACTGCTCATAGTGTTATTCGTTTAATAGCAAATTATTATTTACCACCATAAAATGGTTAGCTATCCATAATAATTAATTCGCATATCCTCACTTATATTTAAATTCATAAAGGAAAATGAATCGAAGGGAAATCATGAATACGCAACTAAAAATCCCGTCTGTTGAGCTGATGAGGGCCAACAGTTCCGAAACATCCGAATTTGCTTTCTTGTAATGTTCTTTGGCGCAAACGACTTCCGCTCTATTAAATATTAACTTTTCATTTAATTCTTTATGGGCCACCTAGTGAACCTAAAAATAACTGGAAAACGAAAATAGTTGTACATGAAACATAAAAATCAGTTTTTTAAACTATTTTTCGATTGCACTCATTTTGTCTGTACTACACCGAGACTTACTAAAAAATGACTTCTAGAATTTTAAATTATTTATTTTTGTGTTAAAATAAAACATTGTGTCGTTTCTAAAACTAGTGCCACTCCTTGAAGAAAGATATTGACTTTTAAATAAATTAAGTTATTTATTCTTAATGTCTCATGGACACCAGCTCTTGTAATAACTCCTCTGTACAATCACCTTAATATGTAGTAGTATTACCAGTCAGTAGTGGGATTAGAGGCAGGAAAGGAGGAATTCTTCTGATTAAAATTAGATTTGACATAAAAAAAATTAGTGTTGTTAATGCCAGGTGCTCATCTCTTAAGTCAGCCAACAATTGTAAAAAATGAGACATTTTTAGGATCCAAAAGTTTGGGAATGTATTACATGCCTATAAGTAACAAGTAGAAATTTTGGAAAAAATCGTTTTTGACAAAAATACAAAGCTAACAAAACTTACAGAAATATTTAGATTTAGAGTAAAACGTCATTTACAACCAAATTAGTATTCCCGATATCACTCCTCACGTTTTTGGCAGCAGTTATAAAAAAATACTGAAGAATTTATGTGTATTTAAGGCAACAAATAACGTTTCAATAGTTTACATTTTAAAAGAGACGACCCAGTAATAGAAAAAATATGACAGTTCCTTAAAATACATGATTTTAGATTGTGTAATGATACGATCAAAAAGTTGGTAGCATAGGAGCTGGATAAGTTGAACTGTGTCACGTAAAAGGAGCCTAAATATTCTTTTATTTTAAAACAGTAGTAGTCATGTATATGACAACAAATTTCAACACAAGGTTTCACTTTGAGGCCAAAAGAAGAAGATACTCTTGCCTATATCAAAAACGACTTTTCCAAAACTTCAACAAGTTCAGATAGATATCTGAATAGCATCCACAAAGAGTTTCATTTAATATAAATCAGGAATCCCTCTGGAGCTTCGCCTCACAATTAGCTACAAGTTGTATGACAACACTTTGGTGCAAACTTGTTGAAGAATTATATAATGTAATAATTGTCATTTTTCGTGGTTTATTTGGCAATATTTCATAAATTATATCAAACACAAACAGACCTGTACTTGCCGATACATATTTTTTCACTTAATTGTTTATTCTGGATATAGATGGCCATTTTATATGGATCTGAAAAGTATAGTATAGTTTGTTAAAATATGTTTCACCGAGGTTTCAAAAATATGAAATTTACTAGGGTAAGATTAATTCTTTTTGTTCGTATTTTCTTTGTAACGTCGCCACTTTTTAATTTCATTGATATTTTTCAAACTTCGGTGAAGTTTTCCCTTACTTACTGTATATATTTGTATAAAAATATGTGATATGTTTAGAGATAAGGATGATTTTTATATTTATTTTTGTAAATTGAATAAATAAAAATATTTTTAAAACCAGTGATTTTGGGGTGTTTTAAAAGTTGGAGCAAAAATTTTATCTAACGAAAAATATGCATTTAACTGGTACTGCAGATTTTTAATATGTATTTTTTTAAACAGTACACCCTGTTCCATTACGTTAGTAGAAATTTTAGTGATAGATTTTTTTAAAATTAAATTAGTAAAATTTTTGCACAAATACGTAAAGCTAATGCCATTTTTTTGACAAGAGGTTGAAACAAATATATTGTTTTTTGTGATAATATGCCTTAATGAAATTATATTTTTTGATACATTTTTTGGGAAAGGTGATAAATTTGATTTGGAAATTATTTTTTTAGAGATTCTTTTTCCTTTCAATGGATAAATGTAAACTATTTGTATATATCGAGACTGTAAAAAAAGTCTTATATTTTATAATAACATAGATCTCGTTGAAAAATGTCAAATCAAAATATGTCGATTTTTTGGTTTGTCTAATTACATGTATAATTGTAAATAAAGGCAATGTTCAACAAATTTATTTTAACTAATATTTAGTTCAACATTAATTTTATTTTATTATGAATATTGTCGATTTTTCTATGTGTGTTTTTGCTTTTTGTATGTAAAATAGAAATGTAATGTTAGATTTTTGCTAAATAAAATTTAAAATATGAACCACTGTTTTTTCTTTATCCCAGAACCTCGGCCATTTCATTGGCGTAATCATAAATAAAATATTATTAATATATAGGGTGTGCCAATAAAAACTTCCAAGTGAAATATTTCAGAAACTACTAGAAATATTTGAGTTCTGTAAAATCCCATAGCTAGAACATATAAATGGTTTTAGTTCTAAATACAAATAGTTTTTTAATATGTAGATGGCGCTGCGCTACAAAGAATTTTTTGAATGACAGGAACTTAGAAATGTTATCTATGTTAAAGAGAATTTAATTTCAATTAGATTTCGTTATATGGAAAAAAATTTAAAACCCAACTGTTTTAGAGAAATCTGAGTTTAAAATATGAAATTTTTTGAAAAACTAAAATGGCCGTAACCTTCTTATATTAAATATTAGAGGATAGTTCGTTTAAAACTTTCTTCGTAGAAAGGTAATATAAATAATGTGGCAATAAAACGCTTTTCTACTGTACTACAATATTAAATAAAAATATGTTCCATGCATTTTTTCCAGTGCAGCCATAGTAGCAGTAAAGGAAATATTAATATGGGTGAAAAAATACATTTTAGAAAAGAAAACTTTTATGTGCTAATTTGGATAATTATGGCAGTTTTAAAAAACCAAAAACATTTAGAAGAAAGAGAACTAAATCAGATGAAAATGCAACGTTAAATTATATTTTAAATTCATTTGGTGCACCAATTAAGACCGGGAGAAAATCAGGGCAGACTAGATTTTATGGAATCTAGATTCCACAACAACGGAGTAATAACAAGATATTGCTGTCGAGACTGGTCTAAAGAAAATTCTAAATGGATGAGACAAACTGGATTCCAGACAAGATTTGGGGTAAATGTTTGGTGTGGCATTGTTGGTGGTCTATATCTTTATCATGAAAATTTAAATGGCGAACGTTATTTACACTTCTTACAAAATGACTTTCCTGTCATTAGATACTATGCGGCTTCACCAAGGTAGCACTGGCCCTGTTATAGCACATTCCCCAGAAAAATGGCAAAATTTGTCAAAAAATTAATTATTTCTTATAAACCTATCAAACCATGATAAGAAATCAATACGATATTCAAACTAACAAAAAACCACAATTTTCTAAGAAAATTCTGGAAAAATTCACATAGTCTCGGTAATTCAAATTAATCTAAATTCATCAAAAACACAGCTCAAATATTCATATCAGTAATTCTATAGCAAAAAAGTTACAAATAACAACCACTAAAAATACAGCCCCCTCACTAACCCGATCTGTATCACATTGCCTTCCCGCACCCCGAACCACAGCTTTACATGTCAATTCTATGAAATTTTATAAGATATTTTTACATTAATTTCAATGTTCCATTCGAGTTTTCATTTACACTTCAAAACGCCTTCGTTCACTTCCCCAAAACGCCAGCTAGCTATTAATCCAACTTTCTTTCTATTTCATGTGTTCTCGTCGACAATAAAATTATCCCCATTTCATTTATTTCGTTAACTGGCTAACAAATTTCAATACCACTTTTCATACCCCCTGTATAATGGTTCAACTTCGATCAAACGAACTTCTTATAAAATATTCTTCTTTCGATTTCACTGTTCATTCATTTCCGCATTTAAATAATCCGCATACAGTCAGCCCCTTTCAAATTACTGAAATAAAGTGCCGTTACTCTAGTCCCCATCAATATCAAAACTCATTTCCTAAATCATACGATATGTATCAATTCAACGCGCCGACCTTCGGGAGCACTTTACGGGGTCACTCCAATTTTCGACATATTTTCATTAATAATTCCTAAACCTGTAGTGATTCATTTCATTCACATAGCAAAAAATTCTACTTTTTAAGGCCGATACGATGATATAATTTTCATTCCCGAATTTCAAGTTTTTTTACATTTCTTATGCAATATTGCGAAATATTGTGCAATGTTGCGCAATCGATGAGTTATCCTCAACCGCACGGAATGTGCGGGGACGCATACAGCCTTTTTCAGGCCTTTACAGCTCTCTGCTCGTCGGGTCCCCGACGTAGAGTATAAATAACCGAGCCCGATGAGTTCCGTAAATCAGTTTCTTCGGCGTAACTCGCGACAATTCGATCCGGTGCCCGTGCTACTTCCAAGGCGTAAACCATGTAAAAAGAGTTAATTTTAATTATTAAAAAAAGTGAATTTTTTAAGTCATATAAAACAA
Source organism: Leptura quadrifasciata (assembly GCA_963675555.1). Classification (NCBI taxonomy): domain Eukaryota; kingdom Metazoa; phylum Arthropoda; class Insecta; order Coleoptera; family Cerambycidae; genus Leptura; species Leptura quadrifasciata. The sequence goes on along the minus strand of OY776680.1, from coordinate 22,037,991 downwards.
TAACGACCGCGTTAATACATTTATATTTTAAACAAAACGGAATTTCAGTGTCGAAAGTAACTTTTAAATCAGTGTAGAATAAATATTTTAATTTAAACCGTTACTTAAACTGTGTTCAGTGTATTTAAATAAACTTATTCCTGTTCGTTTAAATTGAGGGTTTTACTTCAAAAAGCACATACAGAGTAAAGTCGTGGACCCTGCCAAAGACAATAACTTTATCTAAAATATTAAATAGACAAATTCGAATAAAGCAACGTACTCCAGGGCTATACAGGGTGTAGCATTTGACCCTGTCCAACGCTTTACGTGCGACCCACCCACTCTTCACAAAATCAGAAATTAAGTGCACGAAAGGCTCCCAGAGTCTCTCTCAAGCTCTAAGTCTCCAAGCTCCACCGAAATATTTTTATTTTACCAAACTAGGGAGCTTATTTGTGTTCAGCCCACATAACAGCAATATTGTGATAAATTATTTAAACCAAACATATCCAGGAAGATGGATTGGAACAAATGGGGTAATCAAGTAGCCAGCTAGATCTCTATTTCTGCATTAGGTTTCTATTTGTGGGATTATCTGAAAAGTGCTGAAAGAACCAATCATAGACATGGGTGACCTTTATAATAAAATTTATGCAAGTGTTGGAGCTAATAACAGGAATACACTACTTAAAGTTTGTGGAGTGGAGCTATTGAATAGATTATCCATGTGTACAAACGAAAGAGGCAATAATTTCGAACACCTTCTATAAATTATTACTTGTTAGTTATTTTTTATTTTTAATAAATAAAGTAAAAAGAAGTTTTTTATTTCAATATTGTTTCCTTTATTGCTGAGTTACTACTATGGTTAAACTGGAAAAAATGCATGGCACATATTTTTATTCATTATTGTTTAATAAAATACAGGGACGTGCGCTTTAAAATTGGAATAAATGTAATTTCCGGTTTAACTGGAGTTATGAAAAAAAATTTATTGCAACATTATTCACATAACCTTTCTATGAAGAAAGTTTCAAACGAACTATCGTTTATAACTTAATGTAAGAAAGTTACGGCGATTTTACTATTTCAAAAATTAAATATTTTTAACTTAAATTTCTAAAACTACTGTATTTTCGAATTTTTTTCCATATAATGAAATCTAATTGAAATTAAATTCTTTTTAGCAAGGATAATATTTCTAGGTTTCTGTCATACAAGAAATTTTTGTAGCGCAGCGCCATCTACCAGCTAAAATTTTAAAAAACTATTTGTATTCCTACTAGAAATGTAGGAAATTGTTTAAAACAAATGGCAGCGAAGGGGACCACTTGAATTAAAGGAATCCTACAGCTTCGGTAGGTTCTCCTGCGAACCGGTTTCAAGCATTCTAGCTTCCATCATCGCAGAGCACACCTGGGCACACGTCGGCAACTTAGCATTACTCGTTATTTGTTACTATCGTGAAAATTAAATAATCCCATAAAAAATAATCCACCGAAATCAGATCTGGACATCTTGCAGGCCAGTAAACTAGACCATTAGGACCGATCCACTTGTTATGATAATGGCCATTCACCTAGTGAGAGCCTGCACTGCTGTGTTGGTAATGAAGTTTTCCAATACTTATGTCTTGTAATAATTATTGTGGTAATATATTTCGCAAAAAATTTAAATACTTTTCTCCACTCAATGTACTCTCAAAGAAATGGAGTCCGGTTAGTATGTTATCTAATAACCCATACCAAGCATTTAAAACTTCATACTTTCAGATCCTCCTGAAGGGGCTGGCAGTAAAATCAGTGAAACAGACAAGTTCAACATCACGGCAAGACCCTGACTATACTCAGATCTGCTCCAGCACAATTAAACCATTAACTTTATGACATTAGGAAAATTTATCACTAATTGGTTTTTTATATTCCAACTTTAAATATAAAACAATACACCAACAAACTTTGATATTATTAATTATTTATATATTTGTTTACGATTTGTTTTCGATGGACGTCTATATCATTGTACTTAAGAATAAAAAATCGTAAAATTTAAACGTAAGGTAGTATAATATAATAGTACTATTATATTAGGTAATTTTTTAACAATAGTGTTTACACGTAGAAATGAGATAAATTTGCCATTAAATTTACCTTCATAGGAACTACGTAAATTGGAGCCACACAGGACAAAGGTAAATATGGTTTGCGTTTGTCCCATTTGCGTACGAGTCCTTTACGTATTGACTATAAAAACGTCTTATATCAGTAGTCTATAAAATGCAAACCTAGTGATATTTTCATTCAATAAAATGGAACTAATTTTAGAACGACTAATAACACTAGAAAGCTCTGTTTGTTAACATATCCAGAAAGATGAAAATGAACTTCATCTGACATCATTAGGGGTTAACTTCCCCACATTTGAGCTAGGATCGATTTTACAATTTCGCCTCGAGGTCTGACCATCTTCAATACAAAATTTGGAGAAAATCGAGCGAATAGTTTGAGCTCTAGGTGGGACCCCAGACGGCAGATAGACATTATCTTAAAACCAGACCTGAAAACGTATAAATTCACCGAAAACTCGAAATCGATTTTTTGCAGGAAGTAAAAACTAATGATTAAAAAGTATTTCGACGTCGAATAAAATAGAATAAAGTTTATTTACAATAATAAATAATAATAAGTATAAATAAATATCAGTATAAAAGTGTAAATAAACTTAGTACTTCAAAGAAGTGCCATACAGCACTGTATATGAAGAATACAAACAAATGTAGATATATAAATTTAACAAATATAACCATAAACAAATATAAAAATTATAATTTAATAAGATACTTATATAACACACACACACACACACACACACACACACACATCTATACATACATACACTTTAAAGTTTATTCACGCCAGTAATACATTCATGTATACATATCATATATACACATACATGTGCGGAGGTTAGTTCTTGGGAGTAATCAATATACAAGACAAACATTTACATATACTGGAGGACCTTTTTAAAATATTCTTATTAAGTCAAAATAATGTATTGAGGCACGGTTTAGGGTTTACTACAAGATGAATTTCTTCCCTAGGGGCTTCTAAAATGTATTGCTTTATTTTTATTTTTGCTTTACTAAAAGTAGAAATGTGTTTAATACCAGCAGGTAGTTTGTTATATGCCCGCGCGCTAAGGTAAGTGAAGCAACGTTGCCCACAAGTAGTACTAGTTTTCGGAGTTCGGATGTTGTTTCTTCGACTTTCTCTTTCTTGTCTGAGTCTTGCACCTTCGTTTATTTGCACATTTGATGTCCACTGATATAATACACACTGTAAAAAAAATAGTAATCTTATATCCATTACGTTGGCATCTTTAAACAATTTATTTGATGGGTAAATGAGTTCTTTATTTAAAATGATTTTTAGTAATCTCTTTTGCAAAAAGTCTAGGTGTTTCAAATGTGTGTCGAGAACTCCTCCCCAGCCTAGAATCCCATATACTAAGTGCGACTCAACAAGAGAATGGTACAGAATTTTTAATTGTTTTATACCTAAAATATCCCTCATAGTTTTAAAGCTATGTATTAATTTTCTTATTTTATTTGAAATATGATCTATATGAAGATTCCATTTGACTTGGGAATCAATAACTATTCCTAAATATTTAATATGAGTGGTAGAGACTATTTTAAAACTTTGTTCAATTGTGAGTTCTTGAAATGGCGGAGGAGATGTTTGATTTAGATAAAACGGTACATAATACGTTTTCGCTATATTTAGTGTGAGCAATTTATTATTAAAATACCTTTTAATATTTTTTAGGTTTTCTAGTTTGATTTTTAATCTGTCCAATTAGCATATGTGTAAAAGAGGGCGGTATCATCAGCATAACTTATTATTGTAGCGCAGGTTTGTATGTAAAATAAAGAGTTTATGTACATTATGAACAGTATAGGTCCTAGCACTGTTCCTTGCGTTACGCCATACTCAACAATGTCAGCCTCACTTCACACATTGTTTATTTCTGTGTACTGTATCCTGTTAGTTAAGTATGATTTAAAAATATTGTCTGAAAGTTATTTGTGGCATTCTACGAAAATTCTTTAAGAACTATTTTAACAAAAACAAAACCAATAAACAGGGAGCAGAATTCAAAAAACTGTATTTACAATATCTCATGCGAATGTGATAAATGTTATGTAGGTGAGTCATCCAGACCTTTCAGTGTGAGGTTGGATGAGCACAAGAATTACATTAGAAAGAATGAAATTCAGAAATCAAAGATTGCTTGGAAAAACGGACATAGAATAAACTGGGACGCGGCAAAAATTTTAACAAAAGAAACAGATACCATAAAAAGAAAAATTAAAGAACAAGCAATAATCTTATTAAATGAAGATAAGTGCGTATCGAATTGTTCTGTAGATATTTGTACAACCTGGCTACCAATGTTAAAAGAAGAACTTAACAAACTCAACATTATCTAAAAGAAAATATCATCAGTTCTATGTTCTGTGTAAGTAGTAAGTATCTATGGAAATAACATAAACAGAATCTTAAAGCTGTGTATTTGACATACACAGCAAAATAAGAGTTCTTCCAAAAAATAGCTTTGAAAACGGAAAGAGATTACTCTCCGAAACGTCAGCAAAATACATTATTTCTGTGTTTATTCCGATTCATATTATTTGCAAAACATAACCTCTGACTTTTCCTTTGGCGTAAATGTCACGGGCGCAGAGGCTTTTTTTCCAATAATTCTATTATTTTGGAGATTCGGTGATTTGTTTTGAAGAGGATAATAATACATGTGGTAGAAAACCCAAATAATAGGAAAGAATATGATTTAAAAATGTTCAAACTGCTATTTCTAAAACCTAAATTATTAAGTGTGGACAAAAGTTCAGTGTGACATACCGTATCAAAAGCTTTGGTTAAATCTATAAAAACTACTAAACTCTTACCTCTATTATCCAAAGCTTCGTAAACATTACTTATAAGACTTGCAATTGCATTCTGAGTACTTTTACCTTTTCTGAAGCCATATTGGAATTTTGATAGCAAGTTATATTTTTCTAGGTAATTTACAATTCTAGACGTAATGACTTTTTCAAATAGTTTTGCAAGATTGCTTATTAAAGATATCGGTGTATAATTTGTAACCTCCTCCCTGGCACCATTTTTGTAAATGGGTTTTATGACAGCCAACTTAAATGCCGATGGACATTCTCCTTCCTCAATTGCTTTATTTATTATAAAGGTCAGAGGAACTGCAATGTATTCTGAAATTTCCTTTAAGGTAGCTGCCGTAATTCCATCTAGTCCAGGCGATTTGTTGTTTTTTAATTCATTAATAAATTTTTTGACTTCCGACGGAGATGTAGGACCCAGTGAAATTGTATTTATTTGTACCCTTGTTTCAGGTCTAATATTGTACTGGCCTGGTATGATTTTACTTGCTAGCGTCTTTCCTACACTACTCCTCTTTGATCTTTTTTACCAGCAGCATTTTTAATTGTTGGTATATCTGTTTTCTTTTTGTGTATGCCGCTAAATTCATTTGTGACCTCCCAATGTCTCTTGAAGAGACAATCTTAAATACTGTTTAATTATATTTTCTGAAAGTTATTTGTGGCATTCTACGAATATTCTTTCCTTTTATTTTGGTTTTCTACCAAATGTATTATTCTCTTCAAAAACAAATCACCGAATCTACAAAATAATAGAATTATTGGGAAAAAGCCTCTGCGCCCATGACGTTTACGTCAAAGGAACAGTCAGAGGTTATATTTTACAAATAATATAAATCGGAATAAACACAGAAATAATGTATTTTGCTGACGTTTCGGAAACTAGTCTCTTTCCGTTTTCAAAGCTTTTTTCCAAGAACTCTTATTTGTTGTGTATGTTAAATATTTATATATAATATTTCCATAGATACTTCTACTTACACAGGACTGATGATATTTTCTTCTAGGTAATGTTGAGTTTGTTAACTCATTCTTTTAACATTCGTAGCCAGGTTGTACAAATATCTACAGAACAATTCGATACGCATTTATCTTCATTTAATAAGATTATTGCTAATCTTTAATTTTTCTTTTTTTGTTTTCTGTCTCCTTTATTAAAATTTTTGATTTGTTTTTGAAGAGGATAATACATGTGGTAGAAAACCCAAATAGAAGGAAAGAATACTGTTTAATGATGTCCTGTTCAGTCCAAATTATTTCCTTCCCCATTAAATATTTTAAACTTGGCAGATTATATCTTTCAGTTAAACTAAATGTAATTTGTCACAAATAGAATAGATAGATGTTTTAGCTTCTCTGATTTACACGTGTAGGACACCCAGTAAATCACTATGAAATGATTCCAAATTGTAGACTTTTACTCCGAATATGTTTAGGGAGATTATAGACTTGTTTCTAAATTACATCCCAACGACCGACGTACATTCCGTCCCGATCATATCAGTTTCACGGTATTGGTTTTTCCACCCTCTAAGTGGTGTACTTTAAATAATTAATAGACGTATTACTGTATCGTGCGGTTTTTTAAGTATTTGTTTGCAGTATGAATTGTAGACGTAAAAAAAACATAAAAAAAGAAAATTTCGTCATTAAGTTCGGAGAACTCGTGACGTCGTGTCTAACACCACCAAGTATTGATGGTATGACTCGGCTGTTTTTTTATTAACCCCGGATCCTTTTAGACAATGGCATCCTCTTAATTATTTAGGACTGGTAATTGGGGATTATCAACTAGCTCGTTACATAAGAGTTATTAACGTTATTTCGTAGAAACTTGTTAACAAATAAGGATCATAAATTGTTTATCTTTCATATGACGGAAATATTGACAAGTGTTTGTCTCAATTGGGAAAACAGAGGTGTAGATGTATTTAAACCAAGATGATAATAGTTCAGTTAATATACAGGGTAGGGTGTATCAGTTAATATTCAAACAGCCGATATCTCGGAAACTAAAAAATATATTTTTATTCTGTAAACGGTAATAGATTTCTATGAAAAATATTTTTAGATCAAGGAAATTGACAAATTTAAATTAAAATAATTGAAAAATTCTTGCTCGGCACTATCTATCACTTGGATGTATTATTTACATTTTTAATCTTACTTACCACATTACTTACAAAATAATAAATCGAAAAAAGGTGAGCCCCATCCGAGATTCGATCTCTGAACTCTCGCATGGAAAACGGGATTGCTACCACTTAAGTTCTGACTTTTAACTCTCGTTAGCTATGGAAAAATTGTAATTGTAATTGTTTATTTATTATCAGAAGTTTAATTTTTGTTTGCATGTGTGAATTTAAGAATGCGTTTGTAAAATTTTTCCAAAACATGGCCTATACCAATGTTGACAAAAATTAATAACATATTAAATGTTATTAATTTATGGAAAAACAATAAAAATGGAAAAGTAGCCAAACTGACCACAACCCGATAGCAAAACTTAAAAGTTAAAACGTGAAAGAACCCAGGAGAGTACTCACTCATCATTGCGACAAATAAGAGCCTCCACCAATATATCATTATCGTCGTGCCCAAGAATCTTAAAAGAAAATAAGTACTTTCCATAATAAACTACATTTATTATATCATTTATTGCCTACGGTCTATGATCGTCGCTTAAACCTTTCTTGTTGAGTGTTCTGTTCTTTATGAAGGAAATTGTAATTTCCTTCAAAATGTACTTTGGAGTGACGAAAGCAAATTTCACAGTAACGACACAATTACAAAACATAACTGTAGATATTGGTCGAAAAACAACCCAAGATGGATGATTCGAACAAGAAACCAAACTGTGTTCAGCGTAAATGTATGGTGTAGTTTTTTAAATGGTTATATTATAGGTCCGTTTCTATACCATGAAAATTTAACCAATCAATCAATAAGACTTTATTTCTTATTTTAATATAAAAAAGTACTCCCCAGAACCCACACCGGGTCCGACCGTGCAACCACCGCGCTAATGTGGTGGCAGATTGCATGGCCGGGCGGACTGGGACTGGTTCGGCTAAAAAGAAAATTATGTGACTAAACCTAGGCTCCTTCCGTCGCAGACGGATTATAAAAGGTGTTAAAATTAGGAACATGTTCAAAGAACAAACTTAAAAAAACTGAATAAAAACTACATACTAAATTAAAACACTTGCGCACTAATCACTTTTAATTTCGTATCTGACGCTAGCACCTCAATTTGAACGAGGCGCTTTCCGCGAGATAAGTCAATGCTGGGCTGCGCATGGCTGGCCTAAACTTTGATTTTAAAAAATTTGGGTTGTATATGTTTTGATTCACTGAAAAAGTGTGAAGCGAAATGAATTCAGAGACAAAAATGTACAAAAAGAAAACAAGAAAAAACAAACGCGACATAAGGGTTACAAACAGAAAGGAAGAGGGGGATAGGAAATATTTAAAGGTACAAAAGGTATGAAATGACATTAAAGGTGGATAGGGTAATGAAAATTTAACCGGTGTGCATTATTTAAGGTTTTTAAAAATTAGTTACCAAGATTTTACAAAATGTTCCCCACAACAGGGCCATTCTCCGGATCTGACCCCTCTGAACATGTTTTTGTACGGATATTTAAAATATGGCAGATTTACGCACCTCTCACCAGTAAATAATTCTCATATATCAGCAAAAAATTTACCAAGAACCTACATCCGAAATCCAAGATTAAAAAAGTTACGGCAAAAAAAATTACAACATTTCACAGTTAGACAATACAAACTACTGCAGATCTGACTTTTTGGAAGTAGAACAATTTTGCTTAAGATTTAATTCTTAATCGAATAGTATATGTTTCAAACCTTCATTAGTCGAAAAATATTTTTAAACTGCAGCGCCATCTCTGGTGATAATGTTATAACAGTAAATTGTACTTCCTCAAGAAGGCATTAACCACAGAAATCTATTACCGTTTACAGAATAAAAATATATTTTTAGTTTCATTGATATCGGCTGTGGGAAAGTTAACTGAAATACCCCGTATAGAGACGAGAAAAGACCAAAATTTTGGAATGACCCAAACAATTGGGAATGCATTTGAAACTTTTCCAATTGTTTTTAAAAAATGTATCTTTCAAAGCCTGCCAATTTAAAGAAAATTGTGTGCTTCAATGCCCTCTCTCAAAAAACTGTAAAAAACGTACTTTCTTGAAATGGAAATGAAAAATTAAAAATGGCGGATCTAACGTGGCTGGCCATTTTGAAAAGAAGGTACATTTGTATTCAAATATCTCGTCACCTGTTTGTTCTAGATGAGGTTTTATAAAAACATAAAGTGTACTACATTTTTAGTTCTGTTCATGTTCTTTGTAAAATACAGGGTGTACAAACGGTTATACATGCCAAACAACAGTGCTTGCTTTTCCAATTGATGTAAATGAAATTATGAGGGAAATAAGCTCCTTAAATATCAAAAATCCAGCGGAATTGATGGTTTCTCGGAAGAAATATTAAAAACTGCAAAAAAATAAATTGCCCTCCCATTTATTTATATAATAAATGAAAATTTTGAAAGCGGACAGTACTACAGTTCTCTTCACATTTTAAAATCTCTATGGTTAAGCCAATATTTAAAAAATGTGATGAGATTGATATATGGAAGTACGAATGAATTTCCCTAACCTCCAACTTATCAAGAATATTCGAAAAAATCTTAAAATCGAAAATAACAGACTTCCTCAATAGAGATTCAAACCATCGAAATTCCAGTTTGGCTTAGAGGGAGGTCAAAGTACTCAAGATGCAATCAATATGTTTACACAAAAAATATATAAATGCCTAGATAACAAACAATTTTTCACAAATTTTAAATGAGCCTACGAGAATTACTGGCAGCACTAGCACATTAATTGAAATTGTTGAAGCCTGCGGTACTTTAAATTCTGATAATATTTTCTGATCACATGATGGTATGTTGTGAAATTTCAGTTAAACCTAAAAAAATAAAATCTAAAGTTGTCACTTTTTGTTGCTTTAAAAATTTTGACATACTTGCTTAATCGCGATTTAGAGAACCTACCATGGTATTCTACAATTAGGGAAAATGATACTGATAATAAAATCTCTGTACTTAATGATATGCTAACTTTTCTCTTTGACAAACATGCTCCTCTTAAAGGAGTCAGGGTAACAAAACTAAATCCCCGTAGCTTACTCATAACTTAAAGCTGATAATGAGGGAAAGAGACCTTGCTTTGCAAAAATATAAATCAACTAAGACTGAAAATGATTTAGTGAGATATAAAGAATTAAGAAACTATACAGTTGCGATGGTTAGATCTGAAAAAAAACCCTACCTTAGCACAGTATATAAGGAAAATGAAACACATGGTCAGCCTTAAAAAATCTAAATGTTCGATCTGATAAAAACCTTACAATTCCTGATCAATTTTCCAATCTCGATGACATAAACAATTATTTTGCAACAATTTTACAGTCAACGTCTAACATTTGTGATAATAAAATCGAATTTTATTACAATAATGTATTTGATAATAATAACAAATTTTGTTTTAGGCTCACTACAATTAATGAAGTTCAAATGTGCTTTTAGAGGGCGGAATATTAAACATAATATTTTTACTCCATAAACTCCTCTATAAAATCCTTATTTTACTATAAAGGAACGTAACCAGACTGCAACCAACAGCTACTCTCCGGGCTATGTGCCCCGCCGAACGCTCAATTACAAGTTACAAGCCTGGCGCGTTAAGTGTAATAATTGCATATTACCATCAAAACGCTAATGCTTCGATTGCAACAAACACCAGCCGAAAGACTGATCCTACTTAAAGGAGCTCTCTTACCAGTCGTCACACACCACCTGCAGACTGCAGTTTCGAGCAGTTGGCTCTCGTCAGTGCAAGGTAGGCATGTGACGACCGGCACGAGGATCCTTTGACTATTTGGTACATCCCGGTATTTTTACAATAGCGGCATGTAAAATAGTCAGCAGGCGCCATCTAGCGGTCCAGTGTCTGTTGCAATCGAAAAATAAATAGCCTGACTGGGCTTAGCATAGTTCAAATGTGCTTTTAGAGAGCGGAATATTAAACATAATATTTTTAGTCGCAAACTCCTCTACAAAATCCTTATTTTACTATAAAGGAACGTAACCAGGCTGCAACCAACAGCTACTCTCCGGGCTATGTGCCCCGCCGAGCGCTGGATTACAAGTTACAAGTCTGGCGCGTTAAGTGTAATAATTGCATATTACCATCAAAAAGCTAATGCTTCGATTGCAACAAACACCAGCCGAAAGACTGATCCTACTTAAAGGAGCTCTTTTGCTAGTCGTCACACACCACCTGCAGACTGCAGTTTCGAGCTGTTGGCTCTCGTCAATGCAAGGATATTATAGAGGAGTTTGCGACTAAAAATATTATGTTTAATATTCCGCCCTCTAAAAGCACATTTGAACATGCCTACCTTGCACTGACGAGAGCCAACAGCTCGAAACTCAGTCTGCAGGTGGTGTGTGACGACTGGTAAGAGAGCTCCTTTAAGTAGGATCAGTCTTTCGGCTGGTGTTTGTTGTAATCCAAGCATTAGCGTTTTGATGGTAATATGCAATTATTACACTTAACGCGCCAGACTTGTAACTTGTAATTCAGCGCTCGGCGGGGCACATAGCCCGGAGAGTAGCTGTTGGTTGCAGTCTGGTTACTTTCCTTATACTAAAATAAGGATTTTATATAGGAGTTTGCGACTAAAAATATTATGTTTACAATTAATGAAGTTAATAAAATTGTAAATATATTAAAGTCTAATGCTTATGGTATCGATTGTAGTTCTGATTCAATGTTAAAATATTGCAGTCCCTATATTGATAAGTTTCTAACTCATACAATCTATTGTTGTATTGAGAATAAATGATAATAAATAGTGTGCTTGTACTTCTAGATTTCTCCAAAGCTTTTGACACAATTAACCATCATCTTGTATGTGCGAAACTTAAATATTTCGGTTTTAGTAACGAATCTGTGTCTTTAATTAATTATTATTTATCAGGCAGATCTCAAAGAATTTCATTTAACGAATCGCTCTCTTCAAGCTTAGATATATTATCAGGAGTGCCTCAGGGATCAGTCTTGGGTCCGCTTTTATTTACCATCTATACATCTGATATCTTAACTTCTGTTAAACATTGCAAAATACAAGCTTACGCTGATGACACTCAAATGTATATGCATTTTAATCACACAAATCACCATTTGAAAATATTAATAGTGCTTAATTAGCTTTTATTAATCAAGAGTCAAAGGAACATAACCTTAAACTTAATTCAAGTAAATCTTTCATTGTCTTATTTGATAATAAAAATAATATTAACCATTTAAAACACAACTTAAATATTAATATTGAAGGCGTATCTGTGCCTTTAGTTAATGCGATTTCCAACGTAGGTATTATTTTAGACAGTAATTTACGTTTTGACTAAAAGTTACTACAGAAGTCGTATTCCTCTGTAAAACTCATGTATGCCAATCATCATTTATTAAATTTTAATCTAAAAAACTGTTATGTGAGACATTGGTTTTGTCTCACTTTAATTATGCTGATTTTATATACGGATCTTGCCTAACTATATTAGATAAAAATCGGATGCAAAAAGTTCAGAACTCTTGCTGTAGACAAATTTTTGGACTACGAATAATTTGATTCGGTTTCTGAAAAAATTAATAATCTTAAATGGTTGGGAATGTCAAATAGAGTACTATATCATCCTGGTATGTTGATACAAAATTTGTTAAATACCCCTCACTCCTCCACTGCCCTTAAAAATAAATTTATAGCTAGATCAACTGTTCACTCAATAATATTCAATACAAATTAAAATTAACTATGCCTCATCATCACACAGCCATATATAAGAGAGGATTCTTATTTAATTCTATAAAGCTCTACAACTCATTACCTGAAAACTTAAAAAACATGGAACCAAGAAAACTCAAATTAAAGTATAAGAGTTAGTTGTTAAGTAAGCAGCTGCAATAACAACTTTAAATACCAAACAGGGACTTTTATTAACGTTTTTTTTATATTATTGCCACGGACATAATTCAATAATTTAATAATATGTTTAAGGGTTTAATTTTGTAGTTAAGTATAAGTAGCTTTAAGCTAGACTTCGCCACAAATAAGCCCATTTGTTATAATTTGTGAAAATTTTTGTATTTATATTTTTTATAAAATAAAGACGGTTTATTATTATTAATTAAATCATTATGCATTTTTATTGACATTCTAAAAGCTCTTGTTACAGTTTCCCACAGGCCGCTGTTAGATAAATTGAATAAAATTAGAATTAATGGAACGTGCCACAAACTGATAAAGACTTATCTTGCTGGAACAAAGCAGTGTGCCCAAGCGAACAATACCACAAACAACTATGATTATACTACCTGCGGAGCACCTCAAGGTAATGTCCGTACTCTTCAAGATATACATCAATGATTTATTTGACATAGAGATAGAAGGAGTCTTGATCGCCTTTGCAGATGATGCGGTTGCCTATTATGAAGACTAATTTTGGAATAATCTAAAAGAAAAAGTAGAAACAGATGTAGAGGATAGACGCTGATAATTTACGTACCATTAACAAAAACAATACCGTATACCTAAGCTTTTCTTCGTACTATAATACCTTGCCGGACTTTCACCATCTAAAAATGAAATTTAATTTAAATTTTCTCGCCAAGGATTGCATAGCTTCCGCGCATACACTAATATACAAACCGCTGGAAGATGTGAGGCCAGAATGCGGTCTTTCTTGTGAACACGAGTGATACTTCGGAGTTATAAAAAAATATAATTTAGAAATAAAACTAGACTCTTGGAGCAGCTCGTTCACTTCAATTTAACTGAATAGATTTTTTAAAGTTGTCTGGTTTTAAAGCTTCACCCTATATATGATTTTTCTTGTTTTTTTAACATCGTTCAATAGGCTATGTACGTAGCCTATGTTACTACAATAATATTTTGATTTCATCTCTCGAGTTTCAGTTGAATCGTGTATAGAACGAAATAGACTATAATAAAAAATCCTATTTCTTTGAAATCCCCTTTGACATCACTAAATTTTCCTCCAATTTCTCATCACAAAAATCTCTAAGAAATATTGCTTGTGTATTATCAGTTTAAGCAGAGCTTGTTTGTTATCGCTATGACGTCCTGCTTTAGAAAAAAATCAAGTTTCTCAATGATTACTAATAATATGAAATGTAAAACAATCAAAGTGCCTTAATATTAAAGAAACTGTAGTTTTTTAATCTAACATCAACAATTAAACAAGAAATTAAAAGAAACGATTTAAAATGTCCACTGATCCCCCAAATGAGACACTTGGAATTTGGAATTAAGACGAGGGTAATCAAAGAAAAAATATTGAACCACAATATTTCCTCCCTGTAGGGAAACCCTCACCTAAGCCTCCAGCTAACCTAATCTTACGAAGTGATGCTGCCTAGGGGCGTCTCTCTTACATCGACCAAAGTAGGCCAGCGTTCTACCAAAATGGACTCTTTGATTGAGACGGCAGAACAGTCACAGAGCACATGTTGGACCGTCTCATCTTCTTGTTCACAACCTCTACGGAAAGGAGTTTTGCTTAATCTCATATTATGGAGATGTTTCCTTAATGGACAGTGTCCAGTCTGGATTCCCGTTATAAAAGGTAAATTCTTTCTGGACACTGCCAGGTAGTTCATTGTTGTGCTCTTGTTGGAATATTTTAGTAGTTCCCTAACAAGCTAGCAGCTACTTGTTTTATCCCATAGTTTCTTAAATTCGTTTTGGGTGGTCTCTTTAATGAGACAATTATGATAGCAATATAAAAAGCACGTTTACAGCAAAACTACGGATCATTTTTAAGTTAATAAATAAAGTTAGATCTTTTTAAATAAAAGCGTTTTGAAGATATTAAAAAAAATAATGACAAAGTTTTATCTTTAAATGGCTTTAGCTCTGTTAGAAAGCATTTCTTGATAATGTGACTTACGTCAAATTCACATAAAATCATTACTGGAATTCGCAGTTCTCGCTTATTAGGAGAGTTTGTGGACACCCTGTATAGTTTTTCATAGAATATGTCTCACATAGTGTTAACATTCTCCACAGGACACAAGTCGCTTCAGTTGATCTCAGCTATGATGCGAAAATTGACCTTAGACAGTTCTATCAGGGATAGTTTATATTATTTTCAATCGAAATATTATTTTTAGATAAGTATGCTAGATTAATTGTAATTCCAGGTGGAGAACATCTTCATCGACTAAAGTAAAGTCATCACAGAACAATCAGAGTCATCATTTTTGTCGTAAATATATTCCGTTGATTTTTACAATTACCTATTCAGTGGAGTATGAATATAACATAAAATTCAATCTTGTTGACGCAGGTAAAGTCATTATTGATGAACTTTACTACTGAAAAAAATCAGGAATTACCAGCACTCGTCTTAAATGATTCGACCTAAAATTATTTTTGCGTTGTTTGTCTGGTATTTTTTATTGCTGCTAAAAACTGTCTGAGGTTTAGTCAGCTCAATTCTTATAATCTGATTATTAAACAAATACAAAATTAGCTAGTAATTTTATTGGCTTCGTAATGGGGTTTTTGATTCATTTTTTGTAAATAATGAAATTTAGGCTTTCTAATTTTCAATTGTCTTTTGCTAAAAAAATTTCGTATGTCAAAATTATTACTGTCGTTTTGACAATTAAGGGGTTTGCGAGAATCAAGAATAAAAGTAAGGTATTTCCATTTTAAAAAAAGTCGATAATGCAATTATTCGATTAATTTGATTTACCAATTTAAAATAGATGCTCCCGCTTCCAGAAAACATACTACCAGGCTGGCTGCATCTACATTGGTTTGAGTTGAAATCATATTTGTTGTTAGCAAAGAGAACCGCTTGACGCATAATGCAGCAATGTAGGGTGGAAAGTGAAGATGTTTCTGAGATGTGTTGTTGCATCGTATCGTATCATAAAAATAATATTAATAAATAATTAAATAACACCACAGATCAGACAGATCACCACAGACATCTTCCAGCGGCTTGTATATCAGTGTATGCGCGGAAGCTATACAACCTTAGGCGAGGGTTGTATAGGAGATATACCATCCTTCGAAGGGGATGTAAAGCCGTCGGTCCCTTGTCTATTAAATGTTAGGCAAGTAAAAGATCCCTACTCTTCTTAAGGGAAGAGGTTCGGCAAAATTCCTGGTTGGGGGTAGCTCGTCTACAGGCGTCGGTGTTAGGCCTCAGTAGCGGAAATAGGCCGACGTTAAATAAATGTATAAAAAAAAAAAAAAAAAACACCACCCACAGATAATTACGACCCCCTTTATCCTGGAAGGCTCTAGAAGAGCCTTGTGTGGGAGGAGGCTATACATTTAGAGACAAGGGACACACATCCAATATCCGTGTATAATGGAGAAATCCCTCTCATAGTATTTTACACTGCCACAACCGGGAATCGAACCCGGAACTTTTGGGTGAGAGGCTAGTGTGCTTACCTCTCGACCATAAGTCATATGTACGGTCGTGAGCAAAAAAAAATAGGACAAGTCTTATAACGTTATTTTGCTAAAATCTAGTTGTGTACATCTAACTTTAATTATTGTGACATTGTCAGTTAGTTGTCATAATTTATTGCAAGTGTGCAAAAAACTAATATGCCTCATATAAGCGATTTAGTTAAATCTGAAGTTATTGCTAAAGCAGAAGATGGATGGTCAATGAGACAAATTGCACTGCGTTATAATATTGACAAAAATTCGGTATGTAACATTTTAAGTGGAGAATAAACGGTACAATTAGTAGAAATCCTGAATAAGGGCGACGAAGGATATCAACTCAACAACAAGATTTGCAATTGATAAATGCTTCAGTAGAAAATCCATTTTACTCAGTTATTCAGGCTACTGAAGAAACGAATTTTCCTGGATCGAGTAGTACTGGTCGCCGGCGAGTAAGAGAATCGGAGCTACGCTGTCATGCAGCAGCACAGAAATACTTACTCAAAGCTGAACATAAAGAAGCTCGAGTAGGATTTGCGCTTGAATTTTTAGCACATGATGTACATTTTTAGATCAATGTAATCTTACAGACGAAAAAACTTTCCAGTCAACACACAGCGGTCGTATTCGTATTTACCGCCCTCCGAATACTCGGTTCGATGAGAAATATATTTCTAACAATGATAAAAGTGGTAGATTTTCCGTCAATATGTGGCCTTGGATATCGGCACGTGGTTCTGGTGTTTTGCGGCATATCGAGGAACGATTTAATAATGAAACGTATATTAGGATTTTAGACAATATTATGCTCCCTTCTGTGTCACAATTATTTCCTAATAATGAGTTCATATTTCAACAAGACAATTGTTCCATTCATACTGCTCATACCGTAACTAACTGGTTTCAAGATAACAACATCAATGTTCTTAATTGGCTCAGTCATAGTTCAGATCTTAATCCTGTGGAAGAAGTATGGGGACTACTCGTAAAGTATCCAAAAACGAAATGTGAGACTGCGGAATGCCGAAGAATTACTGGAAATAGTAAATAATGCATGGGAAAATGTTATTACTAATGATTATTGTAAAAGGTTATTTAATTATATGCCAGACAGACTTATAGAAGTTATAATTGGAAGTGGTGCAATAACGAAATATTAATAGTTAGTTTCTTGTTAAGTAGGATATCCTTTGATCCAGGATTTCTACTAATCGTACCGTTTATTTTTCACTTTCTTAAAATGTTACACACCCCATTTTTGTCAATATTATAACGCAGTGCAATTTGTCTCATTGACCATCCATCTTCTGCTTTAGCAATAACTCCAGATTTAGCTGTTTTTTATTGGACATTATAGAGGGGGAGCCCTCTACCAAAATTTCCTGTAATAACGCCATGGTTAAGTTCATGAAAAATGTTTAGTTCCAATAAAAATAAACAACTTCTTCCTTGCAGCAAAGTCCCCAAGTGTTGATGAATGGGTGAAAACTCATTTTCAAAAGACCCACCCAAATATTCGTAGAAAATCTTTCTTGAAAAACAGTCTCTCTGCGCCAATGTGTATTTTCTCCTGTTCACTTGTAATGCATATTTCTATTGAAAAATTATTAGCAAAATTTGATTCGTCCGACCAAAAAATTTTGCTACATATCAGCGGGTCATTCCTTTTTTTATTTAACAACCATCTACAAAATATTAATCCCCTCGGCTTATCTCCCTCATTTAAATGTTGAACTGTCCTCATTTTGTAGCACCGAAATCCATTTTTTTTAAATGCTTTTCTTGCAATGTAACAGTTTCTCTGAATTTTTCTCAAAGAAGTTTCTTCATTTTGGTTAACATAATTCAATACTCTATTCACTTTTCTTACATCATCCGCAACATGTCCTCGCCTTACTACTTTTTTTGAAAATGAACCATGCGTTTTTAGATTTTGAACTAACTTCTTAAACTATCATATCATATCTATCGTTTACAAATATCAAAAACAGAAGTGGCTCCTGAATAAAGCCTTGCGGAATCCATTTCACTCGATTTCATGTTGTTAATTTCAGAGACCTGTTTCCTGTTTGAAATATAAGATGATATCCAACCATTAACTTTTCCTATGATACCATATTTATTAAGCTTCTTAATGAGTAATTTATGATTCACGAAATCAAAAGCCCTACTACAGTCCAAGAATAGGCCAATACATTTGTTGTTAATATCTAAGTTGTCATATAGTCTATTTGTGAAAGTTAATATGACACTACAAGTGTTTTTTCTCTTTCTAAACCAATGTTGGGATACGCGTCAGACTTGTTTGAATACTGTATTTTTCTGTGTGTGTGTGTGTGTCTGAGTCATTGACTTCAATGTTTTCGTGAAGGCAAGTTTTACTCGAAAACAAACCCTGGTCAGATGGGTATTTTTAGAAAATCAAATTGACTTATCTCAGAATCTTTTTGCAAAGAAGTTTGTTTAAATTATAATGGCCATGTTTTGTATTTCTGCTCACTCTATATGGTGCATACGCTTGGATGCAATTGAAACTGAAATTTCGAGATAATGAGCTTGAAAATCACATTCACTGATTCCTCGATTGAAGATCAAATCTAATTAATTAGATACTTTTCAAGTGCATTTAATAGTTATGACCTTGACTCCGGGATGCGTAGTGTACCGATTGTCATTATCACTTATTTTAAAAACAATATTTTTAGATTGTACACTGCATACGATATATTAATTGCACCAGTCCGTGTTGCAATATGGGATATGCTGGCATAAATATCTGGGTAATTAAAAATATGAGATTATTTAATTAATTAACTTTGTGCAGATTGAATTAAAATAAAACCAAAAATACTGACGTCTTTTTAGCGAGGTGGATACACGACTCCTTGATTAAATGATTCCCTTCCAAACGTCTGCAATTTTCAGAATCATTGTCCTGATATGTGTATACTAGCAATCTATAATTCTTAATTTGAATTAATCTACATATTTTTGCTCAGGGTGGGTTCAAGTTGCTCTATTTTCAATTTATATAATATCTAAACGACAAAGGAAAATCACCTATCAGGCTTCAACAAATCTTGTATATTGACAAGTCTAACAAACAAATAATGAACAACTAAAAACTTTACACACACCGATAAAATATTCCAGATGTTGACAATTATATTTTTAGAAAATTTTCTGTGAAAATAATAGACTATTCCAGAATGACGTCATTGACAGTTCGTCGATATTTGCTGGGGGGCATACAATACGCCCGACAGTATCATCTGTGTATGTAAACATTACGAATATTTCATCATTAAATAGTTTAATCCTGGTTCAATTTACAGAACATGCCACATTTTGTATTGTTGTTAAATGTTAAATCCATGTTGAAAAAGATAATGTATCGTTTTTTTCGATTTCCCTGCTATTTTAACCAATGCATTGTCTATAGAAAGAAGAAATGCTCGGATTAAGGCTTTGAAACAGGGGCCATTAAATAAAAGTCACCTAAAACATGATCGTATTTGTTCAAAACATTTTATAGGTACTTAATTTTTGTGAAATGATGTAAGTATGTGTGATTTTAAGAAAACTAGCTGCCTTAGAGGATAAAACTACAAATACCAGCTTCTACAAAAGACCAAATTCGGTTGTATCGTATAGACTGTACGTTCAACTGTACGAATTCATGTAGAAATTATAGGTTTGCTAAAAAAAAATTAAGGTTTTTCATGATACAGTACCCATAAGCATGTTGTCAAAATGAAGAAATTGTTTGAGTGCATATTGGATAAAATTGTCATGGTATGTAGTAGAGTAATCGTAAACATGTGCCTTCTCAAATACCAAATAATATAAATAATAAATTATATATTTCTGTGTTTATTAACGAAAAACAGTTTTAATTATACCTATTTATTTCAATATATTGCACGTCAGGAATATATATTTCTTATCCACAGTAAAATAAATGTATTTTTTCAATATGCTAATCTCTTATTATTCTGTGTATTTCTACATTTATATCAATAAATGTGACAGGTATCTCAATTCACATAACCCATCTTTATGATACGCACTGTATTTAATGTAGACCTATCGCTGTAGGAAAAGTTGACAATTGTTGTCAACATGTTCATTAAACTACAAAATACAGTGTTTTCGGAAACTCAGAAGGGATAATTGCAACCAGGGTCACAAATGTCAGATAGTTTACGTCCTATCTATTATTCCTTTAAAGCAGAAACAAACAAAAGAAATAGGATTATTTTTAACTTGTTTACAATAAAGGCAGGGTAACAACAGATCAGTTTATCACAGTTGCATTTAAGAATAATTAATTTTGTCCAGGCCTCTGAAAAATTTCATAGAGATTCGAACATTGATTGTCTAGACACCATTTTCAACGCAATGTCAAAGGTTATATGCATATTACTGACCTTACTCTATAATTAAAAATACAACGAATGATTTTATGCAGCATATACTTTTCAACAAGAGCATATTTGGTATCTGGTTTGCGAGATTAAGTACATAATTACTAATAGTGAGATATTCTCTTTTATTTCCAATAATAATTGTGGCTTTAATTATTGAAACGTCCTTAGATTGTAAAAGTCAGTGGTGCTCCTTTGCAACGTGATTATACAGAGGAGAATTATAATATTTGGATAATTTAGTTTGCGATTTTTATTTCGAAATTTATTTGTTGAACATTAAACCATGCAATGTTATTCCTAGCATACACTGTTCTCTAATAATGCAATTAAATACGGGGTATCTTAGAACACCCCCCCCCCCCCATAACACTTCCAATGTATAATACTACAAGCTAATTTTCTATGTGGCTTCCCCGCACTCCCTGACCATCCATCATGTTTATCTTTTTGGCTTTATACTCCATGATGAGCAACATAACCTTTGCTTAAACCAAACTTTAAGACAATAAGAAAAAGCGCTTTACTGTTATCATAGTCCCCTGCACCTTCTGACCACCTTTACTTTCTGATACAGATTAAAAATTCATGAAATCGTTATCCTTATTTATTTTATTTTAACAAACTAAAATTTCTCCTATTAATGTGCATTGATACTAAAGAATAAAATATAACAAACATCGCTTTACTATTACCACAACAAAATATAGATTAGAAATTTATGTAATCGTGTAGAGCTTATTTTAAACCTGATTTATTTTGAAATACATTTTATTAACACATAATGATAGCCAAAAGCAAAATATTGCAGGTTATAAACTGTTGAAATCATGTACAGTTAAATGTTTCAACATTGTTTTCATAACAATACAACAAAAATATGAAGCTGAATTTCGCAGCCGGAATCTAACACGGGACTTGTTGGAGAAAAACTTTATTTTCCAAACGTAGGTAAATAATTTATTACTTTACATGAATTTATATTTTGCCTTTACTTCTAGTAGTACTACCGTCGTAGGGGTACCTTTTTCACTGGCTGGGATACATATTGAATTATGCACGAAAAGCAGCAGCACAAAACACATTCCATATGTAATAGAAAAGATTAGCGCTACTCATTTTTTCCACGTACAAACAATTCCAAAGAATTTTCTTTACATACGGGAATACATATATATAAGTATAATGCATGTACAGTCTAGCGCAACAATGATTGGTATTTTCGATATCTTCCGTCCTTTTTTGTTATTATATGAACTTTAATGAGAGAAGAGGAAAGAAAATATCAATTGTACCAGGCATTACCGCACAAGAAAAAATAAATTAGTGCAGCACTTTCGAATCGAGAGTGCGTAACTGAAGATTCAATGTGGAATACTATATCGAGGCAACAGCACTTCACTACCCACACGCAACACTAGCGAAATACAGTGTTTCAGTTCCGAAATCAACAGTAAATTACTCTTATTTGGCGTTTTCTTCTGAACTGCAACAGTGTTTATTCGGCAGTGTTTCGACTCAACAGTGTTTCAGTTACAATTGCCAACTGGATTTTTTCAGCAAGGCCGCTAATTTATGGCCGCTTCACAGGCATAAAAAATTGAGCTTTTGTGCCTGAAAAAAAAAACGTATATGTTTGTTACTAGGAATTTTGAACCTGTTCCGAGTCATATCCTCTTAGGCCTGAAATCCTACACCTTCAGTCCGTGCATCAAGTCTACAAAGAACCCTTATCAATGCACGTGCTATAAGAAATATAAATATACACATATGACCCATACTCATAAATGTGGGTCAATTAAAAGAATATAAATGGAATTTATTACAAATGAAAATAATGTTTTAATCCAGTCAACAAGTACAGTGAGAAAATGAGTAGCGCTAATTTTTTCTATTACATAATGGAATGTGTTTGTGCTGCTGCTTTTCTTGTATAATTGAATGGGTATCCCAGCCAGCGAAAAAGATACTACGGTAGTACTACTAGAAGTAAAGACAAAATAGAAATTTAAGTAAAGTAATCAATTATTTACCGACGTTTGGAAAATAAAATTCTTCTCCAACAAGTCCCCTGTTAGATTCCGATTGTGAAATCCAGCTTCAGATTTGTGTTGTATTGTTATGAAAACAATGTTGGAACATTTAACTGTACATGATTTCAACAATTCATAACCAGCAATATTTTGCTTTTGGCTAGCATTATGTATTAATAAAATGGATTTCACAATAAATCAGGTTTAAAATAAGCTCTACACAATTTTGGAAATTTTTGATTTTTTTTATTGATTTTGAGTTAGATTATGTAAAAGAACCGTAGAATTTGAATATAGACATACTTAATACTTATTAATTTATTTCCAACAGACGAAGGAGAAAAGCACTGCAAGTAGTAGTAAAGTACAAGGCCATAGGATACTTCTACGATTTGCTTCAAACATACTCTTCATCTTCACTAGTTGCATCAGATAAAAAGAAAGAACATTCCCTTCCCATTTGCATACTTAGGACCATCAGTCATGTATTTCTGAGTGCCTTACTTGTGGTCTCGATGGTGTCTAGGAACTTACCGATTTCGATCTTAGCACTTTTTGACCACTTTTCCCAGAGTCACTAAGTATCCCGGTCAAAATTTGGGAGGTCGGTCAAAAATAGTGCAAAAGGTGTATCGAGGTCCTAGTTGTCTTCCATTAACGTTATATTTATTTCTGACACCACACTTTTTCCCAAAAGGGTTGGTCGAATCGAACTAAAACTGGTGGCAAATCGGTTCTATGACCTCAAGTTACTCGAAAACGAGGGGTCGCGTTGCCCTTTAACTCCTTTTTCCAGAGTCACTAAGTATTTCGGTGAAAATTTAGAAGGTCGGTCAAAAGTGGTGCAAAAGGTGTATCGAGGTCCTAGTTGTCTTCCAGGTAACGTTTTATTTATTTCTGATCTTTAGTTTGGCCACAGCACATTTTTTCTCGGAACCGTTGGTCGGATCGATCCGGCAATGATCGGAATCGATTTCTCGTGGTCGACTTAGTCGATAACGATACCTCCCCCCTTCATGTATCTTCCGGAAACTTCGGAAATGTTCGTGCGAAGTTCGGATTTTTGCTTAAAATCCTAGCTTTCATACTAATGCCCTTGGGGGTGATCGGATCGATTCGATAACCATCGTAATCGATTCCTTGTGATCGGTATAGTCGAAAATGCTACACCACCCGACCTTAACACGCCTTTAGGTCTCCGTAGATAATGTCCCGGCATGTACTCGGAGAACGCCGACCATCTTTCTCTAAAAATTGTTCTAAACCTCTGACCGGTTGCGACCGGGGGGGGGGGGGGTTTGCAAAAGTTCTAGGTTAAAGAACCCACACGTGCCTAACTTCACCATGCCTTTCAAAATTTTTAGGTTATGCTTATACTCGTTTGCTTGTGTCTATATTCACGTTATTTATAAATGTCACTGCCACATGATGAAATTAAGCGACTTAGATGGCGCAGAAGCAACATCTTGCTGTATATGAATTCCTTCGCTTTCACATGAGAAGAGGAAAGAGAGAAAATTAGCTGCGAAACCCGACCGGGTTTCTTGATATGTGGATAATGAACAGATACAGATAGATATATAGATAAAGATAGACAGATAGATAAACAATGTTATGCCTTGTCGCGCTTATAAACGTTGGTCTTCCATGTGGTACGATTTCTCGCAACCGTCCTCTAGTTCTGGACCGTCCTTCAGTTCTCTTTTTTCCAAATGACAGTTTTACTTTTGATTGTGGATTTTGAATAGCGTTTCACGGAAACAAATAATCTAGTAGAATTGAACGTCAACTTCAATTTTTGCATCAAAACCCAAAAAGATGTGTTTAGCTTTTAGAGGAAAAACCAGACTATTTGGTGATGAAACTCGAACCAGTAAAGCAGTTACCGAAGAATATTTTATATAACGATAGAAATGGAAAGAAACAAGGCCTTGACTATCCATCATTTACAGGTAGCGAGCAATCTATGAGCCGATGACCGCAATTCCTAAGTGACTTTAAACAATTATAAATGATCTGAAAATCAAAACGTTAAAATTCCGCATATAGAATTAAACCAGTATAGAGTGACGTCGAGGAATTATAGGCATTTATAAATAACTTTAAGAATGAGATTTTCTCACATATTTTATTGGACTGAAAAAACTAGTCGAAAGATCGCCTGCTGATAATCTGGATTCATGTTAACATGCCTTAAAATGGCAGAAGCTGTCGAGAGTCATGACTTTTTCAGCTGTTAAATGGATATTGTTCTGTTAGGATTAGGTGCAGTTGGCTATGGAAGTGTCATAACGGGAAGTCGATTGGCACTTGTTCTACTTTACGCCGTAAAAAGCGCATCAAACGAACATTTTTCGCTAAATGCAACAGTTAATTTATACTTTAATTTATACGAAATGGTACCGAAATGATTTGAATACTGTCAAATATGTGGAGTAATGCTACATTGTTACATAATAATTTAGTTTATCAGATTAAGTGAGACGGGATCGAGTATGATAATTATAAGTTCTAAATAAAATTATTGTCAGTATTGGATTTACATAAAAGTTGTTAAAGCGATCGGTTTACATTTTGGTAACCACCGAAGAGTAACTTTAAAAAACATGAATAATGTATTGAATTGTGTAAAGAAAGCGTCATTTTTTAATACAAGTTGTTTTATCATAACATGTATATCGCATAAATAAAATTATAACATTATGCCATATGACATTTACGTTATAAGCTTCTAAACACTTCGGAAATCGTTTTTCCAGAATAACTATTTTTTTTTGTGATACCGTATTGGCTCAATAAAATATTTAATTACCAATAACTTGGACTAACTAAGTAATCCCTTTATCACAATATCTAAAAAAAAAATTATAACAATTGTTCAATATGTCGACCGTTGACACCTACACAACGTTTTGAGCTTGCCAAAGTTTCTCTCATCGCATTGGTGAAATGTTCGTGTGTTCTAGAATTTATTTTCCTCCTAACTTGATCTTTCAAATCTCCTAATGTAAAAATAGTTAATATAATACCAATCTCCTAGATTTCCAGACTGAATATGTTTGAAGGTGGAAAACCCTGGTACTGCAGTTCAAGCCCCAATTGTCTCATAGAGCATCCAATCTAGATATATCTTTCGCAATTTATTCTTGCAAGGCGGCGTTTGCTTCAAAGGGAGTTGAGGTGTAAAGATTGTAGAATAATGTCTGAAAGTTATTTGTGGCATTCTACGAATATTCTCTCTTGTTATTTGGGTTTTCCACCACATGTTTTATCCTCTTCAAAAACAAATCACCGAATCTACAAAATAATAGAATTATTGGGAAAAAAGCCTCTGCACCCGTGACGTTTACGTCAAAGGAACAGTCAGAAGTTATATTTTACAAATAATATAAATCGAAATAAACACAGAAATAATGTATTTTGCTGACGTTTCAGAAAGTAGTCTCTTTCCGTTTTCAAAGCTTTTTTTTTTGGAAGAATACTTATTTGCTGTATGTCAAATACACAGCTTTAAGATTCTGTTTATGTTATTTTCATATATACTTACTACTTATACAGAACACAGAACTCATGATATTTTCTTTTAGATAATGTTGAGTTTGTTAAGTTCTTCTTTTAATATTGGCAGCCAGGTTCTACAAATATCTACAGAACAATTCGATACGCACTTATCTTCATTTAATGAGATTATTGCTGATTCTTTAATGTTTCTTTTTTGTTATCTTCCTCTTTTGAGGTTGCTTTTATACACATTGTTAACAGTTCCATTATGCTATTTACACTTAATTTAGTTCTAGTTTCCAAATTATTATCATTCAGCACCCTATATTTAACTATTTTTAAGGTTTCATCTACCAGAACATTGGTAAAAAGACTAACTACATCAAAACTAACCATCAGGTGTGATTCATGAATATCGTTTTCATAATTTTTTTTTCTATAAAATGTTTTTTAATATATGAAACGGTTTTTTCAGATAATGGATCAATAATTTTGAGTAAAAATTTTGCCAAATTATGACATGGTGAATTAATAGAACTAACAATTGGTCTTAAAGAGAATATTTTGTTTATGTGTCTTTGGTAAACCATAAAAATGAGGAGGCTTACTATGATGTGGTGTAAGTTTCGTTCGTTCAAAATCATTAACTTCGTGTTTGTATTTAAACAAATTTTGTAAATTTTGCTCTCTATTGATTTTGTTGGATCTTTGTTTAGTTTTGAGTAGAGTCCCTCTACAAGAGTCATGATTTTTGTGTTATATATCTTTATCTATAATGACTGTGGCATTACCTTTGTCTGCTAGCAATATTTTTACACTTTCATCGCATTTTAAAGAATTTATCGATAGCTTTTCTTCTGGAGTTAAATCATATTTAATTTTGTATTGCTTCTCTAAAACAATTTTTGCCCGTATGCGATATTCTTTCCTTTTATCCTTATGCCCCAGTCTCATGAACTTGAGGCATAAACACTTCGGGCTTCCCTATACCGGAGGAAGTAAAAAATCCCCGCTTGGAAGGATTTTGGCCTTTAGTCTAGGGCGGCCTGGATGGGAACGTCCACTGATGAGCTAGCGGATGCACAATGGGCCGCAAGCTCTAAGTGCTGCGATTTATAATTGCACCGCTAAGAAGAAGAAGGTGCAGAGCAGACAAGGTAAATAAATGAAATTTAAATTAATGTAAAAAATATTTTTGCAGGCTTTCGTGGACAATAAGTTACTGAAGCGCTGTAACAGAGATACATATTACACAAATTAGTGTTAAAAATATATAACTGAGTTCCTAAGATATTAAAAGTATGTATATAAAACAATTTGATGATATTTAGCAGTGATACACATAATTCTGCTAGGTTGAAGTAGTCTCACTTACAAAAAATAAATCAAGGTGTTACCAGATCGTGCTAAACATAAAGAAAATGCCAGTTGTCTTAACAAAGTTGTTAAATGAACATAGACTATGTAACAAAATAAAGGGCAAAAATATAGTGAATAACCCTGTACTTTAATTAGAGACAAGAAGATTTTTTTACGATAAAATGAATTTATATTGACTTTTTTAAAGGAACGCCACGACAAATTATATCGAAAAAAATTTAACAAAAAAGTTGCACAAAAAAACCTTATCGAGTGTTACGGTACTGACCAACAAATCATTTCGTGGAAATATTTATTTTGCAAATAAAAAACTTTGATAACAAAAAAATTACAAAGTTATCAACACGTTATGGATATTAGTGATGGGTCAATATTTTTTACATTAGCCATTTCCCAAAAATATGAATTACGTTGAAGTTATTGATACACTATCTCACGCAAGCACATGCATGGCATCACCAGGAGATTAAATATAAACTTTGACCAACACAATATAAACCAGGAAAATAAGTGCGGCACAAATAATCGAGATATGGACTACGAACCAAAACATTTTTTGATATTTTGAAAAATACAACATAATTTCACCTAAATTTCTTACTTTAGATTCGAAATCTCTGCCTAGAGTTGGCGTAATAGAATATTTCACCGACATATAAACCAATATACTTTTTGACATTTTGAAAATCAATAATTGTTCTGATTAATTTCTGATTAAATCCCGAGCGCTTTAGTGCTTCAAATAAGCGAGGTTTGAACCAAAATATATTTTGGCATTTTGGAAATTTTTTAAAAATATATTCCCTTGCATTTCATACACATTCTTTAGTGCAATTGATTACATTTGTACCAAGATATTGGCATGTCGAATGATGAAAAATATATTATTTAAGAAAATGATATGTCAGATCATTTAGCTCAATTGTATACAGTATGATTCAAACAGACTGACCTTGGTTATGATAGAATTTTTAATAATAGAAACTATGATTTATAAGCCTTATAAATAATGAAATATTTGAGGACATTTCTCAAAGTCATTCATAAATATTTTGCAACACTACTTCTACACCTCGTTTCCTCTCAAAAATTTGAAAAATGAAGCTAAAACCAACAAGTGGTGGGTAATTGTAGGAATAAGAATATCCTCTCAGAAATTGAAAGATCTTCACACACTAACAATGGCATCAAATGATCAAAATGGCACTGATTTCTATAAAAAACAAAAAAATTACAAAAAAGTTTGTAAAAGCTATAAACATTGAGTAGTAAAATATTACTCAAGTCATTAAGTAATAGAAGCTTGGATTATAATTAGTAAACTGTAGGTAAGGGTCAAATAAGTACTAAACTCAGGTTGAAGAGAACATAATATCAGATGCTAAGCAAATGACTGGATTACTTTAAGTTTAAATATTTCAACAGATAATAATATTTCCAGTATAACCGATAAAAACTTTCCAACAATGTTTATTTTACTTCTGTTGCAGAAAACGAGGTCTATATTGCAATACAATATTTCAAACAGTCAAATACATCTGGAATAGATGAAATTTCGTGAAATACATTAAAGGTGGCTATAAACTATATTGTTCGACCACTAACTTTTCTTATAAATAGACCATTAACTGAGGGTAAATTTCCAGAAATTTTCAAAACAGCCAAGGTTATACCAATTTACAAAAAGGACAGTAAACATGCGACGGAAAATTACAGGCCGATTTCTCTTTTAAGTCCTGTGTATCAAAAAATTGTTTAGTAAAATCGCACATCTTGTAATATTGCAGTTCCGCAAGGTTTTATCCTGAGGCCACTTCTGTTTTTGATATTTGTAAATGACTTGCCAAATCTTAACCCGGAAAATAACATCGTTATGTTTGCCAATGATAACAGATATGTATGTTCTGACAAATCAAAATCTCAAGTTCAAGATAAATTACAAGACATGGTGACTCGCTTTATTAAATGATTTTATTCCAACAAACTGCATTTAGATATACTCAAAATTGTCTTCATTAATTTCACACCAAGAAAAAGCTCAATATATGAAAGCTGTTTAATTAAAGCAGATCATACCTCATTACGCCAAGTATCTTCTACAACGTTTCTTGGTCTCTATATCGACAATGATTTAAGCTAGAAATCTCATATCAAATAAGCTATCCTCATTACGTTTCGCACTAAACAGGCTAAGAAATGTAATGGAGTAGTATTTTACGATATTTCTCCACATGCATCTCGACTGTTTAAATCGCAGAAGAGAGCAGTAAGAAACATTGTTGGTGCAACTAGACTTCAATCTTCTAAACTTATTTTCAAGAATCTGAATATTCTACCTTTACCATGCATTTATGAAGTGTTAGTGTACGAAAAAATAACTTCATTGATTTTACTTCAAACAGTGATTTACATACATAGTCACGATACCAGTAACAAATTGGACCTGTTACAGCATAATATTTTTAGTAGCAAACTCCTCTATAAAATTCTTATTTTACTATAAGGAACGTAACCAGACTGCAACCAACAGCTACTCTCCTGGCTATGTGCCCCACCGAGAGCTGAATTACAAGTTACAAGCCTGGCGCGTTAAGTGTAATAATTGCATATTACCATCAAAACGCTAATGCTTCGATTGCAACAAACACCAGCCGAAAGACTGATCTCTCGTGCCAGTCGTCACACACCACTTACAGGCTGCAGTTTCGAGCTGTTGGCTCTCGTCGGTGCAAAGTAGGCATGTGACGACCGAAACGAGGATCACTTGACTGGCACGAGAGCTCCTTTAAGTAGGATCAGTCCTTCGGCTGGTGTTTGTTGCAATCGAAGCATTAGCATTTTGATGGTAATATGCAATTACTATACTTAACGCGCCAGGTTTGTAACTTGTAATTCAGCACTCGGCGGGGCACATAGCCCGGAGAGTAGCTGTTTGTTGCAGTCTGGTTATTTTCCTTATACTAAAATAAGGATTTTATAGAGGAGTTTACGACTAAAAATATTATGTTTTAATATTTCGCCCTCTAAAAGCACATTTGAAATTGGACCTGGTAATACCAGATCATAATTTGTCATTATTTGAAAAGGGTCGAAAATTTGTTAGAATTAAGTGCTTTAGGCCGGTTTATCAATGCAATGTTAACTCGTAACCACAGGATAAATGTCAAACAAAACAATAGATACCCATTGTTTCGTTTGACATTTATCCTATAGTTAACAGTTAACACTGTATTGATATACCGGACCTTAATAAGCTACCAGACAATTTAAAAAGTATAAATGACATTAGATAATTTAAAAAGAACCTTTTTGTATATTTACATGACAATATGTTTTATATAGTCGAGGCAAGAATTCAAGCGATGCACGTCACGAGTGATCTCACTAAATAAATTTTAATACTAAGATAATTTTTAGTCATTAATTACGTTAAAAAAAGTAATTCTTGACAACCAGTTATTAAGCTTTTTTCAGAAATAGGTAGAGTTTAATGTGGCTTCATGATTCTTAGCAGTATTGTCTTATTTATAGAATCGATCTGTGACGTGTATCGCTTGAATTCTTGCCTCGACTTTAGTACTGCAGAGTTCTCAGAACATTAATAGTACAGGAAAACTGTCGAAAGAAGTCTGAATTGAAAGAGCTAAATCTAAGTGATCTCGTCTTTTGAGGAGTTGTTGTTTATAATGTATGTAAATGTTTTTTGTCGAATTACCTGCCAGTGGTGCCTAGCAAAAATAGTTATAAACAAAAATGTTCAAAAGTTCTAATTTTGCCCATAGCCGTAATTGAACAATAATTCAATTTTGAAGCTGAGGAAATTCTACACAAATTTTATTACAGAAACATTTTTGTGGGGGCAAAAACAAGCGCGGAACATCTAAATGTTTATAACGTGGCGTGGTGGGAGCAAGGCAACATCATAACTCTTGTTTAAATTAGAATATTTTAATTAAACAAAGTGCTTATCGAAAAATGATAGTTTTTCACATGCGACTATTATGAAATTTGTTTAAAATTTCATTTTGTGTATATTGCACAAGGGATGAAATCATCTCTTGTGCAATATGCACAAAATGAAATCTTAAACAAATTTCATAATAGTCGCATGTGAAAAACTATAATTTTTCGACAGGCACTTTGTTTAATTAAAATATTCTAATTTAAACCAGAGTTATGATGTTAACGAAGCGCGCGCGTGCCTCCGCTCGCTAACCTTGCTCCCCATCACGCCAGAGTTATACGTTATAAACATTTAGATTTTCCCACAAAAGCCAGCTTCAAAATTGAATTCTTGTTGAATTATGGCTATGAGCAAAATTAGAGAGAGATATGAGCAAAAAACTGAACTTTTTTGTTTATAACTATTTTTGCCAGGCACCACTGGGAGATAATTCGACAAAAAACGTTTATATACATTATAAACAACAACTCCTCGAAAGACGAGATCACTTAGATTTAACTCTTTCAATTCAGGCTTCTTTCGACAGTTTTCCTGTACTATAATGAATTATTCTGATTTATATAAAAATACGCATTTTGTAAATTTTGTCCATCATTGTTTATTGCATAATTATTTTAATATTGTTAATAATTAACGTGTTTCTAAGACTGTCGTGTATCTATTATTAATTTATTTTGTTCCTTGTTACACACTCTTATTTTATTTTGGCTCTATAACACTGTCATGTTCTTTAAATGGTACACTTGTATCGATAACTTTTCCTATACCTTTGTATATTGGTCTCTTGGAACTAATAAAATATTATTATTATTATTATTATTTTTGACTTGAACTTCGAATTCTACGTTTAGAATATGGCATAATAAGTTCTCTGCAGCAATTTAGAATTATGCTGTAATTTTTGCACTACTTTGCGGGGAGTATAAAATCATTTATTAAAAATGAATCTAAGCCATACCCACATCCGATAACTTGCACTAAAAACTCACGCACAATCATAATTTATTACACTTCAAAATGTTCTTTAATATTACCGATCCATTACACCCAATCGACAAACGTAAAGGCTGTAAATAAAACTAAGTACCCAATTTTAATAATCAATTTTAAACTAAGGAATGCCTTGTAATACACTTTTTTAGAGTGCCCTATTGAAATGTGAATGATAAAATATAATATAATAATCTTTGCGACCTTGACTTTGGCACCATGACCGTCTTAACATTGTCCAAATAAAAAACAATTGGTATATGCTGACGTTGTCTAGGCACACTAGACCACTTATCTATTTCGGTTGTGTGGATCATAAATGCGCATTGCTATAGGATAGGACATGGTCGGTGTAACCTGCACATCCGGTAGAAAAAATAAAACGATTCATATGTGTTTCATTGATATAAATGGGTTTGCTTACCTTCTAATATTAGCTACAACATTCTTTCTTCGAGTATTTGAATGGTATCTCACCGCACTCGCGTATGTATAGTATATT
This sequence comes from Leptura quadrifasciata, assembly GCA_963675555.1. Classification (NCBI taxonomy): domain Eukaryota; kingdom Metazoa; phylum Arthropoda; class Insecta; order Coleoptera; family Cerambycidae; genus Leptura; species Leptura quadrifasciata. The sequence continues at coordinate 22,004,641 of OY776680.1, read as the reverse complement.
TTAAGGTAAAAAGTTACTTTTGATAAAAAGTTTCGTTTAGTTGAGAAACAAACGCGAATCAAAAGTAATGTGGGTTTAATTTTGTAGCTAAAATGTACAGGACTAAAGCAGTTCATTGGGCCCTCTCTTTAAAAAATGCCATAGATATTGGACTAATTTAAAAAAAGAGAAGAAAAGACAAAAGGTAAAATCTGAAAATTTGAAAGTCAGAAAAATTATGCTGCATTACTTGAAGCGAATATGAATCGAGACCTCGCGTTTTGGCGTTACACCCATTTTAAAAGAAAATAAAATCTTCCTAAAAGTATGATTTTTAAAAATGAAATATAATTTCTCACCGGAAACTCTGAAACATTTGAAACTTCTATATCTGCACTGACTCGGTTAATTATGAAAATTAAGAACAGTTACTTGGCTCAAGATAAAATAATAATCTAGGTTTCTATGGAATTATTTGTCTTGTTTTCTTTTTCATTTTATACAGTATGTCCGCGGATTTGGTTAACAATAGGTGTAATGGCTAAAATTTTTCACATTTCGAGAAAATGTTATTCTTTATAAAAGTTTTTGCTTGATAAAAAAATAATAATGACGTTGAGAGAAATTATATTTTTTATACAGGTTGTTTAAAAATTACAAAAACTTAAAATTCCGCAAGAGTAAACTAGTTCTACTTTTTATTGTGGAACAAAACGTGAAATAAAAAAGTTGTTTCAAATTATATAGTCTATCCAATTCCAAAATTTCATTTGAATGTTGCAATATTTCCGAAATAAGTGATTTTTAGTAAAATAGTTATAGTTTTTGCTACATTTTCTATTTTTCTATAGTCTATCCAATTCCAAAATTTCATTTGAATGTACAGTGTTTCCGAAGTAAGTGAATTTTTAAGAAAGTGCTTGTCGGTTTTTGTCAAATTTTGATTATTTAAAAATTTTGTTTTATTTCGACAAATAAAGGGGTTGTACCCTATAAAAATTTAGAGTCCTATTTTAGGAACAATCTGCATAATTCTTGTAATGTTCTATTTGATTGTTAGTTGTGCTGTTACCTAGTTACGTCTACATATCATGACATAGCTGAATTAAAAAATATTTTATAAATGTTAACTGTCGAGCAAAGAATTTTTTTAGTAGAGTGTTATGGAAACGGTGAAAGCTCATACCGTTACGTTCTTGAAAAATTCAGTGAGAAATATCCCAATGTGTATGTTTCGAGAACGGCAGTTCATAAATTGGTGAAAAATTTTTAAAAAACTGGTTCAGTGCTAGACGTAAAGAAAAAGAAAAAAACATATGACAAAAATGATGCTGCCACAACATTAGTGTTAATCCACAACTTTCATTACGAAATCGAGCCCGGCATTTGGAGGTGGTTAAGAAAACTTGCATCCAAAAAATTTTGAAAGAAAATAAAATATTTCCACACAAACCACATTTTAACCATACCTTAGAAGGGGGATATGAAGCAAAACGACTGGATTTCTGTTTATGGGTTAGAAATGAAATTTTAAGTGGCAACGCGAATTTTTATAAATTTATCATGTTCTCCGACGAATCAACCTTTTCAACAAATGGGACTGTAGCTTCACAACATGTTCGGTATTGGAGTGAGACTAACGAATTTAGAATTTCATTCTTTCTGATAAGAATTACATTAGAAAGAATGAAATTCAGAAATCAAAGATTTGTGAACATGCTTGGGAAAACGGACATAGAATAAACTGGGACTCGGCAAAAATTTTAACAAAAGAAACAGATACCAAAAAAAGAAAAATTAAGGAATCAGCAATAATCTTATTAAATGAAGATAAGTGCGTATTGAATTGTTCTGTAGATATTTGTACAACCTGGCTACCAATGTTAAAAGAAGAACTTAACAGACTCAACATTATATAAAAGAAAATATCATCAGTTCTATGTTCTGTGTAAGTAGTAAGTATCTATGGAAATAACATAAACAGAATCTTAAAGCTGTGTATTTGACATACACAGCAAAATAAGAGTTCTTCAAAAAAAAAAAGCTTTGAAAACGGAAAGAGATTACTTTCCGAAACGTCACCTAAATACATTATTTCTGTGTTTATTCCGATTTATATTATTTGCAAAACATAACCTCTGACTTTTTCTTTAGCGTAAACGTCACGGGCGCAGAGGCTTTTTTCCAATAATTCTATTATTTTGTAGATTCGGTGATTTGTTTTGAAGAGGATAATAATACATGTGGTAGAAAACCCAAATAATAGGAAATAAGAATAACATTTTCTCGAAATGTGAAAAATTTTAGCCAATACACCTATTGTTAACCCCATCCGCGGACATACTGATGTTTTTTATTTTGTTGTTATCCTAAACAGCGAAACTCAAAAAGCAAATCCAAAGAAACCTAAATTATTTTACATATTTTGGTAGCAAATAACTTTTCTTAATTTTCATAAACTGTCGAATGAGAGCTGATATAGAATATTCAGATTTTCCAGACTTTCTGAATTCCTAGAACCTGTCAAAGTTCAAACAATTTTTCTGGAAAGTAATTTTTGACAGAAATATTTGTTAATAAAATTCATTAACAGGCCTCTGCTTTCTTTTACTTTTTTATTTTCAGTGTTTGTAAATTACATTAAAAAAAATTTAAGGAAAGTAAATCCATAGAAATAAAAATTATTCTTTTGATTATCTTCGTACCAAATATATTTTCTTAGATTTCATAAACAGTCGAGTGATAGCAGATATGCAAAAATCTCTACTGAGTCCTAAGAGGTAGAGTTCTTGCGAACACACGATGCATTAACACCCCAAGTATTTAGGCCAAACGAATTGCACTGAAATGCAACAACTGCATTAAGCTGCCCAATTGCAGAGTGCTTATTTAATTTCAGATATAGGCCACCCGTCTGGGAACCAAATAAAAAATTCGACTATAAAATTAAGACAAATTAAAATAACACAAGCGCTTAAAGACAGGTACGTGGGTAGATAAGGGGTGATCGATAAACACGTTTTGTATTATACAGCGCTTCCTATATTATTGAAACGTGAAATGTTATATGTTCTAATCTAATTACTTTCTAATTCGATCAGTTTTAATAAATCACAATTAATAAAGAGTTATGTTCTATATTTAGTGAAAATGTAATAGTACTGAGTTAATATCAACTAATTCTAATACAAATTTTATGACTTAATTCTAATAATAGAGGCATTAGATTTATATGGTGTCTCACCCATTTATAAATAAATAAACACCACAGAAATTAGAACAGTATACTCGTCTCAAATTCGTTGCAACTCTTATAACCAGTTTGAACTAAACCAAGAGTAGTCACATCTCTCTGGTTTAAAAATCCAGAACATCATATCGAAAGCATTATTGTTGGAAACAATTGCTCATAGCATATTGTATAGTACTAACTTGAGTAACGGAAAAATATTTGTACGTGCCAATATTGAACAACAAAAGGAGTGAAACAAACTATCTGGAGTTTTTTCATCGGCTTCTTATACGACAAATATGCAACTTAGAAAATATTGTGAGATGTAGAAATTTCACTTTCCATAAATAATTGATTGATGATTTTAGATAGAAAAATTATTTACAAAAAACACACACCAATAATATATTGTCCAGCCTCATTCTATTTATATGAACACTTATTTTCAATATTCATTAAAACTAATAAATAGTTAATTTACAAATTAGACATAAAGTAGTGTCGATAATTTTATTATTAGAACCATTCTAACGAGATTTAGACCAAATAAATGTAAGACGCTATTACTATCTTGTAAATATAGATATAGATATATTGCAATATAAACAAGAGCATACCTTCAGCTGTTACTTTTCTATATCTGGCAAATGCACTTGTCACTGTTGATAAATCAAGACTTATGGAAAAATGCACATGGTCCGTGAGGTGGACATGTTGCAACAAATAATTAAAAGTCCATAGTAACGTGTGGCGCACCACAAGGCACAATTCCTAGACCGGTACTTTACTTAATTTATGTAAATGATCTATTCATAGATACTGATGGACAAACCCGACTTTCCGACTTATGATGAGATATCATGTTTCATCCAAATAACGGTTATGATTTTTGGCAGTTATTTTTCACTCCCCACTCTTGCACGTAATTTCTTTAACATCTGGAGATAAAGGTTTTATTCCACGGTCGCCTCATTTTTTCGATAACTGGTCGCAAACGAAAGTAAATTGGCCGATGAACTAACCAAATGTTCAAATTGAAAACCTTCTTATGCTCAACAGTATCCCAATTCATCAATCATCAATGAATTCTTGCTGATCTTTATTTATAGTTCCTTGAGAAATGTTGTTGTATTGTAATCTAATTTTGTTTTTAAATTTAGTCAGGTTTGCATTTGTACAATACGTTTTTCAGATGATCTAGCGAAGTTTGATCCGGCGACATTGGTGGCCATTCAACACTACCACGTCTTTCAGTCCACCTATTTGGAAATATTTGATCAAGATATCTTCGAATAGCTGATGGATAATGCGGAGGTGCACCATAACTGTAATTTATAATTTAAGTTAAACCAATTATCGATTTCATCAAAGGCAATTTTCTTCATATCATCGGCATATAAAAGACAATTGACACCCAATTCGACTGCAATGTCATTAATGAAGATATTCAAGAATAATGGGCCTGATACAGAACCCTGGGGTACGCCCAAGGTAGATATAAATTCTGCAGATCGTTGGCCATAGTATTCAACGTGATGGTGCCTATAATAATATGTTTTGAGAAATGGCAACATGTTTCTTGGAAAACCAAACTTTTTAAATTTTGAACATGAGAGAGTTAATTGTTCAAATAATTAGTTAACGCTAGAAATTAGCAATATAAACCGGCTTCAAAAATAACAATTTGATTTAGAATGATAATTATCAATGCGGGGGTATTGAATTCATTCTTTTTCTGAAATAATATAAGTAATTTATTTGCAATCGATACCAGTTATTAAAATTATCAACAAATTATTATTTATATCAATTGATGCTACCGGTTATAAACATTTTGCTACGCCGTCGATTGATGACTGCATAGCTCACATGCGACAGCGCAATGTGCGCTAGACAGGATGCATTCTAGCCCAGCACGGGGATATTCTGAAACGGCCCACTGCTAAAAGCCCCTTTGGTTTTCCACGCCCGACCTGACCAGTCGACTATTCGGTAAGAATTCGCTATATTAAATTCATATATTTTTTTGTGGACTTTTTTGGTATTTTCTTTAAATAATTTTTAATTTCGCTTTATTATATTTTGATAAATTCTGCCTTCAGTAACTTGTAGTAACTTTCAATTAACCGTTCGTAACCAGTAAATCCGGATCGCGAGCAATACCCTCCGAGGACGCTGTCTTTAAGTGGGACACTCCAGAGGCGTCACGCCGAAGTTTGATATACCTTGAATTGTAATTTTTAGTTTATTTTGCCAAACGACTATTTTTCCGTGAAAATCTGAGTCGGGGACGCTGTCTTTAAGTGGGACACTCCAACTGAGTCAACTCTAATAAATTAATATCCTACATGATCGTAATAAGCAAAGACAAATTAATATCTGGTAAAATAAATTCGACGTCTGAACCTGTTTGTTATATACATATTCTGTGCAGTAGTATTTACACCGTTTTATTTTCATTGAAAATCATTACAGCGGCCCATTCCACGAGAAAGACAGCTTAAGTTTCGACTCCTGGTAATAAACCATCTTCACTGATTCTATCTTGGGCCTCTATCATACCGCTGATAGAGAAAGTGGTGTCTCTACACTTTAAATCAGAAACTGACGCTCGAGGCAAAAACTGTTTGCATTGGTCATAAAATGCAAGTTGCAAAACCGAAACGCTACGTAGCGGCGTTACAATACCATGATCAAGTCTGTCAAATGCTTTAGTGAAATCTTTAGAGATTATGTCGGCTTATAAGTTAACGTCTGTAGTATTAGATATATATTCGGTTATGCAGAAAAGATTGGTTGAAGTAGATTTTGTCTTGTAGAAATCGTGCTGGTGTCAGTGATACGATTCTTCGCATAAGAAAATGTTGGTTCATATAACAAAATTTTGAAACATTTAGAGAAGTTGTTGATTATAATTATTGTTATAGGTCTATAATATTCTAAATATTAATTAAAACAACCGTTCCTTTGGGGGCGAGCGTGGGTGCGTCTTTACTATGTACATACTTCGATATGCGATGTAAAGCAACGTTAGGCGTGGTTAGTAGTTGGATTGGTGACCGTTCCAACGAAGACCACGTCCTCGCCTCACCCATCTTCCAGCGGCTTGTATATCAGTGTATGCGCGGAAGCTATACAACCTTAGGCGAGGGTTGTATAGGAGATATACCATCCTTCGGAGGGGATGTAAAGCCGTCGGTCCCTTGTCTATTAAATGTTAGGCAAGTAAAAGATCCCTACTCTTCTTAAGGGAAGAGGTTCGGCAGAATTCCTGGTTGGGGGTAGCTCGTCTACAGGCGTCGGTGTTAGGCCTCAGTAGCGGAAATAGGCCGACGTTAAATAAATGTATTAAAAAAAAACGTTCCTTTGACGTAAACGTCACAGACGCAGAGCGTTTTTCCCAATAATTCTATTATTTTGTAGACTCGGTGATTTGTTTTTGAAGAGGATAGTACATGTGGTAGACAACTCAAATAAAAGGAAAGAATATTTTATATTTATATGACACAGTATTTTTCATAATCAACATCAATCTGTTCTTTGGTATATGTTCTTAATAATTTAAACTCTTCAAGTGCAAGAGGATCTTCCCGTAAACAGTAAACATTGCCACAACCTGTATTGACCGTAATTAAACAAACAACTTCTATTCAGGTCAGTTTTGAATATTTATAAAGTCACAATCATTAATCCTTTCTTCTTCCCCACACTGCATGTCAAACCTCAACCCCTCCGATTTCAAACATGTTGAAAATAATTATTTTGAACAAATCCAACTTAAACATTCGGAATGCTCAATTAGATTTATCAGTTGCTTTTGTATTGCAAGTGTGCAGCTTGCGAGGGGTTAAAAATAAAAAAATAATTAACGATATCTTTGTCGTGCGAAAAATCTAAAATCTGAAACCCGTATTAGCTACGCTTTAATTTATTTGTTATTAACCATTTTCTAAATTACGGAACACATGCAAAAATGCAAATTAGGTTCAAGTTATTGTGTTTTACTTTACTATAGGCTCTTGTTAACACGAATTACAGTGCGTAGTACATTATTATTGTCATAAATTATGCCATATAGAGTGGCGATTTATCAGAATTGTTGGTTGTCAAGGGTAGTTTTGATTAGTCATTTCTGGTACAAATTGTAGCCCTACCTAATAACATAATAATATTATTAATATAAATTTTTTTACCACGTTGCAACTTCTATACATTTTTTTTGTAAAGAACAAACAGTTCACGGGGATGTTGCAATATTCACCAGCAATAAAATTAATTTTAAACCTGTAAATCTCTATCATTCCCCCGAATAATTACACGAACAATTTTGTGCTATTGCACTCATTAAAAGTAGAACTATTATTATCATCTTATGCCGGGCGACGAGATAACTTTGTGACAAAGTCCAATTTTGCATTTATTTATAAAGTGAAAAATATTACTACCGGTCCAAGCGGGACTTCGGTAAATCCTTATTTTACTATAAGGAATGTAACCAGACTGCAACCAACAGATACTCTCCGGGCTATGTGCCCCGCCGAGCGCTGAATTACAAGTTACAAGCCTGGCGCGTTAAGTGTAATAATGCTAATGCTTCGATTGCAACAAACACCAGCCGAAAGACTATTTAAAGGAGCTCTCGTGCCAGTCGCTCCACACCACTTGCAGACTGCAGTTTCGAGCTGTTGACTCTCGTCAGTGCAAGGCAGGCATGTGACGACCGGCACGAGGATCCTTTGACTATTTGGTAAATGTCGGTATTTTTACGATAGCGACATGTAAAATAGTCAGCAGGCGCCATCTAGAGGTCCAGTGTCTGTTGCAATCGAAAAATAAATAACCTGACTGGGTTTAGCATAGTTCAAATGTGCTTCTAGAGGGCAGAAAATTAAAATATAATTTTTCTGTCGCAGGCTCCTCTATAAAATCCTTATTTTACTAGAAGGAACGTAACCAGACTGCAACCAACAGCTAGTCTCCGCGCTATGTGCCCCGCCGAGCGCTGAATTAAAATTAAAAAAATCCTCGTGCCGGTCGACACATGCCTACCTTGCACTGACGAGAGCCAACAGCTCGAAACTGCAGTCTGCAAGTGGTTGGGGCGACTGGCACGAGAGCTCCTTTAAGTAGGATCGGTCTTTCGGCTGGTGTTTGTTGCAATCGAAGCATTAGCGTTATGTTGGTAATATGCGATTATTACACTTAACGCGCCAAGCTTGTAACTTGTAATTCAGCGCACGGCGGGGCACATAGCCCGGAGAGTAGCTGTTGGTTGCAGTCTGGTTACGTTCCTTATAGTAAAATAATAAATTTTATAGAGGAGCTTGCGACAGAAAAATTGTGTTTTAATATACATAGTTAATTATATAGTTTTTCTTGTATCCTGGTTACCAAAATTAACCATATTTTAAAGATGGCTGGCTAAGTGGGGAGTCAGTGTGTAGTGAGAGAACGCTACATCACTCTGTATATATTTTTGCAAATTTAGATTCCACATTCTCATTACAACGACGTATCACAAGTAGGTATTCGTTTTCAAAGGGGCGTCATAAATTCCAAAAAGTGACAAAGCTAAATTCGCTACTGCAAGAATGTTTTCAAGAAATTTACTCCGCAGGCCTTGAATATGTATTAATATGAAAATACAATTTTTCGAAGAAACATAAAAGAAAATAAACAGTTTTATTCAAATTTTTAAATAGTAACCATATTTTTTGACTTAGACCAACAAAACCCAAAACATAACCTTTCATTTGATGTAACATACTTCTAGTTTCGGTACTAATTTACTTTAAAATTATTGAATTTTTGTAGATGCTATTGTTCATTTACTGAAACCGATGTATGTATTAAATTTTACAAGCAATTCAAAATAAATTAGTATAACTTATACATCAAATCACAGCTTAAGGTTTTGGACTTTGCTGGTTTAAGTAAAAAATATGGTTACTCTTTAAAAAAATTGATTAAAATACACATGCTTTTTATGTTTTTTTCGAAAAATTGTATTGCAATTCAAAATTGTGATTCTTGCACGAAAAAACTTTTATTAAAATGCTCCAATAAAAATGAAAAATTAAGTATAACAAGTTGAAGGGGGATGAGGGGCACCCTGGTGTGTCTTAAATCTGTCAGTGGCCCCTCAAAAGACTCGCATCCTACATCCTATAACGAGTTCAAAAAAGAATACAAACTCGAAGTTTATTTGGCAATGAAAAATAAATAACAATTTACTCCGAATAAGACACGTTGCTTTTCCTTCAAACATCGCGTCGATTAGATATAGAAAAAGTAAAGCGGAAGAAAAAGTAATATTATTTCCGTTGCTAATGGCAACGCATAGCTGTCTGAAATGTCAAACTTTAATGTCATGAAATGAGTGAGATTTTTGACGTTTGAAGAATAAAATTAGTTTTAACGATCTTGCCTCATTCTTATGTTTTCGGGTGTGCCGAGTCCGAAAATAATAATTAAAAAGTCGTATCACCCACTATTCATTCACTTTTGAATGTATGGAATGTGAAAAATTTGTTTTTTTATCTAATTTCTGTGCATTTCAATATACTAAAACATGCATTAAATCTAAATGAAATATGGTTGGCAATATTTATGCTTCAGTGTGTGTTTCAGTTCATATGAAGGAAAGTTACAAGAATCTAGACATGATTTTAAAGAAAATTAACCATTCTGCTCACGATTGGATGGTATGTGGACACAAGACAGTTGTTTGCATGCTCCTTAATCAACAAAAGGGATTTACTAAATTTCCATGTTTTATATGTGAGTGGGACAGCAGAGCAAGGGATCTACACTGGTCCACAAAACAATGGCATGCAAGAAAAACCTTAACACCTGCAAAGAAGAACATTCTGTATAAAACTTTAATAGATCCGAAAAAAATTCTTCTACCATTTCTTCGCATTAAATTTGGTTTAATGAAACAGTTTGTAAAAGCCTTGCCTAAAGATGGTGAACGTTTTAAGTATTTTTATGAAACGTTTCCTCATTTATCAGAAGCTAAACTGAAAGAAGGGGTTTTGGTTGGGCCTGACATTCGTAAAATGATGTTTGATTCCAACTTTGAAACGAAAATTACTATAAAACAGAAGAAGGCTTGGATATCATTTAAGCAATTTGTGACTAATGTTAGAGACTTAAACTATGTGCGTATCGTAGCTAATATGATAGACAAATTAAAATATCTGGGATGCGTGATGAGCCTTAAAGTCCACTTCTTACGCAACAATCTTGACTTTTTCCCCGACAACTTGGGTGATGTGTGTGAAGATCAGGGGAAGCCGTTTCACCAGGATATCAAAAGTGATGGAGACACGTTGCTAGGGACGATGGAATGTCAACACGATGGGTGATTATTAACTGATCAACTCATAGGTCTGTATCATGCGCAGGTAGGTTCAAGACTTAGATATGGGGTTTGCTTTTGGGGCAACTCCACACTATCTCCAGACGTGTTTGTTGCACAAAAACGCATATTGAGATGCATTGGTGGAATTCCAAGTAACCATACATGCAGGAATTTATTCAAAGAATATGGCATTTTGACGCTCGTGGGAGTATTTATTTTCGAATTATGTTTATACGTTTTTATTAACAAAAAAAAGTTCACTACAAATAAAGACTACCACGATATCAACACAAGGCAAGCTAAAAATTTTCACATACCTTTTTGTAAGTATAAGATAACAACAAATTCGCCTACTTATATAGGTCTCAATGTATGTAATCATTTGCCTGACGACTTGAAGCAATTGAAAGACCTCAACCATTTTAAAAAATGTTTAAAAATGTTTTTAATACACCAGTGTTATTACACTATGAATGAATTTTTTATAACTTAGATAATAAGTATATTAGACGATTCCTATACATAATGTACTGTGTCTGAAAGGAAAATAAATATTATTATTATTATTATTATTATCACTACTGGTCACTTCACCGATAATAAAATGCATCACATCCGAGAAAATAAGCTGCATAAGAATCTTCAATGAGAAGAGAGAAAGGAAATTCAAAAAATAAGTACTTAAAATATAATATGTATTGAAGTGCTTATATGGTTTAGTACATGGTGTATTAAGTTAAATAAAATTTTTACTTTTTTATATAGCCTATTTTTATATAGCCGATTTTTAAATACAATCAAGCTAACTATACAGGGTGTCTCACCGGGAACTGAGTCGATCGATATAGAGAAAAGTACGCATCAGAAAATTTTGAAAATTTAGATAATTACTAATGTGGGTGTGGCCAATCCAACTAAAATAATTACAAGTAGCTGGCACTTCCGCTTATACCGGAAGTCGATACCAACTTGCTTATTTCAAATAGAACATCCGATATATTTTAGGGTTTTCGAAAAGAGCATAAAATTCTGAGTATATCCTATACCTAAACCTAGCCGTTTCAGAGATATTTGACATTTTATAGCAAATTTGACAGGTGCAACAATTTGCAAGAACCGTTATAACTTTCTTCGTGTAAAAGATCCTCATTTGCTTCTTGTCACGTAAAAAGAACACAAGGAGAACTACGTTCTACAACTGAAATAAATTCAATAATATCATACCAAGTGTTCCGTTTTTTGCGTTACATTTTGTCAACTTCAAACCGCGGAAACTTGTTTAGGTCAAATGGAACTCCCAGAATGACTATTTCAATGTTTTTATCATCAACAATAGGCTTTCTTCTTTGCATTTTTGCTTTGACAGAGCCATAATTTTTAAAATTTTCCAGTATGCGTTTTACAGTGTTTGGTGGCGGTTTCAGTTTTTCTGGATATCGAGTAGCAAATGTGCTGCGAGTTCTTGATATTACTTTATCACATTCTCCATAAATAACAAACAAATTTAAAAAGTTTTCGTTGGTATAATTTAAACGTGCTGGCATTTTTTGACATAAGCTAATGACTGATTGTTTCTAATCATAGCTATTTTGATGATTAAATGATTACAACAATTCATGAATTTCTAATAAAATCGCAAATATTTCAAAAAGTTGTAATTTTAACCCCCACAATGCTAATATCAGAAAAAGGGGAATTCAATTTTACACAACTTGACGTAAAAAAATAAGGGTGTTCCATTTGACCTAAACAAGTTTTCGCGGTTTGAAGTTGACAAAAATGGAACACTTGGTATGATATTATTAAATTTATTTCAGTTGTAAAACGTAATTCTCCTTGTGTTCTTGTTACGTGACAAGAAACAAATGAGGATCTTTTACACGAAGAAAGTTATAACGGTTCTTGCAAACCGTTGCACCTGTCAAATTTTCTATAAAATGTCAAATATCTCTGAAACGGCTAGGTTTAGGTATAGGGTATGCTACATGTTTTCGACTCAGAATTTTATACTCTTTTGGAAAACCCTAAAATATATAGGGTGTTCCATTTGAAATAAGCAAGTTGGTATCGACTTCCGGTATAAGCGGAAGTGCCAGCTGCTTGTAATTATTTTAGTTGGATTGGCCATACCGACATTAGTAATTATCTAAATTTTCAAAATTTTCTGATGCGTACTTTTCTCTATATCGATCGATTCATTTCCCGGTGAGACACAATGTATAAACGGTGTGACAACTCCGAGTTTTACTTTCTTTATGGAATTGATCACACGATGTCATTGAAGCTGTAGAAAAACTTAAAAATTTGTGCCATACAGACATGAATAGTAAAATTATTAAAGATACTTTGGATATCTCGTCATTCAACTTCTAACAGTTTTAATGATCTAATTTTTACGTAGAACCCACTAGCTCTTCTTCAAAAAAGTAACAAAATTTGGCGAGTTCTTCATTACTTTTATCGTATTATAAGCAAAAATTTGTTTATTTTAAATATAATTTTAGGAAAATCGTAGGTAACCTTACGTTAATTTTCAACAAGATGAAATGAATTGTGGCGACATCTTGTATGTAGTAGAGACATCACATCACGCAACCTGGAAACCCTGCTGGTATTGTACTCATGTAAGAGATATCTACATTCTAATTTAGTTCATTTCAAATTGTCCAGAAAACTTTCTTAATTTTTATTTAGTCCATACGTTACTCAAAAGATTAACATGATTTTATTATAATAATAAAGGAAGCTAAATAAAATAAAGTATTTTTGTAAGTAATTTATTTGTACGGTACATTATCACAAAATGTAATAAATAACTTACAATCTAAAACAAAAAGTATGATAAGTCACAAAAATACTCGATCATCTCTAAACACTTCAAAATTACAATTAAAAGTTTTATGCTCTTAAAAAAATATATGTATAATAAGTACCTACCTATTTGATTTATATAAAAGTAAACAATTAAAGCAAACAAATCGACTACTACAACTAAAGGAAATTAATAAATTAAAAGTACATAGGTAAATAAACTCATCACATTTGCCGTATAAAAGACGAAACTTACGATGATGTCTTTTTGTCATTCTGCTATAGGTATATAAAAACCTGCTTAAACATTAAATGTAAAAAGGAACAGTATGTACGTATAGTATAGTGACTTACTGCTAGAAAATGCATCGATATTTGCACTGTCTGAATCATTTTAACCCTGCATAGAACAAGCTAAAATAAATAGATTTTCGGTCAGATCCACTTCGAGAAACCGTACTGGCTTCCCCTGCTATTTGTATCTGTCTATTCTTTTTCTCTCAAAAATTGCAAGAGTCTCCTTAAGAATCTTATTTGATATTTCAATATTATCGCGTGCATGTAAAACTCCACAGCAAAAAACTGGACGAAACCTTCCAACAATTAGATATATTCGGCTATAACTCTAAAACAGACCAATAAATCAAAATTCTACAAGATATAGAAAATATGGTTCATTATTTTTTCTATCGATTACTACATAAACTGTCAATTATTTAAATAAAGCCACCTGTGGCATACAAATAAAAGACTGCGTATGTAATTGGGTTAGGATGTTTTTTTTAAATGACATTCGGCCGTTAGCCATACAGCCAACTGCTACTTCAAATAAAATTAAACTGCAAAAGCATTTAATAAATATTGCGCTGAGAAACTTTCATTGCTAACCAACCTACAATGACAGGAAGAAAAATATTTGAAGATCACAAAAAGGGAAAAAGAAAAGCAGGAACACACGCTTTTCGCCTTGGGGTCTGTCAGGGCATTTTTAATAACAAACAAAGGAAAAACAACACAGGATACGAAGTTAAATTATTCAGACATTCACACAAATTTTACAATAAAATTTCTTCCAAAAAGCAGATGATGCAGTCAAAAGCTGGTTTATTAAATTGACTGAGGATGGAAAGCATATTAAAAGATGATTGATTTTTGCGATTAATAAGGTTGGTATATAATCTGTCACAAGACTGGAGCACTGGAAGAAAATATGGTCTAGGTCGCATTTAACTCCACAAACATCACAATTCTATGAAGACAAAACATTTCTTTTAAACAGATGTGCTGGAAAACAAGGTACCCAAATTTAAGACGTATTATGATTTTTATGTTTTTTCTAGAGCAGACATAATTTTCATGCCAAAACTTAGATGGGATATCAGAGTGAATAACTTCTGTTGATACTTTCCTTAGCTAAAAAATCAACAATGTTGTCATTTTTTTTTGCTATTATGTGAGGATCTTATTTAATAACTTCGACATTCTTCTTACAAACTGCGGACAATAATGACTATGTCACATTTCACTATTCTTTAGCTTTAGCAAAAAAGGGGGAGGCAATCTATAGCAAGCTATAAAGCAAGTTTTTGGCTGTTGTAAATAGTGAAAAAATGTTAAAAAAAACATTTAATGGTAATTAAAATAACTATCTACTTAAGTATTGAAAATACATTTCTAAGAAAGAATTTTCCCATTTTTAAAGGAACATAATGGCATCCGTTTATCATCATTCAAAATTTATCTATATGATTCATTGACAAAGCGATAAACCTATATATTTATGCAGATTGGCAAAGCATTGATTACTTGAGTAGGTTCTCAAATACCAGATTTTCTTGTGTTAAATAAGTCAATATTGACTATGCCGAAACATTTTTAGTAAATTGTTATGACATGCTTTAAGACCATTTTCATTTTTTCTTTATTTGGCTGCTTTGGATTTTTAAGCAAATCTATGAAAGTGGCGGTAACATCCAGAAAGAAATCCCATTCTTTCCAACACATCCTTCTTTCCTTTTTGAGAAAAATAGAAGTGGTATTACAAACCGTGATTGGTTCTATCAACATATACCACTTTTACTTCTGAAGAAAAAAATAAGTGTTGGGAATCTTGGGATTCCTTTTCGGATGTCGCCACCCCATTCAACCTGTGTGGAATGTAATTATTTGCACAAAAAATCAGACAGTTGAGAATCTACTCCCAACAACGAGTACTCTGTCAATTCAGACATGTATTATCAATCTAGATTGGTTTAGGATAATCTCTGTCAATCAATCATGGAACTAGCATCTCCATTCAAATGGGGACTAATTTTGGATACCGGTAAATGGGCGTGCCATTGTAAACTGTCGAAATATGAGAAAATTTCATGGAATGTATTACAATGTACGTGCAAAATTTTCGACGAAATGTTTTTATATAAAACTATATTCATGTGTAGAATGTCGCAGTTAGATGATTTACTATGAAATTTAATTTGATTAAGTGGAAGCTGTGATTTAATTATTTTATGTTCAGGTCAAGGGCTCTGATAACCACGAAATAATGTTATCACAGCTTCTGAAGGCACGTTGTTTGGTAACAGCCCGATGTCGCACGCGGAGGGTGTTATAGATACGTTTCATACATTAACGATATAGTCAAGTTCAAAAGTACTATAATTTGCCAAATAATTCGATCTTCAAGGTTGCCAAGTCAAACCACAATAAAAAAAGTCTTTCAGACATTCAATATACTCAAAAACCATAGTTTTTCAAAAATAATTCTGAAAAATTCATACCACATCGATAATTCACCATTAACCTAAATTTATCAATAGAATCATTCAGTCCTCCAAGTTAACGAATTTATAGCTAAAACCTTACAAACGACTGCCCCAAAAAATGCCGCCCCCTCGTTATCTCGATTCTTATCAAAACCCCTCTCCAAACCCCTCGTCAGAATATTTTAATCAAGGATATTAATATGGCTTAATTTGCGACTTCGTTAACTGCTTTACTACGGGACCAATTCAATTTTAGCAATATTTTCAGACAGTTATCATTCATATTTCTAAAACCAATTTAGATTCAACTTTCATTTATATATCGAAAAATACTATTTTTCAGTGCCGCATTTATGATATATTTTTCAGTACAGAATTCAAATTTTTCAAAACAATCGCGCAATGTTCACTTTATCAAGCCCCATAGACTGGCCGGGGACCTATTCAGCTCTATCTAGACTTCGGCGAGCCAAGTCCCCAAATAGAGGAGAACATGACGAGCTCAAAGCAAATCAGTTTCGGTGCGCCAATATCCATTGGCTTGATGACGGTCTCGATAACTAGGGCCGAGTAGGACTACTACTCTTTGCTCCTAGATTATCTCTGTAGACCTGGACCGGCCTTCGTGATAGGTGGGCCCGCTTACTTCTACCAGACCCAGCCCGCAAATGCGAGATGTGTCGTGGTATTTTCTGCGGACCTCCCCTGGTCCTGGCTCTGGTCTGCGTTCCGCGAGCAAACTCTCTAAAATAAACAGTGTTTAATTCTTTCCTGGTCAACCTTAAATTTTAACGAATCGAGTGGCCGTTCTAGTTCCATGGACAACCCAGGTAAAAAATAATAATTTATTTAAACTGCCATCGCGCATAAAATAAAGTGAATTTTCTCGGTTTGTAAAATTAAAATAAAACAAAATCGTCTTAAAGGCAAAATTTCAAGTGTCGATCATTAACTATTTTATCTCGTGTAAACAAATTTTAATTTGAATAAAATAAAATACTCAACTCTGTTACTACGCTTAATACAGTATTTTTTAATTTTCGTTTAAAACAAAGAGTTTAATTTCAAAAATACACAGGGTATATCCGTTGACCCTGCCATAAAATTTAAATTTAAATAAAGTGCTAATCAGACTCTACAAAATAAATACAAGTGAACTACAGCTCTGAAACATATACAGGGAGAAGCATTTGGCCTGTTCCAATCATTTAAGAACTAACCACCCCAACTTCAATTAAATCAAAATTAAATGCACGAAAGGTCTCCTGAATCTCAACTTAAGCTCTCCACATCAATCTTTTTTTATTTTTACGACCACAAGAGGCACCTTCGTGTTCAAGTGCTGTTACCTAAAAGCAATGTGTTTGAGGAACGAGAAGTGATAAAGTTACAAGCTTTTTATCAATGTTCGAGAAAAAATGCAGAATTATTTTTCTCCATCGTTTTTTATGTTTTTTTGGAATGCTGAATCCGAATTTTAACTTTGCCACCTCGTACAAGTTCTGAGAAAACTGCGAAAAAATTGTTATTTATTCAGCTTCTCGCTTATAACTTGAAAACTACACACTTTTAGAGAAGAGTGTTCTTATACAAAAATAAACTACATTAAATTTCCCATAAATTATCTCTTAGCTATTTTTCGTTGGACGAACAGTTTAGGCGCTAGAGCGCGATAAAATTTGACAAAAATTCCAGAATCGGTCAAAAAACGGTTTTTTACGTTTCTTGCTTATTACTCGAAAACAACGCACTTTTATAGATAAGTGTCCCTAAACAAAAATAAAATATGAGTTGGCACGATTTCGCGGGGTGTGTTTGTTCGAAAATCTACTTACGTTAACAAGATCTATGCAAGGTTAAAAGGATTTGGTTTTATTTAAAGGTGAAGTATAAAATACTGAAGTCACTAACCTAACTCATAGTAGCATAGTCAGTGGTGAGAAACGCAATTTTTCCTTTTTAATGTGGACATCTTCTCATATAATATTGCATTTCACCTAAACATAATATGGGTCAGAGAAACAGAAGGTGGGAAGGACCAGATCCACTTAAATCTGTTAAATAAGGTCCAAATATGCACAAGACTGTTGGTTCATCAAAAAGTCGATCGTTGAAATTATGAAAAATTTGCGTCACGACCACTGACTTTCCAATGCCTATAAAAATAGTACCTGTCATTTGTAATTTTCAGCCACCCTTTCAAAAGAAACATCACAGTTGCTTTAAATACATACAACAATTTTAAGTATACAAAAATACTGATTTGAAAATATCCATGTAAATATTTTATCAATTAACTTGACATTTGATTGAAAACCCTTTTAATTTAGTTCCGCGCCACTTTCGAAGTAATTATTTTTTGCGGAGATCATTAGTTTAGAGTTTGATGCCGAGATAACAGACTGACGTCATATTAACGTGTTTTTTAGCTAATTTCTAATCGACGACGCACTATCACGAAAAAAATACGTCGTTTATGTGACCTTTTTGACGAAATTGTTACAAAGAATAGCCCTCACTAAAATATAATGCATGTATCTTAATAATTATGTTATACTTTTAATAAATGTTTTATTGGTGTTGAGGGCCTGGGATGATCAATAATTTAGTGCGGTTACCAGTCAGAGAGTCACATGTCATTTTGCATTAAATGTGTTTACTTTATTCCTTATATTTAAACTTGTACCAATGAACCAGAAATATCATGTATGTCGTTAGATTTTGTCAATTTAACATTTAAAAAATGAGTCTCTTAGTTGTGATATACACGTGAAATTATTATTACTATTACGTCAAAGTGACATAACAGAAAATGACGCGAAAATAACATCAGTCTGTTATCGGGCAATGTTGCGAGCCATTGTTGAACAATGATAGCCACCTTATAAAATAGCTATCAGATAACAAAATGGCACCGTGCAATGTATGTCGATAGAAATACTTAAATTACTTATAATCGAAAATGTGGCCATCGTCATTTCTGGGAGCATTCAGAAGAGTCAACTTATCATTATAAAATGTTAAGAATACATTAAGTAGTGTCCAACTCAGCATTTGAGATAAAATATTAAACTGAGCCTTTTGAGCACCGATTGAGTCGCACCAAACTTCGCCCATCCGTAAGTAACCCATAATTAAACATTATTCATTAACTTCTCGCTTTGGCCGTTGGACTTGACGATGTCCTTCTTGGCAGCTCTGCTGATGGGCACCTTCTGCGGCATCTTCGATTTTTTCTTACCAGACTTGCCAGACCCAAGGAAGATGGTGTTATGAACGAAGTATCCCGTGATGTCCGATAACTTTTTCCCGTGGGTTTCCGGCAAGAATATGAAGACGTAGACGGAAGCTAACACTGACACCACGGCGAAGAACCATTGCACCCCAGCTGCGCCTCCGAATATTTCATCCAGTGTCCAATAGCTTTGCACCGCCGCGAACATAAGTACATTGGCTATGCTGTACGCTATACTATGAGCGACACCACGGATTTCTATGGGGAACAGCTCTGCGGTCATTGTCCAAGGTATGGGCAGAAGTCCTACCATGGATGTGATTACATACAGTAAGAGTAATAATACCGGTACCCAGTTTTGTGTTGAAGTACCTAGAAAATTTAGAGTCATTGTAATAACAATACGTAACAGAATAATAGATCTTACCCTCTTTTATCCAGTACGTAAAAAGTCCAGAGAATCCCATACAAATGGCCATACCTATTCCACTTGTCATTATCAGCGGCCTTCTATGGAACGTCCTTAGCATGTAAGTATTTACGCATGACATAATCATTCTGACAGTACCAATGAGTACTGATGCTAAATATGGATTTATTTTACTGCCGACTTCCTGAAAATTGAAAGATATGTTTCAAATTGAACATGTCCGCTACTTCTACTACTAATGAGCTAGTGTTATACATGGCAACAGCTAGTAGTGGCTGAGTACCAGGGTAAGCAGACGAGCTGGTACGTATCACCATATAGAAAAAGGAGGAGAGGGAGAGTGGATTAAATAGGGATGGCCTATCCTTTCATTACAAATTTTTGGAATTTTGCGATGTTATAATAACACATGTAGAAGGCTTCAATTAATACCTCATTCAGAAAAATACTTATATTATCATACAGGGTGGACCAAGCAAATTTTAATATTTGGTTTTGGCATAAGTCAAATAATTTCTTATTTTCCATACAATTTCTTAATTTAGCCAATATAAGCAATTAGAGATTATATAAACTGTTCAAGAAGAGTTGAATTATGATATGAATAATTTTTATACATCTGGGTATTTGTATCGGACAGTAATAAAACTGAGATTACTCAAAATCATCGTTAGTGATCATAATTCTACTTCTAAACCATCTCTAATTGTTTATTTCATGGTCGAAATTAATTTTTTCAAATATGTTATAATAGCTTATGTAGATGACTGTAATTAATGCATTATATGTATGTAGCTATAATTCCTTATAATATTTTGCATTATTTTGACGAATTTCGCAATATAAATCCATGTTTTTTAAATTTTATTGCCTTCTCCACAGCTTTCTATTAAATGCCTACCTCAAAGAAAGTGACAGAGTAGAAGAGAGTGATGTATATCCCAGAAAACTGTTGAAAGAAAAATAATCCAAACAGAATTATGATTGGTTTGTAACCTGTCGGTTTGAAGAACTCCTTAAGTTTAGCCATCGCGCCAGATCCTCTGCGGCTTTGCTCTTCCAACTTTTGTTGATGCTCTTTCTGTAGAAATTCTAGCTGCAACTCAGCCAGAGATTCGTTCTGAAAACGACAAAGTATTATAAAAAATAAATTATTATCCGACATTTAGTCTATATAAGATGTTAATTTTATGATAATGTATCTGTTAATTCTTCTAACTGATAAGCGTACGAACAGATGGTAAACTGTAGGCTTACCAAACTGAACTTCGTCCATCTTTTACGAATAAAGACATTATTATTATTATTATTATTACCAAGCCGCGACTGCTCAATGTATGTATTTAATTTTGTGTCTAATTATATAGAAACATATTTTTTCTTAAATAAAACATATTACCCTATTCTCGGGTTGTGGTTGGTATTTGTTAATCCATCTTAAAGATTTAGCTGCCTGTTCAATTCTGCCTTTAGAGACCAACCACGCAGGACTTTCGGGTATAAAACAGATCAAAATACACGGTACAATTGCATAAATGTTGGTCAGCCACGCCACAGTCCTCCAATGCATGAACCAGCCTTTTAAAAAACAAATGACCATACCTAAAAAGAAAAACTTTTGAAAAATGTATAAAAACCCAGCAAACACCTGAATAAGCTTCCACTTGACTGGTGGTCGAGAGGTGAGCGCACTTGCCTCTGACCCAAAAGTTCCGGGTTCGATTCTCGGTCGTGGCAGTGGAAAATACTGTAAGAGGGATTTTTCCACTATACACGGATATTGGGTGTGTGTCCCTTGTCTCTAAATGTGTAGCCCCCTCCCACACAAGGCCCTTCTAGAGCCTTCCGGGATAAAGGGGGTCGTAGTTACCTGTGGTGTTATTTATTATTTATTATAAAGTTTCGTCTTGTCAATTGTTGTTTGTCAAGAGGATATTTAAATATAGAAGTACTGAAAAAAGAGGCATTATTTTAGATTTATCAAAAAAGAATTATCCAATACTAAAGATGCGCCGAAGGACCCCAAGGATCTGTTTTGGGGCATCTATTATTTCCCATAAGTATTAATGACATTTTCTCACCAAATTCGTTATGAATGAAAATGATGCAATTCTTATCAAGAACACATATCAATGAACTTGAATTTATAATATTAACGTCTTAACTGTAAAGATTGACTTATTTTGGCCTATAGACTAAATTAGCATTTTCATATTAAACAAATATAAGAGTATATGTCTTTTACGTTAACTTAAGAAAATGTTAAATACCGAAACATTGCTATATTAGTGCTATATTACATTGATGTAACTCTACTGAAGTTGGATAGAAAAATGTATAAATTTAGAATTGGGGGAGGCAAAATAATATTTAAGTCTCGAAAGTAATAATAAAGGAATTCTTATATCGTTTTACTAAACATCTAAAGACTGATATATGATTTACAGAAGAATCAGACGATTGGTGTTTTATCCGCTTAAATTGTGTGGAAGTAGAGATAATAAATAATAGTTTACTTACCTAGAGAAGCAAAGGCTGGAGCACTGGAAATTAAGGAGCCTCTCATGTCTGCTCGTGCTATTTCGGTTATATAAACAATCGCAGGACTTGTACCCCATGCTGAAAAATTAAAAACCTTGATTTCTGGCCGATATTAAGTATCAAATGATCAAATGAGCCCTAGAGGGCAGCAAGAGGTAATCCATTAGCTCTCTACGGCGCACGGCGGATAGATAAGATCTACTATTTTAGGTACTTTTATGCTTTAAGAACCTTAAATATTTCAATAATTTATGGTTTGATGTCAAATTAGAACTGATGACTGTACCTAATTCATCACTAACACCTAAATTTGCAATAAATATAGCAATAAATTTTTTGGTGGACTGAGAGAAACTTAGACAAATTAAGTTTTAAATGAAATAAAGATTTACCTGATGCAAAACCGGTGAGAAGTCGTCCAGCGATGATCATAGGAACGTTTTGAGATAAGGCAATTAACGACCATCCTAAAGCACTAGGGACGGCTGCCAATTTGATTGTGTTAAGTCGCCCAATGCCATCCATGAAGAAGCCACCACTTATTGCCCCTAGTGGCACTACGATTACGATCACACTAGCTGAAAAGTAAAATGTATAACATGTAGGTGTTATCAAACGATAAAACTTTGTAAAAAGAAACTTGAATCGTTTAAAAAATATTTTTCTTGCAGGGGTTTTTCCATTTAAGTTTATATAATTTTTTTTGCAGAAGAGTGGCTAAATATACCGGATGCACGCAAGGCCAGGTGCTATCTTTCTTTTTCCTTTATATTTCAGGATAGAAATTAGAATACAGAATACTTGGTATGAAACATATTTCTTTAACCTGTTCAGGCAAGAAAATCAGCTCACGGTTTACCTAGCTACTTATTACTTTGTTATTTATGTTATCGGACTAGACATAGCTAATCATATGTATATTTTTATTTTGTGTGATTCAAGGATATGACTTTATATATTAAGAGAGAGAGAGAGCTTCTTTAAGTAGGATCAGTCTTTCGGCTGGTGTTTGTTGCAATCGAAGCATTAGCGTTTTGATGGCAATATGCAATTATTACACTTAACGCGCCCGGCTTGTAACCTGTAATTCAGCACTCGGCGGGGCACATAGCCCGGAGAGTAGCTGTCGGTTGCAGTCTAGTTACGTTCGTTATAGTAAAATGCGACTAAAAATATTATGTTTTAATTATATATTAACATTTGTTAAACCTATATTATTTCAAACTGTCATATTTTGTATGTCTTTTAGTCAAAAAATGTGAATGAGGATAAAAGAAGACCAAACCGAAACAAATTAATTATCACTCCAAATAGAATCGATTAATTTTAATAACAAATTTTGAAACCCTAATTGATAAGTTACTGTTGTTTTTGTTAAATAATATATCACAGTGTTGTAAGTTTACAGTTTTTTATTATTTTTGCAATCACAACAGTTCTTCTTTGGAAAGCATAGCCTTCAAAAAGAGCTACATCGTCTTCCAGATCATATGCTACGCCACTGTCTTCGAGGTATCAATTTTTGAGGCTTTACATCACTTTTTGGAAAAACTCAAGGAACGATGTAGCCATTACATTACAAGTCCATTTTGAAAACATTATAAAAAATCTTACCAATCCAAGAACATTCCGACTTTGTTGCTATAATTTCCCCATCGTCAGTTCCGTTCGTTCCATTTGTAGCATTACGGGTTAAGTGTGGAACTAATATGGCGGAATATGCCAGTGATATGCCTACTGCTATGTGATAACCAGCTACTATTATTGCTGCTAATATCTGGAACATACAAAGTTTGTATTAATAATAATATCAAGAGCCTTTAACCAACGATACACAATGTACAAGGATTATACAATGAAAACACGCTGTGTACAGAAAATTAAGTATATTGTAAAAATCACACTTTAATAGGTCCCTGTTTTTTCTCACTTTATATGCTTCTACATAGTTTTTATACGGGCCTTTCTCGTCGCGTTCTTGTTTCTCCTAATTTTCGAATATAGATACAACTAATTCTCATTCTACAGTTAATTGTGTTTTATTGTGCTCGGAACATATTTTGTGGAATTTCCGTAGAATTGTTCCACTGTATTCTACCGATTTGAATCCAATTGATCACCTTTAAAACCACCAACTAGCTTCAGAGGACATTAATCAATTGTCAGATATTCTTCCCAGTTTATTGACACAGATCCCATAAGATGTGACCGACCACATCCTCAGAACTATGTCCCGACTATTTTTTCTAAATAGTACCATCGCACGTCATTATGTTTGAAATAAAAGTAGTTTGTTTTTTAGTATTAATAAAAGGTCTCTAAACTTTTTTTTTTGTAGAATCAATTGTTTCACATATATATTGAATTATGTATATTATGTAAATATTATTCAGGTTTATTTACTTTGTAATCGATGAATTGAGTTAAATGAATAACACTAGAAAAATCATTATCCTTTTCTACATATGTCGCAAATAATGTCTGTAGTTACTAGTACTGCCAGTGATGAGAAAATTAACTGAGTCAATACTTAAGCAATAGGTCTAAATTCGATGCAAAAAATGATTGGACAAACGTTTGACAAGATCAAATTAAAACGTGCAGACTCTTCCAAAACTGCATTGGAACACTAATTTAAACTAATAGCAAAACAATAGTAGTTAGTAAGGATACTGATTTGCTGATTCTTTCTATTGCAAGAACATTACCTGATCAAGAAATTTATTATTTAAAACCCGGGAAAGGAAAAGCTGAAACAAATATATGTTCATTCAAAAGATTGGATAATTTTAATAACAGTAAAAATCACATTTTATTGATTCATGCTATTAGCGGGTGTGAGACTACATCTGCACAGAGGTGTGCCGAAGTTTTGTGTGCCACAAAGTTTGCAACGATTAATCACTGAAAATGAAGTTCACTTACTTCTAGCAATGTAAAATGTCCCATTGAATGAACACTCTATTGATAAATACAGATATCATTCATTTGTAAAAAGAACCAGACTGAATAAACCAGTAAAATTACCTAATTTACCACCTACATTCAGTGCATCAGAACAGCATCTATTTAGAGTCTATCTCCAGGACCAAAAATGGCTTGATAACGAGTTCAATCCTGAAAACTGGGGGTGACCGATTTACAACGGTAGATTAGAACCCATTCAAACCTACCGTCGCTGGCTCCTGATTAATTAATAAATAATATATAACTGCACTAAAGGGTGTCATGCGAGTTGTACTTGCAGAAAAATAGGTCTTCGTTGTTCTTCAATATGCGAGCATATTGCCGCGGACAATTATGTTTAAACGATGAGACTGGAGAAGACAGAACTAATGCGGATATTGATGAAGATATAGATCCAATAAAACCAACAGATAAAGATATTGATGAAGTCGTTAAGAAAAATGATGAAGTTTTAATGGAAATAGATGAGGAGGAAGATGCCGAATGATTTAAATTTAATATTCTCTATTGCATTTCAATGTGGATTGATTGTGGGCCTATGGGGATACCACTTTCAAAAAATGCGCCTAGGCTCTTCTTTATTATTATTAGCCTTTACTCGAGTCCGAATATAAAAAAAAAATGTTACAGTCGATAGATTGTATGTAATAAAAAACAAGTAAAAGGTGTAGTATATTGTAATTCCCATTCATCTACAGTGCACACGACTATGGCTATAGAGGCCAATTCGGGAGAGCACATGTCGACCGCAGTCAGGACAAACATAGACCTGGTTGGGTCTTGGATTCGGCCTTCTTGCAGCAACAGTTCCTTGATAGCTGGCCACAACCCCTCGCCATTCGGTTCTGTCCGCTGCAAGTTGTTCCCATTGCTCGTCTGGAATACCGCAGGATTTTAGATTTTCATGGAGAACGTCTTTGAACCTCTTTCGTTGACCGCCACGCCTTCTTCTACCGCTTAGCAATTCACCATAAAGTGTACATTTAGGAAGGCGGTTATCATGCATACGATGAACGTGACCTACCCATCTTAGGCGTGCTCTTGAAATAAGCACCTCAATTGGAAGGCTGTTTGCTCTCCTGAGTACTTTCACGTTTGATATGTGATGGAACCAACGGATTTTCATCATACTTCTGAGGTGTCGGTAAGTGACCCAGCTTTCACATCCATATAGCAGTGTTGGAATGACAACTGCTCTGTAGACAGCCATTTTCGTTGACAAAGCAAGGTCGTGGTTGTCAAATACTCTCTCTCTAAGTCCCCAGAGTGCTCTGGATGCAGCGTTAATTCTATTGCGAATCTCGCTGTCCATGTTTGCTTTGTCATTAACAACGTTGCCTAAGTAATTGAACTGATCCACCACTTCAAGAGAATTTCCGTTAAGTGTAATGTCTATTTGGTTCACTTGATGAGGAGTTGACATAATCTTAGTCTTTCCAATGTTGATTTTAAGTCCCAAGGAATCATAGCTCTGGGCATACACATCTAAAAGTTCTTGAAGCTCTTCCGGCGTAGAGGCTAAAAGTGCACAGTCATCCGCATACTGGAGATCACAAATGAATCGTGTGCGTGTCTTCGTGAAAGCTCTAAAGCGCCCTATGTTAAAGAGACCGCCATCAGAACGGTATCTGAGACCTATTCCTCTGACTGTCAGTTTGTTGTCAACAATAATTGTTAGAGCAGTGGTAAACAAATTAAAAAGTAGGGGTGCCAGGACACATTCCTGCCTAACTCCAGTGAGGGTTTGGAAAGGTTCGGTTGCCTCATTATTATACATAACCTGGGCGTTGTTGTTTGTATGTAGACTGCGACATACTTCCACAAATTTTCTAGGGATACCTAAGCGGAGCATAATTTTCCAGAGCACTTCCCTGTCCACCGAGTCAAACGCCTTGGTTAAATCAATGAAGGCCATGTGAATTTCTCCTTGATGTTCGAGTACTTTTTCTTGAAGCTGTTTAATTGTGAAGATTAGATCCGATGTGCCTCGGTTTGGTCTAAAGCCACTCTGTGTTTCAGGAAGTAACTTTTCCATAACAGGTGTTAGCCTATTTGTCATCGCTTTAGTGAGTATCTTCCCTCCAACAGCCAGGAGAGCTATACCCCTGTAATTTCCACAGTCCACAGCGCTCCCTTTGTTTTTGAAGAGGTTGATTGAAAGTGTATCACGAAACTCCTGCGGAGCTTGACCACTTTCCCACACTACATCAAACAGTTTTTTGAGGTAGGGTATGAGCTCTGACGACACAGCTTTAAAGATCTCAGCTGGGAGTGAGTCGACGCCGGGAGATTTGTTATTTTTTAGCTGCCCAATGTCGGTTAAGATCTCTTCCGTTGTTAGTGGTTTATCTAAGTCTTCGAAGGTGTCATATTGAGGGATAAGATTTATAATATCGTGATCGGCTTGACTTTGCTGGTTAAGAATGTTAGAGTAGTGTTCTTTCTATAGGGTTCTTATTTCCTGGTCTTCTTTGAGGAGATTTCCATTTAAATCTTTAATAGGGCACATATTTTTCCGACTGGGGCCGTACACTGCTTTTACTCCTTGAAAGAAATTCCTGTAGTCGTGTGAATCGGCGTACCTTTGAATTTCTCTGGCATTGCTTGCCCACCACTCGTTCTTTATTCTTCTGATTTCGCGTTGCGTTTCATACTTAGATTGGGTAAAAGCTTCTGCTTTTGATGAGTCGTTGGGGTGGTTCATAGCGTATTGGAAGGCAATATGTTTGCGGTCAAGAAGTTCTTGTATAAAAGCTTCATTATCATTGAACCAGTCCTCCTGTTTTTTACTTGCTGCAGTGCCAAGAATTTCCTCACTCGCACTTTTTAAACTGTCTTTAATTTGTGTCCAGGTAGTAGCGACATCTACAGAATTGGTTTCTTCTAGTGCACTCAAATTCTCTTGAACTTTTTGCTTTAGCTGTTCCACGGTTTGTTGGTCACGCAATTTACTAATACAGAGACGGGGTCTACGTTTTACTTGAGTTCTTCTGTGTTTGGGTCTCATAACAATTTTCATTTTAGAGACAACAGGACGATGATCGGTCCAACATTCTCTATCAATGCGCGCCTTTGTAATTTGGACGTCCTTGAAATGCTTCCTACGTACGATAACATAGTCCAGTAGATGCCAGTGACCTGATCTGGGGTGACGCCAGGTGCCTTTAAATGTATCCTTTTGTCGGAAAATGGTGTTTATTATAACTAGATCATGTTCGGCGCATTTAGTTAGGAGTAGTTGACCGTTAGCGTTCATGTTGCCCAAACCGTTCTTGCCTATGATGCCTGGCCAGGTGTCTGCATCTCTCCCTACTCTAACGTTAAAATCGCCAAGAATAACGAGTCGTTCCGTTTTAGATATTCTACAGAGGGTTTCTTCCAGCTGTTGATAGAAGCTTTCCTTGGTTTCGTGACTTGCATCCAGAGTGGGAGCGTAGGCGCTTATTAGATTTACCGCGTTGCCATCTTATAGCGTAGCAGCATGAGACGCTCGGATAGGCCTTCTAGCCCTGCAGTGCTGTGGAAAGGAGCCATACTAAAATTTCAGCAAAATTTGTCTGAAGTGAGAATGAGGCAAACATTCCAAAATAACTTCCTATTTTACATTTTTTTTTGATATTTATACGTAATATTAGTGGTAGTAGTGGAATGTATTTGGTTATTTTCCCATTTTTGGTATTTTCTTTAAGTCCTAAGTACCTAATATTGTGGTACATAATAATAATTTGTGTTCTATTGTTTAAAAAGTTAAGAATAAAATAAAGGTTCTTATCTACATTTGTCTCTTTTCTTTGTAGAAGCCATTAATTTGATATATCTTTTTTCACCCACCCTAGTGAGAAAGCTTGCGCTAAATTGAACCCCTTGGCTTCATTCTGATCACGTAATCGAGTATGGATTGTATTCATTTGCAGAGCGTCTTGTATAAATTATGTTTTGCACTCCGAACATGAGCTTTTCATTACGATAACTATGAGGACATTAGAAGTTTCGTATAAAGATAATAAACAATAATAACAAAGACTCACACCAACTCAACATTTCTTATCTTATGCTTACTTGTGGTAAAAGAGTTTTAAATGTCCTTCCTTCATAATGACTTAATGATTTACAGCTGACGATGATTTCGCTGAATTTTTCATCTTGTTTTTGTTCCTCCAATATAGCCCTGGCATTTTCTTCAATACTGGAAAAATGAAAGATAAATTAATTAAATTTTTAATCCTTTAGCTAATTTAAAGGAGACAGCTTATACATTCAAAAGCTTTAGTAACCGTTTTTAATTAAGTGGGCTAGTTCAGCATTCATACATAACACTTTCGCTTTATATGTGTTGAAATATTGTTTGTTGTTGTTTACAAAAACGCAAAATTTGACAACGTTCCACAATACTATCTTGCCCCGTCAAAAATTTAAATTAAGTTTACATTTTGCACAGTCTATTTAATTACCCATCATCAAGAAAGGAGCTAGGAGCTAATGCAGTTTTTCATAGCTGATATATATCATAAGTTTGTTGCCTGTCATGTCTAAATTAATAGAACGATTATTATTTAATCAGCTGATGTTTTACCTTAGTTTTCATAATATTTTACCACCAAATCAGTGTGGTTTTAGGGTGCGTCATAGCACCACAAGTGCATTAGTAAAAGTTGTGATGCTTGACTTCTCTAAAGCATTTATCACAATTGATCATACTTTACTACTGTCAAAATTAAGATATTATGGCTTTTCTAACAATTCCCACAGCTTAATTAAATCGTATTTTATTAACAGGTAGGAGAGGATAGTTCTAGATGGATTAATATGCCAACCAAAAAAAATTTAGAGGCCGGAGTACCCCAAGGGTCGCTATTAGGGCCATGACTTTTTTTTATATAGTACCGATTTTAGAAACATTCCAATGCCTTGTAAGTCATATTATTGCGCAGAAGATACTCAATTATACTTAACAGCAGGAACTACCGACATGTCAATTACTAGAGTTGATATCGAAAATCTCGTGAAATATTTGCTTAAGCACTGCCTTCAAATTAACCCACGCATATCTTCTGCACTTGGTCTTGGTAACGAAATAACATGTAGTTTAATTGAAGATACTTTTGGAATTTATGTACAAGGCTAAAAACTGCCGTACTAGAACCATACCAAAAATCTTGGCATTATTACAGATAAAAGACTCAAATACAATTATCGTATAAACCACCTGGTACAAAAAACTTATTGTATTTTAAAAAGAGTTTACTTTAGTCGCAAAATATTGAATCAAAATCTCAAAAAACCCCTCTGTGACTCCCTGGTTCTGTCTATTTTCAGTTATGGAGATATTATTTATAGGACTTGATCAGGTTGATACATATAAAATACATAAAGTACAAAATATGTGAAGAGATCATGTGTCAGATAAACTAAAAAGCTTAAAATGGCTAAACATGGCCACAACAAAAAAGTTTTATCTTGCATGTTTCATCCAAACTAATACTCACCTCAAATCCACCTTATTTAAATGAATGTTTAATACCACGATCAGCTTTTTACAACCGAGATCGGAGGCATATTAATAACTTAAACACTCCTCAATATAGCATGACATGCGACTCACACAATGCGTTGTTGCAACTCTCCTTGTTTTAACATAATAAGGATTCGTCTCAAATACTTGGTATAATTTTCTGTTCTCAAACTGTGCTTACTGAAGTCCTTCTTTCTCCAATATTATTAGGTTTCAAGATCCCATTTGCCTTAAGTGCATATGTATTTTAAGACTCTTCTATTAGCTCGACGTGTATTATGTGACTTTGTGAATAACGTATCTTTAACTTTTGATAACCGTAAGTGTGTAAAATTAGGGAGTTAATAATGTAGGTACAAACAACAACACTACATTAAAAATTATTTTATACTTTTTAGTTCGTTGTAATAAAAGAGCATTTTTTAAAACGATTTTAATAAATATTCTTTGGTTTAGACGACGTGGGTTGGGAAAGCGTTCCGTTTCTAAATTGTTATCAATAGCAAGTCCATATAATTAAAAGCAATTATCATTCCTTCAAATTGAGTGTTATTTTTGTAAACGCTCAAATAATTTTAAACATTCATAAAATGTTATAACAAACTATTTGCATATATTACCACAAGTTTTAAATATTTAAAGCTTATCAATGTTCAGTAAAATTTATATAAACTATTGTAATTAGTGACAGCAAATATAATGGCACTACAAAAAATATACGAGTAATAACAATGAAGTCAATATATCCAAATTTTTGCGGTATACAGAATTGTTTGGAAAGGTGTTTTTGAAAAGGGAAAGGTTAATTTGTTAAGTTAAATAAAAATTAATAAAAACTGCTGATGTTTTAAATTTTGGGATATCTTAAATTCCTGCAAGCCAATATTCATTGTATTTAGTAAAAATATGTCTTTTATTACGCCAAAGTATAGTGCAAGTCTGACATCCAGGTCTGCTATTTAAGATCAAAAGGAACCTCCCAACAAACCTTCTGAAAAAATACCTAAATTAACAAATATTCCTAACCAAAGTCAATGGAGAAACTTCCAACCGTTTTCCTATCCTTTCTGTAGTGCCCCAGGGAAGTATACTTGGTCCACTTACCAACGTCAGGAGATATAACCCCCGATACATACACAGATGATATAGCATTAATATCCACTAATACAGACCCAATTACCGTATCACACAATCTTCAAGAACACTTGAACCTGGTTTAAAAATGAAAGATAGTACATGAATCGAAATCAACTCACATAACTTTTACTCTTAGAAAAGAACGTTGTCCTACAGTCACTCTTAATCAAGAGACTATACCACAAGTAGACGCAGTAAAATACCTTGGACTCCTCCTAGATAGTAAACTAAATTGGAAAGAACATTTAGCCAAAAAGAGAAAACAAATTGATTTAAAAGTCAAAGAAATACATTGGCTTATCGGACGTAAATCAAAACTATCAATAGAAAATAAATTGCTAATATATAAAGCTATTATTAGACCATTCTGCACCTGGAGTAGTAAAACTCCATTGGGGCTGTGCAGCTAAATCTCACATTGCCATTATGCAGAGAGCCCAATCAAAAATCCTTCGATGTTGAGTAGAATGAAGGGAAATTTACGAGTGGCTCCTGGGGATCACATATGGAAAATTCGGTTTTCCTTAACAGAAATAAAAGGTTCAAATGTGCTTTTAGAGGGCGGAATATTAAAACATAATATTTTTAGTCGCAAACTCCTCTATAAAATCCTATGTGCCCCGCCGAGCGCTGAATTACAAGTTACAAGCCTGGCGCGTTAAGTGTAATAATTGCATATTACCATCAAAACGCTAATGCTTCGATTGCAACAAACACCAGCCGAAAGACTGATCCTACTTAAAGGAGCTCTCGTGTCAGTCGTCACACACCACTTGCAAACTGCAGTTTCGAGCTGTTGGCTCTCGTCAGTGCAAAGTAGGCATGTGATGACTGACATGAGGATCATTTGACTATTTAGTACATTTCGGTATCTTTGTGATAGCGACATATAAAATAGTCAGCAGGCGTCATCTAACAGTTCAAAACTGCAGTCTGCAAGTGGTGTGTGACGACTGGCACGAGAGTTCCTTTAAGTAGGATCAGTTTTTCGGCTGGCGTTTGTTGCAATCGAAGCATTAGCATTTGATGGTAATATGCAATTATTACACTTAACGCGTCTGGCTTGTAACTTGTAATTCAACGCTCGGCGGGGCACATAGCCCGGAGATTAGCTGTTGGTTGCAGTCTGGTTACGTTCCTTATAGTAAAATAAGTATTTTATAGAGGAGTTTGCGAATAAATATAGAAATAAAAGGTGTCTGTTGTCCATATTTTCACACAAGCCGTGTTCAGTAAATGATTAATTAATAGAACTTGGCTTCGGAAAACCAAAGGCTTGAGTGTTGCAGGTATCTAAAGGGTTGAAATAAGGGCGTATTCTTCTAAGAAAAAATCGAGATATTGACCGATTTTTCCACAAGCCCATCGAGAGTATGAAATCGTACATCATCACTATCCCAAAAAACATATTGACTTGAGTGGCGCGAATGAATAAGTACATTTTGGGGTCTGTTAAGGAAAATAGAATTTTCCATATGTTATCTCCAGGGGCCACTCGTAAATTATCCTTAACTCTACTCAACATCGATGTACTTTTCAACCCTCTTTGAGGTTTGTATGAGAAAATCTGTCACTATCTGATGGTCTAATATTGCCCATTTTGATTGATACACATCTCTATGCACCTTTGAAATGTTCTACAATCCAAAATATGACAGAAAGAATAATAACTGCTTTTCGATCGATCACACCGGCAAATTTAAAAACGGAAGAAACTTCGTTACAAACACGCATAGAGATGTGTGAAGGATCAGAAAAAATCAATTTTTCGAAAATAAAATAATGTTCTATTACCTTAACATGTAAAGAAGAAGAGTAACAGCTATATAATTTTTACAGCGATGAAATTTTTACCTCCGCGAAGCACTTGTACCGGTAGAGCTTCAAAAAGTAAATTTTATTTAATGTAAACAGAATTGTGAGACAACCTTTTATTTCCTTAAGATTTTCATATTAACAATAGATCTATAAAGTAAAATAGTTCAATACAAAATATCAATTTGTTTATTTCTAAAGAACTAAAATCTAAAAAGTCTAAATTTATATATTTTTTTAAATTGTAGGTCTCTCAAAACACTTTTAAGCCATGTATTTGCTTTTCCAAAGCGTAAGTTAGTAAGTTTTTGATTAAAAAAATATATTTTGTCTTATTATTGAAATATACATGTCAAAACCTAGGATCCAAGATCAAAAAATAGCCCTTCACAAATGAATGTGGCATCAGTAGAATTGTCACAGACTACTTAAATAAAATGAAAATTGGAATAATTACTAGATTATTTTTCAATAATAATTTAACAAACGTTGATAAGTTTACGTTTTTATTAGTTAATTTAGTTTGTACCTACTAGAGCATTGTTGCCTAGCCCAAGCACTAGAACACACTGCACGAATAAGAATTTGGAGAGCGCGAGGAATTTTTTTACACAGTGCAGCCGAGGTAATACATATTTGAGAATGTGTACCATAGAAACGAAAGTCTTCATCATGAAAATTTCCCGAATAATTCTCATTCCCTTCAATGAAATCAGCATTTTTATTTTTATTTTATAATTTTAATTTATATAAATCTATTACAGATTTATTTACAGATCCGATTATACACCCATTTTGGTTGTTTAGGTTACGGTCTGTCTATAGTGCAGTAAAAAAGGCCAAAAAAATTAAGAGATAGGTATAGTCTGGATACAGCAAGATTATGATTTTATCCTGTTTTGGGTATCACCCGGAGTATATCCCTAAGTTTTGGAATCTTGTGCTACTTTTTTTATAAACAATTCAAGTTTTTTTTACCGCGTTTTTCGAGCGTAAAATCTGAATATCTCTTGTTCTATAAATCGGATCGAGGCAAATTAAAAACCAGTCTCTTCGTAATAAAGTTTCCAATAAATCCTTGTTAGTTTCAAGTCTCTGAAGTACGTACATAACCTACAATTTTTTTTCCATTTTAGTGCCCAAAACCGTCAACTAGACCAATTTGCATCAAACTTTCATAAAATATACTTTTTGGTATAATAAAAAGACCCTGAAAAGTTGGTGTTAAAATATTAAACCCATTGGCCAAAATTGCATTTGTTCTCTAAAATTTGAAATGCTCGCCATTTTATGCCATTAAGTCCAAAATGAAAAATTCTTTTTTCATAATGTCGATCTCGACGCCAATGCAATTAAAAAGATATTTTTTAAATGTAATTTTGGTTACTTTTTTACATTTTTTTATAACTCAAATAACTGCATTTTTTTGGCAATTTTTCAAAAAAAAAATTAAATTTCTTATCAGATCTGGTAGAGAATTTTGGGACTTTTAATTTAAAAAAAAAGAAAGCTAATTTTTATTAACGTGGACTCGAGATATTAACTTTTCGCATTTTGGCCAATTGTTAATTAACAAATGCATATTTTGAGCTAAAACTTGGACTGTATCATTTTCAAACCTATTCATTTCATGTGATAAATTTTAAAAAAATAAAGTTTTATAGAAACTTATTTACAAGCATTATAATATAAGTACATATTAAGAGATGCCGACTGTTAAACAGTCAACGTGAACTTGTGAGATGTGCTGTCAGTGTGTTTTAATGTTTTTCCAGTGCAGTGCATAAATACCTATTATAATATATAATAAATTTAAATATTTAGACTTTATATCTAAAACTGATATAATACCTTAAACATATGTTATTGGCGAAATGGACAAATATAGGTATCTAATAAACAAGTTTTAACCTGCTTCAATTATGCTCATATATACTGTACCTGCGGAGCGAACAGTTGCTTATAAATGAAGATAAACTTTTACATTTTCTTTCTCTTTCTTATTCATCACCAGTTTCATTCCATTTCATTACAATTTTGTACATTTATAAGAATAAAAACGTTTATTTTTAAATAATGATTTTACCATATTATTAATCCTCGCCTTTAAAACTTTTTCTAACAAGTATTTATATTACAATATTTACCATTTTCTTTTTTAAATAAAACTTAAAACATTATATTTAGAAGCCAATATAAATTTAATCTAAGTATTCATATTTTTCTATATAGAAAAATAGTAAAAACAAATTATACAGGTTTACACGTTAGCAATCGTTGGTACATGTGTACATATGAATTTGGCAATAAAAAAATACTCATTTTTATTATTAACAAAAAACTAAGTTAATTATCGCATTGCGAGAGGAAAATAACATATTTAAAATAGTCCTCTGTATGTTAAAAAACAAGGAAGTTATTGCATTTTGCAACTAAGCTCTATGAAAAAATTTAAAAAATAATAGCAAATTTTAAATAAAAAAAAACAACAAAACTAAGCTTCTCATCATATTGCTAGGGAAAAAATAACATATTTAAAAAAAAAGTCCTCCGAATTTTAAGAAACAACAAAGTTATTGCAACTAAATCACTGTTTAGCTCAATTAACAATACTTACATTATAATGCTTATAAATAAGTTTCTATAAAATGTAGAACTATTTTGAATTTATCACATTTTCCAGACACGTGGAAAGAGAGTAAAATATATAGATTGCTGTATTCTATGATATTTAATAGTAGTATGGTCCTCAATCAATATCTCCTGCACAGTAAGGCTTTGTCAGTAAACCTTTCACTGTTACGAACTTAATCTGCTTTACTTAGTTTATCTCAGAGGCTATAGATAGTCAACAAAAAGTAGATGCAATACATATAGACTTCTCGAAGGCCTCTGATAGAGTGGACCACAGAATTATTTTACTCGAGATGAATACTGTGGGATTTAGTGAGACAACGTTGTCATTTTTGGACCTTATTTGTGTAATAGATATCATTATATTGAATATATGAGATTTAAATCTACCAAATTTGTTGCTCTATCTGGTGTCCCGCAGGGCTCCATCCGAGGATTCTTACTTTTCATTATATTTATCAACGATTTGATTAACAGTCTTACTATTAAGTTACTTTTCTATGTGGATGATCTCAGATTATTTAATAATTGGTGCAACACCAATACAACTAGATCTTGACGTACGTTACCACCATGTGTACCCTTGGACTCTTTTATTTATCTTCATTACCTCGTAGTCTTTAAACCTAAGGATAAGATGTGATGCAAGTTTTCTGACCACTACCATAAAATAATATATATAAGACTTAGTGTAAATTAACGACAGATATATAGAGGTTAGTCCTGAATCAATCTTTGTAAGAGTAACATTAATTAGTGAAATAGGTGAAAATTGCAAACTTCATTGAAATAAAGTTGTTGAAAGTTAGTGTTATGGAACCCCGGACCATATCAAGGTCACCACCTAACTGGCGCAGTTGGTAGGATATCTCTAATTCGTATCAAAAAAAACTATTACGTTTCCAAGGAAAGTCGATACAATAATATGAATACTC
Source organism: Leptura quadrifasciata (assembly GCA_963675555.1). Lineage (NCBI taxonomy): Eukaryota > Metazoa > Arthropoda > Insecta > Coleoptera > Cerambycidae > Leptura > Leptura quadrifasciata. The sequence goes on along the minus strand of OY776680.1, from coordinate 21,967,282 downwards.
ACTTGAGTAAAATGTACTGCAAAGAAATGAATGTCTTAGATTTAGGAGTAACGTTTGATCATAAACTCTTATTTTATAAGCATATTAATAACGTTTCCACGTCTGCTATCTTGTCTGGTGTACCACAGGGGTCGGTAATCGGTCCACTTTTCTTTGTTATGTTTGTTAACAATATTGTGAAGAGCTTCAATTACACCCATTTCCTCCTGTACGCAGATGATCTAAAAATATATTGACTTATTGACTCAATTGATGATTGTGTTCATCTGCAAGACTGCTTATATACCATTAATATTTGGTGCAAAACCAGCATGTACATGTTTAATTATAACTTTCACGACGAACGTTTACAAAGATCTGATTTCATTAAAGACCTTGGATCTTATTTCGGCCTAAAATTATCTTTCAATAAAATGTAGAGATGACAACTTCTGTTTGAAGCCTCGGTTTCGTGATACGTAAATGTAAAGGTTTTAAAAATATTTCCACTCATCGGCTACTTTAGTGACTTTCGTTAGATCTCGCCTTGAATAGGCTTCTATTGTGGGGAGTCCAATTTACAATTCCAATATTCTACAACTAGAGAAAATTCAGTGTAGGTTCTTAAAACCTGCTGCGTACACACTTAGCGGTGAATATCCACAAACTGAATTGCTGGAAACGTTTGACTTAAAAAATCTTAGCAATCAAAGAACTGCTAACTCCATAATTTTTCTCTTTAAAATTTTAAATAATTGTCTGGACTGTATTAGCCTCTCAAATCAAATTAATTATACATATAGTACCGAGAATTAGTTAGTGTTCGTCATAACCACGTACTTGCAGAGCGTACACCACGAACAAATATCCTTCCTTGTTGACCGTATTAGCCTACTTAAAAAAATTGTTGTTTTTTTTGTAAGGTCATCTAAAAAATTACTTTATAAAAATGACATCCAGACCTTAATTAAATTTTTTATATTATTATTTACTATTGCTATTTTACTGTAAAATATCACAATAATATAAGAATTATTTACGTCAAAAAATTATAATTGCAAATGATGAGTGACAAGTAATAGTTGATAGCCTTTGTTAATTATTTTCAAGAAGCGAAGTCCTCATCTGCAACTTTTTCTTATGATATAGATAGCAGTCTGTGTCGATCTACTCTCTCGAACCTTGCTGACCCATGTTTAAATAAAAATAAATTAATAAATAATAAATAAAATTTTGTAAAGTAGAGATGATAAGTTTTTGTATAGTTGTTGTATGCATGTATTTATAAAAAAAGTTATAAATAACTAAAATTAATAGATAATTTCCCATCAGATACCTCTCTTTTGGACATAACAATCTTAAAAACATTTTTTTTACTAACACTATGTCTCACTTACTCCGCAATTTTCACTTTCTGCGTAAGCAACATATCACTTGCTTTATACAATCAAAAAACTAGCAAACAATTTCAGAGCTTTCTCACTTACAACTAAGTTGCTATGTGCTAGTTTAGGGCTGATAATTTTTTTAATGACTTCCTCCGTCTTAAAGTGTCGTCATTGTTTGCAAAGGATGATATATCTAATGGTAATTTGCATATAGAGCTAGCAATCAATATGCTTCCTGTAAATACGTATAGTAATTAATAGACCAGTCAATTCTGATAACGGAAGTCGATATATTTAATATGATCGGAGATATCATTTGGGATGAGATAGTATAAAAGTGCAGAGTTCCTCAACCACTACGTTCAAATAAAAATAGTCAAATTGTACTTTTCAAAATGAATTAAAAAAACAGTACGAATATGATAATGGTGATGAAATATCATAACCTTCATAAACAAATCTAGTAGTAGCCAATTAATAGTAATAAATTTAATTAATATGCTAAAGAGAAAGCTAAATCAGCAATTGGAAAATGCGTGTTATTTTGGGCGACTGCTTTCGAAAGTAACCTAAAAATACCCCAGAATTCTACAGAATAGAAGGATAGTAGAATGCAGATTTTCACGGCCGTTGCCTAATGAAGTAGATTCTTCCGGGTCTTGCCCGTGGTCGTCGAACTTGACGTTTCGCTGACTATAAAAAAGTCTTTAGAATCCTTCTGAAGAAGCTGACAGGATGATCAGGGAAACGTCACGTCATGTTCGACGACCACGGCAAGACCCGGAAGAAACTACTTATCATGGAAGGATATATAATACCAAGCTTAAGAAGCAAAATACAAATAATGCCTAAACGAACTTCTCAATACAAGGCTTAAAGTTAAAAACATGTTACACATACTATCCCTAACCTAGTATATTCATCCGGAATACTAAAGTACTGAGATACAGCGACGGAAGATTATATATGCCGCAGACGAAGGAAATAGGGGACTAATCGGCATTCAGAAGATGTACAGGACTCTAGAGAACATTCTATACTTTATCCATAATTTTAACAGGTTCCTTTTTAAGAAAATGATTTAATGTGACAATAGATAGATTTTTTTTTTTACGAGGAGGGAAAACCTTCATGGGCTCCCAACCTGGGCTGGGTCAGTTCAGACTCTTACTGACTAAAGCCCCTCCTCACAGGGTCGTCTGTAACACTCCGAGGGCACTGCAGCCTCTTGGGCTTATTGTACACTCCCTGTTCCGATTTACATTGCCCATTTTAATACTCCTGTGCCACTGATGAGGTGATACAGGTCTGAGAATGGGCGAGTTTTAACGCTTTGCCGGTCTGTTTGTGTTTGCCCATAAATATTATATCTTCTGCGGGCCAATGCCTCACATTCATATATAATATGGTCTACTGTCTCTGGTACCTTGTCACATAATCTGCAGTCAAGGTTACCATCGAACTTGCCAATTCTGTGCAGGTGTTTCTTAACAGGAAAATGTCCCGTCAAGAGGCCTGTAACCTGTTCTTTGAGAGCAGTTCTGCAGTTTATTTTGGGCATGGTCCTTCAATAAGTGTTTAGATATAACAATACAATATATAATACAATAATAATATTTATTTCATCTGGTTGGTTACAATTTATGTTTTAACATTTTTTTTCTTAAACAGAATTCATGATAATAAATATTTAGTTACGCCCCACCAAAGTTTTTAGAGAAAGACTTGTCTGTGGGTGTTTATGTAAACATTTAATTCTTTTTTTTATATAAATGTATCTAGATTATGTTTTATGAAATTTAATAGATAATAAGCAAAAGGGATAATTTACATAATTATAGATAAATGGAAAAGAAAGGCTAAAAAAAGAAATAGATACAAGAGAGTTAACTGATATCATATCAAATTATGTATACAGTTGCCCTGTATTTATGAAGTTTTCTATAAAATTTTCTGGTAAGCATAGTAGCCAGTTTTTGATGTTTTCTCTTTGTTTTTTATTATTGGTGTTTCTTAGGTGATCTGGCATTAGATTATACAGTCTTGGACCTAGATATGTTGAACTTTTTATGAATATTGATTTCTTAGCCCTAGGTATGATTACATTAGTTCTTGTTCTTGTATTATATAAGTGATTTTGTTTGAGATAATTTTTGTTTTTGATTTCATAATTTAATATTTGTTTGCAATAAATTTGCCTGATATTGAGAATTTTATATTTTTGAAATAGGCATCTACTTGGATATCTGAGATCTTTTTGAACATAATTTTAATTATTCTTTTCTGTTCCCGTATTAATGGGGCTAGATGTGTTTGGTGCAACCCTCCCCAGGCTGTTATACCATACTGTATTATAGACTCTACTAGACCATAGTACATTATGAGTAACTGATGTTCTTTGAGGATATCGCTCGCTTGTCTAAACGTGTAAAACAAGTGTCTCATTTTTTTGCATATATTTTCAATTTGAAGGTCCCATTTCAGGTGTGAGTCAAGAATGATCCCTAGGTATTTTATGTGAACAGCCTGATCAATTTCTATGTCAATGTCTTGTATTTTGTAATGAAGTATACAATACTACAGGAATACTGGATACTTTCATTCCAGTTTAACTTATTTTAATTATGCATGGATCAAGTAGTTCAGTTTTAGATTAGTTCAATACCTGATTAGTTCTTTTTTTAACTTTTATTTCTGACTTCATCAGGCCACAACTTGCGTGCCGTGTGCATTGCGTGCCGTGTGCAAACCACGTGACCGTGATTTTTGGGTATAAAATAGCTAGCCAGAAACCAGTAAATTCAGAGCTTGGCTTTCACCTTTTTCGAGTGTATTGAACTGGGATAACCGGAAGATCAAGCTTCTCCGGCGCCGTGGCAGCCGCTGGCCAAGTATCTGTTAGGGAGGATTCGAGTGCGTTGAACTGGACCTCCTGTCAGATTGATTCGAGTGTATTGAACTGGATCTCTCCTGAAACAGATTTCTTTGTCGCGTCTGTTATGTCCTCGAACTTCGATTAGGGAATTGGGGTTACGACGAGAGGAAATATGTTACACTCTCTCTCTCCGATTACTATGATGTACTTATGTAATAACAAGATTGTTGCAACCTAAGCCATAAAAGATACGGCCTCACTGTACATATAATTATTAGGAGAATAAATGTCTTATTTTGGATCTGGATTTTAATTAATATTAACATTGAACCCTGGAATAATCTCCAAACCAGCTACCCGAGCAAAACAAGCATCACAATTTTTATTTTTTTGTAGGCAGGTAAGTAGATTTTTGTATGAGCAGAATGGCAGGTATTTTGTTTTAGCGGTGTTCATAGTGAGTAAATGTTGATCAAACCATTTTTTTATTGTTTCGAGTAATTTGGATGGTTTTTGGTAGACTTCTTCCCAAATTTGTCTGTCTTTCTACAAAGATAGCAGTATCATCAGCAAATGAGATGATTGTACCATCGATGGTAGATCATTTAAGTATATTATAAATAGCAAGGGAGCTAAGATTGTCCCTTGCGGTAATCCATAAGTGACGATTTTAGTATCATTTTTAGTGTCGCCCAACCTTACACTTTGTGTTCTATTGGTTAGATAGCTTTTTAGAATGTTATATATTTGTCCCCTAAATCCCAGATCTCAAAGTTTTTGCAATATTTGACTGTGACTTATACTATCAAAGGCCTTCGATAGGTCTATAAAAATGCCAAGCGAAGGTTTTTTATTGTCTACTCAGTTATAAATTTTCTCGATTAAATAGTTTATTGCGTCCTCAGTGGATGTTTTCTCCCGGCATAATATATTACATTTATTTACATATTTCAGAATTCTTGACTTCAAGGCTTTTTCAAAAATTTTTGAGAGGTTGGAAATTAAGGAAATTGGTCGATAGTTTTGTGTTTCAAGTTGTTTACCGCTTTTATATAAAGGAATTATTTCTGCTAATTTAAAATGAGCTGGCAGACACCTGTTTCAAATATTCTATTTACAATGTGAGTCATTAGTGGTGTGATTAAGTCGATTACTTCTGTAAGTAGTTCTACTGATATTTTGTCATGACCAGGGGCTTTTTTATTCTTCTTCTTATTTCTTGTTCAGTGACATTACTAAGGTAAAAACTGTTTTCAATTTTTTTGTTTGGAAAATTTGTATTTGGTTTTAGTATTTTCTTTGCCATGTTCTCTCCTACTTTTGTGAAGAAGTTACAGAATTACGTAGATATTAATTTTTTTATCTGTTGTTATATCATTATTTGAAATATAGATAAATAGACCTTAAAAACACACCATGGCAAGACAAGGTGATTAGCGAAAAGCATCCTGTAGGTTTAAACAATGTGGAGGTTAACTAGGAATCCATTTGATGCTTCAATAGGCATGGATGATGCAAATAAAACATTATGATTATGTCGCTATGATCTCCTTCCTTTCTTTTGTGATTTTATTTTTATATATACTTGAACCCTGGTCATTTCATTAACACTTAACATGAAGCTCTGAAATACAAGTGCGCATTTGGACGCTCTAAACTATCCAAAGACTACATCTCTAGACATAGGTATGTGTATATAAACAGCCATCGAGGATAGAAACACTCGCACCAGAAACTAAGTAGAACACACTTTGAAAGTATATATATATATATATATATATATATATTTTATATAAATTTATTTAACGCCGGCCTATTTCCGCTACTGAGGCCTAACACCGACGCCTGTAGACGAGCTACCCCCAACCGGGAATTTTGCCGAACCTCTTCCCTTAAGAAGAGTAGGGATCTTTTACTTGCCTAACATTTAATAGACAAGAGACCGACGGCTTTACATCCCCTCCGAAGGATGGTATATCTCCTATACAACCCTCGCCTAAGGTTATATATACAAGCCGCTGGAAGATGTGTGAGGCGAGGACGCGGTTTCCGTTGGAATGGTCACCCATCCAAGTACTAACTGCGCCTGTCGTTGCTTTACATCGCATACCGAAGTATGTATATAGTAAAGACGCACCTACGCTCGCCCAGGGATATATTTAGGAAGAAACTGCCAATAGAGAAGATCTCATACAGAGAGTTGGCACTAAGGTTCTCACGTACATACCCTCAACCGTTTTTAAAATGGT